>JAODUD010000040.1:10460272-10491221 GCA_026784285.1 Stomatorhinus walkeri | reverse complement strand
GGACACAGTCAGCAGATCCTCCGAGTGTCTGGGTGTCTAAGGACACAGTCAGCAGATCTGAGTGTCTGTGTGTCTAAGGACACAGTCAGGAGATCCTCCGAGTGTCTGTGTGTCTAAGGACACAGTCAGCAGGTCTGAGTGTCTGTGTGTCTAAGGACACAGTCAGCAGGTCTGAGTGTCTGTGTGTCTAAGGACACAGTCAGCAGATCCTCCGAGTGTCTGTGTGTCTAAGGACACAGTCAGCAGATCTGAGTGTCTGTGTGTCTATGGACACAGTCAGTAGATCTGAGTGTCTGTGTGTCTAAGGACACAGTCAGCAGATGTGAGTGTCTGTGTGTCTATGGACACAGTCAGCAGATCTGAGTGTCTGTGTGACTAAGGACACAGTCAGCAGATAGGAGTGTCTGTGTGTCTAAGGATACAGTCAGCAGATCGGAGTGTCTGTGGACACAGTCAGCAGATCTGAGTGGCTGTGTGTCTAAGGATACAGTCATTGCACCTGAACACCTGTTTGTCCATGGATAAAGTAAGAAGTCCTTAGTGTCTCCATATCATTCAAGAACCTCACCATAACACCATACCTTGGGTAACAGCCTCCACTACATATTTGCTGAAGGCAGAGGAGAAAAGATGATGCCAATGCTCTGTGCAGAGCTGCTGCGAGTTTGGGCTGATCATGTAAAATGTCCGGAATAGAGGATAGATGACCGTGTATCTTGAAGTAACCTCTGTTGTATTGATACAAAGTCCACTATGTCCACTATCCTCAGTCACTTGTTATCCAGAGTAGCTATATTATCACCAAAAGCTGTGCCTAAACTGGAAAATCAAAATCAAAGTGTTTGCGGTACATACCAGCCTACATTAGTGTTTAATTTATTTTCACAAATCTGATTTGACAGTAGAATGACTTGACTACAGATATATTTTGAGGCCACTCGATATCTTATTGCATTTAACAAATACCCTAGGTTTAAGCTCTTCATGGAGATTTGTCACATGCTTGCTGTTCCCTTCAGCTCTGCTCATGTTAGTGGTTTTGTCAGGCAGACCACACCTCCTCACTGTCAGATACGACACAGACCCCTTCTGCAGTCCATGTTCTGAGTTTCAGAATCGTGGAGCAGAGCAACGCAATAATGGAATGAGGGCTGGCGGACCCAGAATACATGAAAATAAAAAATTCATTAAGTGCCTCTCCATCCTATTACTAATGTCTGAAGGAAGGCTGCAAGTGCACAATTTTTTCATTAAGAACATGTAAATTAACTGTCAGAAGATACACGCCCATTTCGGCTGCCTGCTTGAGCAATGTTTGCAGCAGATTGCAATGACCTACATCAAGTGTTAAGCAGGGATTTCTGTGGCTGCATCTAATGACATTGTGCACACGTAGTCACTTTTTTGGCCGCGCGTCGTAGCTTACATGCATGTCTAGCCATGTAACTAGTTGGTTAGCTATTTAAATTACTTTTTATTTTTACTTTAATACTGAATTTTGTGATTCGTGATTTTATTGTTTATTGCTCTTATGCAATTCATTTAGAAGTCTTATCTTATCTCATCTCATCTCATCTTATCTTATCTTATCTTATCTTATCTTCTTGCTTTTAGCCTGAAATGATGAACCAAACCAGCAGAAGGACAGGGGAGGATGATTCTTCTTTTTTTTCTTTTGCAAAGAGAATGGTTTTCGGCTTTCAGTTCACGGTCCAGACTGCAATTCCAATTAAGGAACACGCCCGCCGATGTCTACATTCAGGTCTTCCTACCTTGTCCATTTTGACATTCAATTCTTTAACCCCCAGGTTGTCTTGCTGCTGTAAACACTAACAAGCTCTCAGAATCCTGGTCATTATCTCAACAGGCCTGTTATACCGTCCGACACAAGAAACCCTCGCCTGATTGAGGTGTTGAGGGGTAAACTACCAGATTCTAGCAATGTTGTGTGTGACAGCAGTGCAAGTGGTGACTGAAGCACGGCTATATTATAATTGCACTGTAACTGTGCACTGGAGCATGATCGAAGCGTGGTTCCCATGTGACTGCATTGTGAGTATTGCAGTGCTCACTGAGGAATGACCCAAGCATAACCACAGTGCGATCGCATTATGACAGATGTGAGACCACGGTGTGATCGCATTGTTATCATGGGTGAATGTGACTGGCGGGCAACCTGGATGCAATCACAGCGTGACCGCAGTGCGAGCAGTTAGTGACTGTCACGCGATCACAGCGTGATCACCTCATGACTGCCATGTGATCACAGCATGATAACCGCATGATTAGTGAGCAACCGCCATGTGATCGCAGCATGTCTGTAGCATGATCAGGCTGTAATACTATTGGCTACTCCTCACATACCTGTGGCAGCCCGTGTGACGGCACTCTCGTAGAGGGGGACACCTTCCCCTGCGTTGTTGAAGGACTTGAGTGAGATGACATAGTGGGAGCTGGGCTCTGCATCAGGAAACACGCAGCATAAAAAAGAGACATTTTCCGCAGCTCCAACCAAGTCACGATTCACCACACACACTCTGCTCTCCAACCAAGCCACGATTCACCACACACACTCTGCTCTCCAACCAAGCCACGATTCACCACACACACTCTGCTCTCCAACCAAGCCACGATTCACCACACACACTCTGCTCTTTTACAGGACAATCTCAGACGAGTACATCAAGTTCACTTGCAAAATCAATGCTTGAGAACAGAAATAAAGAAAAAAAAACTGAAAACTATAGGGGATTGTCAGGTCATGAGGAGAGACAGCAAATATGGTACAGTACTTTAAACCCGGTACCGAAGAATGTGGGGGGAGGGGGGGGGATATCAGGGTTGGACCTGACAGTAGGAAACAGGTGCAGCCCCATTAATAACTCCCAGCTGGCTTCTGATTGAAGTCATCATGCAAATTGATACAAAGGTCCTGACAGACTGTATTAAAGAATCTCTCTGATACAGAAACACATAGCTACTCCTGAACCTGGGACTGGTCTATAGTGCTGTGTTTCCATTAGGGGCAGTTCTACTGTGGGGCAAGATGGTGGCGCAGGAGGTAGCAGTATCGTTCGGCAACTGTAGGGTTGCAGGTTCAAGCCCTGGTTCCTCCTGACCCCATCAAAGTGTCCTTGAATAAGACACTGAACCCCCAATTGCTCCCGGTATGCAGGTTGGCACCTTGCATGGCAGCCTCCGCTGTGTGTGTGTGAATGGGTGAATGAGAGGCATTATTGTAAAGCGCTTTGGAAGAAAGCACTATATAAATGCAGTCCATTTGCCATTAGTTTTAGTCTCAACATCCATAAATTATCCTGTTTTGTATTACACTTTGTTACTAAACACTGAGTTTTCTTCCCCGCATGCCAGACTGGCATTGATTGATTTTATTCACAAACTATTGCCCTGGCAGTGTCAATCCAGGTTCACGCAGCCCAAAGATATGCAGTTAAGTGATTTAACATTTATTAGTTGTCCATTGTGTCAATATGTGTGTCCCACGGTGGATTGGCAATTTATCCGTGTTCTTCCTGACAGAGGTTCGAGGCCTTCTGATCTCATCAGGTGGAATTATTGTATTACACAGGACGTAGGGCATTGTCAGTTGTATGATTGGATATTCATTTTCCACGTACCTTTGTACTGAATAATTTAAAATCTTGAAAAGAAAATGAAAGAAATTAAATGCAAATGGAAAAAACACACTAGCATGTTTTAATTTACATTTTAAGTCTATGACTGATTTAATGCATTAATTTCCAATTTAAGTCTGTTCATCATGTTTTAATTCTGTATAACGTGAGGTTGTTCTAAAAAGTAACCCAGGTTAAATTTTAAAGCTGTTATGAACCTATGAAACTTCCCCTTTGATATTTGGGCAACAAGTTTCTATTTAAAAAACTTTGACTGGCAGTGGGAAACTTTGCGCGATCATCCCGATCCAGATGAGCTGCCCTTTGTCCCATCTGGTTGGTAGTTGCCCGGCAACATTGCTCAAAAAGTTGACCTGTGTATCATCACCTTATTAGAGTCTGGAAAATTATAGAGAGGAGGGTTTGAAAGTGTGTGAAGGTTACTGGGCAAGCTCATGAAATGATGCCCTTCAGTATGAGATTCTATCTAACGGCATGAGCTGACCAGTTTTATTCTTTGATGGTCCTGGTTTCTTCTTCCAAAAAACTCAGTGTTGTGTTTATTCTTGTTTAACGTTACAGTGCCTACTGATCATTAGCTTACCCAGGTTGTCGATGGAGTAATAGCGCTGCTTGCTGTCCACCCGCACAGTCTCAGCGTATGGGCTGCCTACTCCATAGCCAATGATGTAACCCCGAACCACAATGCTGTGGCTAAGGGGCGGAGTCCAGCTCATGATGATGCTGGTTGCTAGGGGACGCACATGCAGCGAGCTGGGCTGGTCTGGAACCTGGGACTCTGAGGCAAAGTAAAATGTGTTATTTAGAAACTTAACTTTTCCTGGCAGACATGAAATTATAGACCATGTATTGGGGTGAAACATCATAAAAGAATAAGTATTAAAACACCTCCATTTGATATTACTCAAGAAATAATATCATTGCCATTACACAGAAAAGATGACATATATCTATTACAATTACAGAACTCCTTCCATGCATAGCTGTAGGCGAGACAGACATACAGAGGCGGTTGCCAGGCCACACAGAGAGGTGGGTGACTGTCACATGTTGTTTTATTACCGTCCAGGTCGTTTTCCGGTGTGTCAGCGGTGTGCCACTCACTGGGCGGGCCTGACCCATTGACTGTCATGGCCGACACCTGGAAGCTGTACTGGCTGGACCTATCTAGTCCTGTGGATCAATCACAGAATAAATGGCGGTCCTTCTAGCACCAAGGCCTGTGATGTCGGAAACTGAACTCCTATGGGCTGTTCTACTTGGAGAGAGTGAGATCTAGTAAACTGAGCGCTTAGAACGATCTGTCGTGCCTTCATACGGCCATCAATCTGAAGCAGTGCAGACAAGAATTTAATTGATGACATCTGAAAATAAATTGTTCTCTTGCACAGCATAAATTAGAGTGGGCTAATGACACCTGTTGATTCAGTGTTTCCCTTCAGGAGATACGATTTGCAAATGTTTACAAGCTCTGTTCAAGGAAAGAGATAAGGTCACTCTTCAGACAACAAAAGCACAAACCAAAAAAAAAAAAAAAAAAAAAAAGGAGAATGTAGGGGCTAATGTACGGCTGGCATACCTGTAAACAGGTACCAGAGATTATTGGGCTCGATGGTCTCCTGGTCACCACGGCGACCTATCTTCCTGTGGCGGATGCTGTAGCCAGTGATGAAGCCGTTCTGGGAGTCTGCCTGAGGTGGCAACCAGTTCATTTTGATGCTCTGAAACACACAAATAAAAGAATGTTTTACAAAGAATTACAAAATAATCACACAAGTTCATCAAAAAAGCAAGTAAAATTCTAAAAAGTGGACAAGCATTAAAAAAAAATCACACTCTAGTCAACAATAAACACACACTAAATAAAACTATCGGGTCCCTGTGGTGACTGACTGGGACTCTGATTATTTTAATTGACGTTGAATCAGATATTTTTTGAAAGTTTACATCACGTCATCACATCATTCAAACTGCACCATATCGGCACACTACAGTAATCCATCCATTTGTAAAGATAATGACTCACAGGACCTGGAGAGCGACACCCCCCTTACATCTTTTATTTATCTGTCCTATGTTCATGGATGTTACTGTACTTTTATGTTTGGTTTATCTTCATATATCTGTGCTTCAGTGTTGTGTACAGGCGTTGTCATTCAGTTCTGCCGCTAGTTGGTGTCTGTCTAGTTAGTGAGTGGTTTTGCCAGCCGTTCAACGTGGCAGACTTATGTTGTTCTGAAGCTGGAAGCAGGGTGGGGACATGCTCACGGCAACGTGCTACAGCAATATACTCGCAGAGTAACAGAACAAAACTCCAAAGCGCGCCTGAGTCCTTATTCAAGTGTGCTGCACACTTCCAGTACTCGCTTGTCTTATTGAGGTTCATAGTGGGTGCAGAACCTATCCCACCGGCTATGGGCACAAGGGAACGACCCAGGCACACATACGATTTGGTAACTCCAATTCACATCAACATATTTTTGAACTGTGGGGAAAACCAGAGAAAAGCTCACAACAGCACAGGGAGAGCATGCAAACTGCAGACACAGAGAGCCGCACCATACACTCAAACCCAAGTCCCAGGGAGGTGAGGCAACGGTACTAAGCACTGTACTACTGTGCCACACCCCACAGTAATTTACAGTAATTTCCACTTCAATGTGATCCTTCCATCTACCATAATCACTTATCTAGAACAGAGTCACAGCAAACCTGGAGCCTGTACTGGGAAGGGCTGGACACTGGACTTTACGACATGTCTTTACATTGCTGGAGGAAACCCATACAAACCAAGGAAAGCATTCCAGAGCCAGGAGTAAAATTAAAACCTGCCAGCCACGGCTGTGTAAGACCGCAGTACTAAACACTTACCGACAATGATATCCTCCATCTATGGCTACCCTTCTAAGCAGTGATTCCCAACCCGGCCCTCGGGGACCCACAGTCCGTCCATATTTTTGTTCCCTCCCAGCTCCTCGCCAGAGTCCACATTTTTGCTCCTTCCTGGGAGTTGGAAGGGAGCAAAAATGTGGACTGTCTGTGAGTCCTCAAGGAATAGATTTGGAAACATTGCTTTAGAGAGAGTGTTCTGACTTGAACAACATATTTTGCAAATTGGAATAAAAAACTATTGTCTTTAGTTTTTCCTTTGTCTATACCTAATAATCAATTTTAAAACATGCGGAAAATATTTAGCAAAACTCATGGCTACCTTGTGGGACTGAGCGTGAGAAATTTTCTTTAAATCTTTTTAAATTGCTTTTTTTCCCTATCTGAGCTGTGTCAGATCTGCATTGAACATTAATGGGACACTTCACCAAAGTGAATGAAAATTGGAAAACATCAAAATGGAATACAATTAGGATTTTGACAATTTTTGGTAAATTGACTCAGTAATAGCACATGTTAGGTAGTAGAGTGGCACGGCAGGTAGTACTATAGCCTCCAGGAACTGGGGCTTAATTTCTGCCGGTTTTCTGTGTGGACATTTGTACATTTGTGCTGTGTTTGCTTCCTCCTACCATCAAAAGACATGCAGTTAGGTTCATTGGTGTCTCCAAATTGCCCATAGTGTACAACTGTGAGTGTGCCCTGCAATGGACCCTATGGTGGATGGACCGTGATCCCAGGTAAGGTCTCCCCCAGTCTTGTGCCTGATGCTGCCTGGGAATACTTCCCTGCCCCCCCCCCCCAGCAATCCAATCCAGGATAAGCAGTTGGTAGATTGATGGATGGATGACAGAGCCTTAATTTAAAATAATCATTTTGTACAAGAGATCCACTCAGTGTGTGATTTTTAATTAACGTTTTATTTGCTTGGTATAATTCTGAATTGACTCCAAAGACGCGCGGTTAGGTGTGAGAGTGTGTGCATGTATGAGCCCTGTGATGGACTGGAATCCCGTCCGTGGTGCTCAGCCCCGTGCCCAGTGCTTCTTGGGATTGTCTCTCCCTGACTCTGTATCGTATAAGTGCTTGGAAGATGGATGGATTACCCCGTAATGTATTTTCCAGAGTCATAACAGAATGGCCATCTAGGGCGTACACCATCCCGTAGCCTGGGATTCCCGGGACGGTCTCCAGGCTCTCTGTGACCCTGAGCAGCATAAGCAGCTGGAAGATGGATGGATGGATAAGCGACTGAGGTGACCGCTTATCCAAAGCCATTAACAAAGCAGTTTGATTTAGTTCGTCTCTCTCCGGTGAAGCATTTTCGCTCTGTTGCTAAAGGCGCCCATCCACAGAAGACACATATAATTAATACAACTGAAAAATGGGAACCTGCCATCAAAAACGAAGCAAATGTCATTTGTATGAATATGTAAAGACATTTTAATTGTGAGTTACCTCCCCATGATGATTAATACTTGACACAGACTTTAGGATCATTTATACAAAATTTCTAGGTTGACCTCTATTTTAGGGCAATTTACTAAAGATGTCCTGTGCAAATATGGCAGGTTCTTAAGGGGAAATTTTGAGAATTTGACTGGCTAAGCTGTTAGCTTGACATTCAATAGAATCAATGATTCTTAATTAAGAATGTGTAACGGCAGGGTTTCACCAAGCCAATGTGAGGGAATTAAATTAAAGGAGCTGATTTGCTTTAGGGAGGAATTGAATTAAATGAATTATTGTAGGAAGACTGTTGTCTGTGAATTGTCTTTAAGAGGGCTACCAAAATGTGGATGAAAGAATTAATGAAATTAAATTTATTTATTTTGACAAGAAATAATTATTTTTGGATATAACTACAGGTTCTGGACCTCCGCACACTGCATAGGAGAAGCGGGTATGGAAAATCAATGGATGGATGGATGGATATTGTCACGCCCACACGGGCGGGACGGGACGGCAGCAACCAATGCATTAGTAATCGCTCTGCTACTTAAGGCAGAAGTAACCTCGCTAGTATTGCGAAGTATTATTGCCATGGTCTGGAACATTGATGATCATTTTTCTGTCTTGTATCTTCCCCGCCTGCCCGGCCTACGGTGTCCTGCCCTGTTGTCTCGCCTCCTCTGCCTGCCTACCTGCCTCACCTGCACGGTCCTGCACCCTCGACCCGTTCGTCCCTATGACCCTCGTTCGTCCCTAACCCATCGTCGTCTCGTACTGGATATCTCCTCTGGGTTT
The DNA here is from genome assembly GCA_026784285.1 of Stomatorhinus walkeri. NCBI lineage: Eukaryota > Metazoa > Chordata > Actinopteri > Osteoglossiformes > Mormyridae > Stomatorhinus > Stomatorhinus walkeri. The sequence continues at coordinate 10,482,429 of JAODUD010000040.1, read as the reverse complement.
GTTCACTCCCAGCGGTGTAAACAAACCTGTCATCGCCCGCATTTCGGGGTCCGACTCCTGCCCTGATCTCCGCTCATCACAGATATCACTGATCAGACTGAGAAAAATGGAACAGAAGTGGAATTTAATTACCAGAGTTGACCCCAAAACTACAGATCCGTTCCTAGCTTAAAGATTTTAGTTAATAAAATAACTGAAGAATATTTCTGTTTATGCTCCATTGACATAAACCTCTCCAGGTTTCATTTCTGGAAAAAAAACACAAATCCAATTTATCTTAGCAAAAAAAAAATGTAAAAATCTAAGCAAGCGACAGGGACACAGAGAGGAACTGAAAAGGTAGCGCAACTTCCCATTCATTCACTTTCCAGAACTAAGATCACAGGGAGTCCAGTCACAGGGAATTAGCAATTTAGTGACACCAGTTCACATAACTGCAGGTTTTTTTTTTGACCAAACAGGAGTTCACAGTTGAAATCTGCATATACAAACGCATATGAGGAGGCGCACTCAAAGTCATATCCCTCCAGGTGTAAAGTCACAGCGTCACCCTAGGAGGGTATATTAGAAAAAGAATAATTGCAAGAATTCGGTCATTCTGAATACAGTGGTTTGCTAAGCATCGCAGCATTTGACTGCCTGCTGAGCATTGACCCTGATCTCTGTACACCTTGTATCTACTCTCTCTCACTGTCTTAGAACACTGAGTGGCTGAAGTAGATCTGCAGTAAAATCACAGTTCCTGGACTAATGTTCCTAATGTGATTTATTGGGCATATTTTGGCAGTAACACAAAGGTCAATACATTCAAAAGCAACCATTTCCTCTACATTTCATGCAGCTAAATAATGATTAATTACAACAATAGATGCTGAAGCAGGCACTGGAATCCCACTGCCAGGCGCAGACCCTAGGTGTGCTTAGAGAAGTATTAACAGCAAGCAGCATGGTAGTGAGAAATGGAGAATGGAGTGCCTTCTGACGGGATACGTTTGATGATTCTTGTTGTGCAGAGTGACTTATAATTCGCAATTATATTTAGCAAATTACAAGTGTGTGGCTGTGAACTGCTCCAGAGTTATTTTGCAGTTCTGCTCATTGCTCAGAATAATAGCTAATGCAACATATCCATAACAACCCACCCCCACTCCCAGTCTTGTGCCTGACCATATACGCTCATTTGCATAAATAATTTCACCGGTGGTGCGACACTGATTTCCTGCTCCGAGAAGTGTGCCATTGACATCTGGTAGTCATGTTGTCATGGGTGACGGCTTATCTGTGCTTTCACGGGCAAAATTCATTTGAAATTTCATTTGCCGTTTGCCGCTTATGGGTCTAAACACAGACTATTAAACATAAACAATACCATATGAAACGAAATTGGAAGCAGAAAAACACTGATAAAGGAAGCAGGTACGGTAACTCGATATGAAGGAGAAGTTACTTGATATAGCATCACTCACAAACCACATGTAACTTCCTGAACAAGCAGAGTCACTATCAACACAGGAGGAGCTGGACTCGAAAAAGAGAATCTCCACCCGCAAGCCAGCAGGGTGCCCCGTCCTGAGCATTCAATTTCCCAGTGTTTTAAGTTGATTTGTGTACAAGCCTGAAAAGCAACAGAAGTCTGTCTGCCTTTATAGCCTTGACAAAAGACATCAATCACACCGAAACCAAGGCCAACTTCATTTAACGTTCAATAAATCCTGCTCCTTCGACCTGCAAGCAGTGACATCATCACACAGATGGATGCCCCTGTAACTGGCCCCTCTGCCCTCTGGTTCTCCTCCCCGTGAGCACGAGCGGTATCACCGCAAAGCTCCTGCACCTCACCACGGCCAGCTGCTTCGCTGCACGATCGCATGTGTCAGCAGAATAGTCTAGTTACTTCCTGGCGATTTCACTAGAGGCTGGGTCAGTGAGCTGTACTCAGTGACCCCTATGTAGTGCCCAGGTGTTCCGGTAGCATCCGATGCTCTGTTTAAATCTCCATTTTCCACATCGCTTATTCCACTACTGTCACTTCCTCAGGCGAGTAGAGGCAGCACTTTACTGTGGAGCTCGAGTCGGATCACTGCCCATGTATGCATCCCTCAGTCTGACTTAGAGGCTCCCAAGTAGGGTTTACCATATTTGGTGAGATGAAAAAGAGGGCGTGTCCAGGGATCAGAATATCAATGAGTTCAATGGCCAGTCACTTAGCACTTAATGTGTTTTCCCTAACCATCCTGCAAAATGAAAATTCTCATCCGAGAAAACCCAGACTTATGGTAACCCAACAGTTAACTTTTGTTTTACAATCTACACACAGCTGACACAATACACATGCATCTCTTTTTCAACAAAAGTTACAAAATGCTAAGCTAAGTTAGTTAAACTTCAAGCAAACGATGCAATTCACTGTTCACACGAAAACAAAAATAAAGTGCCAACGTAATAATGGTTGCCGGAAGTTGACGTCACTGAATGGCTGCCATATATTGAAAATTTGTGCCTTTTCCTTCACTTGGTACTGCACTGTGACACCATTGCGTCATATGAATAAACCGGCCGTTTTTGAAAAACTGTAGGCCGACCGAGGCCCAAAAGAGGACAGAGAACCCTGGACGTATGGAATCCCTCCTCCCAAGGACCAAGGCCACCATTTAAGTGCAGCGGTCAGAAATCCTCTCAAGTTTAGTTCTCCGTGACATTTCTAGTCCACCGCTATGAGCTAGCGACCACAGTCCCAAGTGGTAATGTGATCCAGGCTGCACATCTTACACAGGGATGTGATGTAGTTATCCACATGAGGGGAACCGATTAATCGGCTAAGCCACTTGGAGGATGAATGTCCTGCTTTTATACTGTGATTCACATCACTCAGGGCTGCAAGCAAACCAACCGAGCAGAGCTGCACTTGTGACCTAAATGGCTGCATTTCAAAGGAAGACCACGTGCACTGCACCCCTGAGCACCACGCTTAACCCGAGTGGCCCCAGTAACATCCCCAGCTTTACAAACGAGCAGCCTGAAGGAGCTGGGCACACCTGCAGATGAGCACCCATGTTCCTCTCCTCATCTCCAGCAAAAACTTCGGGAATAATTAAATACAACGGCGGTCTATCAGTGTGCCAATTCTCTTTGAGCACCTTACTGCTTGATGACTTATTCAGATTTTTCTACGCACACTCAATCTTTTATGATGCCTTACTTGATACTTGTTGATACAGCAGGATACCTACTCACGAAAGATAGGCTAAGTTCGCGTCCAGGGGTACAAGACTGATTCCCTGTCCGGGATTTTACCTGTGACCTTTAGTTCAGGAGTCCAGCTCGATAACCGCACCTTTCGCATATGTTTAATGACCGGCAGCCGCCTGGCAAGGGCTGCCATCCCATCTGCGGAGAGTAGCCTGTTAGCATGCAAATCAGCCAATTAAAATTCACACGGCACTCCCGCCCACATCCCGTGTCAGCCCTGATTTATCTGCTCCTCTCAGCACTGTTGAGATGTTCACTCACGCCAACATGTTCCGCCTACCTGAGATTTTAAAATCTATATAAAGACATGGTTTGTGTTGCACATGATTAGCCACTCTTATTAATACATAATGTGGGAAACTCTTTGAAACGTTTTGCTGTTTTCAACATAATCTTTCTTCATTCTAGTTTCTTTATAAGCTCCATCCCCTCCACTCTACTGAAACACTCCAGCAAAGTTGACTGCTGTCTTCACTCACTACAGATAACAGCACCATTCCACCTGCAGGAGGCAGCAATGTGAGGGCATGGGACAGACCACACAATTAGATTAATTAATCCTGGCATTTTTTTGGAGGAGTGGATTAGTATTTAGCTGGATCTGTGCATCTGGCTGGAGGTGTAACAAGCTGAGCTTAGCCAGAGTCAAAAGACAAAATAATCACGAATTACTGAATATCCATAATCACCTCCGACATGTTGACAAATAATTTGTCTGAGGGACGTTTTGCAAACAGTTTGAATATGTAGATAGCAATGTAATTTAAAACAAAGACCCTTTTAAAAATGTTGTAGAAAGAAATCAAATGAGGCCATTACTTAAAACGTCAACACCGGTGAGACACTGAAAAATGAGATGTCCGTCTTTTTCTTGCCATTGCAATAACATTATGTATTATTATTTACTGCTATCTTTCTTAATTTATTTAAGTAACCTTGCGATCAGCCGGATACGTTTCGTCTAAGATAAATAGTCTGATAGATTCCCCGCATTCTTACGTGTCGCGGCTGTGAAAGTGAACAATGATCTGAACACCCAAGCAGCCGAGGTGGAAAGTCAATTTAATCAGAGAAAGCTCGCTGGTTTTCAGTCAAGTAACAAAATGCTTGCTGCATGTTTCTACTGCTCATGTTTCTCCCAGAGGTCCGACTCCATTTCTGAGTGACGCGGCAGTGCCTGTAGTAAACAGCCCTGTGCTGTCACCCCCCCTCCCCACTGTCATGCCACCCCTGCCTTGACGGCTATGCTGTTAGCATTCAATTATCTTTTATTTCACTCTGATTAGGCGTGTTAGAAAGATCGCCAGGCACTGTGCGGTCTGAGTTAAACGAAAGTGAAAATAAATAAATAACACTCTCTAAGAGACTGTACAATGTTTGGACCTAATCTCATTCTGGGATATTGCCTTGGTGCACGCTCCAGTTTCACGCTGGAAATCTGACTTTCACTGGGCTGTGATCCCCTTCAACAGGCACAGCAGGTGCTGCCGTATGAAGACATGCCATATACAGGGTAACTTCCTATACTCATTTTCCAAGCACTTAGCAGGACAGTGACTGAACTGCAAATGGAGCATGGATGTTCAATCTGCACGATCTTGCCACCAGAGCCTCAGTGCCAGGTCTATCTCAACTCCAAATTACAGCTGATAATTGAACGATGACGGAGCCTCAGCCACATTCTTGCACGATGAAACCACTCAGCACCTACATTACCCATAAGTCTTTGCACCGCTATTTAAATATCAAAACCATAAAAATGGCCTCAACTTAAAAATTTAACTACCATATTATATTTTCTTTATAAAACCCAATATAGTGTTCACTTAATGTGTAGCTGAAGAGTGAATCAGATACTCAATTAGGTAGCAAATCAGATCTTGTGAGGTGGGAATTTGTACCTAAAAGTAATTTTGTGAGGCATGTGAAGAGAATGTTATAAAAGAAATAGTGTAAAATTATGAGAGGTGACTATTAACTACTGATTGTCCCAGCAGATATATTGTCTGAAGCACTGATGACTTAAATGTGCACTCTAATTGTCGCGGAAGTCGACACTTGTGGAAAGGATTAGCATTCCAGCTTTCTATTCTAGACATCACACTGCTGCCCCTGAAGCTCTGCTGTCCCAGAGGCTGGCCTTGTTGGTCGATCAGTGTTTATGTTGTTGTGGTGGACGATCTGTCTCTGGGGTGACACCGGGGCTGCACATGCTGCCCTGTTGTTGTGCTTTGTTGCTGTTTTCTGTCCCTATTCTTGTTGAGAATGTCTTGCAGTTTTCTTTTCTCTCTCTCTCTCTCTCTCTTTTTTTTTTTTTTTTAACAATTTGTAGGGACTGTGCAGCAGGCTCCCCCCCAACCTCCAGAAGCAGCTCATCACACGCAGGCAGCGGGCAGCTCCTTCCTGGTCAGCTGTGGGAACCCCTGTCATTGCCACTTAGTAAGCTCTGCTGGCGTTGCTGCTACTGGGGGGTAATCACGTCATATAACAAGTACCGTACACAAGGGTTTTATTTTCCCTTACAAATCTCATGAAGCATATTCTCAATAACAGCCATGGGATATTTTTACGTTGAATTTAATCCAAGTAATATCTTAATAAATGCAAACAAGGAATGACTGTTCAATGACAATAGCAGAAAGCTGACTGATGAAGACTTAGAGAACTATGCAAAATATGTCGTTATTATTGTCGTTATTATTTCTATTTATTTATTTTTTGCAATACAGGCAGTCCCTGGGTTAAGTACACATGACTTACATCAACTTGTGCTTATGAACAGACTGAGAAAAAACCTATTTTGTTAAAAAACTGCATTGCATGGCTTCCGAGGTATGTCGGCTTAAGGTGTACTATATTGCCATATGTAGTTACGTTTATTAATACTATATTATTGTTATTCTTATGTACTGTATGATAATATTATTTTTCTGACTTTCGAATTCGACTTAAAGTCAAACTCGTTGGTAACCTGGGGACGGCCTGTGATGTTGAACGTCATCGCGCGTGCATGTGACACAGCCATGCTCAATGCACCTCGAGGCTCCTTGTGCTGTAACACGTCTGTGACTGGTGAAATGCAGTTAATCTGCCAGCTCCATGCAAAATACGTCCCTCGCAGCACCCCCCATTCCAGCCCAGCTTGCTGCCGACAGAAACACGGGCTTGCTGGATCAGTCTAAAAGGCAGAGCTTTGGAATGAAGAGTAACTGAAACAGCTCCGGTCCAGCCAGTGATCAGACTGGAAACATGACAGCGCCAATCCAGGACTACCCCTCTGCTAAGGAAGCCATTAAAATTCTTTCCTCGATCTGAATCGAAATCCAGTTTTTCCTGGACATTTTCTGGCCTAATCGCTCCCCTTTTCCTGAACTGGCAATCACCACACGAGACCACACCGCGCCACATACGACCCCCCAACTCCAGCCAAGGGGAGTACAACAAACCACAACCACAAGCATCTAGGAATCAGCAGAACATAAAAAAAACCTCCAAAAATAAATGCAACCCGGTGGGGGTGTTTATAAAACCGAAAGCACTTCATACCATATAAATCAGCTTTCACACAAGAAGCCTTTTGCTACTTACTCTGGAGTTCACGACCTCCAAGGAGACATTTTGTGGAGCAGAGCTTGGCACTGTTGGGAAGGAAGAAGATAAGCATTAGATAGAGAGCCACACACACACACACATACATGCAGACATACAGCTAGTACACACACCGAAACATGTCTGTGGGGGAGGGGGGTCTCCTGATCCTCGTTGTCTCACAGTACATAAGTCTGGTTCCTTTCTCATCTGCTAGTAGATATATCCAAACCCATCCATCCCAGTTATAATCGTCCATGACTCAAAGCCGTTTTTTTTTTTTTTCTTTTTGTGTATCTATTTACACTTTTTTGTATTTGCTCCGCATACCGCTGTCACCCCCACTGGTCACCCCCAACCATGGTGAGCATGATCAAAAGTGTGATAGATGCAGTCACAGCCAAATATGTGTGAGCTGCGTCAGACAGACACCCCCTGGTCATCAACGAGTGTTCCACTGCACACGCACACACCTACTAGCACCAGAGCACGTGCACAGTGTGCACTGACAGGCATCATTAACCAGCAATAACACTGTCCCACTGCAGGAGAAGGGAGACAATGGAAAGCACCCATGGTGTCGTTTCTGATGATCGCCAATCAAACAGCAGGTAATTGCACTGTAAAAGAAGCTTCTGGAGAACAGAGCAGGACCAGAATTGTTCTGGCTGATGGCATATTGAGCCTCTGGCATTATAACGACCTGACAGAGATGGACTGAAGTCTTTTGTTACACATAAATGGAGTAATATATGTGCATTCTGAAAGTCATTAGACTGCTTTGACTGATCATGAAACGGGTTTTGTTTTTAAGCAACGGAATTTCCATTATAGTCTAACAAATCATTTCCTGTTTCCAATGAAGGTGCCGCTGCCTCATTACTTGGAGAAACATGGTGAGAGGCGAGCAGCAGGATTTATCTGCAAGGGATTCCTGACCATCGAAGCGGACGGACGCCTCAGAGCATCCGATTAACGCCTCAGGGGCCAGATCTGACCTTCACACCGTGCGTCTCCATGCAGGGATATGCGCTTGTCGCCGATTCTGGGACATGGATCCGCATACATTTCTGGGTTTCAGAAGCACAACCGGGTCTCTGGCGCTGGCTTGGTTTCCGGGGTTCTGAAGATTCGAGAACGGACCGGTCCTGCCTGAGCTGCTACAGTGTGTAATGGGGGGAACCTGCTACCACAATCATGACTATATATTGCATTTATTTTGTATTTATCCGTAGCTTCTCTTATGCATTATAGGGCACAGAATGCATGAAATATACACAAAGAAGTATAACAAAAACATTACCTTGAGGCAGGTATATATGCATAACCTTTGGAATGCATTAGTAACAGAGTGCAGTGCTATCAGGGTTATTCAGCACACAATCCCACAGCTGTCAGTAAACAACAAGCAAATTCCAAGCAAAGCTCCTTCAGCAGCATGGCCCGTGCATGGAGAGGAAGTGGCCACCAGCGGAGACGGAATCACACGTGGAGACGGAAGGGGGTGAAGTAGGTGAAAAGGCCCAGCAAGGATTGGTCATGATCGGGGGGGAGTGTCGAAACTTTAGAAAATGTTCTTTGCGAATAGAATGCAGATGCAGACCTGGAGCGATGGTGCAAATTCAATTCTGCCAGAGCCCTAATTATACCGTTAAACGGATCTGTTCCATTGAAGCACCAGATTTTTGCGTACGCACGCCGCACACGCAGCCCACGCCGCACACGCAGCCCACACGCCACTGCCGAGGAGGCTTCCTGTTCCCGGCTCACCCCCAAGCTGTCAGGCTCTGGAGACGTTTCCTCCTGAGCTGCAGTCGGCCGTTAGCACCGCTGAGCAATTTTCCTGCCATCATGTTTTTTTTTTTTCCATCATGTTTTTTTAAAAAATCTGCAACACGTGTGGACTTTAAAATTCTTATATCGGGAAAAATTACACTAACAAAACACGCCACATAATCACAAATTGGCGTATCAGTGCGTTTAACCTAGAGAGTCCTGGAGAATCTCCTTTCATCACGTCCTTCCTGTCTTAATTCACTTGGATGACTTCAAAGCCCATTATGTGAATGTGCTTTCATCATCTAGGTAATGATGAGGGTTGGGAACATCACACACTCCATAAACAAAACATCCCACATAAAGACCTCAAAAGGTGCAAAATTACAACACCAGCCAGGCTGAATGTAAGAATAACAGTCTCACATGGAATGCAAAGAACCGTAATTGCAATTTTGTATAACTGCAACACAACTAAAATGGCTCTAAAGAACCTTTAAGATAAGATGTTTTGATTCACCATTTCGACATTTGTTAAGTTTCCATTTTGTATCATGTAATCATCGTTACTTGGGACTTTTTTTTAGTAATTTGTAAACACATTCTTAACAAACAATAATGCATTCATAAAGAATTATAAACATGGCTATACATATTTATCAAAAGGAACACATTATAGCCATGTTCATATGCATTATGAAGGTGTCTATAGTGCATTATAGATGAGGTAAGGCAGTCATAATGCATAATATACATGGCTATAATATGTAATGCCTTTTTATAAATATCTATACCATGTTTATAATGCTTTATGAATGCATTATAATGCATTATGAAGGTTTTTATAAGTTACTAAAAACATGGCCTTAAGTAAAGTGTTAACTTTAAATGCTAACGTTTATACCCATTAAGCTGCACCTCCTTCGTCGACTGAATCCCCCTGTTTGCTGCTCTTTGCGTTGACCAGCCCTGAATCAGAATGAACACTGTAATAGCTGACACTTCTGAGTCTCTGCGCAGCATCCAGCCCATTCCCTGCTGCTTGCTGAGTGAAAGCTGTATGGTAACACGCTGTCGCCTTTCATGCCTCTGCTCTCATACAGCAATATGAACATGCTTCACTGATGCTACTCTGTCTGTAAGTATGAGGTATATTGTGACTATTTACTATACATCTTTAATATGTGCCGTATCTCCCCTCCAATTTTTATGGTTTAATTCAATAAGCTTTATAATAATAATATTTAATCCTTGCTTGACACATGTATCTCTCTGCATGGCTCAGTGATACCTGCAGAAAATTTGGATTGGGGTGGCCATCAGCTCATAGAAGTTTTACTTACAGAGAAATGTTCTGAGGGCAGAAGGAAAAATGACTGGTCCAACGAGATAACCAATCAGATTGCGGAGGAGGTAGGTCCAACCAATCAGATGTCTTGTTCCCACCTACCTAGTTGCTTGTCCTCACCTCCTCTACAATCTGATTGGTGAGCCAAACATTTTCCCATCTGTCCTCAGAACGTTTTTGTATAAATAACTAGTAGTAACTCCCACGAGCAGTTCCACTCATGGGGGCAGCCGTGACATAATGGGTCTCTTCTATGGTTCCACTTAGAAATTTGAATTTCTAAATAAATAATCAATAATAAATAGTTTTAAAATAATCCATATTTCCATTCCATTATACTGACATGGGATGGCAACTGAGGTGTCTATGCATTGAGACCCCTTAGTTCTACCCCTGGCATGACAATAACAATTATGAAATCATAGAAGTCTATATCATAAATCATGAATAACCGCTACAAGTTATGAATATCCACTACATTTAAAGTACAAAGAAATTTTCAGATTTATTGTTCACTAAAGTTCTATTAAACTGCACTACTTTTCCAGTCTTGTAGTATGGTGACTTGTAGTATGGTGACTAGCACTAACCAGCTGGATAACCAGCCTTTTGGTCTTGACCAGTGCATGAATTTCAGACAGAACTATCCTCCGGAAACAAGAGATGTCTTCAGTTTCGCTCCGCTGCTGCGGGTTTCCCTCTCTATGTCGGCCACATGTGCATGCATAGCTGACAGGACACCGTCTTCCTAAATATCGTGACAAGTGCTACAAGTGTACCCTAAATGCTGCGCTCCTGTACTTTTCACTAATTGTTAGTGCTTTGTATGTGATATAAATAAAAGCATAAATTAGTGAGTCTGAGAGGAGCAGGTTCATCCGGTCATGAGAGAGAGAGAGAGAGAGAGAGAGAGTCGTGCCCTTTATTATCTGGGAGCAGGCCACTGAGGGGAAAGTCACTCTCATACAGTTACTGAGCACGAGAGCCTTAATGAAGCAGGGTGCTGGAAAAGCACCCCCAAGCTATGCTCTGGTACAATATAGCCTCTGCATATAGAGGATGAGGCACATTGGCGTCCCAAGGTCTGCTCATCTACAGCCGAGGCTGAGACTAATGTGGGAGGACAACCCAGGGAGATAGCCTCTTCCCCAAGTAGCACAGAACCCATAGGGGGCACTGGAGAGCAGAGGCACAGGGCAAAGTCAGCTTACTGTGGACAATCCAATACAAACTCTCTTCTTTATTGGCCGTCGGTTAAAATTTGCCCAGTCCTCCAACTGCTGATTTTCCAATCCCTGGATTTTCAGGCCGTGAGTTTGCCAGGACCACGCACGATAAAGATTTACATTTAAATACAAAGTATAGGTGTGCAGAGCAGCAGCAAATTCATTTTTGAAGAACTAGGGGATCACTGCTGTCTGTTGTGCAAAACAATGATACAACAAAATAGGCAAATCTCTAAATTACTGAATGAAGCAGTGAAAGTAAATTCAGCAATAGTGCATAAGCAGCACTGCAAAAAATTAATAAAAATAATAATAATAATAATAAAATTAAAGCAAATCTGATATATTTAACATTATGTTAATTACATATTTAACAAAAATCTAACTATGAGCCTTAATGGGGTCTTACATTTCATAGCTTTTGAATGGAGTCTAATATAAAACGTCGATGAGAACATGCATTTAATTACATTACTAAGAAGATAAAAACATTCAACAGCAACTTAACAGCGATCGGGCCTCACAATTAAAATAGAATGAAAACTAGAAAGAAGAGATTAGAGACAGAGAAAACCATGTTAAAGAAAAATAAAACAAAACAGTACTTTTGGTAAAAAGTGGCTTAGAAGAGAAGGCTTTGAGCCAGTCATTTGAATTAGCTTTAATTAAAAAAAAAAAAAAAGACACTGTGTAATATTAGGACTTTAATTTTCCGTTGGAATGTGTTTATCGTTCTTCTGTTCATTCATTTCTAAGGCATGTGTTCAATCTTTAAATGTAACTGTGACCAAGTCTGTCTGCCTATTTAAATATCAAAATGTTTTAAATACTTTAGATGACTTATAAGCACAATTGCACCTCCAAGTTCTCCTGCCCTTATTCTAGGAGCCGGGTGCCAGTAGAAAGCAGTGGGCGAACTTGGCTGGAAAGTGGAGATGAGGGTAAAATAAAGTGTGAGCAGGAGTACACATAAGGGCCTTTGTAACCCCCGGCACACTCAGGCCTTCGTTAACTCAATGAGCATTAACCTGCAACCCAACGAGCATTTCCACAACCCCCTATTCTCACAAGGAAGCTACAGAGAAATTACTAAGTAATTCTACTAAGCAATCACTGAACTAAAATTTCTGCACCTCAAAATGAACCAGAGCTTAAAAGAACACGTTCTATTTAAAGTGATTTCTTTTACAAACACACCTGGCACAAAATATCCAAATGAAAGAATGTTAGAAATGATAAATAATAATTATTATTATAAATAAATAGGACACAGTGTTATACCCACGTGGAGAATTTTTATAATATTTTATATATGTAGTGTGTTTAGTATGAGTGGATTATATATTGTAATTAAAATGTATTACAGTTTGGGGGTATACAGGCATTTAGCTGGGAAATGAGGACAACACAACCATGGACAATCAGGGAAACAATTACTAGGTAATTATGAGGTTAGCAGTTATTTTAAAGATTTCTACTGCATGAATAACTGAAGCTCTTTACGACCTGCATAAAATAAATGCCACATTATAGAGCAGAAAGACTTCAGACAATGTACGTATTGTAGAATATTAACAAGTGGAGAAATTAAACCAGGGGAATGGAATGAAATAAAAACCAGGGTGAACAAGACCCCCTGGGGAATGAGTGTGAGACATCAAGGTATGAGCTCTCCGAAAAATAATCCAGACGCTCTGAAAGTAATTTGCTTTGGTGCTGCCTCTGTTTGAATTGTACACAGTCTTGGTAGCGAATGGGAAAATGGAAATCTGCTAGGGTTATGAATTAATCACTGGGTGTTTTTAAACAGTTTGTTGCACCACAATAAAAACATATACATCACTTAGGAGAAAATTTAGCCAGGTAAAATTTATACATGGCAGTGCATGTTAACTGATATGTTACCTGTTTGAAATCATCATCAGAGACAAACCAATAATGACACTGCTGAGGTCATTAACGTGGCTGCAGCACACGGCCGCTGAATTTTACCTACATTAAAAAGGGCAGTGGTATAAAATGTCATACATGAACTTCAGCAGAAGTTCGGCTATGGAATTCACAGATACACCCTGAGATACCTGCCGCGTGAGACAGAAGAATTACAGATGATGTCAGCTTTTTCAATCCTGCTTACTGGATGTGAATCTTTTTTAGGGGTCTGAACTGACATGCAAACATAAATGGACCAGCTACGGGCACATACAGAGAATGTGAAGAAAACCTGAAGCCATACATATATTATCTTATTCCTCGATTTAGGTGAGTTTAGCTGACATTTTTATAGTGGCATGGAACCGTGAATATAATGTAATATAAATGAGGAAGTAGTGGTAGATTTACAAAATAAATAAATAAAAACCCATTCTATACTATTGGAAAATTGCACTTAATGACTTTAATGACAATGAGCTGTGAAAATCAAGCAGGGGTGGGGAAGTGTGAAAGGCGATACAGGTAACAAATGCAGAACTCGTGCTCTGCAAAGAATTAAATGTGACAAACAGGAGCCAGAGTGCTACATCTGCACCTTAAGGAGTTCTTACAGGCGCCGTCAAAGATATGAAATATCTCCAGTCCTTGGGGAGGTACCTACTTTCTAAGATTCAACATGTCCTGAGTCAACCTGTCTGTGGTGCTAAACTTTTGAGACACAATGGAAGACAACCAGAATCCGCAATCAGAAAGGCATATGGCAAGGTTGCTTTGTTTCTTCTGACACAGGCTAATGGTAGCTCTTCAAAGCTATTCAAAGTTCTGAACCAATGAGACTCAAAGGAAGATGTCCATAGTTTTAAACCAAGAAAAAACAAGGAAAACTATTCATAGTTCTTATTGCATAGTTCTTATTCATACTTATTACAGAAGAAGCAGAAGCCATCTAACATCCTAAAACAGAGAGCCACAGCACTGACAGGCAGTGGAATGGAGAGTAGACTGTCTGTCTGTGAACCAAGTTGACCTCAGGACGTACTGAGTAGTGCTTCTGCAGTAGGCTGGCACCACTGATAACTGGGTGAACTCCTAAAAGCAATATATTCCACAGCCCGGCTGCCTGGGAACACGTTAAGATCTCTGACATCAAATGATGGTCGAGCGTCAAATTCATCCTTCTCTGCTCGACACAACTTGGATATTAGATGAAACCCTCATCACACTCAGATATCAGTCTGTGCCCCCGTAACTATAATTTTGCCATACAAAAATCCTCATTCCAGCTTCATTCGTTTATGCCTTATAACTATTGCATGGCTAATTGGCTATTCCAGGTGTGTTGTGCTGAAAGAGTGACTGACTGCACAATTGATCATGGGAAACCTGTGTAACAGAAGTGTTCTAGATTTTTTAACAAGAATACACATGTTCTCACCAGCTTTAATTGAAAAACAATATGCTGAGAAAGTATTGAACATCACTCGCTTGTTCAACAGTGTCCCATAAAGCTGTGCTGGGGAATGGGGAGGCCGTGGCGACTCACCATCAGACATCGTAGTCACCATCAGGTCCCCTGCAGACTCTCCCAGGCCGTGAAGGTTGTAGGCCAGGATGCGGATCACGTACTCCGTAAACTTTCTCAGGCTGTCGATCCGGTAGCTATGGCCGGCCACCTCCGCGCTCTGAAACCAAATGCTTCTATTATATAATTTTTTACAGATAGCAACATAAAGTAAAACAAGTTTAATAGTTTTATTTATTTAGCATATTTTATCTATAAGCCGGTCAAGAGAAAAAAACGTTCAAATCCTTGCTTTTTTACATTTAAGAACTATATATTATATAATCATTCATAACTAAACATCAGTCAGAATTTTACTATGAAATCTACAAACTATACTCTACATTGGAATAACCAGAAATTTAGTTATTCCTAACTAAACAATAAGAACAAAGACTAAAAACTTAACAATATCTAGTTGTTGTTGTTGTTGTTGTAGTCGTAGTGGTAATAAAATAGCTGACAATTTTACATATGGGAGATTATTCATTAATATGTTTCATTTTCATGTTTAATTAAATTTTAATTATTTAATTAAATTTCAGTTTACTTCTTCTGAAAAAAGCACAGATCATTAAAGGATCCTTTCTATCAAAATTGTTTAGATTATTTTATCTTTCTACTGCACAGCATTTAGCTAAAAATAAGTCTTCAACACACTGTTTGAGTTTTTCTTTTTTGCCTAGGTCATCCCTTTTGATAGTAAAAACATATGTTATTAATGTTAATTTTCTCTGAATATTCCATGCTATAACTTGGCAGGAATACAGAATACCATCAAAGACAAGTGCAAAATATCTTTGAAATTATTTTTGTATTAAATTAAGAATGTACTCCAGAGCATCTTACCACAATAACAACCTGTAAGATAACTTCTAACCTATCTGGCAACTCCTGGGAGACCTTCTGACATCAAATTTGACTTGTTTATACATACTCCATGTTCGCTACTTATCAGCAGTCTTACCATATTATATGTGTCACACCAGGCAGGACGAAGGACATACAAGCAGACATAGAGGCAACATTAACAGGGGTATTATTTAAAGTCAAAGCCAAACAGAGTGGAACTGGATCAGAAACCAAGCAGAACCGCAAGGGGTTCAAACAGGAGGACGAAACTTGGGAAAGATTCAGAAAAGCAGAACGAGAGACGTCATAACATTGTGACTATAAAATAAGTGACAGGACTGGGAAACACCTTTATACCAGCAATAACAAAGGAGAAAAGAGAGGCAGCTGGAGTGAATCACACAAGAGCGGGAATGAGAAGTACGAACAACCATGAACAGATGCGGCTCCATAAGGGGCCATTAGGGGCAGTGTTTAAGGATGCACACTTGTAATTGAAAGATTTCTGGTTCGAATCCCTGACCAGCAAGGCACCACTGAGGTGCCCTGAGCAAGGTACCGCCCTCAAGCACTGCTCCCCAGGTGCTGAATTAGCTCCCCCCTGCTATGTCACGAAAGTCACATATGGGTTAAATGCAGAGGACACATTTCGTTGTTGTGCACTGTGTGCTGTGGTGTGTTAACAATGACCACTGATCACCAAATTCTAATTCTAAGGCCACACTGGGGATAAAACGGGGGAGGGGCAGAGGCAAGGCGCGACAGTATGCTATGATGCAGTCACACAATGATGCCTCTTTTGTTCTTACCACTAACTATCTATTGTTAATAGAATCAGCCTTTGAAAATCTCCTCAATACCATTCTAGGTTAGCCTATTTATTTATTTTGTTCTGCATTCTTCTTGAGCCTTTGTTTGTATTTTAAGGGCTATATAACTGCACTTCGAGTTATCGCAAAAGAAACCCAACAGGTGCTCAACAGAACCTGTGGTACTTATGTTCCCCTTGTAAATGGATGAAAAAAGGCCATAAAGAAGGAATTCAGACACGGTATGTTGATGTGACACTGCAACAGCTTTTTAAGTGCTTTGCTCAAGGGTGCAGCAGTTGGACTCGGCATAAGAGCAAATCCCGTTCCTTTTGCTCACATTAATTACCAAAGCCAGCATCGGCTGTCTTAGTACCATGTTAGAGGAGCAGTTCCGTAATGGAGGTATGTGTACAAAACCTGTGTTTGCATGAGCACCCAGGTGCCCTAATTAAAACCCGTGTTTTCAGCTCTGACATGAAAAACATTCTGATTTATCAAACTGAACATCCCCGAGGTATCACCAGCCCCAGCTTTTCTCTGTGGCCTGAACACTGACCGATCATGTTGCAAAATCTATTGGTAACTCCTCTTCAGATTACAATATTGATTACTTTATCATACAATGCTTTCAACATCCTGTATCTATTCAAGGGCTAATGCAAGCAACTAAATTGAGCTGGTCTGTGAATGCTGCAGAGATAACACAATTACATGACATTTCTGTAAAGAAGCAGGGTGTTTGTGATAATCCTGAAGTGTACGATTTTTTTAAGGCACCCTTTGTAACAGTATATTCACTCGTTTAAAATGGAATCTCTTCCTAGTTATTATCTAAACTGTACAGCAGTAGCTAAAATGACTAAAGTTAAATCTTGAACAAAATCATATAATTACTTTGTCAATAAGTAAACAGGGCATCATGTGGTCTTCCTGTCGTGTCTTGTTTGCAATTTATTTGCAGTGCCCCAAATTCTCAAAGAAAAACCTTTCCTGCGCTTACTGTAATCTGTGTATGTGGCTATGGATGACAGGACGGGCACACAGCAGTGAAACAACCACGGTCTCGACTGACCTGCTCCTTGCCTGTGCCAGTCTCGGTCCAGAAAACCTTGTAGCCAAGCACTGGGCTCTCAGTGAACGCTGGGGGTTCCCAAGCGGCCTGGGCAGCGGTGGAGGACGCGGCCTCAGCCCAGGGATTCTCCACAGGCCCTGGGACTTGTGCTGTAGGTCAGAATTACTGCCGTCACATTATCAGAAGATCCCGGAGAGATCTAAGGTACATATTCTTAGTACTACAGATGCTGTGTGCAGGCATGTAATCACTTACAGCACTTCTCATATTATGGATGTTGAATGACAGGGAAGCATACTTAGAAACGTAGGCACAGTATGGAAGTCACCTCGTCAACTTAGCGGCTTTCACTCGGACAAAATTAGTGAGGTACAGATTAAACACATAAAGAGTGGCTATATTAGCACTTTATATCTTGCACATCCCACTTAAGAAGAAGGAAACGTAAATCAGACAGACAGGCGGCATACGCTTCTCCAATGACACTGCTGTATAGCTGTGTTTCTGAAAACCTGTGGGATCCATATTTAATTCACTTTAATTACCTTTCTGGATGGAAGTATAACATATAAAAGCTAGATATAAAACCATATTCCTCTATCAATATCCTGTCCACCATTATAAAATTTTATATCAAGCATCAAGAGTAACAGAAATGTCTTTCTTGGCACTGTTATAGCAAAGATAATACGTCTTCTGTACTTAAAGCAAAATGACACAAACCACTAAAATTTTTCTTCAGTATATGCAATATATATGCAATTTATACAAATGCATTCCTTTGCCTATCATTCATAGTTTTTATGTCTTACTCCCAGACATTGGGCTTCATAATTATTGTGCAGGAATAACACATTGAAGCTAAATGTTAGCGGACAGATGTTAGCAGACATGAAGCCCAGAAGATAAGGCAACCTGTCAAATCCCCATGAAATTCAGGCTTGCTGGAGGCGCTCAGGCTTGCTTCAGGGCACCTACAGCTGATTCCTACAAGACTCTCATCTCATATCTCATCCGTGCCACAAAAAAAAATTACCGTAACTAGTCATAGGTTCTAAGGTAAAGGCTTATTTGCATGTGGGCAGAGGAGCTGGTAGGCCACTTGGCTGTAAGCGAAGAGATGACATCCTGCCTTTAAACTGTCGAGTGACTTTAAAAGGCTGATGTGCTCAGTGTGCTTCCTTACCCAGCGATGACTGGCAGAAAACTGACTGAGAGGGTGTTTGTGAAATGCAGTAGAACACTTGCAGCATTATGGATCATGTGGCATTACACGGTGTTTGTTTTGTCATCGGTGGTGCTAAGAACCTTTCTGTCCATGTCGTGTCTATAGTACTGAATAAACTTGTCCTTCTCACTTTATCCAAACAACAGGCCCTGTAGAGTTGAGGCTTTAAAACCACTGAGCACCTCTTTTTTATTTTCTCTTCGTGTATCCTTAACCTGTCTGCCCGGGGGGTGTGTTTCTTTGTCAGCAAACGGCACAAGCTGGAGCGAGGCTTACCGTGTGCTTTCGTGGTGACAGTGACAGGTGGGGAGCTGGCCCCCGGGCCCTGAGCATTGTAAGCAACCACCCTGAACACGTACGTCTGCTCAGGCTTCAGGCCGTCCAAGGTGACCTGCAACCAGGCCTGTGAGGTGTTTGCCGATCGCTCCCTGCAACACAAACGGACGTCACTCTTAATGGCCAGCTGGCACTTACTGTCAACCTAATCCACTTATGTGCCTTAACTGTATGTTCAGCAGACTACAGACATTTTTCAAACATTTTTTAGTGAAGTGCTTAAGGTCAAAAACAATTTTCCTGCACTGTAATGAGAACAGGTCTATAACCATCACATCAGTTTCTGAACGTTGTAATGTTAGGTTTAAGATAGACCTCCTATAATATTTCACCATTTAAGTGATAGATCAGTGTTTAAGCCGATCCATAGGTGAAGTGGTCATATGTAAATTATTACTGTATGAAAGCTATAAAAGGGACAGGCTTTCCCTAGTCACTTTTCCAATATATCTCAGACTGTAGCACACATTGAGCTATACAAATACCTGGAGTTCTGTAGCCTACAAACCTGTTAACACCCTCCTCTGAGTAGTAGATGGTGTAAGTCTGGATATTCCCATGAGTCTCCACTGGGGGGCGCCAGCTGAGCCGAATGGAGCGGCTAGACACTAGGACAGGGGCCAGGTCACAGGGAGCGGAGGGGAGGGCGCTGGAGCTCGGGACAACTGGCAGGGGAGGAGAGGAGTCAGTCAAAGAGGTGGGGGTCACGGGAGGCGGGGCCAAGGAGACTGATGTGGGCGTGGCCTCTGTTTTATTCGTTAGTTGGGGGAAGGGAGAGAAATGTAAAAGAACATGGGCCACATGAGTAGAATGAAATGAAGAGACAATGAAAAGATTGAGAGAAAAGAAGAGTGATAAAAGGATCATGAAAGAGTCTATTCAAACTATGACAGTTCATCAGTATTTTAAATAAGAGAAACAGCACAGAAATAATCTTTCAGTATTACAGTGAACGAGGTTAACTGCATTGGAAAGCAGGACATTCAGGACAGTTGGAAAGAAAGAACTATGAGGTTTTTATTGTAAGGTTAAATGCTGTAATCTGTAAATGGGCCGTTCAGCTATTATTAAATATAAGCAAGCACTACACACAATGGCCGCCACTAATGGATTATTTGGCAACACAACAGACATTTATGCAAGCAAGCATTGACATGGACAGTGGTAGACAGTAGTCAAGGATGCAGCAGCATTGATATAACACAGCTTTGATATAACACATGCTCTGAGTTAGCATATGTTTGATTCACAAGATGAACCAGGATGTGTGCGCGTCAGGATGCGTGCCTGGATAAGAGAGATTGGTTAATAGTGTGCCAACACTGGGTGACCTCCAGTGCCATGTGATCACGACATGGCAATGGGATTGGGAATGACCGAGAGCCAAGCAAACAGAATGAAATGCAATGAGAGCAAAAACGAAAACGCAAAAACACTCAGTAGCTATTCGTGTGGCGACACTTAAAGGTGCAGCAAGACCTCTATTGTTTCCACTGAGATGTACATTAATGACATTATGGACTATAAAATTCATGACAAGCTGTCCGTGACAGCAATGTAAATATCCAAATCCCCAGTGAGTCTGCACTCACTGTTGCTTGTATTAGTTCTGGTATGGATCCACATATGAGACCACATATGAATAATGCATAAATGCTTTAGCCCCATGTGCTGTTATACATTTGTCCACCAGGGTGCTCTCTACTGTACATGGCTGGCTCAGCTTCTACTGATGCATACGTACAGTTTTCAAACCACTTACCCAGTATAGTGTCACAGTCAACCTATGGACTATTTTAGGATTGGGACACCCGAGAGTGACTAGCCGTTACAGTGCACAAAGCTAGGATTCGAACCACCATGAGGCACCCTCTTCATCCCAAGATGTTACTACTGTGCTCAATCAGTACATTTCACTGGAACTCAATCACACAAAACAGACAATTTAAAGATGCCAGTTCCCCTAACTGCATGTGTTTGGACAAATGGAGGAAACTGGGTTATACAGAGAAAGCCTGATCACATGGGGAGGCGTGCAAACTGCACATGCACAGGGCAGGGTGGCGGGTTCGAACTCTCAGCCTCGGAGGTGTGAGGCTCCAGTAAACTATTCTAAACTATTTCAGATATATCGATAAAATCTTCTCTTCACTGCCCCATGCGAATTCTGGTCAGGCACTCAGATCCCAGGCTCATTGACAACAAGAAATTCCAGCTTACAAAAGTAAGAGGATGCATGTTTCTAACTGATCCATTGACAAGGGCATCTACAGCGGCCCGCTCCAAGGATCCAGCTTCCAGCAGCCGAACCACTCAATCACCTGATGGCTAGACCCCAGGTGCTGTCAGCCTTAATCAGGAAAACCCTTATTTGTTTTCCATAACTTCATTTACGGTTTCGTATGTATATTGTTTTCTGTTATTAGCAAATTTTGTTTCTTTCTCAATCCCAATGGAAAATCCGCTATAAAGTATTTTGTAAGTTTGAGAAAATCTACTACAATGAATTGCATCTGACTGATTGGTTACTCGATTCAATGTGTCTGAAATGAACCCACTTGCTGAACCATAGATGCTAGCAAATGCTGTTTGAACAAGTGGGTCAAGTAAAGGGTTGTGGTGTTTTTAATTCCCGATTTGATTCGGATTTTGTACGCTTCTTAAGTCCTTCACGGAACTGCTTTTGCTTGAGTCCTGTTCAAACTGAAATGTCCACTTGCACGGAAAAACATCCCTGACAGTCTACTTACAAATTCATGCACTGTTTCAGTCACCAAACGCAAATATTTCCTCAAGCAACTTGAGCTGCTAAAATATTCGATAGCAGCTGTGCAAATAATCAGAAATGTAATGTCAAATACAATTCTTATGCTTTGAGTTATGAAGTGATTTATACATATTTTCAGTTCTGAGACAGAGGCATGCATGTTTAGATCATTCAATCAAAAATCAGTGACATGAAAATGTCAACTGCATGAAACGTCACACAGGATATACCCCCATGCCAGGAAAATTTCCAGTCCTCAGTAAAAAGGCAGGAATTGCCTTTGATAGTGCCCTTGATAGTGCAATTGATAGTACCCTTGACAATGCCCCGTGATAGTGCAATTGATAGTACCCTTGACAATGCCCTTGATAGTGCAATTGATAGTGCCCTTGATAGTGCAATTGATA
>JAODUD010000040.1:10443219-10454916 GCA_026784285.1 Stomatorhinus walkeri | reverse complement strand
GGGATTCTACACACTGAAAACATTTGAGACCTGCTATGCATACATACACACACAAGTCTTTATATATACATTCTCACATTGCGCAGATGTTCCTCTCACTTGAAATACGGCAGGCCAATGGGTGAGCTCCCACTGTGGCCCTCTGGGAAATGTAGTCCTAGCCATACTCCCTGGCGCTTCCACAAGCAGCTTACTAACTGTACCTCCAGGGCACTTAACTGCTGTGCTGGCATTTATTTACAATGCAATGCAGAATATCTTTCCACTGTTTTTTCCCCCTTTATTGTAAATGCATTTTTAAAAAATCTTTTGAAATGCTACTTGTGACATTTATAATAATACAAAAATCATAACAAAGAAGGTTAATGGAATCCCATCCAATGGAATAAAGAACAAGACTGTGTATAAAATTAAAACCAAAGTAATAATATATACACAGTTAATAATACGGAGAAGATATATTCCCCAACTTCACATTGATAAAAATTAGATCCATTCCATATACACACATTAATCTTCAGAAATTACTAAAATGCATTTCCTCTTGCCGGGTATCCATCAGCTTTGCCCGGGATTTCTAAACGCCGCCGCCATCGTTACCGTCTCCGCCTCCTAGGCTCAGCTGACAGCCGCCTTCACGCACCATGGGACACTTGACAGCTGGGCGGCAGCTCTCCTACCCGCCCCCGGCTGCGGCCCCTCCCGCAAAGCAGCCAGCAGCCCTGACACTCCCCCAGAAGAAAGACACATAGTCTGGTCAACAAACAGCCACTGACCTTTCCCCTCTTTAGCCAGCGGAATGGAGCCAGTTATCTTCCAGCACTACCAAACTCTGACAGCCAAAGCTGGTAAATGCTCAAACGATGCGTAGCACGGATCACATCTGAGATCAACATAAGGATGCATTTCACAAAAACACAAAGACGATCTAGCCTGTCTCTCGCTAAGGTTCAAACGTGAGGTGCCCTCCCCCTCGTGCAGGATCCAGTTAACCCTGCACCTGATTAAGAATCAGAGGCGGCCTGCCTGTGCTTCACATACAGTCAGTCATGACGCTGGCTTTATCTCGCTTGGGGTCAGACATAGTGTGGCCTGTATTTCATTATGGTGCAAATGAGGCCAAATATCTTTCAGGGTCCAAAAAGGCACAGTCCATCGACCGGGGAGTCATTATTGTGTTACCATACATGCTGGGACAGGCTTGTATTTCTGTGGGGGAGGTGATTTCATGAATGAAGGTTTGTGGTGAACAACACCACAACAAGCTCTCTAATTGGCCCCTGCATCGATCCCGGGCTTCTGCGGTGCCCTCGCCAAGTCTCCAGAGCCAGGGCCGAAGCACGATCTGTAGGAAGCCCAACACACTCGATGCATCTCCAGCTTCCTGCTAATTGAGACATGACATGTGTTTGCTCAAGTTCAGCCTTACACATACCTGGGAGATTCCCTCAGCCGGTGCATCTGTTAAGTCATTTGCACAAATGATGTTAATTAATAGCCAGCTCCTACCGGGATGGCTGGCTCCTCTATGCCTACAGGCAGTAGTGATGTGGGCAATGTTGTGGCTTCCTTAGCAGGGTCATTATGGGAGAAAAAAAACCACATGGATCATGTTAAGCACAGCAGGAAAAGAAACCTCCAATCCCTTTCCTTGCACCCCGCACCCCCGCAAACCGGCCCCTGATGCCCTGTGCGGGGACTGCCTCTGTGCCTGCCGACGGGAGAAATCAATAGGACATGCGGGGTTGGGGAGTTGCCATGGCAACAGGCCCCATCCCCAGTTCAGCCTTGCGCCAACCCTGCGTTAGGGGGGAGTACAGCATCACGGGAATGCGCTAAGGAGGGTAAGGTCAGATGCTGGCTGCAGAATACAAATATGCCTCCCGGGACCCATGGAGAGCTGTTCCTCCCCCATCTCGCAGCTGTGGGACCCAGCAACCTTTAAACACATGCTTTTATTCCAGACGAGCTACACGGTGCACAGGTATCACCGTTTATAGAGCCTTTTCCCAACGTCACTGCATAAAGATGCTGGCAGGAAGGCTGAAGAGATTCACTTCGGACAGTCGGTGTTCAGGTTTTACGATGAAGGAACTCAAAACTAGTGTATGCACCATTCTGCATTCATGCCCATGACCCTGTTGAAACAAATATCGCTAATGGAGAGGAGGCGACCTCCCTTAACATTTCTGCTGAAATACTAATCTGTAACACAATACACTCTATTTACAGTATATTTCCAGACATAGTACACGTAAGCTCAACACAGAATCCATGTCGACTCTCCAACAGCCTCAACTTACTTTCCAGCTACATGCATCTGCTCACAGCGAAGCTGTCAACGCATTTAATACGACAGCCAGGTTCTCAGCAGTGCATTTACACATCAACAAAACACACAAGGTCTCTACTTTGGGGAGCAGAGTTCATAGTAGTTCTGGTCCCTTCAGGCTCACACATCCTTGCAAGGGAGCTGCCGTCACAACAGAATATGGGAATCTATTTCTCAATAGCAGCTTAGTCTGGAAATCTTTTAATGGTGAGTCATAGTAAGAATGGCACAAGTGTGAACCACCTTCAGCTGAAACCTCATCCAAGGCTGCCGCAGATACAGGCTGTATTCAGCTTCAGCCACTATTCAATGCTAGTCAGCTAGTGGAAGCCATCAGACAAGGACCAGAAGCCTCATGGAGCCACAGAGCAGGCAAGCCAGTCATCTCATTTACATCTCATTTGCATTTCAGTTATAGCTGCCTGTGGGAAATCTGGGCAGCATTTAGTGCGTGGCCTTCTCCATCTGAAAACATGAATGTATGCTTTTTGCTGAATACCAAGAACCTTCAATATATGTCTCGGACGCAGGCTGATCAATATTCTACGACTGAAACATGTGAGCAGCATAGTTTTGAACGTTCTGGCTCCATACAAATGTGGCTACCTTCAAAGATTGCTATTACATGCCACCATGATTGATTTACAATCTCCTGCTATAATTACGTAATTTCTAGTCAATGAAACATTACAATAAAATTAACAGTATAACTGAGTGCAATCATTAGGATACCCCCTTTAGCAGATGTACGACTTGGGGTAGCAACTGCAAAATATCTGATGCACAGAACAGATATAAGGAAACTGAAAGGATCAGGCCAATAATTTTACGATTCTCCATTTATAAACAAGTTACAAAACATAACCAGGTTATAATCCCAGGTTATAACCAGGTTACAAACCCTCCAACCTACACCTGCATCATGCAGCTCTTGTTTCTCCAAGACATGCATAGTAAATGCATGCTGGGGGCAAAGTGAGAACTCGCATGATCATCAAACCCAAGAAAACAGGCCCATTTGACCGGAACCTAGAATATCAATCAAGATGCCTGCAGGTGAGAACAGCATGGAGAATGAATACTGCCATCCATCATTCTAACATGTAATTAAGATAAGCAGAAACACACAGTCATACAAATGTTTTGCCTTTAGACTCGAAGGAGGGAATATAGCAAGCCACTGATAATGTGATCATCATTTAAGTGCCTTTATTACGCTCATTGTGGAGGCAATCCACCTCTGAAGGAGTCACATTTTATTTGAAAAATCACATTTAGTGCTACGGAAAACCTGAACTTTAACAATCTTGAGAATTCCGATCAAGGAATGCGCTAAGACGCAGCAACGCTCATCGGCTACAGATTTAACAAACAAAACAGTGAGGTAGTTGTCAAAGTTGAAGGCGCTTTTGAGAGGACTCTGTTACTATTGACCATTGTTCAGAGTAACCCAAGGCCCAAGGGAGCCCATAGATCCATCAAGAGTGAATGCAGGACATAAAAAGCAGAGCGCTGTGGAGATGCTAGTCCACGGCCAATCGACAGTCAAGGGACCTTACTTTGTTGTCATCTGCCGATTCGCCCAGATGAATCTGAGCAATGCTGAATGACAACCATCTGCCTTTTGTGCTGATTAAATTTGAGCTCAGCCAGGTGGCTTCTCTGCACTGCCCGTGCCAAAAAACAGCCAATCAACAGAGGAAAGCATCCAGATTTCCAAAATGTGCTTCACTGAGATGTAGAAGCCAGAGGAGGCAGGTTGGCTGGAAAGGCCTGGTTGGCCCACTTTGACTCTGATTGTGCCTGATTGGACAGCTGCTTTGAGCTCTGGCCAATTACGGTTTTCATCCACAGATAGGCCAGAAACAGGAAAAGTATTGAGGAGAACTCTTGTTATACCGCTTAACAAAGTACCTAATCAATTTCTTATCCTAATTGAGTTTTGTAAGGTACTCAGCTGACTCCATTCAACCTGTACCCAAACAAATATTTCAATTAAAATACTTAACCGTTCTTGCTCTCTGTCTTCTCTACTTAGAGCCATCTGGATTTGAGCTCATAGACCACCAGCGGTATTTAGCATCCTCTTCCTGGCAATATCTAAAGAGAATGCCAGACCTCATCCTAAACTCTGCCCAATGCTCTATCCTAGCAACAGTTCACTTGACTTAAAATGGAATGGGGGAATACTTTTCAGCTGCTTTTCCACGTTTTATGTTTCCAGTATATTTTTTGCTTGCTTAAATCAACTGTAAATAATTAAGTGGGAATTGCCTGTGAAAATGTATGTTACTCTACTAAATTTCAATGATTTACTAATTCTATGATTCTGGAAATAGTCTGTAGTATGATGGGATTGAATGTAAAACCTAATGGTTACAAAGTTTCCACTATTCAAGAAGACCTTGTAGTGTAGTGTAATGAGGAATAAATTTATACAATGCACATTTGTAAAACCAGTTAAAAAACATTTATAGTGAGTGTTAATTAACGAAAACAGTGAAAAAAAATGCAAATATGTTCTCTAAATATTTTTCGAAATGTTTGTTTTAATTTATGTTTGGGTTTTTTTGTAAATGTTTTTTTTGCATTGTTTAGTGCCACAGTAAAAATGTCATATTTGGCTGTGCGTAAAAACTGAGAAGCAAAAACATCTCAGAGTGTAGCAGCTTGCTCCGGTAACGAGTTCTTCTGTTTTACAGATGGTGCCGTTTTGCAGTCTGAGCTCTTGTGCTCAATGAATTTGTTTTGTGGGAGACACATACATTTTCCGACACCTCAGAAAGATAATTTCAGGAATGCTTAAGAAATTCCAAATGTTTTGTAGGAAACATTCAAAAATACAGCAACAGAGTAATGAAATGCAAACAAGACTTATTTTATGTGTAATCACTTTTAGCTTTGATCAATGTATATATTTATTTCCGATTATGCAGTACCATGCAAGAAGCCTCATTTAAAGTCACCCCAGTATTTGCAGAATTCATGCAATACACCCATGCATTTTTTTGACTCGACCACTAACTCATCTTATTTGGCTAATCAATACCCCACTGAGTTGTTTAACTAAAAAAAGTAATTAATAAATTCAGCTAGAGGTGAAATTGAGCAAATACATAATGGTGTCCCCCGTAGGAGAGTTTGGGAACCAAAAGCAGTGTCTGTCCAGCTATCCAACAAGATGTCGGTAACTATTTGGAGAACAGAAGAATTTTTGTTTTTAAATTGTGTCACTGTTAATTTGCATATTACATCGATTTGTTAAATATTTTCTTTCCCTGTCCAAGATCTTTGCAAATTACTGCATGCATTGTACAACATGCTGGGTTTGGACAATAAAACCCAATAAGACCATAATTAAAATTTAGACCACAACAGTTTATTAGTATGGTGCAGAGCCATGATGTTGCAGCCCAAACCATTACTGATCCACCCCCATGCCTCCACAAACAGTTTTGGTGGAAACGGGAAAGTCAAGGCGCACATTTAATTTTGCAGTAAGTTGGGCGGCTGTGGTTTTATGTTTTTTTTGGATAAAATCTGGGTGGGTGCCTGAATGCCCCTTTTAGATAGCTCCCTCTTGCATCCACAGTCACTCCTGTAGGATGTGGTATGTCCGTTGTGATGATATGCCAACATTACCGTGGATACCGTGGCTTTTATGCTCTGATATATCTCCCATGGGAAGATGGTGGCACAGGAGGTAGCACTATTGTTCGGCAACTGTTGGGTTGCAGGTTCGAGCTCTGGTTCCTCCTGACCCCATCAAAGTGTTCTTGAGCAAGACACTGAACCCCCAACTGCTCCCGGTATGCAGGTTGGCACCTTGTATGGCAGCCTCCGCTACCGGTGTGTGAGTGTGTGTGTGAATGGGTGAATGTGAGGCATAATGTAAAGCGCTTTGAGTACTCGTAGGAGTAGATAAAGCACTATATAAATGCAGTCCATTTACCATTATTAGTTGTGCGGATGACGTTATTATATGTACTGCTGTGCTATTGTGTTGCTAATTCATCCTTCGCACTCTTATTGCTCTTACTGAAGGAATGTACAATTAGTGAAGATTGACGCACATACATTGCCACGAAACCTCAAACACTATATTGGCCAGTGTATCACTTTTATTGTCCATCCCCTGTAGATCCAATATCACACACATGGCGCGTTCTGGTTCTTGATGCATGCTACACACATCCATCCATCCATTTTCCATTCCTGCTTATCCTACTGGGTCGCGGGGGGTCCGGAGACTACCCGGAAGCAACGGGCACGAGGCAGGGAACAACCCTGGATGGGGGGCCAGCCCATCGCAGGGCACACCCACACACCATTCACACACACAGGCACACCTACGAGCAATTTAGCAACTCCAATCAGCCTCAGCATTTCTTTGGACTGTGGGGGGAAACCGGAGTATCCGGAGGAAACTGCTACGCACATTATCTCCGATAATCAAACAGGTGTCGCTAATGTTAATGTGAACCAGCTGGATGAATCTTTCAATCAAGGAAACAAACGGGTCAAAGCGCAAGAAGATCAGAATTATTTAGCCGAGCACAGGAGCCTTTCGGTTTTAAAGTAGTCTGTAAAACCCGAAGTGTCCTCCCTGACATGGACTATCATAGTCCCCCTAGTTAAAGTGAAGGTTCATACTGTGCAACAAGTTTAAAAAGACATGAATGTTATTCAGTATTGTTTTAAAGGCTGACAGTGTTACTGTGCTTCCTGTTGTCATGATCAGTCCTACCCCCTTTTCTTTTGAGTGTTTTCCTGCTCACCGACTCACTCCTGGACGCTGTGCTACTTGGCTGAACGGCCCTGTTGTTGCTGTGCCATCTGGCCTGGCTGCTAATGGGGGTAAATTGTGGACTACAGCCCAAGCCAGGGTTTGGTTGTCTGCAACTGAAAAGCCATGGGAGACACACGACTGAAATCCGTGCATCGTAAATTACACATGAGCTTGGAAGGTCCACCGCACATCATGGTCATAAACTGGTTAAGCAGATTTAACATTTCGACACCAAGCTCTGTCGAAACCGTATGTATACTTGGAATGCATCTTTTTACCCCTGATCCACCAGAGGCTGAAAAGTCGAATGAAGGTTAATATCCTTAGCATGCATGGCGCTGGGGCTCCGAATGAGAACTTCATGTTGTGGCTGGAGCCTCAGCCTCCCACTGGAGCCGTGGCACATCTGCAGCCCAGACAGAGCTGAAGTGCACTTAGAAGGTCACCTCCGACTGGGAGCTCTATCAGTGAAAGAGTTGTTTGGACACAAAGCTGAGCCTGGACAGCGGCAATCACATGCTGCCAGGCGTTGGGGGCGATGGAGGTCTGCACCCAGATTGGATCTGGCTCTTTCTTCTAACTAGCATCCCAGGGGAAGATCCTTCAGCCTGTGTGGCTGGTTGAGAGACTCAGAGAGAAATCTCTGCCCCGGCACTCAAGGGCAGAGTTAGACAGCAGCTATAGTAAAGGAAGCACCCTCCATAGAATGAAGGGGATTGGAGTGTGAGCTTCCACAGCCTCTGGTTCCACATCAAAGGCATATTCTCCTCACCATTGGCTCTGTCTGCCTTTCACAGCCTTGCGCACTGAACATCATCCAGCCCACAGAACAGAAAGGAGGATCCAGACAAAACACAAGAGGAATACCAGCCCCCCATATTTGTGAATGCCGACTTCCCATAGTAGTGAAGACCAACCACTCCCCCCCCCCCCCCGCCCTCCCCAAAGGAGAACATTCAGCCTGCCCAAACTAAACATCCTCAGCCGCCATGAGCAGGAGGTCTAGTGAGTCATACAGGAAGCTCTGTGAAAGCACTTCTGAGCAAATGATACAGGAGGCTTTTAGTAAGTCATGAAAGTAAACATGACATCCAGCAGGCCCTACGAATACGACAGATGAAACCTCTTCTGTTAAATATTAAAGTACAGGGTGTAAGACCCTGCTGGGCCTGATCACAGGAGAATGGTCAGATCGCTAACATGGTATCTTTGGAGACCTGTCACTAACGTGATCTCAGTGGAAGTGAAGGCAGTTAGAAGACAAAAGACATTCAATCAGGAGGAGGTCTTCCGGGGCTTCTGTGAGACATAGATACAAAGCGTCTTCTCGAAGAGTCTTACCTGGCTCCAGAAGGATAAGTTGAGCAGCGGCCTGGATGTTTCCCGCTGCATTCTCCGCCATGCATTGGTAAAATCCCTCGTCCGACTTCACCAGACCCAGGATCTGCAAGTTGCCCCCACCCTGAGTCCAAAGGGTTTAAGTGCATTAACTTCAGAAGGAAGCATGAAGGGTGTAACTCAGATCAATCCATCCCAAGAGAAAACTGGGTTAAACTGTCCTACTGCACTGTTATGCAAATTAAACTGCTTACAAAACTATGCTGCATGGAGGCTTCTAGAAGGGATGTTCTCTGTGGAGCTCTCCGAGCAAGATAGCAGCAAGCTGCCTCAGAGACTAGCTGGACCAAGACTTAATATCATTGTTATATTTCACAAATGCTGGTTTTATCCACATTCATCACACAGATTTTCACACTGGCAAACAACCTCACAGCAAACGAAACGCTGCTTACTGGAAATCCGCACTGCCGATCGGGCACTCAGACACAGATGCTGTGCGGGTCCACGACTATCACCGCTTATAGAGTGCTGCCATCAAAGATTCCCGTAAAATAAACAGGCGCACATAGAGGGCTGCGAACACTTTGGCTGTTGGCAGCTCATAATCACCATCATGAACTTACATGTGTTTACAAAACAAAGTAATATTTATATCACCAGCTGGGAATGAGCTCTAGGGATTAATTTGCAGCAGCTCTCACCATGACTGCCATGCATCTGGCAAACGATGGTTGGCACCCCACAAACAAAGGTCTGCGATTCCCGAGACACCTGCCGTTAAGGGGTCCGAGTCGTGACATTTATTATTTTTTGATTCGACTTATTAACTTAATTAAGTTTTATTTTGTGTTGCTCTCTTTATTTGTCTCCTAGGCTGTTTTTCCTTGATTGTCCAGCACTTTGGTCAGCTGTTATTGTTGTTTTTAAAGTGCTCTATAAATAAACTTGACTTGACTAACTACAGTCCCAACAGGGTCCTAACTTTGTCTGAGTCTGTCTTCCACAGATCCAATGAGAATAGTTAGGATTGGGATCTTCAGGGGTCCCAACCCCATAGAGAATGAAGCTGCTGCTTCTTGGCTTGGCCTGGCGCCGGCCAACGCACACAGGGAGGGTTTGCGAGAGTCCTGAGCTGGGTGACCCTGAGCTGACATATCTGCCATCCTGGTCTGGTGCCGTGTGGATCTGAAATGCATTATGGGGGATACAGCTCACCGCCTCCTGGGAATACTATAGTCACGGAAGATGTCAACTGCACTAGTGGGTACAGCGAATTGGATTTAGCTGGGCTTGTGTGTTGAATACAAATATATATTCATACCACTTCCAAATTTATTTTTTGAAGCACATTTTTTTTTAATACAGCCTTAAGCAAAGTGATATTCATTTATATATCTTTGGCAAAACAATTCATTAGAAAAATTATACAGTATAGGGTGTATTATACAGGAAGGTAAAGGAGAGGGTGCAGCCAATCATGCGAAACTAAACGAGCGACATCATCACACTTAAGCCTCTGCATTTTTATCTATTCATATCCATTTACACAGAAACACCTCAGGGCCTGGTGCATTTTATTTAACATTTAGTAATATACAAGAATTTAAATATAATTTACAAAGTAATATTAACCACAAAAGTCTACATTGATAGTATGCATTGGTGCATTAATAAACACTGACAGGATTCTCGGGGAAGTACAGTCAAGAGCCACATGTAAATTTGATTCTGGTGGATTTGGCTATTTGGCAGACATACTGCGTTGCCTCATCACTGACATTTTGCATGAATAAAGTGCTGTATAAAAATATAGTGCTTACGTGCATCTATGCGTATGTGTGAACAGTGTTTAGCATAAACAGGGTGCATGACAGGCTACCTTATGCACTCATCAGGCGGTTCTGCTGCTCTCTGACTGTGCCTCTGCCTTATATATACTGTGCCATTAAGTATAAGTATTGAAGGTCCAGACAAGGGGAATTTACAATATAATGTCCTCAGCGAGTACCCCCTCTTAACTGTCTTTCTTACACTGGAGGAACACACTTCATGTCCAGGGTCCCAAAGACCCCAGCGATTAAAAAAAGACCAGCTCATCCATCATCCCTGCATAATCATGTATTTTTTGGCAGGATTTTAGCCACTATTTTGTATTTGTTCCTAATTCCTCAGTCTGGTAATATCCCGCTCTTAATATGGCTGTCATGCCTGACTAGGTCGGTCACACTGGAGTGCGCCTCTCTGATTTCATCAATCTCCAGATTCACGCCCGTACTGTAACCTCCTAATTATCTGGCAATATGCCAGAGCGGCTGTGAGCAGGCTCCCACCGACAGCCCGTGAGTCCAGGCCCCCGTCATGCCAGACGGGCCAGCCGCGATTGCACGTCGATACAACCGCTACTCTCCGTTGCCAAACTGCCAAGCCTTTTGTCTCAGCCAATAGGGCTTCATTCGCAAACCAGCAAAAAACAGGATCGATTTTCAAACCATTAACCGGCTAATCAGGAGGCTCCGCCTCTTATGTATTTATCCATCCATCCATTCATCCATCTTTTATATTCAGGATCGCAGGGGGTCAGGAGTCTATCCCGGAGGCTACAGACACAAGGCAGGGAATAACCCAGGGTGGGGCTGCATTTGTCAAATGCTTAATTATTTTATGTCGCAACTATAACAATATAGATTCTAGCCTAAACAACTTTTTGTTAAGTACTTTTATCAAGAGTACAACACAGATGGCATCTGGGACTTTGATCCTGAGCAGCACAACGCTGCCCCCACTGGCCTAGGTGAGTAAAAGCAGTACTCACAACGATCTTGAAGTAGTCGCTGGGCACCACCATCTCCCCGTTCTTGGCCCAGCGCACGGTGGGTGCCGGGCTCCCCATCACATCGCACTGCATTTGGATGTCCATCGTCTCGTAGGCGTACAGATTGGCGGGGGCAGTCAGGAAGCGTGGCGGCACTGCGGACAGAAGGGCAGGGTGAGCGGTCAGACTCCGCTCCAGGTATGCATCCTTAGCCCTCTTCAGGCTCTGCTGCTTCGGTTGCATACTTCTGATCTTCTGACATGTTTAGCCTGTGAATCGGTCAGTAGCGATCTTCCACAGGCAGGGAGGGGTGTATGTACCGCAGATAAGTTTAGGCCACAGTTTAGGCCAGTGCTATTCTGTTTTTTTTTTTTAACAGCGCCCCCTAGAACTGATAAATTTCATCCCCCCTCAAGAGAGGGA
>JAODUD010000040.1:10385953-10409416 GCA_026784285.1 Stomatorhinus walkeri | reverse complement strand
AAGCAGGCCTGCCAGTTTGTGGGCACAGCGCCTCCCCTGTCCATTCACTCAGCTCTAACCTCACCCAAGCAGGCCTGCCAGTTTGTGGGCACAGCGCCTCCCCTGTCCATTCACTCAGCTCTAACCTCACCGAAGCAGGCCTGCCAGTTTGTGGGCACAGCGCCTCCCCTGTCCATTCACTCAGCTCTAACCTCACCCAAGCAGGCCTGCCAGTTTGTGGGCACAGCGCCTCCTCTGTCCATTCACTCAGCGTACTCTCTGCCCTATTAGCTGTGCAAACCAGCAGGTCCCGAGCAATTGCATACATGTCTGTGTGACAACTTGTTTCACTTAATTTCCACAAGGCTGTATAATTGAATGACGGTGGACAGTGGAACCCATTGCTACAGTTTAGAAGGAACAAAACTAAAATTACAACTGAGACAAATAGTCCAATTCAACTAGAAAAAGAAAACTACTTCCTAGACAATTTGGCACAATAGAAGGAGAAATGAAGGTGTCTATACTGAGGCTTTATATTAACAGGCAAGAGATATTTTCATTCAGTTAAAAGTGGTAAAGCAGGGTCCATCCTGCCATTATTTCAGATGACTTTTGTGGTTATTAGACACCATAGTGTTTCCAAATCATGACCGAGATATACAGCCGACCGAAACAGAATAGCTGAATTGAGGATGGAGCAGATTTTTTCTCCTTGCAGATTATAGCTTTAAAACATCTTTCTTGAAAGGATGTCAAACTTGGTTAAGACCGCAGACATGCCTGCTATGCTAGGAATTGCTTTGAGAGACATGGGGACTGACAGTAGATTTTGATGACTCAGTAAGGGAAACAGCTCACAAACAAAGAGAGGAACGGCAACCATGACAGAAACAGCTCCCTGACTCACAATGAGTATGACAGTAAATAACAGTGACTCACTGAGATGACTCGCCAGCTCACCAGATTTTGACTTGCCATTTGGGGTGATGAGTCACAGACTCACCATAAGATGTGACTCTCCAGCTTACAGTATTGACTCATTGAAGCAGATGGTTCACTGGAATAGGTGATTCACTAACTCTCTAAATGAGCAGATATCTGTGGAGCTCTTCACTGCACCAACTGGAAGGAGCAAACATATGGACCACACGCCAGAGCTACGCGAACATCACAACACATTATCAAGACTTCATAAAGGAATCAAAGAGCAAATATAATCCATTCCCTTAATAGCTGGAGCAATTTCAGCTCTGTGAACTCCAGAATATTTTTAAGTTGGGACCAAGCAGACTCGAAATCACAGCAGTACCCACAAAAAACCTCACATTTGAAGTTTGGCAAATGAGGAAGATAATAATGAGAGAATAATGAGAGGCAGCCCCTACAGAAATTTGTGAACCTGCAATCTGGTGAAGCCATTTTGGAGAAGGAGTCTGTGCTTGAGACCATTAAGGTGGTGTGATATAAAATTATGAAGTATGATTCCAACTGAAGGGACTGAAATGTTAAGCCAGCCCGAATCAGTCAGTGCCAAAGCGTTTACCTTGCATACTTCCTATATGGCTCTCATGGGTGCACATGCCATTTGCCTATCACATCTTCTGCTTCCACATAACTAATGTGGTAACATTCAATATCCTCACAGATGCAATCAGCATACCTAATGCAGCAGTGATAAATGCTGTAATCTATTAAATACTGCAAAATGGCACCCATTAGTGTAAGTGATTTACACTGCTTACAGTTTTACACATTCTATGCATTTATTATGTGGGATATTTACTGAAGTGATTAGGGTTAAGTGCCTTTCACCAGGGTGCAGCCGCAGCTTCTCCCCTGGGAGATGAAGCCTTCAAACTTCAGGTAACATATCATTAACAACCACGGTAACTGCTGATCCAGACGTGAGTGCTCATAAAAGAGCCATGCCAATTTATGTGACAGATACGAGGCCATGGGATGCGGTGCCTCATTTACAAATGCAGTTTGTGACCCTATAAAGAGTAACGCATGTTCATTGCTATGCATGCATTTAACATCACGAGTTACAGCAGATTTACTAAATGTGGACTGTGAGCACAAAACCCCTTTAATGGCGAATAATCTCCTACTCAAAGTGCAAGTTACATTTCGGCATGGGTGCCACCCCACTCACATCCGCACGCTGCACGTCTGCCTGCCTGTCTGTGGCTCAGCTTGTCAGCCTGTGGCTCAGGTGGTCTGTCTTTTGTTAATATTAGCTTCTCCTGCTACACCCAGCACCCACACCACCCCCAGCTTGTTCCCCTTTTTTTGTACCGCCCCGAACGCTACAGAGCTGCCCTTCAGCATGTGCCGCTGGGGATTAGTGACAGCATCTGGGTTTGCGCCAGAGAAATTATCTTTTGTTTTCCCCCTGTATAATTTAGGGCTAAAATTGTGGTTTATGCATTTAAAAATCCAGTTAAATCTAAACAAGGTACTGAAAACAATATGTACACTTGTTACCCAGACCTAATTTGGAAAACTGAACCCACACTTAACCTAGCTATCATCGTTAATTAAGCACTCCCAATTATGGCCCCATCTTACAGCCCCGCTGCAGGACAAGCTGTCCGCCCGCTCCGAAGTGAACAACTGTTAAATGCCGTTCAATTCGCCAAAAAAGGAAAGATCCAGAAACAGCTGTTCTATCTACCGCACAGCTTGCCTCTGCCGATCTGCGGTTCAGCCTGTCCCTGACTCTGCAGCCTTGCCTGGCTCTGTCTCTAGCTGCGGCTCCCTTGAGATCAGTCAGGCGGCCAGGAGACGGCCAGACAGTGAGTGAGATGATATCTCCTGGTCAAAACACAGGAGGCAGTGGGGAAGCGGGGGGGGAGCGGGGGGGAGCAGGGGGGAGCAGGGCCTCTGAGGACAGGCACAGGGAAACAGTCCCCAGACTAGCAGGCTGGTCCCAGCATCCCTCAGCAGAATTAGCATGGTCCAGCCAGTCACAAATAGGCTCATGTTCTTTCACCATGGTTACCCAGATAATGGAGAAACAACAAGGGATTCTGTACTGAAGCCGCCGATGCCCACGCAACCTGACTCCACATCTGCCGTCCTCCAGTACAGGCTGCTGGAGCACGCCGCTCCTCCACCCCGCTGACACAAGCAGCACCTTCTCCTGCCTGCCTAGACATCAGCATCCATGCCACCACTGGACCTTCCACATTTATGTCTGGACTACTGAATAATCGGTTTTATGAATTGAGACTTTCTTGTTTTTTTGGACTTCCTCTGCCGGCCCCTGGAGGATGGGCTCCCTCTTTGAATCTGGTTCCCCCCCAAGGTTTCTTCCTTTTGGGGAGATTGGGGAGATTTTCCTTCCCACTGTTGCCTCTGGCTTACTCTAGGGGAATAGGGGCAGGGATAATGTAAAGCGCTTTGAGACAATGTCACGTTGTGAGAATGCGCTACACAAAAATGAATTGAAATGAACTGAACTGAACTGAATTGAACTGAACTGAATTGAACTGAACTGAATTCTGGGCCGTGACCAAACACAAAGAACATGAAGGCACATTAAAATATTGGGCGTCTTTTACATCACCCACCCGAGCGGTCACGCCCCTGGCGGGGAATCCATAAACCTCCGGTGGTGACAGGCGTGAGAAATGGCCACACAGCTGCTGCAGACTGCGCCATTAAAAGGCTGAAGTGGAACATATGAGGAACGTTGACGTCGCCCAGGTTACCCACGCTGAGTTATGCCGAGTATGCTAATCCCCCCCCTTTGAAGGTCCTGTCGAAACATAAAGCTCCATTAAGAGGAGGGGAGGCTGGTGTGCGGTTTGGGTTGTTGAGTGCGGGGATTCAGAGGGCCGTCTTGCTGAGGAAGGATGCTGTACGGATGCCACGTTGTCAAACAGTAATTCTATGGCATTTTATCTGGTGGTGGTGGTGTTACCCGATAATCCATTTGCGGCAATTCACAGGCTGGGTGGCCAAACCATGGCGGTTCTGTCAGCGGTGATTACCGAACCCGGTTATGATTAAGCAAGAGGGTGTGCAAACAGAGCATTATGCACATTGTGTTTAATTCTACGTATTGAAATCCTGCTGGAGAAATTCTTTTGTTTGGGGAAACAAATCGGCAGCTTTTTGTGGCTTAAAATGCTGTCGGAGAGGCGACTGTCAGACAAACTGCCAACAACGAAGCCATATTTCATTCAAACAATTATTGTGAAACCTCATCAGGTCTGACATCTTAAACAATGCAGAAGGAACTTTGTGGTTTTTAAGAAAGAAAAAAATCTTCATCCTTCAGAAGTGACTGGCGCATGCATCGTTTCCCATAATGCCGCACGGCTGGTTGTGACCATTGTAAAAATCCAGCCTAGATGTGCAATAGTAATTAATATGTTAATAAGGGTGAGTGTGACGCTTAATTTTGATAAAGCGGATTTTATTCTGACAGCTGCAGCTGGGCTGGAGCGGCAGTCTGCTGATTTAACTTTATCGTAGATAGGATGTGGTTTAACGATGAACACTGCATGGCACTTAAACACACTGGCCCTCTTTGGAGTATGCATGTGCAGATAGATACTGAAATATCGAATCTTTCGATCTGTACGTTTTCATTTTGAGCATCGATTCTAACACAAAAACATTGAATTTATTTTTTACTCGTAATTTAAATGTAATATCTTTATAGGAAGTAGGACATGAACTGCTTCCAGGTAGGGGGGAGAAGAGGTAAGGGTAAACGGAATGATCGGTGTTATCTGTGATAATTTAGATCAAGTCGTAATTGGATCGAGAAGAAAATCAGTGGTTTTTCCTATTCCTACTGCAGAGTACTGTCACATGTCTCCTTCAGTTTCTTCGCTCGAATACACATTCACACGCAGGCCCATCATACCCACACTCACACACCACCACGCATCGCTAAGACCCTCTGCTTTGTCAGCGGGACCTAATTTCCACCCGGACCACTTCTAAGAGCACTGCGCTGCAGGTCCTTGCTTACTTTAATAATGTCCTTACGCTCCTTACGGTGTTTAATTAAAGACGCTACCTGCTGTGAGGTACTTAACCGCAATTTAGACATAGAAAGAGCTTCACACAGCCCCCCTGCACACATGACTACACTTACTGTGAGTACGCCAGTGCCTGAACATCAGACACACGCGCCGCTCACATTCACACGTTGCAGTGAAACACAACAGACTACTGAAGCGGGCAGTGGGGAGCTTTGCAGTGGCAGACAGCCACACACACTGACAATCACTCGGCACACTTTCACGAGAGAGTGCGACCTTCTGCACGTGCGTGACTGTGCGTGTGACGGAGATGACGTGCCGCAGCCGTGACTCGGCGCCCTCGCTGGCACAGGTATGGTGCGAGCGTCCAGTACGCAGCCCTGCCAAATGGCACTGCTTATAAGTGCAGCAGACGCCAGTGCTTTCCCTTACTGCTCTCCGGCAAGGTGGCGGCAGCCCCCCCCACCCCCCAGCATCACCACCTTAGCACAGCCGTGTCACGAAAAGGGAAATCCTGCAAATGCCAGGCGGCACACTGCATCTCCACTACACATCTCACGGTGACTGAGGATCTGTGTCAAGGCCGCGACTGAAAAACAGGAGGACCACACTGTGATTCACCGGGAGCCGTCCCGTGCCCGGGGGCGCCATCCTCTTGCATGCTCGGCTGTTTGTCAATAAGACAGCAGCGTCAGAGCTTTGCATTTCCTGCTGGTTTCGTGTCTGATGTCACCCAGCATGCCTTTGGTGCACCTGTCACACACTTGAGGTCCGAGCATGATCGTTTTTAATAATGTGCTTCCACGCAAGGATCTATTGTATTGTATTTTGGTAAAATACAGAGTGCTGCGCTGCTGGAATTGCAAAGGGAACGTTTGTAGGGAATATATA
The DNA here is from genome assembly GCA_026784285.1 of Stomatorhinus walkeri. NCBI lineage: Eukaryota > Metazoa > Chordata > Actinopteri > Osteoglossiformes > Mormyridae > Stomatorhinus > Stomatorhinus walkeri. Next base: position 10,403,540 of record JAODUD010000040.1, on the reverse strand, counting down.
TGAACTGTACATTAACCATGCATCAAAGAACAGAAATAAAAACAGATAAGTCTTTGACCTTGCACACAGTTTTGACTCTATGTATTTTATATAAACACTTAAATAATAGTGTATAGATCATGCCTGTGTCAGACCACCAGTGTGTAGATCATGCCTGTGTCAGACCACCAGTGTGTAGATCATGCCTGTGTCAGACCACCAGTGTGTAGATCATGCCTGTGTCAAACCAACCTTCACTAATTTGACATGCATGTTTTCCCATGTTCCTATAGACAAGATCTGAACATGGCGATCAATACTAAATACAAAACAGACCTAATCCTGTACACTAAGCCTCAAATACTTCAGCCTTAGGGCTGGTTCATTGTGTGGACACACCACAGCGTCATTTTCGTCACAGAGGTTGGGTACAGAGACCACACTGGGGGGGGTTACCACTCAAAATCCAAAGCAAGGTCAACTCACCTTCATCGCTTGTTGGCCAGGGGAAAAGTTGCAGGAAGTCAGAAAGCAGACTGGATCAAAGATTGTATATAAACATCTTTTCTACCCTCTCGGATCAGAAGGATGACAAATGTGTTGAGCAGATCCAAAGGGAGGATGGCTGAGGAAGTCTGGAAAAACCAGCACTTACATGATTCCATGCTAAGGGATTATAAAGACTCTCAGATGGGTGCAGACTAAAATGAAATATATGATTGAAACACCTCATACCTCTCTATGTACTTGTGCACCATGAGTACATAACAGATGATTAGTTTTATTAAAATATATATTTTTAATAAAATATCCATACCACACTTCATAAATGAGACTTAAGAGAAGCTTTCGCTTAAAGCGCTACCCCAGGTCTGGTGGCAAAGTACATGGCTGCTTGGCACTTTGGTACAACACCTACGAAGATCCAGGAACATAGACAGTCTGGCACTGTGGGATGTGCAGTGACCATAAACCAGACCTTAAAATGCTCACCCCATCCTGGATCCACTGCCGGGCCAGTCAACGGCACTGTCCCTCCCTAAATTCTGGTCGTGCCGTCAGTACTGACCCAGCTTTTACTGCTGGCTCCAGTCCCCACACCGGCCCCTCTCCGCTCCCTGGCCCCTGGCTACTGTGCTGTTACAGCTGGGCCAGGCCACACCGTTTACTCTGTCCCTGCCCTTGACCCATCCACTCCAGCTATGTCCTCTCTGTTGGCCCCGCAACACAGGCCACCACACATGGGTTTCAGAGCACTGGACAGTGCCAAAGTCCTAATGTAACGAGTGGTACTCTGGCCATAATGAATTCCACATAAACTTCTGGGAGCACTTTGTAGTAGTTCAATACAAAGCCCCCTATCATTAAATGTCATCGCCAGTGTATTCCCACAAACCACCTCAAACGCTTCTTGAGTGCGGACTGGGCCTCGCTCCCCGCCAGGCTCTACGCTACCCACCAGGCTCTATGCTTCCCACTAGGCTCTACGCTCCCCACCAGGCTCTACGCTCTCCACCAGCTTCCACGCTCCCCGCCAGGCTCTACGCTCCCCACCAGGCTCTACGCTCTCCGCCAGGTTCCACGCTCTTTGCTAGGCTCTACGCTCCTCCCCAGGCGCTACGCTCCCTGCCAGGCTCTACGCTCCCCACCAGGCTCTACACTCCCCACCAGGGATTACGCTCTCCACAAGGCGCTACGCTCTCCGCCAAGTTCCACGCTCCTTGCTAGGCTCTACGCTCCCCACCAGGCTCCACGCTCCCCACCAGGCTCTACGCTCCCCGCCAGATTCCACGCTCCTTGCTAGGCTCTACGCTCCCCGCCAGGCACTTCGCCACAGCTGCAATGTGATTGGAGGGACAGATACGCAGGAACTCAGAGACACGTGGGATCGCACATCGCCGACGCCAGATCTAAGGCAGCAGTGGGGGTGGGAGACGCCGGTTCGTGCCCTATGCACATGAGCGAGGATTGGCCATGCGGGGGGGGGCAAACGAGGCGAGGAGCTCCCTGCCCAGCAGCAGCTGCTCTTGGCGCTGAGGCCTGGCACACGGCCGGCCGTCAGCCGCTTTCAGGGCCCAAGCCATTGAACTCTGACTGCGAATGCAGTGAGCCGTGCGCTCGGCGCGAATGCCCCCATGACCTTGAGTGGGGAGACCCGCCGGTTGCTCTGCTCCTAGCCGCCGGCCCGCCGGAGCGGACGCCCTCTGACTCGTCACCGGGATCTTTGCTGTGCATTCAAAATGCGAGGCGGCGCCATTAGCGTGCAATGTGTGTTTCGCTTCTCGTGCGCCGCCTCTGTTCCGGGGATTTAATGCTCGCACAACTGTCGCTGAGAGCAAGCAGAGGGTAATTACTGAGCGAGCTGTTGTATTTGCATGTGCTAATGAATCACTGGCTGAGGTTTATCTTTTTGTTGTTATTTAAATGATCTGAGGCGTTACTGAAAACAACTAACTAATCCACCCATGCCTAATAATAATAATTATAATAATAGAATAATAATAATAATAATAATAATAATAATAATAATAATAATAATAATAATAATAATAATAAATGTTAAAGCTTTTTTTTTGTTACTGATACATACTTAACCGAGATGCCTTCTGAAAATGTGTAAGACAATTTGCAAGTAAATTTAGCTTAATTTTTAACAATTAATTAAAAATGCTACACACAGGCTGGAAACTAGTTACTGATTTTGGCTCTTCGGGGAAGATAATTAACACGGGAGAATGAGGGTGGGGGTGGGCCTGTCTGCCATCCTGGGAGGGGGGCAGGGGGGAGGGAGCGCGCTTTTGAGGGCTGATTTGAGTGGCCTGTTTCCTTGTTCCAAGATTTCTATAAATCGTTGTCTCCCCCGCCACCCCCAGTGACGTGGAGTAGACACTCTATGCTATCCTGAAAGATCCCTTTTGTTCCTCACACACACACACACACTCAAATTTACATCCAGAAAAATACATTCTATATTTTTGCACGAGCGGTATTTGTTACCTTGACCCTCCCCTCACAATTCCCATCAGTCCTGATAAATGTGGTTTCCCTGCCAATCCCCAGCTCACGCTGATTCACCTTCACAATCTGCCCTGCATGTCACACAGGACTGATCACACATATTTCAATCCATTTTCTTGTTTTTACCCGATACGGTGCACATTCCTGGAAGGCATGCTTTCGACGCATGCACTACTGATATTCACACGGGCCGTGTTGGTGTCTTTGCACCAGTACACCTGCCAGGTTGCAGTGCATACATCTTCAACAATGCACAGGAGTGCAGGTTTGTAGGCTCTTTACTACATTCCCATCCGGAATTTCACTTTTCTTATCTGATACATAAACAGAAAAGCATACTGTCGCAGCAGATTTCAAGAAAATAAAAGTTCTTCTTTTATCTAATGCCTTGTATTTAATCTCTTGTGTCACTGAATGAAGGAGTACATTTCTAAAGCTGGAAACTGTTATCTGAGTGTCTGCTGAGCATGTGTAGCACTGAAAGTACACAAGCATCAGCCTCGGTGAACCATTTGTAGTGATGAGACGCAGGCCTTCTTACCTGTCACTGTGACCTTTGCGATACGGCTCACTATGGCTCCAATGCCCTCCAGCGACGCCAGGCACTGGTACGCACCCTGATCGGGCTGGTGGTGACGCGAGTGGACCACGTCACGGACCACCAGCGATCCATTGGCCAGCTGCTGCCTCCGCTCGTCCACCAGCGCGCTCAGCAGCACACCGTCCTTCCTCCAGGCCACTAGGGGCACTCCATGTGCCGAGCGAGCCTGACAGTCCAACTGCAGCAGCCCTCCCCGGGCCACGGCGGTGTCAGCAGGCTCTAGCACGAAGCGCAGGTCCGCGAAGCCCCGTGGTGCCACCGAGCCTGGGGACGGAGTGAGCGAACTGTCACCCAACTGTTCTGTTAGGTAAACACCAGCAGTATAAACAAGGGTCAGAGGGTCAGAGCAGAATGGTCAACCCTGCAGGCACTGAAAATAAGCAATAAGGCAGAGTAATAACACCATTACAGCCGGTTACATTATGGGAAAAGCAGGATAAAATAAGAACTTTAATAATAAGAATAAGAAGAAAGAAAGCTTGACAGCACACTCCTGAAAGCTCACCCTGAACATCCTGGGCCTATTTCTGATTGGCTAACCTGGCTGGACCATGCTAATTCTGCTAAGCCTGCCCACCCCCCAGCATGCATTCCTACCCCCCGGAGGAGTAAGGGAAGGTTTTATCTGTGAAGATCTGGCAAGATGCTCAGCAAATCAAGGCCCCCGGCAGCCTGTCAGACGACTCTCACTGCTGCGGTAATGAATCTGAGGATATGTCAGGATTCTCCATGCAGACACCCTGCATCTCCCTCTCTCAACTGACTGATGCAGACGCGCATGCTAAACCTGTATTCGCCTGAAGAGGCCGCTCCCAATAGGTTTGTGAAAAAATTGCAGTCGGACATGGGGTAATAGTGATTGGGGAGGTACATCGCACTAGGAGTTTAACCAAATGCTTTGTCTAATTGTGCTGCTGGACTGATGGCTTGTCAGCTACATGTGGGTTAAGTGACAATAGCGTGCTTTGCTAATGGTCTTCGCTGGCTGATTGTGTAAGCATTGGAAGGCCCACTAATGAATAAGCGTGGTGAGTGGAAACTCAGATTAATCACAGAGTCTTGGCTGATGCCGGAAAGGGAAGAGCACCGCTGCTCTGTCCTCACCTCTGTCTGCGGCCAGGCGCCTTCGGACTGACACAAACAGCCCTGTTCTGTTTGTCACCATTGGATCCCTTCAGCTCCCCTTCTCCTTCCTCCCTGCTTGTTTTCCTTCCCCTTCAATCATGCCACCTCCTTCCTGGGCTCCTCATCATGGCCGTCTAGTGACCCTTCCCTCCCATCCCTAAAACGCCCTGGCAGCCCCCATCCTCGCTGTTCTCTGGATTCTTCTCTCCTCCTGCCTCTCTGTTCTGAATCCTCTTCCTGTGTCGGCTGTTTGAGCCCTTTGTTGGTTCAGGCCTGTCGCTGGTTTGTCATCATCCTCGCTTTCTTCCCTCTCCGCCACCTCACTTTAACAGCTCCTCTGTGTGAGACACACTGAAGCTCCTCCGTTTCTTGAGTATAGCCCTCATTCAGACAGTCCCCGCTGCCTCAGTCGCTCTCCCTCTCTCCCTCTCTCACCTTCACTCCCTCGATCTGTTTTCTTCACTCTTTTCCAGAAACCTTATTCCATACACTCCTCATCCTTGTTCCAGGTGACTAAAGGATGGCCTTATAATGGCGGAAAGCTTAGAGACACTCTGATGAAATATTTGCTGTCTAAAATGTGTTAGTGTTGAACGATAGCCAGGAAGGACAGCTGCTACGCACATCCGCCCCCCCCCCCTGCAGTGCAACACGCTTGCAATCACTTCACTGTCACCTCCACCTCCCCGTTGCCGTAGACACAATTAAAAGACTGGAATCTCTCCAGAACCTCTAACACAGCGTGTTTACATATCACTCATCTAAGAATCGGCAATGAGCAGGAGCAGATTGCCCGGGACGCTGTCTCTCCAGCCACAGGTTATCTGCTGCCCTCTACCAATAATCACCCGGACTTCATGACAGATTCCTGAGCCTTCATAAGTTTGCCTGGTCTTTTTCAAAAACTGTATTGACTTCTTGAAGAATTCCCGGGCTTTCGGATAAATCATTGCATATTCTAAGAAACATCTTGAATACATATTGTAAACAAATCTGAAATTTTCACCAAACATGACAAAACCTCACACCATCAAGTACTATGTCTACAACATTATGGTAAGCATGCAAGTTTATGAATACTGTCATAATTCCTACTGCAAGACACCCTGCAATTTCTTTGAAAACACACATGCTTTATTTGCCATTCACACAAACACTGGTGCATTCTTTTAACCAACCCCATCTTGATCTCCATAGCTTGCTGGTCACAGCACAGGGTCAGCTAACAAGCAACACCCCTGGAGCTGGATGTTAAGGGCCATGCAAGAGGGCCCATTGACACATGACGGTTCTGCGGAGACCAGGGCTTGAACCACTGATGTTTGGACCACAGACACAGAGACTTAACCCACTGAACAACTCACCCTTGCTGAAGGCATTCTGATCTGTTACGGACAACCAGCAACCTTACCCAACATTGTGACTCCATTTTTTAGTATTAAATAAATGTCACCACAGGAAGGACTCGGAGTCCTTTGACTGCCGATTAGTTACTTTACTCTTGGAAGTGAGGCACGGAATCAGACTCTAACTCCTGTTCAATATTTCGTCTTTATCTAAATGCACTGTCAGCATCTTCATGCATTGAACCCCTGAGTTCTCTGAATCACTGTTAGCTACGGCTCAGTACCACTTAAATTATTCGTGGTGCCTTGATGCTTCCATGAGTCTTTTTGGAGCAAACGAGAATATTGAGTAGCCTTTAGGAAGCAGATGTACGATGATTCACCTCCAAGCCTGCTCTGCAAATAATCCAAAGGTCAAATGAATGAAACTGATGGATCTAGGATACAGCCATAGCCAGGATTTAATCCGGGATTAAGGTACTTTTTTGCAGCATGTTTCAAGGTTCCCTTTCCCAAAGTACAGAGGCAATCCTGGGATAAAGCAGACCTGAGCCTGGATAATGGATCTTTCCTTTCCATTGAAGTGAAAATCACTGTGATAAGAGGGCACATATTCCATATAAGAGCAGATAAAAACAAGCATTTCTATTAAGACCAGTGACTGTATCTGCTGTGTCGCGGTCGCAGGCAGTGGGTATCAGTGGTTAGTGGTCTCGGGTACTGGTTAATGATTACCGACAGTATTTTGTATTTACAGACAGTGGTTGGTGGAGATAGGCAGGAGGCCACTGCAGGAGGGATGAAGATTCTGAGAGTGCTGTCTTAGCCAGCTGGTGTCTGTTGGACCAGATGGAACCAGCCTGAGCTCCTCCCTTGGGTCCAGTTCCTTGCCAGACCCAGTGAGCCCACTGGGCCATCTGTCTGGTTCACTGCTCCCCTCACCACAGCCAACCATGCAGGGGGGGGGATTATTAAGACTGCATGAAGTTTATTTGCTGATAAGCACATATTAAAAACATTTGAACATTTGTAAAACCAGCAAAAAGTATACCACATCATTAAGCCTCTCTTCATACACACTTGGGGAAAATTAACTTGCAATTTATAAATATTATGTGAAAATAAATAATGATGAAACCTAAATGATTTGTCCCTGGTTGTTTAAAAACCTACTGTAATTTACTGCTCAGATGGTCACTGTAGAATCTCTGTGATGATAATAATTCATTTGTTCAATTAGATAAACACTCAAAAGCTGCAACCAATGTAGCCAGAAATAATGATCGTATAACAAAAAAAAGATAATGTTTGAGCTATTCATAGCTCTACTGCATTTGATGTAAATATTTAATGACAGTATATATCTGCTGTCATCATATTCCATACAAATAATTTATTCTCTTTTTCAAAATGTATAGAAAATACTTTATTCAGTAGTTTCTTCTAATTTGTATTTCTTAAAGTGCTTCCAAATATTGAAAATATAAAGTTAAATCTAAACATTTTGTTATAATTTGAAATCCTAACATGATAATTAGCTTTGATATATATATATATCAAAGCTAATTATCATGTTAGGATTTCAAATTATAACAAAATGTTTAGATTTAACTTTATATTTTCAATATTTGGAAGCACTTTAAGAAATACAAATTAGAAGAAACTACTGAATAAAGTATTTTCTATACATTTTGAAAAAGAGAATAAATTATTTGTATGGAATATGATGACAGCAGATATATACTGTCATTAAATATTTACATCAAATGCAGTAGAGCTATGAATAGCTCAAACATTATCTTTTTTTTGTTATACGATCATTATTTCTGGCTACATTGGTTGCAGCTTTTGAGTGTTTATCTAATTGAACAAATGAATTATTATCATCACAGAGATTCTACAGTGACCATCTGAGCAGTAAATTACAGTAGGTTTTTAAACAACCAGGGACAAATCATTTAGGTTTCATCATTATTTATTTTCACATAATATTTATAAATTGCAAGTTAATTTTCCCCAAGTGTGTATGAAGAGAGGCTTAATGATGTGGTATACTTTTTGCTGGTTTTACAAATGTTCAAATGTTTTTAATATGTGCTTATCAGCAAATAAACTTCATGCAGTCTTAATAATCCCCCCCCCTGCATGGTTGGCTGTGGTGAGGGGAGCAGTGAACCAGACAGATGGCCCAGTGGGCTCACTGGGTCTGGCAAGGAACTGGACCCAAGGGAGGAGCTCAGGCTGGTTCCATCTGGTCCAACAGACACCAGCTGGCTAAGACAGCACTCTCAGAATCTTCATCCCTCCTGCAGTGGCCTCCTGCCTATCTCCACCAACCACTGTCTGTAAATACAAAATACTGTCGGTAATCATTAACCAGTACCCGAGACCACTAACCACTGATACCCACTGCCTGCGACCGCGACACAGCAGATACAGTCACTGGTCTTAATAGAAATGCTTGTTTTTATCTGCTCTTATATGGAATATGTGCCCTCTTATCACAGTGATTTTCACTTCAATGGAAAGGAAAGATCCATTATCCAGGCTCAGGTCTGCTTTATCCCAGGATTGCCTCTGTACTTTGGGAAAGGGAACCTTGAAACATGCTGCAAAAAAGTACCTTAATCCCGGATTAAATCCTGGCTATGGCTGTATCCTAGATCCATCAGTTTCATTCATTTGACCTTTGGATTATTTGCAGAGCAGGCTTGGAGGTGAATCATCGTACATCTGCTTCCTAAAGGCTACTCAATATTCTCGTTTGCTCCAAAAAGACTCATGGAAGCATCAAGGCACCACGAATAATTTAAGTGGTACTGAGCCGTAGCTAACAGTGATTCAGAGAACTCAGGGGTTCAATGCATGAAGATGCTGACAGTGCATTTAGATAAAGACGAAATATTGAACAGGAGTTAGAGTCTGATTCCGTGCCTCACTTCCAAGAGTAAAGTAACTAATCGGCAGTCAAAGGACTCCGAGTCCTTCCTGTGGTGACATTTATTTAATACTAAAAAATGGAGTCACAATGTTGGGTAAGGTTGCTGGTTGTCCGTAACAGATCAGAATGCCTTCAGCAAGGGTGAGTTGTTCAGTGGGTTAAGTCTCTGTGTCTGTGGTCCAAACATCAGTGGTTCAAGCCCTGGTCTCCGCAGAACCGTCATGTGTCAATGGGCCCTCTTGCATGGCCCTTAACATCCAGCTCCAGGGGTGTTGCTTGTTAGCTGACCCTGTGCTGTGACCAGCAAGCTATGGAGATCAAGATGGGGTTGGTTAAAAGAATGCACCAGTGTTTGTGTGAATGGCAAATAAAGCATGTGTGTTTTCAAAGAAATTGCAGGGTGTCTTGCAGTAGGAATTATGACAGTATTCATAAACTTGCATGCTTACCATAATGTTGTAGACATAGTACTTGATGGTGTGAGGTTTTGTCATGTTTGGTGAAAATTTCAGATTTGTTTACAATATGTATTCAAGATGTTTCTTAGAATATGCAATGATTTATCCGAAAGCCCGGGAATTCTTCAAGAAGTCAATACAGTTTTTGAAAAAGACCAGGCAAACTTATGAAGGCTCAGGAATCTGTCATGAAGTCCGGGTGATTATTGGTAGAGGGCAGCAGATAACCTGTGGCTGGAGAGACAGCGTCCCGGGCAATCTGCTCCTGCTCATTGCCGATTCTTAGATGAGTGATATGTAAACACGCTGTGTTAGAGGTTCTGGAGAGATTCCAGTCTTTTAATTGTGTCTACGGCAACGGGGAGGTGGAGGTGACAGTGAAGTGATTGCAAGCGTGTTGCACTGCAGGGGGGGGGGGCGGATGTGCGTAGCAGCTGTCCTTCCTGGCTATCGTTCAACACTAACACATTTTAGACAGCAAATATTTCATCAGAGTGTCTCTAAGCTTTCCGCCATTATAAGGCCATCCTTTAGTCACCTGGAACAAGGATGAGGAGTGTATGGAATAAGGTTTCTGGAAAAGAGTGAAGAAAACAGATCGAGGGAGTGAAGGTGAGAGAGGGAGAGAGGGAGAGCGACTGAGGCAGCGGGGACTGTCTGAATGAGGGCTATACTCAAGAAACGGAGGAGCTTCAGTGTGTCTCACACAGAGGAGCTGTTAAAGTGAGGTGGCGGAGAGGGAAGAAAGCGAGGATGATGACAAACCAGCGACAGGCCTGAACCAACAAAGGGCTCAAACAGCCGACACAGGAAGAGGATTCAGAACAGAGAGGCAGGAGGAGAGAAGAATCCAGAGAACAGCGAGGATGGGGGCTGCCAGGGCGTTTTAGGGATGGGAGGGAAGGGTCACTAGACGGCCATGATGAGGAGCCCAGGAAGGAGGTGGCATGATTGAAGGGGAAGGAAAACAAGCAGGGAGGAAGGAGAAGGGGAGCTGAAGGGATCCAATGGTGACAAACAGAACAGGGCTGTTTGTGTCAGTCCGAAGGCGCCTGGCCGCAGACAGAGGTGAGGACAGAGCAGCGGTGCTCTTCCCTTTCCGGCATCAGCCAAGACTCTGTGATTAATCTGAGTTTCCACTCACCACGCTTATTCATTAGTGGGCCTTCCAATGCTTACACAATCAGCCAGCGAAGACCATTAGCAAAGCACGCTATTGTCACTTAACCCACATGTAGCTGACAAGCCATCAGTCCAGCAGCACAATTAGACAAAGCATTTGGTTAAACTCCTAGTGCGATGTACCTCCCCAATCACTATTACCCCATGTCCGACTGCAATTTTTTCACAAACCTATTGGGAGCGGCCTCTTCAGGCGAATACAGGTTTAGCATGCGCGTCTGCATCAGTCAGTTGAGAGAGGGAGATGCAGGGTGTCTGCATGGAGAATCCTGACATATCCTCAGATTCATTACCGCAGCAGTGAGAGTCGTCTGACAGGCTGCCGGGGGCCTTGATTTGCTGAGCATCTTGCCAGATCTTCACAGATAAAACCTTCCCTTACTCCTCCGGGGGGTAGGAATGCATGCTGGGGGGTGGGCAGGCTTAGCAGAATTAGCATGGTCCAGCCAGGTTAGCCAATCAGAAATAGGCCCAGGATGTTCAGGGTGAGCTTTCAGGAGTGTGCTGTCAAGCTTTCTTTCTTCTTATTCTTATTATTAAAGTTCTTATTTTATCCTGCTTTTCCCATAATGTAACCGGCTGTAATGGTGTTATTACTCTGCCTTATTGCTTATTTTCAGTGCCTGCAGGGTTGACCATTCTGCTCTGACCCTCTGACCCTTGTTTATACTGCTGGTGTTTACCTAACAGAACAGTTGGGTGACAGTTCGCTCACTCCGTCCCCAGGCTCGGTGGCACCACGGGGCTTCGCGGACCTGCGCTTCGTGCTAGAGCCTGCTGACACCGCCGTGGCCCGGGGAGGGCTGCTGCAGTTGGACTGTCAGGCTCGCTCGGCACATGGAGTGCCCCTAGTGGCCTGGAGGAAGGACGGTGTGCTGCTGAGCGCGCTGGTGGACGAGCGGAGGCAGCAGCTGGCCAATGGATCGCTGGTGGTCCGTGACGTGGTCCACTCGCGTCACCACCAGCCCGATCAGGGTGCGTACCAGTGCCTGGCGTCGCTGGAGGGCATTGGAGCCATAGTGAGCCGTATCGCAAAGGTCACAGTGACAGGTAAGAAGGCCTGCGTCTCATCACTACAAATGGTTCACCGAGGCTGATGCTTGTGTACTTTCAGTGCTACACATGCTCAGCAGACACTCAGATAACAGTTTCCAGCTTTAGAAATGTACTCCTTCATTCAGTGACACAAGAGATTAAATACAAGGCATTAGATAAAAGAAGAACTTTTATTTTCTTGAAATCTGCTGCGACAGTATGCTTTTCTGTTTATGTATCAGATAAGAAAAGTGAAATTCCGGATGGGAATGTAGTAAAGAGCCTACAAACCTGCACTCCTGTGCATTGTTGAAGATGTATGCACTGCAACCTGGCAGGTGTACTGGTGCAAAGACACCAACACGGCCCGTGTGAATATCAGTAGTGCATGCGTCGAAAGCATGCCTTCCAGGAATGTGCACCGTATCGGGTAAAAACAAGAAAATGGATTGAAATATGTGTGATCAGTCCTGTGTGACATGCAGGGCAGATTGTGAAGGTGAATCAGCGTGAGCTGGGGATTGGCAGGGAAACCACATTTATCAGGACTGATGGGAATTGTGAGGGGAGGGTCAAGGTAACAAATACCGCTCGTGCAAAAATATAGAATGTATTTTTCTGGATGTAAATTTGAGTGTGTGTGTGTGTGTGAGGAACAAAAGGGATCTTTCAGGATAGCATAGAGTGTCTACTCCACGTCACTGGGGGTGGCGGGGGAGACAACGATTTATAGAAATCTTGGAACAAGGAAACAGGCCACTCAAATCAGCCCTCAAAAGCGCGCTCCCTCCCCCCTGCCCCCCTCCCAGGATGGCAGACAGGCCCACCCCCACCCTCATTCTCCCGTGTTAATTATCTTCCCCGAAGAGCCAAAATCAGTAACTAGTTTCCAGCCTGTGTGTAGCATTTTTAATTAATTGTTAAAAATTAAGCTAAATTTACTTGCAAATTGTCTTACACATTTTCAGAAGGCATCTCGGTTAAGTATGTATCAGTAACAAAAAAAAAGCTTTAACATTTATTATTATTATTATTATTATTATTATTATTATTATTATTATTATTATTATTATTATTATTCTATTATTATAATTATTATTATTAGGCATGGGTGGATTAGTTAGTTGTTTTCAGTAACGCCTCAGATCATTTAAATAACAACAAAAAGATAAACCTCAGCCAGTGATTCATTAGCACATGCAAATACAACAGCTCGCTCAGTAATTACCCTCTGCTTGCTCTCAGCGACAGTTGTGCGAGCATTAAATCCCCGGAACAGAGGCGGCGCACGAGAAGCGAAACACACATTGCACGCTAATGGCGCCGCCTCGCATTTTGAATGCACAGCAAAGATCCCGGTGACGAGTCAGAGGGCGTCCGCTCCGGCGGGCCGGCGGCTAGGAGCAGAGCAACCGGCGGGTCTCCCCACTCAAGGTCATGGGGGCATTCGCGCCGAGCGCACGGCTCACTGCATTCGCAGTCAGAGTTCAATGGCTTGGGCCCTGAAAGCGGCTGACGGCCGGCCGTGTGCCAGGCCTCAGCGCCAAGAGCAGCTGCTGCTGGGCAGGGAGCTCCTCGCCTCGTTTGCCCCCCCCCGCATGGCCAATCCTCGCTCATGTGCATAGGGCACGAACCGGCGTCTCCCACCCCCACTGCTGCCTTAGATCTGGCGTCGGCGATGTGCGATCCCACGTGTCTCTGAGTTCCTGCGTATCTGTCCCTCCAATCACATTGCAGCTGTGGCGAAGTGCCTGGCGGGGAGCGTAGAGCCTAGCAAGGAGCGTGGAATCTGGCGGGGAGCGTAGAGCCTGGTGGGGAGCGTGGAGCCTGGTGGGGAGCGTAGAGCCTAGCAAGGAGCGTGGAACTTGGCGGAGAGCGTAGCGCCTTGTGGAGAGCGTAATCCCTGGTGGGGAGTGTAGAGCCTGGTGGGGAGCGTAGAGCCTGGCAGGGAGCGTAGCGCCTGGGGAGGAGCGTAGAGCCTAGCAAAGAGCGTGGAACCTGGCGGAGAGCGTAGAGCCTGGTGGGGAGCGTAGAGCCTGGCGGGGAGCGTGGAAGCTGGTGGAGAGCGTAGAGCCTGGTGGGGAGCGTAGAGCCTAGTGGGAAGCATAGAGCCTGGTGGGTAGCGTAGAGCCTGGCGGGGAGCGAGGCCCAGTCCGCACTCAAGAAGCGTTTGAGGTGGTTTGTGGGAATACACTGGCGATGACATTTAATGATAGGGGGCTTTGTATTGAACTACTACAAAGTGCTCCCAGAAGTTTATGTGGAATTCATTATGGCCAGAGTACCACTCGTTACATTAGGACTTTGGCACTGTCCAGTGCTCTGAAACCCATGTGTGGTGGCCTGTGTTGCGGGGCCAACAGAGAGGACATAGCTGGAGTGGATGGGTCAAGGGCAGGGACAGAGTAAACGGTGTGGCCTGGCCCAGCTGTAACAGCACAGTAGCCAGGGGCCAGGGAGCGGAGAGGGGCCGGTGTGGGGACTGGAGCCAGCAGTAAAAGCTGGGTCAGTACTGACGGCACGACCAGAATTTAGGGAGGGACAGTGCCGTTGACTGGCCCGGCAGTGGATCCAGGATGGGGTGAGCATTTTAAGGTCTGGTTTATGGTCACTGCACATCCCACAGTGCCAGACTGTCTATGTTCCTGGATCTTCGTAGGTGTTGTACCAAAGTGCCAAGCAGCCATGTACTTTGCCACCAGACCTGGGGTAGCGCTTTAAGCGAAAGCTTCTCTTAAGTCTCATTTATGAAGTGTGGTATGGATATTTTATTAAAAATATATATTTTAATAAAACTAATCATCTGTTATGTACTCATGGTGCACAAGTACATAGAGAGGTATGAGGTGTTTCAATCATATATTTCATTTTAGTCTGCACCCATCTGAGAGTCTTTATAATCCCTTAGCATGGAATCATGTAAGTGCTGGTTTTTCCAGACTTCCTCAGCCATCCTCCCTTTGGATCTGCTCAACACATTTGTCATCCTTCTGATCCGAGAGGGTAGAAAAGATGTTTATATACAATCTTTGATCCAGTCTGCTTTCTGACTTCCTGCAACTTTTCCCCTGGCCAACAAGCGATGAAGGTGAGTTGACCTTGCTTTGGATTTTGAGTGGTAACCCCCCCCAGTGTGGTCTCTGTACCCAACCTCTGTGACGAAAATGACGCTGTGGTGTGTCCACACAATGAACCAGCCCTAAGGCTGAAGTATTTGAGGCTTAGTGTACAGGATTAGGTCTGTTTTGTATTTAGTATTGATCGCCATGTTCAGATCTTGTCTATAGGAACATGGGAAAACATGCATGTCAAATTAGTGAAGGTTGGTTTGACACAGGCATGATCTACACACTGGTGGTCTGACACAGGCATGATCTACACACTGGTGGTCTGACACAGGCATGATCTATACACTATTATTTAAGTGTTTATATAAAATACATAGAGTCAAAACTGTGTGCAAGGTCAAAGACTTATCTGTTTTTATTTCTGTTCTTTGATGCATGGTTAATGTACAGTTCATATATATTCCCTACAAACGTTCCCTTTGCAATTCCAGCAGCGCAGCACTCTGTATTTTACCAAAATACAATACAATAGATCCTTGCGTGGAAGCACATTATTAAAAACGATCATGCTCGGACCTCAAGTGTGTGACAGGTGCACCAAAGGCATGCTGGGTGACATCAGACACGAAACCAGCAGGAAATGCAAAGCTCTGACGCTGCTGTCTTATTGACAAACAGCCGAGCATGCAAGAGGATGGCGCCCCCGGGCACGGGACGGCTCCCGGTGAATCACAGTGTGGTCCTCCTGTTTTTCAGTCGCGGCCTTGACACAGATCCTCAGTCACCGTGAGATGTGTAGTGGAGATGCAGTGTGCCGCCTGGCATTTGCAGGATTTCCCTTTTCGTGACACGGCTGTGCTAAGGTGGTGATGCTGGGGGGTGGGGGGGGCTGCCGCCACCTTGCCGGAGAGCAGTAAGGGAAAGCACTGGCGTCTGCTGCACTTATAAGCAGTGCCATTTGGCAGGGCTGCGTACTGGACGCTCGCACCATACCTGTGCCAGCGAGGGCGCCGAGTCACGGCTGCGGCACGTCATCTCCGTCACACGCACAGTCACGCACGTGCAGAAGGTCGCACTCTCTCGTGAAAGTGTGCCGAGTGATTGTCAGTGTGTGTGGCTGTCTGCCACTGCAAAGCTCCCCACTGCCCGCTTCAGTAGTCTGTTGTGTTTCACTGCAACGTGTGAATGTGAGCGGCGCGTGTGTCTGATGTTCAGGCACTGGCGTACTCACAGTAAGTGTAGTCATGTGTGCAGGGGGGCTGTGTGAAGCTCTTTCTATGTCTAAATTGCGGTTAAGTACCTCACAGCAGGTAGCGTCTTTAATTAAACACCGTAAGGAGCGTAAGGACATTATTAAAGTAAGCAAGGACCTGCAGCGCAGTGCTCTTAGAAGTGGTCCGGGTGGAAATTAGGTCCCGCTGACAAAGCAGAGGGTCTTAGCGATGCGTGGTGGTGTGTGAGTGTGGGTATGATGGGCCTGCGTGTGAATGTGTATTCGAGCGAAGAAACTGAAGGAGACATGTGACAGTACTCTGCAGTAGGAATAGGAAAAACCACTGATTTTCTTCTCGATCCAATTACGACTTGATCTAAATTATCACAGATAACACCGATCATTCCGTTTACCCTTACCTCTTCTCCCCCCTACCTGGAAGCAGTTCATGTCCTACTTCCTATAAAGATATTACATTTAAATTACGAGTAAAAAATAAATTCAATGTTTTTGTGTTAGAATCGATGCTCAAAATGAAAACGTACAGATCGAAAGATTCGATATTTCAGTATCTATCTGCACATGCATACTCCAAAGAGGGCCAGTGTGTTTAAGTGCCATGCAGTGTTCATCGTTAAACCACATCCTATCTACGATAAAGTTAAATCAGCAGACTGCCGCTCCAGCCCAGCTGCAGCTGTCAGAATAAAATCCGCTTTATCAAAATTAAGCGTCACACTCACCCTTATTAACATATTAATTACTATTGCACATCTAGGCTGGATTTTTACAATGGTCACAACCAGCCGTGCGGCATTATGGGAAACGATGCATGCGCCAGTCACTTCTGAAGGATGAAGATTTTTTTCTTTCTTAAAAACCACAAAGTTCCTTCTGCATTGTTTAAGATGTCAGACCTGATGAGGTTTCACAATAATTGTTTGAATGAAATATGGCTTCGTTGTTGGCAGTTTGTCTGACAGTCGCCTCTCCGACAGCATTTTAAGCCACAAAAAGCTGCCGATTTGTTTCCCCAAACAAAAGAATTTCTCCAGCAGGATTTCAATACGTAGAATTAAACACAATGTGCATAATGCTCTGTTTGCACACCCTCTTGCTTAATCATAACCGGGTTCGGTAATCACCGCTGACAGAACCGCCATGGTTTGGCCACCCAGCCTGTGAATTGCCGCAAATGGATTATCGGGTAACACCACCACCACCAGATAAAATGCCATAGAATTACTGTTTGACAACGTGGCATCCGTACAGCATCCTTCCTCAGCAAGACGGCCCTCTGAATCCCCGCACTCAACAACCCAAACCGCACACCAGCCTCCCCTCCTCTTAATGGAGCTTTATGTTTCGACAGGACCTTCAAAGGGGGGGGATTAGCATACTCGGCATAACTCAGCGTGGGTAACCTGGGCGACGTCAACGTTCCTCATATGTTCCACTTCAGCCTTTTAATGGCGCAGTCTGCAGCAGCTGTGTGGCCATTTCTCACGCCTGTCACCACCGGAGGTTTATGGATTCCCCGCCAGGGGCGTGACCGCTCGGGTGGGTGATGTAAAAGACGCCCAATATTTTAATGTGCCTTCATGTTCTTTGTGTTTGGTCA
>JAODUD010000040.1:10337730-10354544 GCA_026784285.1 Stomatorhinus walkeri | reverse complement strand
CCCCCCCCACGACCCCCACGACACCCATATTGTCCTCAGTGCTCGGCCCGTGTAGCAGTTAAAGGGAACGGACCTGCCGCCACAAGGATGCAAGTCACGTGACACGGCTGCCACAAAGGAGAGGGATGAGCATCAGGCTGAGGGGGGGTGTAACCGGGGTAATTACTAAGAAGTATGCACAGTGCCCTCCATAATGTTAGGGATGAGGACACATTTTTCATTGATTTACCCCTCTGCTCCACAGTTTAAAATTTTCAAATCAAGCAATTCAGACATGATTACAGTCCATATTCCAGACTTTAATGTAAAGTTATTTGCTTAGATTTCAGTTTCACCGTGTAGAAATTACTAAACACTTTTTATACATAATCCCCCTCATTTCAGGGCACCATAATGTTTGAGACATTCGGCTTCACAGCTGTCTGTGATTTACTCAGGTGTGTTTCATTGCTTCATTAGTGCAGGCATAAGATACCTAGGCTGGCTTCCACCATTCAGAGTATGTAGTTGCCATTTGTTAAACACGAGGGGAAGAGCTGTGCCAATGAAAGTCAGAGAGGCTATTATGAGGCTGAAAAAACAAGAATAAAACCATTACAGACATCAGTCAAAACTTAAGATTGCAAAATCAAATGTCTGCAATATCATTAAAAAGAACGCATTGTAATGGCAAAGGGACTGGCAGGCCAAGGAAGACCTTCACTGCTGATGACAGAAGAATCCTGCTATGGTAAAGAAAACCAACCCAACGGCTGTCCAGCAGATCAGGAGGCAGGTGTGTCTTTGTCAGAGACGACTGTCCGCGGAAGAGTTCATGAGCTGAAATACAGAGGCTACACTGCAAGATGCAAACCACTAGTTAACCACAAAAACGGATTACAGTCTGGAAAGTAGTCCTTAAAAGAGCCTGCAGAATTCTGGAAAAACATCTTATGGACAGATGAGCCCAAGATTAACCTGTATCAGAGTGATGGCAAGAGGAAGGTGTGGGACGTAAGGGACGCTGCCCGAGATCCAAAGCATAGCAGCTCATCTGTTAAACAAGGTGGTAGGGCGGTTATGGCTGGGGCATGCATGTCTGCCACAGGTCCTGGCACAGTAATCTTCATTGATGATGTAACTGCTGACAGCAGTCAGACAATGAATTCTGAGGTGTATAGAAACATCTTATGCCTCCAAATTCATTGGATGAGGCTTCATCGTGCAACAAGATAATGATCCCAAACATACTGCTAAGGCAACACTGGAGTTTTTTAAAGCTAATGAATGAAAGTTCTGGAATGGACAAGCCAGTCACCCAATTTAATTCCAATAGAGCATGCCTTCCATACGCTGAAGAGGAAACTTAAAGAGACAAGTCCCTGAAACAGGCTGGAACCGAAAGAGGCTGCATTAGAGGCGTGACAGAGCGTCACCAGAGGAGATACTCAGCACCAAATTTACTCATTCACCTCTAAGAACCGCAGATTTCAGGCAGCCGCTGCATGCATGGAATATGAAACAAAGCACTAAACAAGACTGCTTTAATATGCCTACCATTGCTATGTGCCAAACATTATGGTGCCCTGAAATGAGGGGCTTATGCATAAAAAGTGTTGCAATTTCTACATGGTGAAACTGAAATATATGCAAACAACTTTACATTAAATTCTGGAATACGTGCTTTAATCATGTCTGAATTGTTTGGCTTGAAATTTTAAACTGTGGAGCAAAGGGGTAAATCAAGGAAAAGTGTATCTTTGTCCCAAACATTATGGAGGGTGCTGTAAATAGTTTGAAAACAGCTTCTTCTGAAAGTGGCTAAAAATGGAAAAGCAATTAAAGAGATGGACAGTGGAGGACGTGCTGGCCAGAGCCAGATGAACGCCAGGCGTTGGGGGGGGGGGGGTGCCTACCCCAGCCCTTGCCTGGCCTTCGTCGCCATGGCGAGCAGAGTGTTAGGCTCGATGGGGAGGGACAGATGGGCGGCGGAGCCTCTGATTCTCATGGAGATGAGAGGCGAGAGGCCACCCCACACACCCCCACACCCCAGCCCCCCCCATTGCACCCCAAGCACCCGCTGTCTCTCTTTGTTCCTGGAGCTGCGCACAGGTGTCTGGCTTTGTGTTTGGTCGACTCCACCCTCCACCCCCCATCTGCACGCCCCGCTGCCGAGGGGGCAGGTGTGGGAGTCCAGAACAAGCCCGCAGGAGCCGCCCCCTTGACTCGCAGCAATTCGGACACGGCAGTCCGGGCTCACGTGTGCCTTAATCCAACCCCCCGTCTCATTAGTCACTGGCATCATTTAAAGCCATTTAGTCCAAAGTTCTAAGCTCTGCCCATTTCCCGGAGTAAATAACTTGCTTGGGGGTACAACAGCAGCTATTCTGTCGACCAGTTGGGCCCGACACTGCCTTTGTGGGACTGGAGATGAATTGATGTCCACATCTCTGAGCACAAGGCTACCCAAAGGACCGGAAAGATGTTTACCCTTTCCAACATGGGCTCTCACGGGGCTGAGAGCCACTCGTATTAGCCGTGTCTTCAGCTCCAAGGAAATACTGATTTGTAGAGAAACATACATAATAAAAACGTTATGCTGTGTTGGGCTGTTGTCTTGGGAGTGCCATTAGCTTTGTGTAGCCAAGCCAAGTCTTCAGCTTTCCCTTTAATGCAAATGAGTACGTGTAGCCTGGTCAATTAGCAGAAGGCAGAAGGCCAGTTATGTGTCCAATAATTGTCCGTGAAACGAAATCAACAGAGCAGATGCGGCCCTGGAGATTTTTTTTAATTTAAAATTTAAAACAGCAACTTTAATGCACAAGCTGCAATGAATAGCCCTAACGGCATATTATAATGATATCTCCCGTACCAGTAAAAAAAAAAGAGCTTAAACCATTGTTTAATATTTAACGTTTCTTTCTAGTTTCTCATATTTTATTGCGTGCAATGTCCATAATACACTTGAATGTATCCTTTAAGTTTTATAGATACATACGGCATTTCACAGATACATAGTGGAGTTTGTAAATGAACCAGGAACTGCTTGCAGTGATGACACAGTAGAGTATTAATTAATACACATCATGGATCCAAAGTACTAAAGGAGAAAAAGAGCAAAATATAATTTATTTGAAAGAAAATGGAAATGTCATGATCACATAGTTTTTCAAACGCATTGCGGCAGCAGACCCTAATTAATTCCATGTCCATAAGATTATTTTTAAAAGCATCTGTCTGCGCACAGCAATGCAAGATGAAATCACCTGTCTCCGTGAGGCTTCTTGGTCAATTAGTGAACATAAATGGGAGACTCGAAGATTAAGACCCAGGAAATTTCGAAGCAAGTAAGCGATGAAGTGAACGTGAAAAGTGTAAATGAAGAGAGCGATGTGAAAATACCATAGCCTCTAAATCAGACCATTGCCCATTCAGTCATGGGGACAGGGAAGCGGCATCATGTTAGCTAGTGACCACCCATCCTAACTAAGCTGCCCAACAGCTCTGAAAGTGCTAGCCGGGACACTCGTTGAACATATGCTCTGCAAATCCAGCCCTGTGCTGCAGAGTGACGGATAGGAAAGCTGTCATTATCCAAGCTGGAAAAACTGCTTTCAATCTGTTGACGACTTGGACCAAATTTTTACCTCTCAGCAGGGGCGACGATGCAAAGAATGTAGCCTGGCTTATGAGGAACATCATGGAGAACTAATGGGAAAAGACACACGCCTCCATTAAATGCTGGATTTGTCGCTCCCCGGGCTCGGCAACCATATTTTGCTGATATTTAGTGTTTAAGCAGTCAGATTTTCAATAAAAACTACAAGCGTATTTTTTTAATTTCACAGAGCAGGGCGCCACAGGAAAAGTCTTCTGCAAGGCAGCATGCTCACATAATTTTAGTGGATCTTGACAAACATCCTCTTATTTACACTAAACCAAACAGAAATTACACTCCAGTAAACCGCCACTAATTATTTAATAAGTGTGCCTAGGAGCAAATCTAGCAGAACCCTCTTGTTTTTCTTGGCTCTGCCTGTTATTATTGTTCAATCTCTTTCTTAAACAAGTGACATTAACTCCCGGAGAGTTTAATGACCAAAATTTGTGTTTAAAGATTTTGATTTTAAATACGTCTGTCACCCCAAAGCAGCCCTAAAATATCACCTTATCTCACCTGTTCTCAAAAAGCAGCTTTTGATACGGTAAGATGCAGTGTATGCCTGAAACAGCACTCAGTTTTTATCAAAAGGTTGCTAAAATGCAAAAACTCTTGTCATTGTGAACCATAAAGCCAGATGCCAAAATATGCTCTCTGTGGAGTACTGCTTAGTACTGGCAAGTGGATGATACCAAATCTCAAAGCAATAATTGATGTCCAGTGAAATTTCTTTATAATGAATTGTCAGTCAATACTCATTCAAATAAATGGTGTTGATTGTCCCAAACTTAGTTTGGTTACTATGAGACTTCGAATCTCAGACGGTGCCTAATGTCATTAAATTCTCAAAAGTACACAACTTCTACATTAAATCAGAACATAAACTACAAAAAAACTGATTTCCATAAAATTTATTATGCTGCATATCAAATTTTCTTTTTTAAATATGCAATGTACTGAGACTAGTAAAAAAAATCACAATGTACTGACCACATGTATTGAATATAGGATATTTATATAAGTAAAGCAGATTTTAAGTTTCATAAGACTTGCCATTTTTCAAATACAGCATCACCTCACTTAACCACCGAGTCCCGTTCCTAGGAACTAGGTCGTTAAGTGAATTGGTTGATAAGCGATAAGCTTAGTGATATTTCAAGCATACTGCATTGGTATTTTCAGTATACTTATAAACGTTAGTGTACTGCATAGTGTAACAAACCGTGTGCTGCTTCCGCTACATGTTTTCTCCGTATATGACAGGTGAAAACCTATGAGTGAAATGGTAATAAATCAAACACAATAAAGACGTTGTTATCTAGTATAGAGAGTTACAACAAACTGACAGATATGTTCTAACGTCGATGACAAATTCAAAATTACAAATGACAAATTACAAATAAATGGCATATACACCATGCATCGCAAATTAGCATCACTGCAATCCAATGAATTACTGTTAGCATCCTTTTGCGCATTACCGAACTAAGACGGCGCATACAAAATAAGTCACTTGAATATATTAACTAAGATATGAAACAAGTAAAAAAAAAAACTTACAGCCATTCCTTTCGAGGACTTAAGAAAAGTGTAAGACACAGGAAAACTTTACCCCTGCTTCTTACACGCTACTATAGGTTCCCTATATGCATCAAGCTAAAGACAACAGTGAGTTCAGTGTAAATTGGTTTAGGGTAGCACAATAAAGATCAATGACTGCAGACAACATACAGCCTTCCTTCACCGACCCAAATAAGTCAGAGTCCAGAACAAACAGAATTGAAAGTTCTCGTACAGCGTACAACACCGGCTGGTCGTAGAGCTGGTCCTAAGTCTGGGCAGGCGCTAAAAAGGTAGGTCGTTAAAGGGGGAGTGTCTCTGTATCAACTTTGAACATGAATATATGTTGTCTCTGAAACTACCCTCTTGCATTTTATTATTGATTATTACTTAATATGGTCATTTTTCTATGTTGCATTGTGATATTTCACCATTTGACCCAGATCATCACATCATCTGACCACAAAAAATATACTAATTATAAACTAATTAATTTCCACCCAGATTACAGTTTGGTTAAAAATATAGTGTCGTTTCTTACAAAGAGGAACACACTGGTGCATTTGGAAATGCATAAGAATATGTAGTTTTGCATTTTTGTCGTTTTGTTTAAGATTGTTGACTCCTATTTTGTCATCCCATCTCCAAAAGCAAAACATTATTTCAGCACTAATTTGGCTCTTACTCTGTCGCCTGTGCTTCGCTGTCATTGGTGAAATAAAGTGCACCTTTGATGTACAGGGGAAAGAAAGCACACTGCAGGAGTCTCGTGCATTTAAACTCCGTTGATGAGTTCTGAGAGAAGGCAACTCATGAAAATGCAGGAGCACATTGCAGAGATAATCCGGGTCGATATGCAACGGGTGCCAGCATTTAGCCACGCCGTGTAAAATGAAGTGTTTAAGCATTCCGGCTCTCCCTGCACCGACAGAGATGGAGACAGTGCTCCTAGCATCAGCTGCTGCTGGAAACAATTCATTATGGCCCCTGTGTGTGTGCAAGTGTGGATTACGTTTATATTATATTGTGGGGACCAAATGTAATAAAAAGCCTCTTATTTTAGCATTGTGGGGACCATTTTTCAGGTCCACACAATGATCTGTGAATGCAATCAAAAAACTAAGAACGCCAAATGTCTTGTTTCGTTTGGTTAAAGTTAGGGCTGGGTAGGGGTTAAGGTCATCGTGTTGTGATTAGAGTTTTCCCCATAGAAATGAATGGAGAGTCCCCACAAAGATATAATTACAAACCTGTGTGTGCGTGTGTGTGGCACACTGCAGTATGTGCGTGTCTGCACGCACCTGAATGCACACACTCTGCCTTGCTCTCGAACCTCACTTGTCTCAGTGGCACTGCCACATGTAGCTTGTTTCCTTTAAGTACTCATAAATCAAACTGCTGACAACGAGTGATGCAGTTATATCTCGCAGTGGATTTTCGAGGCTCGGGGGAAGGAAAATGAGAAGCTTCATGGAGCACACGAGAGTCACTAGAAGGCGCATAACCTTCATCTTAACATTGCTATGCTTGAGCATTCGGTGTCTTTAAAGTACTTTTCAGGGGATTTTGTTTAATTGCTCAAAGGCTACAGAATGACAACATTCATAACCATTTGTATATTTTTGATATCTTCAATGTCTGAATTCTTGTTTTGACTAACTGTGGACCAAGTGAATGAGACAAGGCTGGTAGCCAAAAGGACAAAAAAAAGTATTGAATCAAAGCTCTGTCCTACCTCTCCCATTACATTATGACCTCAGTATCTAATAGATAAAGACTGTAAGTGATAAATAAGGCCAGCTGAATCTAATGCATTGAGACTTTTATGATTATAAAAAAACCCAGCTGGGCTGAAGTGAAAGCGCCGAGAGCTGGAGTAGGTTACAAGAAGTGACATTTATTTTGCAGTATTTCTGTTTCCTATAGTTTCACTTTAGTTTTGTTCAACATATAATACAAAGCTGAGTGCTAACACCTATGTCCTGCCATTCTGGCTTCACTCACAACCAACAAGAGCGCCATCTTTAATTCCTCCATGTGCATCTTCACCACACATAAACACAACTATGTGGAGCGAAGGGACGATTCAGGCACTACTGCTTATGCTGGATACTCCAAATAGTAATAGGTTTCTAGGAATTTATGGGCTATAATAAATTAGAGGAGTGATTTCATGCAAGATTTAAGCTATGCCTGTAGTAAAGTTCAATCCAATCCTTGGGAAATCCCTTTTTGACAGTTAACACGAGAGTACAACATAGAATGCAATAAAACATTTGTCTAACATTACAATGCTACAATGATAAGACACAGTTCCAAAGTTACATAATCATACTATTCATTTGCTAAGCATAAAGTTCTCACAAAAGCCAGAGATATAATAATACCTCTGCCGTCCAAAACGGAGTTCAGGCATTAGTGTGAATGCACTCATTTTGTCACAGTGACTAGATAATATAATGGCATCCTATTTTTTAAAGTGCTCATCCATCATCTGCTTATCGACATACCCACCTTTGCTTCGCAAAGTCTCTGTACTGCACAACTCACCGGCCTACTATTAGAACTGAGTAAATAACCATTGTGACTGTTATAGTGTAAGCTGTGAGATTCATGGCACACTATGTGCAACATTCTGCGTGCAGAGATACCAAGTTACCAGCTGAAGATGGTCCATATGGTGTGTAATGTTATCATGTTACTGAGTGCTATGTAACGCAGTTTGTTTCTTTTCAGCATTTCTACCGGTAACTGGTTTACCATGGTATTGCAATTACTGCATGTTACCAAATACTGCACAGCATACATTGTCGATACCACCCTCAATTTTCTCTTGAACATTAGCATGTTCAAAAGGCATTGTGCGCTCTCTGATTATTATATAAGATAATTACTACTTTGCTAGTGTCTAGTGAATTAATACACTGCAGTATATTTCATCTATGACCCCTTAGAGCTGTGTGATCACAGAGCTTCTGCTAGCATGTTCATCACATCTGGGGCCTTTTACATAGGAGCACTGCTCTCCTTCACATACTCATACACATGGATGATGTTCTTCTTCACAGATTCATACACAAGCATAATGTTCTCCTTCACAAATTTATGCACATGTGGATAATGTTCTCATTCTTAAACTTATATTCAAGTAGATAATAGTCTCCTTCACAAACTCACATAAATATTCCGATAAACTTGGATCATATTCCCCTTCACAAATTCTGTGTACAATAACCTGATGATTTACTATAGCACCACTTTCCTATACATAAGAAAGCTCACCCAAGGACTTTCTTGACAACACTTGACTTCCTTAAAAACAGGATTCAGAAAAAAATATTTCAAGCAATCAGGTCACTTTGTTATATTAATCCAAAGCCAGCATGTTAATCAACAGTGTTCAGTAATGTCGAGGCTCCTCCTCAGTTAAAACGCCCAGGCGACATTGTTAGAGCACCGAGTTGGACGGAAGAGAGCATGTTCCTGGTTAGAGAAGAATGCTGCTTTGCTGTGGAGATGATTGAGAAGTGAACAGGGAGGCCTGGCTACGTAGGTATTTTGTTAGGATGCCAGTCGCCTTCGGGGACTCGAATTTTAATAAGTACAATGATCCTTTTCAAAAAAATAATTTTAACCGGTGAGCTGGTGGTAAGCATGACTGCATTAACTGCACCCCCTCCCCAGCCCCACTGATACGTCTGTACTTGCGACTGCAAACCTGAGGGACGCTCTCCCGAGAGCAGCTGTATTAAATGAGCAGTCTCTTGAGTGGCGTGAAACGGTAAAACCAAATGTAAATAAACTGCTTGGAATGTAGCACTTATTGTATTTTGCGAAGGTTTCATCTGCTACCAAACTGACAAAAATATAATTTTTATCAACACAAAAATCTTACCAACAAGTGCACTGTCCAAAAATCATCGCATAACAACCGAAGATAACACACTGATGAAATAAACTGCACTGGGAGCCGCGCTTAATTACCCGCCACGCTTTATTTTAAAGAGGACTGGCTAGCGGCTCCAATGCTCCTTACGTCGCCCAGCGGTGAACCGGAAAGGGGTCAGCGCGAGCACATTTACACTGCACCAACGGCAGCGCGTGCAGCTGGGGGACCTTAATCCGGTCTGATTGGGTGCAGCGCGAGGAGGGCGAAGAGGACTGCGGCGTTTCCAATAAGCCAATAATATCGATGTCCGTCGGCAGTAAACTCGCTTTATAACCCACGCATTTGATCGTGCACGCGTTTGCGTCGCCTGTAGGACTTTACATAAACAGCTGGTATGTAAATGAGATTACATCGCAAAAAGCGTATACAAAACGAGTCAAACTAACCATTTTAGGGGAAAAAATCTTTTATGTAAAGAAATCATTATAAGTTTCGTCTTTACTTTTCAACATAAAAAATCGTTAACCGATCCTTTGCGTTTAGGATGGGTAAACATACGTAAAATATTCCGTGAAACCGTGTCCCCTACAGTTATGATAGCTGCATCCTTATCTTGGTTAATAATTTCTTCATACTGTGACTACGACTATTTGTATGTATGATATAAAACATCAAGACAATGGTTATCTTTAATGGATTAGAATTGAATTTTTCAACATAAAACAGAGTATGTTTGATTTACGCGATTTATATGAACGCATATGGTTTATTTAATACCCTGTTTACATGGAGTAAATACTGTAATCATGATTTATTCGTCGCCATGTATTATGCATTGAATTTTTGCCATTTGTGTTCTGTATCTCATGTAAATCATAATCGCGAATCGGCAGGATTAGGGCTATTACTGGGCGGCTTTCGAGTTGAGCTCTGAGTCCGCCAGATGTGCTCCAGTTGTTGGGCGCAAGCTTGTACCAGAGGAGAATATTAATTCAAGAGCCTGTGACAGGGTGTTTTAATTGGTGTGATTTACAGCAGGATAGGCTATGGGATAGGGACGCGACAACCTGCCACGTATTTATATATGAGTATCAAAAGTGGCATACTTCTACTGAGCACTTTTCGGTGATTAAGTAATCGTGCGAGCGGTGGACGTCCTTCAAACCGCTAAAATTAAAGCGCAATAAAAACCGAAGCCGGCGCTGCATTGGCAGTGCGACTCACTCTATTGCCAATATTTGTAGCAAAGCCGTATAAAGGTAAATTCCCATCTTTTCATTTCCGTTGCAGTTGTTAGGCGTTGCGCCACACGCATACTAATACAAATGTCAAAAGCCAGCTAAAACGGAAGCCCTTGAATGTTATTACTCACACTATCGATAACTGTTTAACCAGTACCTACATCGACTTAATACCTATGCCGTTTAAGGCACGGCGATACGGCGAAGCACGCGTTGCGTTTGAGTCCTGGGCTATGAATAAATGTGAATATTAAAGACAGCTGCGAGCGGTCGCAGTTTAGTCTTAAGGCTCCGACGTCTGATACAGCCCGGGACTGAGCGCGTCTCCGCCGCAGCGCGAAGGATGTCCTCTTACGAGCTATTTCAAGGGCTCATTTTATTCTCACAAAAAGGATCATGCTCCTTGGCTTCCCCTTAGCCGCCACCTTCCCAGAAATAAAATAAACAGTCAAGCATCTGCTACTGCAAGACGTTTCTTCGTCCTACTATATAACTCGGTTTCTTTTATTGGCCCGGGTTGTCAAAGGGACATCTCAATACACACCACAATAAGATCTAATCTTCCGACCGGCAGAAGTAAGGGTTACGAGAAATAAGAAAAGGGCCGTTTTTATTAGGAAAAAATATAATCAGATGTTATTATTTAATCCTGTTCATTACCAATGAATGTAACAAACTCAAATGATCTACTATATTTGTGAGGGTGGGGGTTCTCATTAGAGGTGGTTCTCGTTTGAGCTGCATCTCATCAGTCAAAATTCTTTAATGACACGGAAACACACGTTTTTCTTATTACCCACTTTTCAAATGATACCTTCTTGCATATATTCTTAATGTCCTCAGCCACTCTCGCCAGAATAGTCATGCACGTCGCCAACACGGTGACTTTGAATGAATGAGAATCCAGCCGTAGGACTTACCGTAGGATTTACCGTCAAAGCTGAGAAAGGAAAACCACACGCAGAACAGCAGAAGTCTTCGCAGCCAAATTAATCCAACTATATTCTCCATATTTACGGTTATCTGAGAGTCTCCGTCCGACAATCAGCCAGATCCTTCTTCAGTACAGTGAGGTAAATTCAATTCATGGGCGCTGAGCAGACCAAAGTCGACTCCAAATAATAAAAAAAAAGGAAAAATCTCAAACTCGGCGGACAATGATAAAAGTAACTGTGCACTTTGTGGTTTACAAACCAACTTTGGTAATACGCCGAATATCCATCTTTTAAAATATTACCGATGTTCAGCAATAAGATAACGTCAAACGGACTTCGCGAGCGACCCGCGACGTTCACTTGTTACGGGAGCTGTCCACCAGCACTGTGAGCAGAGAGTTGCATGTGAATTCATTGATCTAAAGAGGTTTAGGATAAAGAGTGGTTAAAACTCCAGTGGAATGGACTGGCAGCCCGCTACTACGCCGGCTTTCCGTTAGTTACGTGCTGGAGCACGAGGGGAATGACTGCGCGCGCTTGCCCTCTGTGGTCAAAACTGTGACTGCAAACAGCAGCCAAGCAGGTTACCCATCTAAATGCATTTTTTCTGCTTTTTGTAGCTTCAAAGCTGAACGTTTTGTACAATCGAGGAAAACTAGCTAATGTTCATATCAATATTCATATCAAGTCTGATAATTTTCTGTAATATATACAACTGCTTTTCTAATTGTTTGTATTTTACGCCAAAAATGAATCCGATCATCTAAAAGCCCTTTTCATTTCCAAACATCTCCAGCAGGGAGCCTGACGATTAACAAAGACAACTTGTGGTCAGTCATTTACATCCACCAATATATTTTCTGTCTGTTTTTTTTTTTCTAACAAGGGTCATGGGGTGGTCCTTGCATGCTAAATACTATTTTATCTGATGTAATAATTAAAACACAAATTCCTGGTAATTGAAATATCATTGGGTATGTTCCCCTGTCTTGTCCCCTGTGTTCACTGAAATAACCTCCATGATCAGCGCAACCCTTTAATGGACGACTGACTGGATGGATCGATAGTGTAGTATGGGTGGATGAATAGATGGTAAGATTGTAACTCTGATTGTAGTTATATCACAATTCCGGTGACAAAACATGCACATATTAAAGTCATATACCACTGGAATTACCCACCTTTGTCTTCAGTGATAATTAGGCAAGTAATTGTTGAGTTATGCTAATGGTCAGCCTCTTCTTATTCAGCAGGTAATGGACAGTTGAAGGGTGAGTCAGTCTGGCTTATCACAGCACTTGAGTGGTGTTCAGGTGCGACAGGTGATTCATGTTTATTATCTTGGAGAAACAAAACGGCACTGCCTTTACTGGTCAGCGCTCTAGCTCCTCTGAGTGGACCTCCTTGGGACTCAGAGTCCATCATTGCTCATAAAGAAACGTCCAGTAATCAACAAATTATACAACACAAGGAACGAAATGATGCCCTCTTCTCTCCGAGTCAGCGTCCTGGTAACCTAACTCAAAAGCAATTACCAAAAATGGGCCGAAGAATTAATGGACAATTCAAAGAATGGTTCTTTCCTGTGCGTCTGTTATGCCAGCAGCCAGATGCATTTTCTAATCTGCAGAATTATACCGCTGCCAATCTTTAGATGACGAGAGGCCAAAAAGTAGTCCCCTGCCACTCTTCACAGACTGGCAGATTTTAAGCGCAGACAAAGGCACTCAGATGTGGCAGACAAAGAGTGGGGTGGGTTTGGGTCCTGAAAAGAATGGGCCTCCCACAGTCTGCTTGTGACCTCATCCTTGCTCAGCTTTTGTCCAGCTTAATCTAAAGAGCGGCTTGCTGCTTTTGTGAGCACCTGGGTCTCATAGCCACCGGTAATTACCCATCGACGGCACCCTGCTCCCACAATGCCTCTGGGTGGCCACACCCCGTTGCTGTAGACAGCTGGCACTGTTGACTACGGCAGGCCACAGACTCCTCGGAGCCGCGCCGTCACCGTGGAGACAGTCCCAAGCTCAGAATGACCCTCTCCATATGCTCTCTCCATCCCACGCTGTGGAAATCATCCCCACTACAGGGACTCAACTACTTATACCTGTAACTGGATGTCTGCACTAACAGTACTTTCTTGTCGTGTTGTGGGATGAGTTTAGCTCATTAGAGGTGCTTTTGTGGCTAAGATATATATTATTCTGAAATCCATGTGAGTTTTTTTGTTGCTACAGCAGTTATTGCAGATTTCTTTTTCATGCTAAACCCCTATTGGCCACCCAATATAAGGGAATTACTTGAATCAAAAGGTGCCACTATAATGTTAAGTGATACATGTTGAGTATAAAAAGGTTTAAAATCACATGGCTCTGGTGGAGATGTAGATTAAAAGTGACGGTCATGGATTTACACTGACATGTGTACTGTACCTGTTATCTCTGCCCCCAAGGTACCCATAATTCCACAACTGTGGAATCTGAAAATAAAATGCATAGCATGACATGGAGTAGTGTCCTAGTCTGTGTCACATGGAAAACAAATACTTCCAAATTCCAGTGTTTTTGAGCTTTGTTAACTAATTAACACTACTTAGCCATGGGCAAATAGTCAAAACATAAGAATTAAAAACAAACATCTATCATCATGAGTTGATCAGAAACAAATGTGTACTATCAGCCATTTTAAGCATAATTTTGTACAATCTCAGCAAGACATTTTTTTACTACTTCCACTTTTTAAAAGTGTTTATGCTGTAACATGCTAAGTATCACAGATATTTAAAAAACACATAGGACGTACTCAGAACGATGTCCTGCACTCTCATAATTAATATTCATAATCACATTGTCAAGTTGTCCATTTCCATTGTCAGGCATTAAAAGAGCATCAACTCTTATGACTTTTGATTTGGACTGGACAGCTAATCCTTCTCAGAAGGCCTGGATTTTGGAGCAAAGCTGTAATCCCCATTGGTAGAAGTCCAGAGATTGTATCATAAT
The DNA here is from genome assembly GCA_026784285.1 of Stomatorhinus walkeri. Lineage (NCBI taxonomy): Eukaryota > Metazoa > Chordata > Actinopteri > Osteoglossiformes > Mormyridae > Stomatorhinus > Stomatorhinus walkeri. The sequence continues at coordinate 10,340,280 of JAODUD010000040.1, read as the reverse complement.
AACACTAAGGACACCTTTATGTGTCAGTTTTCCCAAATCTCATTTACTTATCGTTTTGTTGTAGGCATTATTTCACCGTCAATTCTGTGTTCTTTCAAGCAATTAATTCCAGTCTTTAGTAATCTTACATTGATTTAGTGCATGAGAATGTATGTGCAGAAAACTCACTAGTTTATGAAGCCTTAATTCCAGATATCACCTTACAATTAATGTTCTTAATAAATCAGTAATTAACCCCTAACCAAACAATGAGTGGGTACATGTTTTATGAGCAGTGTATCTATCTATTTGTAATAGTTGCTGTTATTAAATAAAATAAGACATGGCCCCTAAACCGACCTATATTACTCATTATGTCAGTATTATTCACAAGGTGTATCCGCTACCCTCGGTGTTAGGGACCGTGGCTCATGTGCTTTTTATGTAATCATAAATTATCTCAGGTCAGAGCAGCAGCTGGGATACTGGAGAATGTAGATGGATTAATTAGAGTAAGAAAGTAGAATCAGAGTGAAAGGACACTAGTGGAACAGGCTGAGTGAAAGAGCCGCAGATAGCAAGACCTAGACTAAGCGGTTGCTTTGAATCCTTTTTTGCCATCATTGACTTGCACTAAACAAGGCGAGTTAATATCATTTTGGCTAATTTTGAAATGGAAATAGCTGACACTGAATAACATGGTCATTTTTGCCCAGCTTTGAACAAACCTGGACAAGACTCACCTAGACCTTTTGTACAATGCTGTTTGCAAAGAATAACAAATAACTAATGCATAACTAAGAAACTAGTTGTCAAGGTGACCTGTAGCCCCGGTTTGGCATGACACTGAACCCAATGCATGTTCTGTCATGCCTGCAAATTACTTTGGATTACTTTACTGAATACCACTAATAATACTAATCACAATAAAAGCCTTACTGCTTTTCATTCACCATATAAAAAATTAATCCTCTGTATATTTAATTCTGTCCAGCATTGATCCACATAATTTTCTATTTAATGAATGAATGAATGGAGGTTTATTGGCCATAAAAGTTCACATTTACAATGCATTTGTCTTGGCTTGGTGCTTGCAGTGACATATAACAAACAACAGAATTCAGATATCTAAACAATGTTCTGCATCGCCTATGCATAATTACATTTTTGAATCTGAATTTATTGTATCACTGACTTAGTTATTTGTTGTCCCAATGATATTTAGGTTTGAAATATTGTAAACTATAATTGTACATTTACTAAACTTTTTATGCAGTAATACCTTTTATGTCAGCTCAAGCATGAATTCACTTTCTCTTGCAATAACTAATTATAAGCATAAATTACAAACCTAGTGAGTGCTCATTTATTATCTCAGTTATCATCAAATTAATTGTATTTTATATTATGTAATTTGTTTTGATGACTAAGTTTGGAATGCAATTATACATTTAGACTATAAATGGCTATTTAAACTATACATATAATCATTGCAAAGAGATGCTGTGGCACAAATTAAGAATATGGAGGGAAAAGCATGATGCTCAGCCTACATGAGTAAATCAGTGGGCCTTTTAAATCTGAAGATGGATCGAATGGGAAGGGGGGGGCAGATTAACATTCACCCAATGTCCTCATTCACTTAGCACCCAACTGAGCTTAACTCCTGTGTTTTCGACTTTAGTAGTTCATTCGGGTTGTTAAAAATGCATGGTTGAGATAGAGATTTATTCAAGCAATTAAGGTAGATAAATTCAGACAGACATTCATTCAGATGCATGAGTTAGGTGGAATTACAGCAAGATTCACTCATGTAGTAGAATTAGGAATAATCAGGTAGGTGTTTTCTCAAGCAACCAGATTGGACTGGGCTTGCTTAGGTGACAGAACGATAACCAGCAAGTCATCAGATGGCCATTGGGAGACAACTACCAGTGGTCTGGGTGGTTTTTACGGTTCCATTCCAGGTGAAATTCTGTACGACACCCAGATTATAAAATACTAAATGCATAGATTTAAGGTTCAGTGACTGCATCACAGAAGGCCCAACAGTGACTGATGAAGGGGTCTCATTGGGCAGTATCCCTGCTTATTATTCTTACGGTGACACTGGGATGGATTTTCCAAAAGAACAGAGAAAGAATGATAATGATGATTGTATTAAGACTCCAGATTGAAAACAGGCATTAAGCGTGTTTGCAAAGCGTTTGATTGTGTGAGTGTTTGTGTGTGTGTGTGTAAATGTTTGTGTGCCATGTGAGTGTGCATGTGTGTGTGGGTGTACATGTGCGTGTGTGAGCGCCGTGTGCGTGAGTCCTGTGTGTGTATATTTGTGTGTGTGTGTGCATGTGTGCCATGTGTGTGTGTCCTGTGTGTGTGTGTGCATGTGTGCCAGGTGCGTGAGTCCTGTATGTGTGTGTGTGTGCATGTGTGCCATGTGTGTGTGTCCTGTGTGTGTGTGTGTGTGTGTATGCATGTGTGCCAGGTGCGTGTGTCCTGTGAGCGGGTATACCTATCCTTATGGGGACACAATGTCCCCATAATGTGATAAATATCTGTTTTTTTTCCCTT
>JAODUD010000040.1:10316037-10331148 GCA_026784285.1 Stomatorhinus walkeri | reverse complement strand
CATTTTCCCTATAGAAATGAATGAGCGGTCCCCATAAGGATATGTTTACCCTACATGCGTGTGCGTGTGTGTGTGTGGAGTGGGGTTGGGGGCAGTTATCTGTCCTGGAATAATGAGTTAGCTGACTGTCATTATTTTCCATATGTTCTTTCTTGTGACAGTCACACCAAATCAGAGCCCAGCCCTTTCAAACTAGACTCCCAATACGACAAGGTGCTGTTCCCATTTTACAAAAAAAAAAAATTATGAAAAAAACTTAATCCTGTCCCATAATAAATCCCTTTCAGAATTCTTCCAGGCTTCTCCCACAATGGGATACCAAAATCACATCAACAGTTTAAACAGCCAAAATATATATCTCACACAGGCACAAAACAAACTAACATCACGCTCAATTGCTTTAGCATTTAAACTGTTTTTCTGAACCTCAGAAACTTTAGCCAATATCTCATGAATTTATAGGGTAGCCAACCTTTCTCATCTTATCGAGTTTCTTAGCAAACTCTTTTCTTGCATAACACAAAATAGGTCATTTAAAAATGTTAGCCATTTATACCTATATATCTACAGAGATAAGTATGCTTGTGATGTAGAATATATGAGTGTCATATTTCAATAGCACTGAATGACTACTAACACAGGTACAGACATTCCTCATTAAACACGGCATTACAGTGGCAGACCTTCAGCTTGTTTTGTCAACAATGATTAAGCATCGCTGTTATGTTGTTGGAGAGCATATCTTATTGTCAGGACAGCAGCGCCTATCAGACGTTTTTTATATTTCAACGCCCTCTTGTTCACTCAAACCATCCAAGACAAGCCTTTATGTCCTTTGAAATCAGAGAGGTGTCATCGATGCTTAGAGAGGAAGACAGGAGAGAAAAGAGAACATGATTTTAATTTAGGTTGTTGCTACTTTTATACCTTTAAGTGTGCCTTCAGTAGCCTAAGCTTAGCGTTCCACATGACCAAAGGAGTAGTGTCACTTCTGGTTTGCACTTCATATTTATCAAAGGTTCACTTTGCAAATGGGGATGCTCAATCAGGGCAGTCTTAAACGAACTACAAATATTGTTTAGCAGTCACACGCTGTTTTTAATCCCCAATGTAATGGTTTTGTAACCATCCGTAGGGTGAAGCTTCTGAGCACATCCACCCTACCTCACGCTAGATTTCCTGAATTCCCTCTCCGTGGTGAAGGCACTGAGCTTCTCGAACACCACACTCAGTTCTCATCGTAGGTCCTAGTCTCTTGTGGTGCATCCTGAAGAACAATCAATTAGCCTGAGCTGTCCTTTTGGGCCTCGTGGGCAATTCCAACTTTGGCAGCTGCAATAAATCAATCGTTTCTTGGCTGCAGTGAATGGTATGCGTCACATGACCATTGGAAAAGGCTGTATCGGCCTACCTTAGAATCAGACAGCCAACATCACTGTGGCAGGTTAGTGCTCAACTGAGAGCAGAGTACCGGGTATGAGATGTCACTGGATACAAGGATACTGCCAATACTGACTGAATCTACTGGGGCTTGGCAAATGAACATGACAGAAATGATGAAAATCGCCATGACATGTAGCAATTGCTGCTAGCGACACGTTTAGCCCTGTCCCTGCTGTTACACACCCAGTCATTTATAATTCAGACCAAGTCAGTGCTGGTGCACATTACAAATCTGTAAAAGTAAATGTCCTTCTGTGTGAATGTAAATATATGTAAAACTAAGTGATACATTTGACTGAATATTCTTGCTAAATAATAAAACTGCATGGTAGTGCACTTCAAAAAGCAATTATAATTAAATCTGCAAATAAGTCCAGGATTGTTATTTTACTGTTATAATTACAACTGTATATTTTCTATTAGTATAAACTCTAACAATACGATATATAAATGGGAATGCACAGCCAAATGCGATCCCTGTTCAAAGTTTCATTAAATATTCTGAGGAATACCAAAACTCCATTGTTCACTTTAGGAATCTATATGGGGGGGTCAATAAGGAGAAACAATATTACTGTAAATATCAAACCAATTATATAGAACGGCTAAAGCACAACTTAGAGGAATAAACATGTGGTAAAAGGGCTGAATCCAAAGACAAATGGGTTAGAAAATGAAGGCAATGCAGACAAGAATCCCTTCTGCAAGAAGGAATTGGCTACAGCACTGAGCAAGACTAAGTGGGGCTCTCTGCATCATTGCTTGCCTACAGCGCCACCCACTGGCTGGCCAACCAAAAATAACCCCTAGGCCACCAAAGTGCATAGATGACCTAATAGCGTCAGTGTATTCAATATGCACACTGTGCTGTAAGGTAACCCTTCATTGTTAGGTGAGAGGTGAAGGCTATTATTCTATCAAAAACTCTTTGAGGGTGTGCCCATGTCGCGACATTAACCACTGAGCTGTTTTAAACACTATTAAATATACAAAATCAACCATTTTGGTAAATACAGTAAGATTAGTAATCATCTGCCTTTACACATACAGATATCTACAGACAGATGTCTAGCTGCCAAAATCTTTCTCAAGTTCCCTGAAAGGACTGATTTCATCTTGTGTTCCTGTTAAACTTCAAAGAGGAGTCTGCTGGCTGGTTTAATGTAAGCTGTGCGCTGCCATACAAGCACTGTGTGAGAGTAGTTCTATTGCTTATTGACAGTTCAGTTTGATCTCTCTTCTACTATGCAGTTCATCTACTGATGATATCTTCAATACAGATCTTACTTTTCCTAGTAATTTGTGATTTTGTTCATGTTAAGCCTTCCTTCTTCTGACAAGAAATACGTGTTCTTCGCCACCTGCAGTTAGGCCTAAGTATTACGGGGTCTTAACAATGATGTTATGAGAAACCTATTTTTTTAGACAGATTCTTTGTTGATTAAGTTACAGTTAGGATCATTTTGCAGTGATAAGAAAAGTATTTAATTAGTAGAATACTCAACTGTATAAGATGATAAAATATGTAACAGTATAAAATCTTTTTGGATAACATGGATAATCATATTAAATTACAATGTAGCCAGCAGAGGACTTAAACCAAAATACCACAATTTTCTTATGTCTTTTATGTCTAATGATTCATTATTTTACTTAGTCCTTGATTTATGTAAACAGAAAAAGCATGCAATTAGACTGTCCTAGGTGATCATTGTTAAGAAAACCATTCATCCAAAATGTTCTAGTGCAGGTTACTTACATAATCACACAAGCGCATACTGTGTTAAACGCTAACAGCATGCTTTTGGAGAAGTTGAATTTCTATAGAGGTTCAAGAAGTTGAATTTATACAGCAGAAAATAAAAGTTTTTTTTTAAAGTTCTGGTGTGTGCAGTAAAAACTTTTATTTTTAAAGGAAACAAACTGTCAGTTTGGAGCTGAGAAATCCAAAAAGCCAGGAGGGGTCACATGTAAAGCTGACTGGCAAAGTAACAGACTTTTATAGGGTTCACCTCCCTTCAGAATGCACATATTCTGCATGTCAGTCAAAGTGGTTGTGAAAGGATAAAATGCTACATATTTTGCCTCACATTGTGTTCAAGGCTGCTAAATCATATTGGTGAGTTTTTAAATGGGAGCTTATGTCAGAATTACTAAACACCCAGTGAGGTGAGATAAACCTCCTTTGATATTGCACAATTAAAGCATCACACTAGGCTGTCAGAATCCAAAAATAGGATGTCTGCAGCAGCAAGATTTGTCCTCTAATTTCAAACTTGTCCATCCATCCAACCAGCTTCCTAATGCTTGTGGCAGTTAGTGTTACACAGATTTCTAACATGTGTAAATGTCATTTAAAGTTTCATCTAAGGCTCCCTTGAATCGACTAGGTAGCATATTCCTTCCAAAAGTGCTGCAGTAAAATCAAATTAAATGTTAGATATTATTAATGTGAATATTGGAATAATGACCTGTTATGTTAGCCTAACTTATGTAATATAAACACATTATTACATTACTAAGGGATCTTGATTATGAGAAATCATGCAGGTCCATTCTGTTTGTATGCAGGTAGATTCTCTGGACAAATATACCATCAATAACGATCCTGCATTTATGATATATCTTTAATAACAACAGCACTTTTTTACCGTATAACCCAGGCAGACAGCTGTTGGAGACAAAATGACCAAAAGCCAGCCCACTGCAAAGCAAACACACACTATGGGCACTTCAGAAATTCCAAGTATCCTAATTGCATATCTCTGGACTGCAGAAGGAAATCCACCTACGGCAGGGAGTGTAATGGAGGTAATATGCAAGGCAAACATACAGAACAAGGGCAAGCTTCAAACACCGATCCCTGGCGATGGGGGGCGAATGTGCGTCTCAATGAGACACCACGCCACCCCACACAGCCAGATATGAGGGGGGGGACTAAAGCAGGCCAATCAATATAAATGTATGTCTGCACTGTGGAGGAATATCAGAGTACCCAGTGAAAACCTTCGTAACTGCAATTATTAAAACCAGTGCAAACCCTCGTAACTGCAATTATTAAAACCAGGGGAAACTCTCATAAATGCAATTATTAAAGCATTGTTTACAACTTTTTCTTTAGACTTCTTTGAGCCATTTTTTTCTCTTTGAAAACAGATATGGGCATTCAGGCACTGAATAACCACAGTGAAGCTAAGCCACTAAATAGTTACAGCTTAGAAAGGAACAATAATACTTAGCTAAAGATGAAGCAGCCACTGGTATGGCACTGCATGGTGAACTCACTAACCAACCTCAGCAAAGGCGAACCTCCCGTGCGCAAGAAGGCCAGCAGTATTGCTCAACTGGCCACTCGCACAAATGGTTCCGATCATGTGGTCGTGAGGTGTTTTGGGGAACATCCCGATACAGCCATGAACTTGCATTCTGCCATGTAAAACACCACATCCTGTTGTCAAACTGAACAAAACCACATGGAATAAGAAATGAAAACACAACAAAGTCCCCAACATCCTGTCATCATTTGGAACACAAACCCACAGAAGGAAATGACACGTCTATCATCGCGCTGATCATAGCTCCTAGGGAATAAAAGGATTTCAGAACATGAAACGGAGAGCAGTGTTCTCTGTAAACATTGTTCCCTCTCTGGAGCACTAAACTCTGGTGTTATATCTGTTAAAAGTAATCATTATACAGGTATTGAATAAACAATAAAAGCTGCACTGCCAAGAAATGTCTTAATAGGCCTTGGACCACTATGACTCACCCGGATAGCTAAAATACACCAGAGTATAGCTTCTGTGGGTGTTACTGGGCAAAAGGAATGCTGTCTTCCACAAAAAATTTCATGGTTCGCTGTTTTACAAACGTGGCGGAAAGCACACTGTTTCGGGCACCTCTCCAGAATCCCCAGTAAGCCTTTGACTAGGTTGAGGCCTGATGATCTGGATGACCACAGCATACCGATTCCCTGCTTTCCAAGCCGGCGAGTGACCGCTCGAGCTGTGCAGATGGGAAGTTCTGTCGTCCCGTCGCATGCGGATGGACATGCCTTGTTAAACGGAACGCGGGCGCTCGGGATGCCAATTTGTTTGTTTGCATTTACATGTCACTTATATGTGCCCTTTAAAGGCTTTACTGGGCCCTAATGCATCAGACGCCATGACAGAGCTGCCTGAAACCTTCACAGTGGGAAACATCACTTAAGTCCATACACATCTTTTGTCACACATGCATTTCTCCCCTTGTTCAGAACGAGGTGACAGATGACTCAATTGATCATGTGACTTTTTTCAGTGAAAGTCAGTAATGGGACAGAACATGTGCAATTTTAAACCGCTTTCCTCACAAACATGTATTTTTAGGTATAGTGAATGGTTTATGCGTTACAACCTGATTTTCCCTGGAAGGATTTCAGCAGATGGTACTTGGTGAAATTGCCTGCTCAGGCCATACAGTGATAATTACAGTCATCTGATTCAGGATTTTTTGTCTGTTTCACTATACACCTTCTGTCATTGCATGGACGTCACGGTCAGGGAGTTCGCAGCTTCATCATTCAACAATTGTCCGTGACTGATTGCTTCCTCACCTCAGACATCCATACCCATGTCAGCCGAAACAACTGCTCCTTGTGCAACAGTAGCAATCTCACCTCTCTCATAGTGCCTGGCTTCTATTCTTCTAACCATGGTAAGCAAAATAATAGGCACTCAGACCCCTTTTATACATTTAACCTTTAAAAAGATAGTAATTTGTTAATTAACACCGGAACCAGCACATGTCTGAAAAGGTTTGCTTTTCATAAACCTTCAAATCATTCCTTTATTTTTGCTGTTACCTACCTTAGTACACCAGTTTAAAGGATAATATTATATTAAGTACATGATAAATTTGATAAATGTTAGGCTACAAATTTATGATGAAGACATTTCTTTGTCATGAGGCTCTTTGATTTGTACAAATCCGTGAGGCGTTGCACTTCTCAAGTCACTTCAAATACAAGTATCCTGTAAGTCAGCCTTTTTAGCATGAGGGAGAGTAATCATTCCCACCGGCCCAGGACACATATAACAAACCAGACGTGACTAGACTGTTACCAAGGAACCTGATGCTAATTGATTTAAAGCATTTACTAGGATGTAACAATGGGAATAATCATGTTTTTTATATCCTTGTCTTTAAACAGAGTTTTATTAATGCAATGGTTAGATGTGAAAGCAACTTTTAAAACTACTTGCCAACAGTTATTATAAAATCCAGGTCACATGTGGATTTGGAGTAAATATCGGCTTGTATCAGCTGTATGGCAAGACAATCCTTTGTAATTAGTAATAGATTGTGATAACACACTGCAAAGGAAACGATTTAACTTAATTGATTGAACTGTTTTGGACATAGACATACTTAGAGTGAACCACATTGTCATGGTCCAGTTTTTTTAAATTTTGTATGGCTTTTTATGCTGTTTTCAACATATACAATAAAAATTTGTCAAGTGGACAATTTGGCCTGGCTATACAGTTCTGTGCCACATCCACAAAATCTGATTGGTTTGTGTCAGTCATATGATTTGATTAACATTGTGAAACTTTTAAAGAGCTTTTTCCATTGCAGCTGTGTACAAAATTTTATGCCAATCAGACAAAGGTTCTGGATAACATTCAAATCATCTGAAAACCAAAATGGAAACCACTTTGAGTTTCTGAAAAATGTTTTTCCCCTGGAACCAAAAACCTTTCACTGACAATTGCTGATCTATGATTAACTATACTGCCTTCTTCCCCAAAACAACAAATTCCAAAATTTAATTTAAAAAAGATATTGTACCTAACTATTGCTTTTAAATGGTAACTAATGGTTTTAGATAGTAACACTGCTATTTTTAATGGTGATTGTCTTTACTTTTAGATTTGAATAATCACAGAATGATGTGCTATGTATTGTTGCAGTAAAGTAACACCTCACTACATCACTATGAATCATAAATTACTAGTTAATGTCTTGAGTCATAACAATTTTCAAACCTAAAGACAGTCACACTGCTGCTGGTACAGATTATTTCATTATTACATTATAGTAGATATAGTGTATTATTACAAAGTGCTTTTACTTTGCATTGCAAAGTCTAATACGTTTAGGAATAGTAGCAGATAAATATCAGTGCTGTCATTTAAAGTGCCCTACAGTTCGCTTATAGCCGAAAGAACCTGAAATCAGTAAGTTCCCTTTAATTTCCTCTGGCTTCAATGTGGAGACATGGACGTTGGCAGAATGTAAACATTAACTTTGATTTATTTCTGTTGAATATTTCTGGTTTGTTAGGGCAGGACCCATTTAAGCCAAAGAAAATACGTACTTTGAACAATGCGTATGTTATTCAATTCCCTAAACAAGATCCAAGACTGAATCAAAAACCAAAATAAGTGCATGACCTGCACAGGCACCCGACTGTATGTGTGGGGAGGAAGGGGGGGGGGGCAGTCATGTGCCAGTTTCCTCGTGAATAAATCAAAACCGCCAGTCAATCTTGATAAGTTCAGCTGGGCGGAAGGCTTCCAGAAAGTGGGAAGAAGAAATGGAAAGCAAATATGGTGTGACCATTGTTTAGGTGTGCAGCTCTACAGGGGTATTGAATCTACACAACATAAGAGGCTGACGGTCTCAAAAAGATCACATATGACAGCTGACCTCTCAGACCAAGGGGGAGGTCATCCCAATGGATAAGTAACTTACGGTATCATATTATCAGCTGTGTAACCTACTTTAAATGGAACTGACAATTTCAGAAAGGACAATAATCATACATCCAAAATTGAGAAGTAGCTCTCAAACAGCTTTGCGTGCAAGTTCTCAAGAGTAAAGCATTGTAATCAAGCAAATGAATAGTTAGCACAGGAAATGGCACTGAAAGCTGGCACGGCTAAACGCTAGGTAATAGTGCCTAAATATGTGCTTTTTCACCAGGAAATTTGCACCCCCAGCAAAGTCTAGCTCGATTTTTTCAGGACCACTCATGTTTCTAAATAAAATCCAGGCCAATGCGTAGGGCAATGTACCCAGGCACAAGCAAGCTGACACAGAGGCTCTGTTACATGCAACCAGACAAAATAATCCGGGACATGAACACTCATGGGAGCAGCGTCTCCCCCACAAGCCAAGCGGAGAGGCCTGAACAGAACGTTGCCTGTTATCTCCTCCTGGGATTATTTTCCTACACTCTCAATTCAGATGAATTCTCTGTCAGGACCCAATTATTCAGCTTTGTTTTTGTTTCATGGCCTGAACTTTCCAAATGGGAAATTAAATCAGCAAGGAAATCTTGATGTTAACATTTTAAAAACAAACATGTTTTTTTTTAAGAAAAAAAAATACACTGTAGCAATGCTATTTAATCACGTGCTCAAAATATACTGAAATTTTCCAAACACTTTGATTAATGTACATTAGTAGAAAATAGAATAAAAAAGCTATCAAGTACATATAATAACCGCTGTCCGGCGAGCAGACAGGAAGCGGGGAAATACAAGGCGGGCAGACGAGAATCCAAAAGCAGAAGGGTTTTATTCTCACAAACAGGGCAGACGGAGACTAAGATCAGTGAGGGATCTGGGGAAACCAACTCAGACGCAGACTAAAATACACAAGACGCGCAGAAAATAACAGGTAACAGGTGATCGCAATCGGGAATTAACACGAGGTGATGAGGGGGGCGTGGCACACAGGAGGATCGAACAAGCCGTGCGTGACAGTACAATGTTCCATAAATTTATATTTTGCATGTGTTCTGTTTTTTTTTGTAATTGTGAGAAACATAGGATTGAAATGGAAGGGACAAAATGATCATTTATGTCAGAGTTAATCCATCATGAGATTATAGACAGATAACTGCATTGGTGTACTCATTGAACCATATCCACCTTTCAATCTATTGGTTCAGCAATATCGCTCATAATTTCATTATTTGACCAAATGCTGAACCTAGTCATCACAATACCTTGATTTTTACTAACGCACTTTTGCCGTCTCCAGAAGGTTTAGAATTTAGAAATTAATTGTCATTGTTGACAAACCACAGCACACAGTAACAAAATGTGTTCTCTGCATTTAACCCATATGTGACAAAGTGACATAGCAGGGGGCACCTAACTCCGCACCCAGGGAGCAGTACCTTTCTCAGGGTACCTCAGTGGTGCTTTGTTGGTCGGGGATTCAAACCTACATTCTTTCAATTACAAGTACACATCACAACCCATTAAGTCACCACTGCCCACAGGGGTTTAGTAACCACATACTCAGCTCACTGAGTCATGTGGCAGTCTAAAAAAATATCAGGGAAGAGCTCGAACGCAGTCCCCCACTACCAGAAATGATGCGGTGGAGTTTCCCACATTTCGGGAATTCACAGGGGTCTGTACAGCCGCAGTGCAATGCCTGGGCCTCACCCTGGGTGAACCAGCTTCGTGATCATGGTATCTCCCCTGCCAGGTAAGTATGTAGAGAGTGATTGCCTGACTACTAGGGGTCATATCACTGCATTTAATATCACTGCATTTAATATCACTGCATTTAATATCACTGCATTTAATATCACTGCATTTAAACTGACTATATGAGGGTGTCCCTCCTATCTCCTTGAAGTGAAGGACAGCCGTGCATCAAATTACCCAAACAGTGCACTAGATTTTCATCTTGCTAGCTGAGATTATATGGTTTTTAACAAAAATCACTAAAATCTAATACTTAATACTTCAGTGAAAGTTATCTTGAAATTCTCTTCCTCACAAATTTGTGTGCTATCCACCTCTGTCAAGGCGTGTGCTCTGATTCAGGTCACGCTTACCTAAAGATGCATTCTGTGGTGCAACCAGTAGGTGGTGACCAAATTTTACGTAGGGTCCTAGTTAATTGAGCAAAATTTTACTGCTGCACTAAAAGTCTTATATGGTGCACATTTCACACTTAATCTATTTAAACACCATTTCCTAAAAATTATATATGAGGACAACTTTACATGAGACCAATTATATTACATGGATCTGTTTATTTAATATGCAATAAAACATAATTTTACTGTAAAGTTAATGCTTTTATTTCTTTGGATAATTTTTTTAAATTGTGGTTTCAGCTAATACTGATATTTGATTACATGTGTGAGAACTACCACTTACAACATTTTAATATAAAATTGGCAACAAAAGACCATTGTAACAATGCAGATATTGTTTGGTAGATAATATAAACTAAACATGTGGTTTAAACATGTGGTCAGAATCAGCTTGTAACTAAATATGCCTTTAATGGTGATGTTGTGGATTTTCCACATTGTCTTTGTATCTTTTGACTGTTGACTGTAATTTATCCCTTTCACATATGAATGCATATTGAGGCCTGATAATGAAGGGTAATCAATACACCTTTTCAAAGGGAGATGACACAGTAACCGAGGTGAAAACTGCCACAGCAGGTATCACGGTGGGGAGGGACCGGAGCTCGCAGGCTGACGTGTTTTTCTAGTCAAGGTTGCTCGATCCAATTCTGGGCTACCTTCTGAGCTTCGAATGAATCAAACTTGCCATGCTATTAACTCATTCCAGACAGTGATCCCATTTCTCTCAAATTTGGTTGATATTTCTTGTCCAGGATTGTGTTTTCTATTCAGAAAATTGTCAATAAAAAATTATTTGTTAATAGCATACATTCTTAATCTTTCAAAGAATAACCAGGTAAACAAACTCAGTTGAATAATAGCGGATGGTTTTATGAAGTACTGATGAGGCCAAAGTTTGCCAAGAGAAACGAGGGTGATATTATTTTATTATCATAAATGAGTTTAAGAGTTAATGGACATGATAAGTATTCTGTAACAGCTCAGTCAAGTGGAATCTATTCAGAAATTGCTCAGAATAAAAAAGAATACACAATGGAATTTTAGGACAAGGATTAATCATAACAAAAACTGTCATTAGCCATTTCCACCCTGGATCTGACAACAAAACTTAAACACAGTTTGCATCAACAAAGTGTTAAAACAGTAAGTTCTTTCTAAGATAAACTTATAATTAAATTACAAATATCCAAACGTAAATTATATAACCAATTGCATCATCGCGATGACAACTAAAAAATCTTGTCGCGTAGGTTTGCTGATGCACAATTTCTTTACCAAGACCAAAAAAGATTCGGTCCCCCATACGCAACCTGCTTTCGAGACAAGTGTATCGAAATGCCGAACATGTATTTCAAGTATTTTTACCCCTGAGTCCATTGGTTCTTATCATTTCGCGAATGAATAGCAATTAGTTTAAATCAACAAAATAATCACCTTGACAAACTGCCCTGCGTTTCTTTTGTTAGGCGAACATTCCTCGGTATCGCTTAGTGTGAGCTCCTCCCCCGATCGGCCAAGGGGGCGAGATGCTGTAATGAGATTATGGGCGCAACCGCAACGTGTTCAGGCGAAGGTGACATGCAGCTGAGCCCTGACAGGGATGCTCACACAACTTCTCAAAGTCTCGTGTGCCAGCCATGAAAACGACATAAGAAGGGACGGCAAATAACGGAGCCAGTCTTCATGAGTTACAAACGCGGGTATTTTTCGCTCTCCTCGACGAATTTTGACCAGGAAGAGGAGATAAACTCCCTGGTTAATATCAAATCACGAGAGGCAATAATTCGGAGTTAAGAAACACTTCACGCGACATGCACCATGCTGTTTTATTGTCACTTTTTGTTACATTAAAGTGCCTTTATAATTTGTCGGAGGACAACACGATCTAAACCGTCTTTTATCAGTATTTGATCATTATTCTTACTCGCTTTTAAAATTATATTTGTGACAGTCTATCAAAGGATCGCCGTACGGATGCGTTTTGCCCCCCCCTCCACCCCCACAGTGTTTTCTCTCGCTCTGCTGATTTGGGAATCACAATGTGATTTCAGGAGACCCCTTTCTGAGGCCGGACCAATGACAATACAAAGTTGGAAACGGGAGTAGGGATTGTTAAAGTTACTTAGATGTAGCTGTCCTGCAAGTATTGCCAAACGTTTGCTTCGAAACGCATGTTTAGCCATGATCCACAGAGCTGCACTTTCGCATTTACAATCACATGTTGCGGCAAGGAAACACATTGTTCCCTTTTAAAGGCATAGTGTACTCCATCAACAGGATTTTTAAGGCATCGGAAAATTACTGATTATTTCATAAGTTCGACAAACTGAGCAGTATACTACCAGGATGGCGGATCAACTTCAAGACTTTTCCGAAGTGACACGTTCTCTGAGTTAAGTGCCCATTTCTGCAAAACGTTGTGTGGAAACTCGGGAAAGACAGTCGCGGAGCTACGATGCGGGTCGCTTGGGGCGCATGCATTCAAGCTTTTCTGATGTTGCTGGTAAATGCGAAGCAGAGACTACCCCGAGAAAGAACCAACTGTCAACTTAACAGAAAAGTGAGTATTTATGATTAAGATGCGTCTTAATAATTCTTCAGCCGCGTCTGGTTTCTTAAAAATGCTCGTGTGATCACTTAGCTTTCGGCAGCTGCCGGGATGCTGTGATCAAAACTTAAACAGAATATAGGCTACTATCAAGTGCATTATAATACACAGGGATGTACTAATTCAAAGCCTCAAATTCTGACTTACATTGTTACAATTACACAAATTAAGTAGCGACACTAATCGTAACCAAAGGCAATGATGTTTCTGCTGCACTTTCATTGAATTAATTACAGTGGAGAGATAACAGACATAATCCGCCCTTGTTATAGTGTAACAAATGATATGTTGGAATCATGTAGGCCTACGCAAGAATTCTAAACTCAGTAATAGTGGTACTGTATCACTAAAGACTTTGGCTAGGCAATAGGAATAAGATATGCATTTCAGTCATTCCGAACTATTGACAAACATCTGACTGAAAACCAGGCAACAGAGTGATTGACAGTTTCCCGGCTCAGGAGGCTGATTTATGTACACCATTTAGTAACGTGGGCTACTTAAACTTATCTGCGATACTGTAGATTTACTTACATTAATGGATAATACATTTCAAAATTTGAAATAATTTTACAAAGTGACAATATCATTTTTTATGGTTTAGCGTCCGTACTGTATATAAATATAACACACACACACAAACACACACAATATATATATATATATAGTATTAACAATATATATATATATATATATATAGTATTAAAGACAGTTATATCCAGCTGAAACCCAAGTTCTTATTTGTAAAAATGTCTAGTGGACATGTAACTGCGCGCAACTAAAAGTGCGAGACCTATTATCCAGGCCGGCTTCGGAGGTGCGCTGAAGCGTTGAAGGTAGTACGGATTACACAGGAATGTATCTTGTGTTGTGTTGATCATGTTAATGTAAATTTAACTCGTCCGTAATTAACTTATTGGAGCCGTCCGTCAATTGCCTTTCAAACAACACCATCGAATTAACATCGAACGTTTAAAAAGTAAGATGTTGATTGATCAGAGAATGCAGGAAGTTGCGACCGAATTAATTAATCGCACTGTAATGTGTAACTCGGCTTAGACGACTACACTTCCTTCGGTGGATGACTGTATGTCTCCTCGGTTCCTAAAAGGTGTTTTATTACATTGCATTATAATACTTAATTGCTCGACAGGTTATTAGGATATTAAATATCTGCAATCTTTTTCTCGTTAACAGGTATAATGTTCGTTGTAGAACTACGTAACCGGTCTATCTGGAGTTTACATAGAAGCCTTTGCATTGGCCAGCTGCCCATGTGATTGACTGTAAGTCATCTGCTTATGTTCTAGACAAGTTTACGTTTTTAGGCAGATGCATCCTAAGACATCAGTCAAACCTGTGTTTTTAGATGGGCTGAAATTCGCGTAAGGAGGCAGCAACTGAGAGGAGTTTTGTCTTGTTTGCTCTACCTTCTGAACCAAGGTTGTGGGAGGATACGGATCTGTCTGCCTGTCTGTTCATTTTTGTATGGGGACTGTTAAGGCCATAAATAAAATAAAATCATGGCAGCGTTGCTGATAACTGGGATGGGAAAATTTAATAGTTAGCATAACTGAATTCTGTGGGATTACTAAAATGCTGGACACATGGTAGCCCGCCACACACGCAACTTAACCTGTAGAAGTCGATCAAAGGTCCATGTGTTTTTATTCGTGTCAAGAGCCTCGTTTGTATCTAGATTAATGACCGTGTGAAATGTTACCTCAAAATATCTCAGTAGTCCCACTCAGAAACTATAATGCATGTAATCTTTGAGTTACATGCACGTCTCAGCGCTGCAAGTCGTGCAGTGTTTCCCCTACCATTATATATTTGCTATATACCGCCATATCACACCACAAGTCATTTAAGGTTACCTTTCCTATGGAACAGGTCTATACATTGTCCTTTTATTAAACTAAATAGCCTCATATTATTTATCTTATTTACACAACAGCTTGTCATTTTTGTCTCTACACGGTCGCGCGTTTATAATTCTCCTCTGCTCTCTGTAACGCGCATGGCGGAGTTCCACCCCGATGCGCGCGGACAGACACGTGCGCGCACACACAAGTGAGCACACTCCCACCGGCGGACAGAGAGCGCGCATTCGGAAAATATGTCGCATCAACCACCTGAAAAGCAGACAAAAAATCTGCGTCTGCCC
>JAODUD010000040.1:10284617-10300805 GCA_026784285.1 Stomatorhinus walkeri | reverse complement strand
TCAGAAGACCAGGGTTCGATCCCCAGCCCCGTCCCTGAGGAAAGGACATCAGGCCGTGTACTCCTCAGTATTTAATTTGGATTAATTCGCCTTCCCTAATAAACAAAACTTTGTATTTTAATTATTGAGTTGAGCCCCCTCCCAATATCAAACATCGTTAATTGTGTGAGTATATCTACCAGTGAGACAATCAGAGCACACTAAGAGGCTGTGCTTCATTCGTGCTGCTATTGGTGAAGGAGAGTCCAGCTGCAGAGTTGGTTTAGTGTGACTGAAGTCAGGGAGGTCAGAGAGAGTGCAGTCAGTGGGGTTAATGTTTGTTGGGTTAAGGTTAATGTGTAAGTCTACCCGCCTGTCTTCTAACTGTGTATCTTGGTCGGGGTCATAGGTCACAGGTGCGGCCACATGTAGCACAGAGTACAAGACTGGGATGCTGGAGTATATATAGCATGGAAGAGATGCCTGCCCGTCACAGGGCATTATGGTGCCGGGAAGCCAGACTGCGTGTGTCTGGCAGGGGCCATTCTAGGATTTGACCTTCAGGGGGGGCTCAGTCTCCTGAAGAAATATGGGGCATCACCCCCACTCCCCATGATTAAATTTGCCTTGTGGGGGGGTGGGGGATCCCCACGATGAAGTTTGCCAAGCCAGGGACATATCGCTAAATGGTTTTAGGAAAATTATTTTTCGGGGGGGCTGAAGCCCCCTTAATAGGGTCTCGAGCCTCCTATGATCTCTGGACTGCGGGAGGAAACCCAGACAATACTGAGTAAGGAAGGGATTAAAACCCCCATCCTTAGAGAATCGCTTCACTAGCTTTGACAACCACCACGCCGCCCTAATGTGTAGGTGGAATTCCGTGTTGTCAGATGTATTCGTTCCATTGGAATCCCCTCATAAATGAAATCTGACATAAATACAACAGTGCAGCTTTCTGCTCAAAGTCTTAAATTGCAGATTGTATGTTGCAATTACTGGATTGGGCTGGATGGGGGACACGGTGCCTTGTGAAACCCCAAGCTTCAAGACGGTGGCTTTGGGGCTCATCCGGCTTAATTATGCGATCCAGGACCTGCTCTAGAGACGCAGAGGTACTTCAGGCAGAGCAGGTATTCCTGGAGTCTGAGTCACAAGTCACAGCAAGAGGCAAACTGGTCTCCAGGCTCACGTTTCAGTTCCTCTTTGCATCCTACAGCCAGCCCCCATCCTATAAAGACAGCTTCTTTTATTTATTTGTTTTTTTTATTTATATGTTTTTGTTTATGCATGATATTAATGTCCTCATACGCTCTGCTTTATATTTTTGAAGCACTGTATGAAATAAATTCCCACAGCGATAAAATTTATAGCAGTGCAAAAGATGGCAGGCCTCAGTTTTCCTTCAGCAACACTCTTTTTTAAGGGCCTGATGTGAGCTTGCATGCCTCACGCTCATAAAACTCTCCTGCACAAGCAACATGTTGGTCGCTCTTCAAGTATCGCTGTTTCTCTTTGCTATGGTTGGCAGAGATTGAAGCACAGAGTCTGTGCCAGAGGTAGATTTTGTGCTCTGGACAAACCTTTTCTAATGTTATTAACAAACTTATTACCTTATTCATTTGTTAAGCAGATACGTTCCTCCAATGCAGCTTATGCAACATCAATATTTATGCAGCTGGATTTTTCTACTGAAGGAGTTCATGGTAACCATATGCATAAATGTACAATAGCAAATTTATTTCATAAATGCGTGTCCTTAATGCCTGTGTCTCCTACTGGATGATGTTACTCCCTTTTTAATGCTAGCGGGCAAACAAATCCATGGTGGTCCACCCACTGTTCCCGTTTATAATTTCTTCTTGGTCTTTAAAGTCATTAATTATACTGCTTCTAGAATGACTGGTAGTCATAATGGATTCTATAATAGGTGTAATCACCAGAAAGCGTAAACACAGCTGATAAGGTGATAAACAGTTTCATACTAAATAGAATACTGGTGTACTTTTACAGTTACTATGTATGGAATCAGCTGATCTTCTCAAGGGAAGCTGATCTCCTACAGTATGATAAATAAGTAACAAATATCATGTGCTTTAAAAGGAACCTAATATTGCTGAAATGAAAGACAGTAGCACTGGTCTTGGTGTTTCAGTGACAGATTACGAACAAACGCAGGATCTGAAAATGTAGCAATGTATGAAATAAAACTGGAGATACTTGAGGTCCATGATTACTCATTTTCTGCACCGAGGAGAGAGAAAATGTCAAGGAAAGGGCCTTTAGCAGAGAGAACGTGCCAGAGTCAAAGCCGCAACTGATCATTATCCTCGGTTAATGAAACAAGCCGCCGTGATCTTTGCAGCTTTGCACCTGGCTGCCCCCGTACTGACCCAAGTTACTTACTGATTTACCCTAAGATTCAGAGGGACGGGGTTGGCCTTCTGTCTGCTGTCATTCTTAAACAATCAGCGAAAATCCAGGAAATACTCAACAAAGACTTCATTGCCAGAACAAGGCCTTATCTTTACATTCGGAGCGTCATAAACGTTGGAGGCTTTTCTCGGCTATCAGCAAGCCCCAGGAAAGCAGATGCACACTCAGAAAAGCATTGTGAGGCTTAAGGTAATCTGTGTGGGCTTTGATTGGGACACTGATACTCTTCAACGGTGCGTTGCAGAGACCAGCATTCCTGTGCTGTCTGACGTTGTGATTTCATGCCATTTACAACAGAGCTGCAGCTGCGGCCTCTATCAAGTGTGACGTCTTGGCTTCCCAATTAACCTCTGGGGTATTTACAGCTGGGTATTTCTCCACTCGGGGAAGGCTTTTCTATCAAAACATGAACTGATCATTTTTACGTTTTTATACCGACTGAACAGGTTTCCACCCCGTTATCTGTTTTCAATCCAGATCCCCACTCATTCCAGGATTGTAGTCATACATCAAATGGAGAGCATGAAAAATGAGATAAAATATGAC
This sequence comes from Stomatorhinus walkeri, assembly GCA_026784285.1. Taxonomy (NCBI): domain Eukaryota; kingdom Metazoa; phylum Chordata; class Actinopteri; order Osteoglossiformes; family Mormyridae; genus Stomatorhinus; species Stomatorhinus walkeri. Next base: position 10,297,847 of record JAODUD010000040.1, on the reverse strand, counting down.
ATATGATGAATTCTAGCCAGTGATGTATCTTCTGTCTTAAGCGGTCTCTGTTTACAGATATTCCATCCCCTGTCCCGGGAGTCGCCGGCTTCTTTCTGAAATCCACCAGCATTTTCTCAGGATTTAAGTGCATTTTTGCTCCTGGTTGTTTCTCTGTTAAGAGCTAACTGTCCTTGTTCTGGTGCACAGCCTGGCTGGGCTGCCATCAGACAGCAGACCGGCTGATGTACTGGCCTCCAGAGGTTTGACATCTGGATCCACATAAAAGCCAGGGGTGTGGCCGGTTTGTACGGCACAGCTGAACGCATCTTGCACATTAACGTGACCCGTTTATTTTTGCGGAAGGTTGACCAAATATTAACTTCAATTACGTCTCACTCCGAGAATCATCTGCCAGCTTTGTTCATTCACAGCGAATTTGCTACTCTTCTGCAGAATCTCAAAACGGTCACATAAAGTTCATACATCTTACAGGTTTAATGTTTTTTGCTTGTTTTTTTTTAGCATATCAGCTCACAGCAGAGATCAGACAACTAAGTTTCTAAATGCTGCCCAAAAACCACATCCCGTCTATAAACAACATGCACGCCTTCCAGATCCTGTACTGGCTTCATACGGCACACCTCCCCCCCCCCAGAACCTTCCCTTTTGACTATTTTTATGAAGACTGGCACAATCCCATTTGGACCTTCAAAGCACCAGAGCACACTCAGCATTCAGCCTCAATAAAACACCTTAAAGGCATTCAAAAAAAAAAAAAACAATTTTCTAAACGCCTGTGTTGGCAACAAGTGACTCATATTTAATTTGCAGGTCACTTTCTGGGCAATAATACAGTGATCGATGTGCTGCGCAGTCAAGGCTACGAAGTGGAACACACACCTGCGGGGGAGCCGATTTACAGGTAATCAGTCACACTTGCTTACCAGCAGGTACTAACACCCGCACTGAGTTGGAGTCACCCACATATCGACTGGTAATGTCTACCTCACTCTGCTGAATAACCATGCAAGTTTCTAGGAAGTCCTGCACTACTGGCCCTTTACATAAGCAGGGCGCCTCCATTGGTGTACGAGGTATGCAAAATCATAGCAGAAGGGAGCATGGTGGTCAATAAGCGGGTATTTTGTCTGAAAAGAATTAAAGTCCAAGTTACGAGAAGGGAAATTGCATCATATCCTAAAAATGTAATTAATCGCTTCAGTAAAAGTCCGTCCATATACCTGAATAAATGTAAAACACTAAAATACTTAAATTCTGGAAAAAATACATCTGCAGAGCAACACAAATCACGTAAAATACGAAGGCTTTTTCCATGTATTTTATGGTGCTTCCTGCTTTTGGTTCAAAGTGCCCAGCTATGGCCTAACCTGTTAACCTCGGCCAAAACGATCCACAAGCCCTGCTGACCTGTAAACCTGGAAGGTCATTTAAAGATTACGTTGGGCTTCCTTGAAGTAAGAATCATTTTAAGCTGTGTCTGGCACTCACATCAATCTCGCAGCTGAAGTGATGTGAAACAAGCTCACCGAAGCCGTGTTTGTTTAATGTTAAGCTTCGGTCCTTGTACCTGGTCCCGTTTTTCACCGCGGCGACGGCATAAAGTTACAGGCAGGCCTGTTTGTTTATGTCTGTCTTTTGCTTCTCAGACTGGCTTTTCACATGGAGTCTTTCCTTGCACAAATGCCCCCCCCCCCCAAACTCTCCAGACCAAAACCAGATGCAGAGCCCTGCTCAGTTTGTTGTGAAAATTCACCCTTTATTCAGCTCTGCTGAAGCTTGCCTTCCCCAAATGGAAAACGTCTACAGCTCATTATGTGAACCTCGCTGCCAGCGTCTATCTCTGATCTCAGCTCAGGGATGCAAGAAAGGCAACTGAACCTTTATTGGAGCAAATGGCTCATAATTCTCTCTAAGTAATGGGCCCATTTGCTGGAGATTCTGGAGATGATACAAAATAAAAATAAACTTTGCAAAAAACAATGCGACGCGGGAGTTGAGTTGTTGAGTGGAGAAGGCCGGTTTTGCGGCCACCATGAAGCTCGCTCATCCTGCTCTACCCGCACATCAGACATTACTACTTATTTTCTTTGCTTACCAGAAAGTTCTCAACAGCAACTCACACATTTTATGCTTCATTATACTTGCCCATGAAGCACACAGCTATCCAGCCCCTGACTTGCTCTGACACAGTTGCCTAATGCTCACAGCTACAGTTTTGTAATCCTTGGGCCAATTGCTGATTCTACAAAAAGGAAAATTACACGATGTCCTGCCTCCCGACAAGCCGTGCGAATCAGAACAGTTTCCTGGTCTGAGAGCGCCCTCTAGTGTGAAATGTGTCATTTTATTCCAGTCCCCTTAAAATTCTAATTGCTTAAAAATCAAAAAATTCTTGTAATCATTATTACAAGGCAAATGTTCTGCCTGCGTGGTTGGACTACAGAAGAAGCTTATGTAAGAAAAAAAGCTAATATTCTGATGAAATCTACATCAATATTAACAATCTAAATTAATACAGATGTAAAGTGTATGGAATGTTATTTTGTAAACATGCCGGTTGCTAAGTGTTTAAACTCAGTATCATTTCAGATTCCAGTTGTTCTGAAATGAGTATGAAGAGTATGACTGCACCAGTGGCACAGCTAGCAGTGTGCGAATTACCCAAGACTGTGGCTTGAACTAGAGTCCTACTGGGCAAGATGGAAAGAACTGGGACTTCCCTGTATCAAACATTTGGGGCTTCCCCACTGTAACGGCGCCGGTCTCACATAACAGAGCAGATAGTGTGAAGACGGCACATGGCAGGCATATGTCATATTCATCTTTTTCCAAGTAGATCTGCGGTCTTGAGACATGTATGTTTTCTATCCCACGTCCTGATCTCCAGCACCATGCAGAAAAGTTCACTTTAATATGCCTTTAAATGAGTCTGGCTGTTTAGCAGATGTGTAATTCTTAAGGGTATTACTAAACCACCCTTTCTGATACTTGACCCCCAAACCACCAGATTGCAAGTCTGTGTCCATAATGATATTTGTGCCTAAATCCATACAAATGTTGGGAACATTCAGGCATCATTCCGAATATTTTTGCAAGCACGTATTTTCCCCCAATTTTTCAGAGACAGGCCCCCCCGCTGGCCCTCTTTCCCCTTCCACGGGCCACCCTCTACGAACGAGGAGCTGGAAGCTCACTTTCTCCCGGAGCTGGTCCTCCACGAGCAGCAGGAGCGCCCCCTGGAGGTGGAGAAGGGCCACCATCCACCCCGAAAGAAGCTGCGCGGCAAGCCAAGGAAAGCAAGCGGGCGGCAATTCAGCGATCTGTGGGTCCGTCTGGGGGGCAGGTGAGGCTTGGCAGGTTGTCCTTCTCTCTCACCTACAGGCCTGTCTGCTTAGCGTGCAGCGAGCACCACATCCTCCTCTAAATTATAGTGCAGCCTCCTTCCTGGCTGATTACGTGTCCTGCTCAACAGCCTTTCTGTCTCCATCGCCCTTGTAGGTGTCCCTTTTGAGCGTATTTATTACAAGACAACCTCTAAAACACACTGTTTTGTTTGGGTCACTGTCTTAGCCCTGGATGACTGGTATTTTGCTGCAGCAGTACTGTTGTTGTTGGATAGTGTCTTCCTTAATCTGTTTCCTGCAGAGATGAATTTGGAAAAGGACATATGCAAGAGTGCCAGACAGGACACCGAAAAAAAAACACACTTGAATTGTATGAATCGACAAAAAAAATAGATTAGTTTATATTCATTAAGCTTGCTGACAAAATTAAATTTTGTATCTTTTATCATTGGTAAACAGTATTGGGCCCCTTGGCAGTGCTTGAGTCTGGATGCTTCTATTTCAGCTATACTTTCAGCCCTTTAATCTTCAATGCTACCTGAGCTTGTTGTTTTTAGTGTGGATTGTTACAGCCAAAGCTACTAAGTGATATCTATCTAATAAAGTATTGCATTCTTGTTCCAGATCTACAGAAGACCCGCCTACGCCTCCACTGGTTCATGTTATAAATGGCTACATCACGGTCCAGCCTCATCTCCATGGTTACAGAAGAGGCAGTCAAGATCGTATGCTAGTGAACTCCACCCCCATCTTCTCCCTGTCTGCTCTCTCTTTGTCATTGACAATAAGCACTCAAATAATAATGCTGGCACTGTGTTAGTCCACACAGTGAACCGGGGTCCCAACGATGGGTGGGATCATCGTCCTGTCAATCAGACTGATTTTACCCAATGGTTGGTCTTTGTTTTGTCAAAAGACCTGTTGGATATACAGTGCACAATAACCTCATCTGTCATTGACTTTGCACTCTTAACTCTCTCTGTCCCTAGATCATGCTTCGGATTACATCTATATACATGTGATATGGTGTCATGGGGGTGTGACACTTATCAGCCTAAAATGCATGGAAACAAACTCAACATCTCTTTAACCTTTAATACCCTGAGGAATGTGGGTAACAGCCGATAGCAGTATGAGCTTTATATACACATATATACCAATACTTATGAATGTGCTACAGATGTAATTAGAAGATTTTACATGAAATGTTATTAAAATCCAGCCGGGTCCAGGCCACAGTCACTCAGAAGTATTGATGTCACATTAAAGAAACAGATCTGTGGGAGAAGAGGGGGTTATTAGCTGCTGCAAATGAATTGGAGACGATCCAAATTCTGGAAAACTTTCCGCTGCGCCCTTGTGTTCAAACACCTTTTATTTTCGTAAAATATGTCCATGTAATTTATTTAACTATATAGTGTTAGATAATCAAGAAGTATTGTTTATTATGGAAGTTACAACAAGTCTTGTAACTTTGCCAGGACAATGTGCCCTATATCTTACATTTTCGGTTTTGTGGAACAAGACAAGTATTTATGTCTAATGAACAATAATATGTGAATGTTACATTTTGGTATATTGTTGGCAAAAAAAAGCTTTGAAATAAAGTCTATCTGCCACAGATTCCAAGGGGATTCCTCTTCCTGTCATGAAACCTTCAAGAATGTTTCCAATAATGCTTCCAGACACGGTCAGATCATCAGCCAGAGAGAAAAATCTTCATACAGCTTAACCCTCCACTGTATACAGTGAAACTTTAGTGTCGCTGGAGGCAAATGCAGATAAATCTTCATTGAAGTCTGTCTCTCCCAGAAGGAGCTGCGAAAGCTGTAAAAATTGATGCTGTGTGGCCATTACCACACATAGGCGGCTAAACTGTGTTGTTCTTTTGCAGTAGTAAACAAAGCAAGGCCTCTGTTTGTCTTTCTTCAACACTGGATACACCAAGTATAAAGACTCTATTCATCCATCAGTTTACACAGGCATAGTGTTCCCACTCAGATAATCGTATCCTTTAACTCCTGGTTTAAATGTTCCCTACACTACCGGCTATGTCACTAGCACCATTTAGCTTATCTCACAGACTGTGTTTGCGTTATCTCACCAACTATAAAAGGATTATGTCTGGACTATCTCACTGACTGCATCTGTGCTATATAATTTACAATTTTAGGTCTCTGTCTGGGTTTCTTCAAAGACCGTAAGGGTTATGTCAGGACTATATCATAGGTACTTTTTAGGGCTGTTTCTGGGTTAATAGTAACCAGCATTACTGTGAGCCACAATGAGAGATGCTGTCCTACTGTCAGCTGGTCCCTCGCATGGTGAGATGTGAGGCTCAGCCCTGATAGCAATGAGACATGCTGGTGAACGAACTGGAACGCAGCTGCACACGAGAGGGAGTCGTCCCGGTCCCATGTGCTGGAATGTGACGGTATGTGCGTATACTGTAGTTCAGCATTCCTGAGCAGATTTAGCCCTGTGTCTATCGTGTCATTATTCAGATACAGCAGTGTCTGCAGCTGCACTGTAAAGTCTGTATGGACAAGATTCACCTTCCCACTCATATTTAAGCAAAATTAGAACAAAAAATGACCTGATGACTTGCCTAACATAAGTCAATGGAGATTTAAATTGCAGCACTGGAGGTGACACTAGTTGTGAAAGTGAAGTGAAGGTTATCGGTAAACTTCAGCTCATTACTGCAGAATTTTAATATTTAATATGGAGCTAATATAAAGAAAACGTCCTTGAGATTTGCTTCCTTGTAGCCGTTGTAAAATATGATTGGGGTGGAGGTCACTGGAAATGTCACAGGACCAAGAGTGATCTCCTTTGTTACATTTATTAAGCATGTTTAAACCATTAAGAGTCACCGACTGAGGAGGTTAACATTTTTAATTAAGGTTGGCATAACTTTTATCAAAATTCAACAAATTACGCTTCTCAGTGTGACCCATTTCTACTGTAAATACTCTATTTAAAAAAGCTCTAACGTTTAAGTACAACAGCAGCTCCCTTCGTGGTACTTGTAGCAATCACAGATGCTCTCCTCCTTCGATGGCTGTTTGGCACCGAGGCTGCGGTTACGGCTTGGCTCAGGGCTGACGGCATGTGTGCCGCTACGGGGCTAATAAACAAGGAAGACCCTCAGAGGTTCCTGTTAACTTCAGCCACGTCCAGCAGGTTAAGGACTTGCATTTTGTCAAATCACATGGAAGGAATTCTTCTTGGTATTAAGAGCGTCCTTGGTGTGATATGGATGTAAACAACCAGCAATTAGAACGTGGCTAGAAGCTAACTCCACCCATCTTTAGTAACCATTTATCCTATTCAGGGTTACAAGGCGTCTGCAGCCCATCCCAAAGGCTACAGGCACAAGGCAGGGAACAACCCAGGATGGGGCACCAAAGCACTGCAGGGAGCACATGCACACAGAAACACTTGAGTAACTCCAACACAGCTAAACATATTCTTGCACTGTAGGAGGGAAACTGGGATACCCAGAAGAAACCCCATGACAACACAGGGGTGACATGCAAAGACCACACAAAGAGCCGTGACAGAGACTCGAACCCAGGTCCCAGGGGTGTGAAGGGACAGTGCTAAACACTAAACACCGTGCCATAACAAGCCAGTGATGCCACTGAGTGGACATTATAAAGTATAAAACGTTGAATTGTAATTGTTTCATCTTCTCAGTAAAGATTCATTTCATGATTGGACACATTAGCATGAAACAAGGTTGGCACCCCTGGTCCACTGCACATAATACCATGTAACGTCTTCTGACAAATAACCTTCTGCCTGTCGAAAAGTACTGCATGCTACGCGGTTCAGCTTTACTGTCAAATTTACCTTGATGAAACAGATGTTATATTATCCCACATGCATTTAACTCAATACACTTTTTTTTGCGATCCCTTTCTTTGGTTTGTATGAGTATTTTAAAAATTGACTGTATTTTATTATATTACTTAAGAGTGCTTATAGAAAAAGAGCCAGATCCCTGTGGCGGTCTCAATGCTACAGTAAAATGCATGAAGTCTGTACATGAAATATTGTGTTCTTGCTAATGCAGGGTTGTCGTGTCTCACAGGCTGAGAGACGTGCAGCTCCATTGCTTGCTGCCATTCCACACTTGCAATTTCTCACGCTTGGGATCAAACGCATCCTGGATGGTGTTGTGTAGCTGAATTTTCTTTAGTGAGTTCAGTGCAAGTGCTCGTGTTATGACTGAAGAGTGCTCTGTCGTAAAATAACCACAAATGTTCCACAGCTAATGTTCTCTCTGTAGTTCAATTATATTGCTGTTCTAAAAGCAATTGTTAAAAACGAACCCTTAATCCAAATATAGTCTAAAACAGATCTGCACTATGCTCACCTAATCCCAAAGTGTACATCTAAGGACGTCAAACATTACATCCTCCATAAACAATTGTTAGCGACATAACAGAAGGGCTGTAACAGTGCTGTTGCTGTATTATTCTCTGTTTCTTATCCTGTATAAGGTTAGTTGAGGTTTCATCTGTACTTTGGGTTCAAAGTAATTCCCTTGGCAAAAAAGCGCTTGCGAGCAAAGGAGAGGGTTTTTTTATGACTGTGTGACCACATGTGTGGTGTCACTCGCCGGCATGCTTGCTTTTCCTCAAGGATCAAATGTATTTATGGAATAAATGAGGGCCACATGGAAGAAAATCTTTGGAATAATCAAATCCAGATATTATTTTAAGAGTGATTAATGTGCTTTGGTTGAAAAGCTTTTTGTCCAGCAACATTAAAAACAATAATCAGCTATGAATTAAACATATATTCCGTCCATCAAATTGTAAATGGTTTGAGAGAGGCAATCAGGCACTATATGTTAGTATATGAAAGCACTTATGTATATTTATCAGTTTGTTCATTACACAACATAGAAAGCTACTCTACATACAGTTACAAATGTAATGGTAACAGCACATGTAATGGTAGATGTATTTGTATTTGTTCCAGCAGTGTATTTACTGACGTAGCTCAGGTTAAGTGCAGTGGTCAGATACACTACAGCATGAACAGGGATTAAGCTGCTGTGTAATGAAAGAATGGAAGCCTTATGATTCATTTTAGTTGTGCCAGAAATTACGAAATACGCCAAAATTTCCCCTTTCCCGTTCTTCCATTTCTGGATACGGATTACTATTTGCCTCTGTTTAGTTGTGGCCAGTCATAACAGACATTCTTCTAATACCAAAATATTCACTGCTACTCCACAACAGCTTGAACCACATTTTTGGACATTGTCTCCATTCCATCTTTACCATAACTCATTTTGCACACAGAGGAAAGTATTATGAAATATCAGATTCCTATCCCATATGAGATTTATTAGTTGATAAGAGTACAGTGCAATTTTTAGCCTTACATAGTTGTTATGTAGTCATTTTATGCACAATTTACATACTTGAGGAAATCTATCTGCTAATTAAATGATGAAAAAACTGAAACTGTCTCCATGCAACAGGCTTCTTCGAGGCCACGAAAAGGTTGGGATTACCCAAAATATGTTTTTATAAAAATGCATCTTTAATGTGTTAGCGTGTTTATCTCATACTTCTAGGATTGTGGGTCAAATTCTTGTCCATGAAGAATTTGAGCTGCCCTCAGTATTTTGGCTTCCCCATTGTTACGTGCAATTTGGGTGAATTGGGGTCTTTGAATTGGACTTAATATGTGGTTGTTTTTCGTGAGCGATGTTAGCGTCAGCCAAACCTGTCAAAAATATTTACTTCCAGCATTCAGACACATTTCCTCAGCCAGCACAAAGCCAGGTAACAGGCACATTCACTGAGCTGTGCGGTAAATGCACTCTGAGCCGGAATCCCCCACTCGACATCTCAGTGATTTAACCTGCCCTGACGTCCATTTACTTATTTTCCACTCATGTGTCTCGCCTTCTGCTGTCGTTTGTTTCTGTTTGTTTCCCGTCTTCATTCCCATCCACTATGAAGCCCCTTTTTCTTTGTCCTATCCCTAGGTCACATGGTTCTGTTGTCATCCTGTCAGGAATCAGTTCTATAAACATCTATACAGTACATCACCCAGAAGGTTTCCACTCCCTAAGGATGAGGTTTATAAAAACTCTGCTGTCATGCAAATACGAAATATGAACATTCATAATACTTGAAAACTACACATATATTTATTCACGCAAAAATAAATTGTGATTATCTACCTGATTATATAGTTAACAAGCCAGACGTCACTAAGCTGTTGAGCAGCGCTGTATCTCCTTGAAGCATAGTACACTATTAGACGGATCAACGAGAAAATGACCTAGAATATTTTCTCATTATCATATCAATCTAGCATAATTAGGATTTGTTTTGGCACATCCTACCTTTTACATTTGCCCAGATTGAATCAGTTACATAAGGCAAGGCATTGCCTAGATAGTCTTGTTTTAACTGGTTGATCAATACAACCTTAAAGCCAGATAAATGAAACCCTGTAATGAAAGGCTCACAAGACGAACTGGCTGAAAGTGAAATGACTGTTCATTAGCTTTTCATCTGAAACATCTGAGGTTCCTGACAACAAACAAGCAAATCATGGTCATGCCTCCTGGAGCTGTGAGCGCAAAAGAAGCCTCAACTCCATTTCTTAATATTGTAGCACCTGCGGGGGGTCAATGTCCCAGCACGGTCCGCGTGTAACTTGTAAATAGCCCTTGATGTACTGTTGCATTGTTATAGTAAATATTTGTATTTCCCATTTGTGGCTTACATGTTTACCCGTGTCTTGTGTGAACCCTGTTTGATCCTTGCATGTCTCTAGTTATTCTGTAAATTACCCACCGTGTGTGTGTCTTGATTTCCATCCGTCTAGCCTTCCTGATTTTGCCGGTTTAGTCTGCGTTTGGTGCTAATTGGCTGTTCGCTACGTTCCTTTTTGGGGCCACGTCTAAGAGTCTGTTCTACCCCGGCAAGCAGGTCTCCTTATCCTCCGCTGTTTTCACGACGTCTCAGACCCGCTGGCACTACAGTGTCTGCCCACCATGGACTGTGCTGGTATAAGAGTCTGATTTTTTAATTATTAATTATTTGTTGGGACCCCCCCACACTTAACATAAAATACTAGTTCTATGCCAGTGTGTCCGCCCCACACTCAAAATACTTCTGACGCCCCTGAATTTCGCGTGTGTTATATACCTCCCGCAGTCCTGAAACACCCTACGTGTGTTTTTATTGTAGGCTGACGCCCTGACAGTTGTATTTCACAGTAGTCTGACACCCTGACATCATATTTCACTGCCGCTGGATGCTCGGTCTGCGTATTTTTATTGAAGCTGGACACTGTGGTTGTATATTTCACCCTGCCGTCTAACACTCTGGGAATTTTAGCATCCCTGCATAATTCACTGCAGTCTGATACCCTGACCACGTGTTTTTACTCACGCCTGAGATCCTGACACTGTGTTTTCACTGCAGCCTGACACCCTTGACTATATACTTCACCCTGATTGTGTCTTACTAAATGCTGCTGGCCTTCACATCATATACTCATAATAAACAGTCAGCTTCTTGCTCAGCCATTTCTGCTACGTAGCAGCAGAGGTCAGTATAGACACAGTGAGTCAATCAGAAGACACTAATGCAGTGAAATCATGAAAAGATTTGGATCAATCATAGATTTTTCTTTCTTCTATCCTATTAAATTCATCAGGGAATTTAAGGACAATCAACCTTTTACAGCAAACCATAATAGACAGGGTGCAAGAGTTTCATTTAAATACAGTAGATACATCATTTATCTGATATAACATGAATTTATGCATTATAACTTGGTACTTCATTATGTGTTAGCTGCTGTCATTCAGTGTTTTAAAAAACTCAAGAGTCTTAATTTCAATCCATCCATGTTCCCTTATGTTGCATCCAGTCCTGTCTGCTGTAGGCTCCAGCTAGTCATCCACAAATTTTTATTTGTTATACTGAATTATACACAAAATCTGACCTACTTTTGTGTCATGAATACATTTAATTCATAAAATCAGAAAAGTGGATTCAAAGAGGACACAATGCAAAACATCCTGAACCAGGCCGTCCCACCTGTGTCGCAAAAGACGCTGAGGGACAGTCGCTGAGACTGATGGACAGGGCAGCATCAGAGATTAGTAACCAGAGGTGTCGGCCTGCTGACAGCACAGCAGGTTCTGGAACAAGGTGTGCTGAATAAGTGCAGAACAAGAGGAGAAGAGTTTCTATAGCAGGCGACATGCTGCATTAGTGACAGACTGGCAAGCCAAAAGTTCTGTGTTTATTTCCCAATGATGTCCCTGGAGAATAAGCTCATATGATTGGTGGAGTAGGGAAACGGAAAGCCAGAAGACGGGACTAGAAGAAAAATCAAATGAATGAATTACAAAACAGAAATACAACCACAACAAACCAAAACTGTAAGACATCGCAGGAGTACGAATGTTGGGCCTCTGGAAGCAACAAGGCTCTGGCCAGTATCTGGCGGGTCTGGGACTTCAGGTCGTGAGTCCCAGGCGATATACAAGTAAAAGTAGCTAGTCCGTGAGACTTTATGATTTTTCTGTGCTTACGGGAAAGTAGCAACATTCTCTTTGGCATTAAAATGTCATTGTAAACAATTGCATACATTAATAAATAGTTTGTAGCCTGTGGACAATTAATTGTCAGTTTTTGCTAATGAAGTTCAATATTTGTTAACCAAATAAAATTACTGTAATCTATTTAACTCTTGTTCATGTAATCCTTAAAAGGTTGTTTGAATAAAAAAAATTAGGGAAGAGCGTAAAAACAATTGGATTAAGAATTGGCCCTGTGAGCTAAACGTTTCACGATAGAGTTTAATTACATAGCTAACTTGTGATGTCTAAACCGTCACGGTCTAGTTAGTAAGCTACTAATTACGTTTGCAGCAATAATGGATAACACTGAAAAATATCAGCATTTCCTTTTGAATTAAGGCATCTGCAATGCATACCGAAAAATATGACAAGATGCAATATGACGGAGAATGAAAAGGTATGTAATGGATAAGAGCTATGAGGATTCTGTGTAGTTTGGTTGACTGGGTGGCTTGAGTTTCTGGTAGCAAGGTCCATCTAGGCTGGGCTGTGTAAACACAATATTCATATTGCCTCACCTACTTGCTGTCAAGGTCATGATTTAATTACAAGGTGTGGTTTTGGAATGTGAACCGACTTGCTCCAAAGACATTCCTGTGTAGAGGGAAAAATTCACATAATTCAGTTGCTTAACATTTTGAGTGTTTCATCGCCACACACTTTACATCATCTTAGCCATTTGTGTGAATTTGTATTTCACTGAAGCACCACAGCTGAAGGGTTTAACAACAGAATGCTCAAGGCTGCAGATTCATTCGCACAACTCTCACAGAAGCGTGACCTTGCCTGTGACCTTGCCTGCTCATCTACAGATAGTGCAGACAAGATGCAGCTCCAACATGCATCTTCCGGCGAAGATTTCTGTACAGCAGGAGAAGTGAAAGCTGTCTATCAGCGTCCTGCCATGACAGGAAGTGGCTGCGTACTTTAACTTCCTGGTTGTCATTTCCTCATGGGAAAGGCAGCAAGAAGTAGAACGGGAACCTTGCTTCCATGCAACACCGAAAGCCATAAAAATAGTTCTGAAGTTCGTTTTTTTTAGCGAAATGGTTTTGCTGCTTTTAGTTTCTGTTCTTTTTTTCTTAGCAGAAAGATTGTACTGCTTCTAATTTGAGCCCTTTCTTCTCCTTTAGTACAGTATCAGACGCAGAAATTAAAAACAAGGATTCTCAGCTTAGATAGAACTCTTCAAACTGTATTAGAATAATGTCAAACCTTGAACATTAACATTTCTCTTTTCTAATT
>JAODUD010000040.1:10266508-10279958 GCA_026784285.1 Stomatorhinus walkeri | reverse complement strand
TTATCACATTATGGGGACATTGTGTCCCCATAAGGATAGGTATACCCGCTCACACACACACACACACACACACAAACCCTCAAGCACATGCCTGTCATTCTCTGTGTCTCTAGACACAGTATCTGGGCCTCCATGTGGTGTGTAGCTCTATCTTAACCGACTCTGTGCTTGTGACCGGAAGATTGCTGGTTCACATCTCCTGGTCACCAGAGTGATTTTGTAATTGGTCCTTTGAACAAGGTCCTTAAGCCAAATTACCCCAGAGACTAACTAACCCTACCTTCTCAACTGTACCACGTTTTGGATAAAAATGTCTGATAAAGAAACATACAAACATTAGTCTTTCTCTAACTTACTAGGCCCGGGTAACACACAGTTTTGGGGGGGACAATCGGGGAAGTTGTCCAAGGCTCGGGCCCAGGAGGGGCCCCTGGTGGGAGGGGCTGTGCATCATGCGGGCCTAAACACCTCTGTATGTGTTTCTCCAGCATCACAAATACATTTATCCATAGCAATTGTTCTATGCTTGTGCCTAAAATTTCAAACTTCCCTTTGCTTCTCAGAGCATCTGGGTTAATACTACAGCTCGCTATGCTAAATGTCACGCTAAATCTTTGTAAAACGTTAATATGTCACCGTAGGGCACCAGTGTCCTCAGAAAAATGTTCAACAGTGGGCCCTGGATACTGAGCACTGCATATAAGGCACTGCATTCTTGATACAGGGCACTGGATGATAGACACTGGGCTGTGAATACTGACTACTGGAACACAAACACAAAACCCAGAATACCAGATGCTGGTTGCTAAATGCAAGACACAGGCAGGTTTTTTTAAGCTAGTGCATCCAATGGGAGCGACTGATGCTGCACATTAATGAGTATATAATTATGCATATAATAAGTATATAACTATGCATATAATGAGTATATAACTATGAGTATGCAGAAAATTAAAACCAGTAGTAAGACTAGAATACCCCATAAAATAAGCAACGTCTTCCCTCTTAGAGGAAACCAGTTTACCATTTTTTTTTTGTTTTTAAGTAATGTTTATGCTGTGTGTCAAGATACTCCTACAACTGTACTCTTCAGGCTCTGAGACAAAGATCTGCAAAAAACAGCTGCAAACCTGGATGTATTTAATGCACAGTCGCGAAAGGGGGGGCACGGAGCTGCACACACTTCACTCCTACATCTTGACAGAACTGCTTGACGGCTTAATTGTGGAAAGTAATGTTTATTCCGTCATCAAATCAATAGCTTTGGGTAGCGCCAAGAGCAGCACTGAGATGGAGACACCCTGCCCCGGTGTTGTCATGGTAACGGCAGCCATAACAATAACACAGCTGAGAAAGATTTCACTGGGCCTGTGCTAATGCATGCTCTCGCACACGGCTGAGATTAAATGAGCTTTTCCCTCCCCTGTAGCTTAGGGAAATATGCTAATATAGCAGCCTGCAGAAGATGAGTAGGCCTACTGATGTAGGACACTGGTAATAGTTACAACAAGAAACCCATGGGGAAACAGCAGTTCAGTACTTGTAAAAGTTAACCTTCCCAGACCAAACATCTTGCTTTCCCCAGGGTGAAACCATATCAGAGAAACCGTCTTCCCCTCTGACCAACCATGTTTCTCATTGAGTAGCTATGCATCTATCACAGTCTGTTTACCCTGTAAGTAAGGTTTGTTTTATCAGGTACAAAAGCTTTTTTGCAGCCCAATATAAACAAAAAAGCAGGTGGGTGTCTCATTTCTCTGAGGTCCTCAACTACAAATGAACTCAGGTGTAATTCCTCCTTGATTTCCACCAAGGAGAGAGCAGTCAGCTAAGGTCAAAGCATTAATAGATAGTGTATTGTACCCATAACTGTGTCCAGGATAGCTGGTTGGGAAATCGACATTTATGGTGCATTTCAGTATATGCTGTATTGCAAATCTGTTTTTGTAGAACAGGTGAACATATACTATGGTTTCGAAATCCTTACCATACATCCACTTTTAGCACCGCCACAGCATGTAGTGAGTGTCCATACTCTCCTGAATACTTGCAAAAATGGGTCACTCCCCCAAAACAAAACCACACTTTATACAGAACGTTTCAGAACAGCGAAACCCGAAGAATCTAACAAAAATGGATAGAAACATAATGCCTACTATACTATCTGTGAAAGCGTGAAAGCTAATAACAAAATCATTGAGACACTAAGCTGGCGAACGCTGAAGTGTCTGGGGAACACAGACCGGCCACATTCTCCCAGATCAAGACTTCGATCTTCATCCTCAAGGGTAACAGAGCCTGTCATGGTCGATATCACACTATGTAATATAACCTGATACCGTGTATACAGTAATGTAAAGCGTGCACTTACAATGTGACCTGACAGAGTTCTTTCCATATCGTATGACCTGATGTGGTCCACTCCATACAACAAGGCTATACAGAATAGCATAGCTTGATATTGTTCAAGCCACACAGTTTAACTTAATTTGACAAGCTGCATTATTACCATACCTTACGTAAAGAAATATGATATAGTGCGATAATAACCTGTCCATATTATAAAATACATTACACGAAGTAATGTACAAACATAAAACAAAACATAAAAAAGCAATGCAGCTAGGATGGGGCAGTCCTTTTCTGCATTTCACTATTTCTCTCCATGCATCTGTCTGACAATACGTTGCCCGGGCGACCAGCACACGCATTACTAGGGGGTCAAAGCCATCTGTAATTCTATTGGTTGTAATGCCAAAACCAGAGCCAATGAGATTCGGTATATTTGGGGCAATGGGGGAGAGGGAGCTCCTCCGTATTGCCCACATGAAGGCTGCCCAGAGACTGTTACAGTAACTGAACAAATGATGCCCACAGTACATATAGAAAACCGTCAGACCTATAATGCCATGAATGCAGTATCCTTTTACATTTATAATTCGTTGCTATGAGTCTCCAACACAAAGGACACAGACACTTTGTCTGTAATGGTTTATTCCTCAAACCAGAATTGTTCTGTAATGCATCTGGACAGACACCTGATTTATTCTTGCCCTATTCCACTACAGTTTAGGGTACTCACAGTTTAATATGTGAAATATGAATCAGCCTCATTACACACATCTGCTTCCACTGTGTCAACCTGTAGGCCTGCTGATTCGTTTTCCATTTACTCTGTTTCCAGAATATAATATTCTGGTTCATGTATCCAGTACCCAATACTGAAACAGACAAGTTTGCTTTCAAGCTTTCTTCACAATCCTGAAAAACTACCTGAAGTACTTCAGGTGCGTCTAAGTCTTAGGATTCATCCTTTGGTTGTAGTTGACTTAAACTGCTGAAATGTAATACGCACCTGTGCATAAACGATACAAATATCAGTCATAAGCTTATTTTGTAGAACGTGCTTGTGAAACAACCATGGATGCGAAATGTCATACATCCACCGGATGAATCTACTTCCCTTTGATTCATCTGGGCCAGTGTCCATGTGCACTGAATCATGGCCATGATGATACAGCCAGCATAGGCTCTACCACGGTGACGGCGAATGAGCAGATATCACCATCGTCACAGCGGTGGCAACCGAGCAGCTATCACTGCCACTGTGGTGATGGCAAATGGTGCGGTGATGCACTTGGCAGGCAACAGGTTCATTTCTCAAACCAGAAATTTCACCATAACATTAAGACAAGAATCCATCAGACCAAAGGAATACTTTTACAGCAGTAGATCAATTTAACAGATAATACATAACATTTAAATAAATGTTATAATTTTTTGCATTTTATAGACAGAAATCTTTTGGTCATAGTCTGTACTGTAACTGCACTGGTAGGGTAGTTGACAAGTCTGTCCAGCAAGAAGGCATATCTTACACTGGCTTTATCTGGTTAGTGGTTAGAGCTGAGATTTACGTCAGCTTTGTTATCCAACAGCTATTTTGATGTTTTGGAAAAGTACCTCAGATAAGAGATGCTGTCATCTACAGGAATTAGAATCACATGTAATGTCAGATGTCCCAGGGAGGCTTTGTGTGGCTTTTTTTTGAAGGAACGCTGTCAGTGACACCATACTGCTTCCAAATCCTCTTTGTTTATCTTTGACAAGACCAACGACAACTCCCGTTCACCTCCACCTTTGTTAATATGGCCGCCAGGGTACTAAAAAGAGACTATAATAACCATCCAATAGTTTCCCTGCTTCTACACCACTTTTGGCCAACATATGGCATCTCAAACAAAGTCGCACCCACATTCCATGTATGACATGGAATGACTGACCTACTTATGCTACAGGAAAATTAACCTATAGACAATAAAAGGCCTTATCTTTGATTTGAGAACTAACAAACGTCACGGCTGCATTACAATAACATTAATCTAGATTGGTAGAAAGTATTAATGCTATATCGTATCTAAATTCATCAGCGTAAGAGAACCTGTCCATCGGACAAAACATAAATGTAAAATCTGTGCTCTAAATAACACTTGAAAAAACTTTATTTTAATCTACAATAATAGTACTGCATCTTGTCATATAAATAAATATAACTGCACTTGTGTAGGCGTTTCTGTCTACTAGAGAAGCAAAACAAACCTTCCTCAGAGAGAGAAAACGATGGGTCACAGAGTTCAGGGAGAGACACACATTATGTAATGAGTCTGGTTTGAATTTTACCTGAAAAGTAAAAATGCCTGCGATTGGTTGGTGCCCCATCCTGGGTTGTTCGCTGCCTTATGCCTGTAGCCCCCCAGGATAGGTTCCAGACCCCCCATGACCCTGGACAGGACAAGCAGATACAGAAAATGGATGGATCGATACATGGATGGATGGAAAAATGCATCTCCCTACCTTTTCCATAATACATTTCCCAACATAGGATAATGTGGACAAGGAAAACTAAACTTTCAGTACAGACATGTTTGCATAACAACAACTGGCAACAGAAACTGGGGAACCCACCAGCCAGTTCTCCACACTTATGACTGCAGCACATGAAGATCACCACAGAACAAGATAAAGACAGCGGTTAAAGACCACTGCACCTGCAACTATTTTTAATAATAGAACTGAAACAAATTATAGCAATTATAGCCAACATGCCTTGTTTAACGTGATACAACAAGTTGCGGGGTGGATACGTGCCACAAGGGTGTGACAGAGTTGTTGAACAGCAGTATTGAGTCAAACAAAAGGCTTTGTGAGAGAAGATTCAAATATAAAAATGGATTCATATAAATAAAGTGTAAATGTAAATCAAGGTCTGCTCTGTTTCAATCGAAACATTTGTTAGTTCAGGGCTGATGATCAACTGCCTTGCATACACAATGTATTCATTTAACCCAATCCCAGTTACATTCTTAAAATCAAAGCTACAAGGTAAAATAGTAAAACAGTTCGAATTTGAATGTTCTGGCCTATAAAGAACAGAATCCCTTAGCTTAGACATACTGTTAGGTTAAAGTTGGCTGTGCTAACTGCTACATCCAAAGAACATCACATGGTTTGACATACTAAAGGCCTGTTTAAGGTGCTCCGTATGATTTGCGGATTCAGCAAACTCCGGAGTTTTAGGTTAAGCTACAGGGGGTTTCAGCTGGTCAGGCTGAGTGCTATGTTTGCTAAAACCTGCAACATCAGCAGGGCCTAAAGACATGTACTGGCAGGCAGTTGGCTGACAACAGGGACAGATGTGACAACGACCCTATGCTGTGTGGAAGCCAAGTGATCACTCTTATTATGCCAACTAGCCGTGCCATGCCATAATTCGATATTGCTCTGGCAGTCCTTCATGCTCTGCCTCTTGTCGTTTAAATATGCAGTTATAGCTAGCCCTACCAGGGTTATTCTGCATTTTACATGCTCATCTGTATATGTATTTATCCATTAAATACTTTTAATTTTCATGCCAGTAGTAAAGCCCATCCCCAGGTTACGAGTGAGATGCGTTTCCTTAGTCTGTCTTTAAGCCATATTTGTAGGTAAGTCAGAAAAATAATAAAAGGGTACAATAATCATTAACAGTAAACAGTAATAATAAAAGTAAGTACACACAGTACTGTACCTTAAACTGACACACTGCTGAAGCTGTACCATGTTTTCACACATGTCACGAAGTAGTGTGTGTGTGTGTGTGTGTGTGTGTGTGTGTGTGTGCGTGTTCATTTTTACAAAACTCTTGAATTTAACTCAATTTTTTAATATAATAGGCTTTATAGCAGTCCATTCATAAGAAGGAGTTGTCCGTAAGTTGGACATTATAAACCTGGGGACTGCCTGTACTCAGATATCTGGTTTCAAGCAACTTCATTGCTCAATTCTATCTATTGATCTAGGTCGAGTTTCCAAAAAAAGTTTTCTTAGCGCTACGTTGTTCATAAGTTCTATGTCATCTTTATCAAACCCCTTCCTTGTCATGCTTCCAGGAGATGGACCACTCAACCAAAACAAATAATGTCTGGTCATTATAATGATCCAGAGAACTGCACATGCAACTTTCAGTTTTACTTGTAATCTGTGATCATTTGTATACATTCATTTATATCCGTTATGGCGTTACTGCATTTCATTATTTTCCAGGGGTACTAGTGATTGTCTGCAATAGGTTGGTGCCCTGTCCTGGGTTATTCCCCAGCACATACACAGGGAAGAGGTGAGATATTAAATTAACCCCAACATGACAGTTAGGGAATGCTAGATACTGAGTCACTGTGCCGCAAAATCTTCTTCATAAAATTAAGTAACATTTCGCTTGGTCATTATGACCTACAGTGTTTAAGGCAGCAATAATCAGCTCAGCAGAGGGGTGTATTGTAAGAGCACACACTCACTTGTTAAAAGTTTATGAACTGGACTTGTGAGAAGACAGTTGCCAGACTCAGCAGGATAAAAAAAATTTACACCCTAGAAAAAAGTTACTTGCACTTCTATGGTTCTGATTTGTTTTGTTTTTTTTTGTTTTGTTTTTTTTGCAAAACATTACGCAATGTTAGGCAGCTTGTTGCATCTTTTTGAGAGAAGCTGTTCATTTTCTAAGCATCTCATGTTAATTCCTTATGACTCTAGACTAAAAAAAATATACAAGCATATTCTGCTCTGTCGGATACGTCTGTTACCTTAAGCATCTTAACATCAAGGTGTTGGGGTCAGAAATGGGCCCATTGTACGGAACTAGTGTTCAGAGATCAAACAAAATTATAAAAAAAGTGAACTGTAAAAATATCTGTCATGTATTGGGTGACCACTTATATTACCAACCAAATATCACTGTGAGGGAGCAGGTTCAAAGTAACTGAACACGTTATTTAAACATTATTTAGTCGTGCCACACATACCTGGCGTGTTTGGGGTTAATGTGGGCCCCGGTGTTGCTTGAGCCAGGACCCACAGAAAAAACGTAGCTTATTATTTATTCTGTGCTCAGACATTACCTCATGCCCTGTTTGTTCAAACTGCTTGACATCTTCCTGAATGCAGTCATTTATTCCATGCACGTTTGTAGCTGCATTCTCATAATATAAACCTCACCCTATGAAAGAGTCAACTTTGCCTGTTTTCCAGCATGTAAACTTTCCCAATGCTTTAAATTTGGCTTTAAACATAGAAATGTAGGGTTACTTTCTTCTGGTACAGGAGACCACAACCCGCATACTATTATTTTTTAGTTTTTATTTCATATAACTCATTTTCGCGTAGGTTTGCCTGGGAACAGCTCACAACAATGAAGTGATCTGGATTCCGTATCCATTAAAGGAAGGCGGGACAGGTACAGGGAAAAATATATAACTGGAGGAAATATACATAATTGTTAATATAAATATAGTTATGTTTAATCATCATTAATTAAAATTCATCAAGTTGGAATGAGATTTTCAATTCGAGACAAGTCTGCACACATATTTACATATATGTAATAGTTTTACTACCTTGTAAATAGTTTGTAGGGTTTGCAAACTACCCCAACGCTTTTCATGTGGCTGATTTAGGGTTCTGATGGAATAATATAGACTTGCAGTAGTATTTCTTGCATGAGACTCTGAAAGTGCGAGTGTCACACCCGATGAGTGAGTTAGAAATCCTGCGATCCCGCGATTCGCGCAAAGCGAAACCCAGGATACGTAGTGCACAACCAGGACTAGCAACTTCAATAATACCCAGGTAATTTCTGGGTAATTAACAAATGATGTCTGACAAAGAAACAGTGACCAATTTCAATTACGAAACTACTACGTGCAATACATTTGGTCGGTTTCGTAGAGTCCGCCACCTACTTCCTCCGTCGAATGGAAGTACATTGTTTTAGTCATATACTTTTCCCCCTAACGTGGTAACTAGCACTCAAACATGCTTAACTTAATGCAATGTTCTAGCCCATATTAATTTCAGATAATCTTAAGGGCGAATCATGGTAAATACTGCTTAATTACTGTGATCACAATTAATTTAGCTGACGCCCAGTTCCTATAGTGTTTCACCTTAAGGACCATGTCCGATGTCTTACGGGCGCTCATCGGTTAGAAGAGAAACTATGCCGTATGGTTTTGCTATGGATTTACAGAGATCAAGGGCAGGGCTGCTAGAGTTGGTCCTTCTGCCCCATTCCCGTAGAAATACTTCTACATAATAATAATAATATTATTAATAATTATTATTATATTTAAAAAGTTAGGCGCGGATCCATTTTCTGTTCTTAGCGACCAGCACCTTGAACCGATTGTACGTCACCGTCAGAAGCGACAGAACAACCGGTAGCGTGCAAATAAACAAGAAGCGGGAACATTTATGTGCTCTGACCTCGGCGAAATGTGGAGTAGAAGGTAATAAACGTGTGACATCAACACGGGGTGGTTTCAGGAACTGCAGGAATAGTAGAGGGCGTGCGTTTTAGTAATCAGATAAGCAGAGAGTCCCTGAGCCGAGCTGACGCGAGCGAGGGCAGAGGGAAAACTGCACGCGCGTTCAAGCCACTTCTGTAACGGGGACGAGATCAGAATAGTCATCTTTTTATTTCATTTATAAGGCGAATAGTTACAACTTTAACTATTAAGTATCAGGTTGTTTCCAGACACCCCGAGTGTACGAGTGTTTTTTGCAACACATTTTGAACGGATCTAGGCGGTTACGCAGGCTTTTCCAAACCTCGGCGGAGTACCAGCAGTGGATGGCATTCGTTTGCAGTGTTAAACCGTCTGAGACATGTAAGCACTCATGACTTGTGAATCATAATTATTTTCGCGAAATTTTATATATTTTTGTATATTCTTAATGTGTAATCTGTGCATTTACCAGCGATCTTCTCTACGCACCAGTACCAGTGCATGTGGGATCATCTGCGGCTGTAAGGAATACAAGATAGTCAAATAAGTAATGTTCAAAAACGTAAATATTTACTTAAGATGTATCAACTCAAATAAGACAATTAAGTTTACCACGAAATACTTGATTTTATGTAAATTAGTACACTAACAATAATGTGTCGGAAAAACCGATGGTTAACAGAATATTTTTTTCTATACATTTTACCGTGTACGGTTTTGGGGCTAAAATGATTTCCGGGATAGCTACTTGGAGATGTACAGTGCTTTTGTGTTTATTTTCGGGGTCTTGTTCTGCACTTACGAGTTGAGCGAGCACGTCAGCTAGGCTAACGCCAGCTATCCGTGCAGGACGGGAATGCGAATGTGAGCGCGGGGGTGTGCGAGTGCGCACGCGCGCCTGCAGCGCGAGCGCCCTGCGCGTGGTTATGTGCGCGTGGTCCGCCGCGTCCGCTCTTTTGCTGGTACAGCAGGGCGCGAGTGTTTCTTGTTATTCAGTGTTTTTTGTTTTTTTTGTTTTTGCAGTACTCCATTTAGCCTATGTACATTCATATTCTGTCTCCCCAGGTGACTGATTGGAAGCCCCTTTGAAAGTCCCTAACTCGAGATCGTTGTCAACAGACAATGGTTTGGTGTCATGAGCGTGTTCATCAGATTATGAGGGCTGAGCAGAGTGAGAGAGACGGATAGCATGGAGACCCCTTTCTATCATGATGACACCCCTGACCTTCCCCAGCTGGAAGCACTCCCACAATATCCAAGGCACCAGACCCACAAGGTGATGAATAAGAGAAACATGGCCGGTCAGAGTTTTCCTGCTGCTGTGGACGGTTCCACTGGGCTGAAACTCTTGCAGGAACAGCCTGCAGGTTCACGGGCCGACTGCAGAGCCAGCCCCACCGGCGTGGGCATCAGCGGCGATGCCAGCGGCCCTCTGCTGGCTGCGTCCGACATGAGTCTCCTGAAGCTGGCCGGTCCTGACCTAGAGCATCTCATTATTCACTCCCCCCAGGGTCGGGGAAGCACCAGTCCTTTCCTCTACCGTGGCCAGGTGACCAATGAGCAGGAAGGCTTCGCTGATGGTTTTGTAAAGGCTTTGGCCGACCTGCATAAACAGAATCAGCTGGTGGGGGCCCCCATTTCTCCGTCTCCCCCTGTTCAGGGTGCTTACCAGAGGGGTGTGAGCCTTACTGGGGAGATGCCCGTATACACCAACCTTAGCAGCTACAGCCCTGCCCAGATGCCGCAGTCTGCGCAGTACCCTCCGGGGCCCTTGGCTTACCCTGGCACTACACACGGCCGTGGCCCCGACGAGCCGCAAACGGTCCCCGAGGTACCCCACCCACCCGGGGACTCTGCCGGCCCCTCGCCGCCAGCATTGTCGCCCGTCGACCTGGAGACGCAGGAGCAGATCAAGGCGGAGCGGAAGCGGCTGCGGAACCGCATCGCTGCCTCCAAGTGTCGCCGGCGCAAGCTGGAGCGCATCTCGCGCCTGGAGGAGAAGGTGCGCTCCCTCAAGGGCCAGAATGCCGAGCTGGCCTCCACCGCCGGCCTGCTCCGCCAGCAGGTGGCGCAGCTCAAGCAGAAGGTGGCCAACCATGTCACCAGCGGTTGCCAGATCGCCGTGAGCTCTGCCTCGGCAGCCAAGAGCGGGGAGGTCGGCTGCTGAGCTTGCTGGGTGGGTTAGCGGCAGGGGTGGGCCAGGGCTGCCTTTCCTGACTGAGACTTTGCACATAACTTGGAAGGAAAGAATGGGGCAACCAAACTGGAATTACTCCCCACCCCTCATTGAGGCCCAGGAGTTGCTAGGGTGAGATACACAGCACCCTGTTCCCCTGTATGGATTTTTACCACCAGATAGCAGTGGGCTGGTGACGCGCTCAAAGTGGAAAATGAAACTGGTAGATCTAAGCTGGTCATATCCTGACATATTTAAATTTATCTAAGTAAAATTTACTCAGATATGTCATAGATGTTTTGTGATTTACGTTTCCTTGGTAACTTTGACTGCAAGTACAGTATCCACAACTTGAGGATGCCATCACGGAGTGTGTTGGATATATTGCCAAATGAACAACATTTTCTCAATGATAGGTTTTCAAAAAAAAACTCTTAATTTTTGTCTTTAAAGACCTCTAAAGGTGTCTTTCATAGTCATTGCTTAGTTTAGACCTAATGGAAGTTTATGGTTCGTGTGGTATGTTCATCTGCCAAGAAGCTAGTTTACTTTATAGACGTGTTTTTTTTTCTGTCAAGCGTGAGTGGATTTTAAAGGTATCTTGGCACTCTCAGACAGAGTGTGTGTACTGTATTGTCCCTTAGTATGTCTTGGCGATATATATTTACAAAAAAACATACTGTAACTGTGGCAGTCATTTGAAAAGGCTCATTTAACTCTGAAATACTCTGTCATAAGCTCAGTGTATACAGTCAAAACAAGTCGAGATGTCAATTTAGATGGCACAGTTTGTTTTACTTTGTGCCATGCAGACCAATTGGTAGTGAGTGACTTTCATAAACATCCATAAGATGCGTGTATATGTACGAGTGTGTGTGTGTGTGTGTGAGAGAGAGAGGGAGAGAATGAGTGAGTGAGAGATTAAAGAAAAACAGCATTGTGCCATTGTCACTGGATTACATCTGGGCTCTGCTAGTCTGGGATAAATTTGTCAACTTCCATGACTGAAAGAATCAGGAAAAGGGCTTTCAATCAGGAATATCTTATTTGTTCTGCTTTATATTATGAGAATCTAAACTTGTATTTCTGCAAAGATGTTTTGTTTGTCATCTGTCAAAAATGTATTTGGTAGGATGACAGGTCTTGCTGGGACTGATGAAATTGCACTTATACAGAATTTTAATATTTGTACAGTATGCTCTATAATGATTAGGTCCACATAGACCATGTACAGCTTAATGCTTAATGGCTGTAATACTACAAATATTTTGAGACGGTTACTTAGAGGAATACTATTTAAACACGCTTATGGTGTTATTACAGTTTGCTAATATGAGCTTAAATGTATTCATTTGCAGCTGGGGACACAAAGAAAAGCTGCTTTGAGCACAGTGATACCAAAAGCTAAAGGTCAGTTTGTGTGACGAGTATCTTGTGCACATAGTAATGGCGAAAATGCGAGGCGTTGACGATCGCGATGCTGACTGCCAGTGCAACTGGATGGCAAAAGACAGACTGGCAGAGAGACCTGCCAATGAAACACAGTAACGTTCGACGGTCTGGAAGAATATATTTATTTTTTTGAAACTTGAATACGGTTTAAATGTTATCTAACGATTCTATTTTTTTATATGAATTGTGTATTTTACATTTCACAGTTCTCACTTGAGAGAGAGCAGTATGAGAGATGAAGCTACCAGACCTGGTACCTTAACTGTGGCGGTTGCGGACAACATTTATTTATTACGGTTCTGTTTAAAGGGCTGTCCTCTATGGCTACAGCTTTTGAAGACCTATGACTTCCCTTGCCGCTGGGGAATAATGCCGCGGTTATTTACATTGGATGTCCAGCTGAAACATCAGAGTGCTTGTTTACGTTTTCTTCACTGCTGCGATCACGGCATTTCCTTAGCTAGTCCACTTACATGAGCTAGCTGGCTGGGTATTCAGACTTTTTGGCTTTTTTGTTTGTTTTTAAAAAAGACGTTTCCAAAGAAAAAAATGACTTGGTGTGATGCCATTCCAGAGCAGAGCCCACAATTTGTGGATAGATTGTATGACAAGAAGGGAAAAGGTGAGTGCAGTGGTTTAACTGAAAAAATTAAAAGTATGAACTTTGAGCCATATTGTTTCCCTTTAGAAAAAAAAAGCCAGCCATCACTGACTAATTTTGTTGTGATATGTTAATATGTGAATGTGGCCAGTAGTCTTGTGAAACCTTCTGCTTAATTTATTCGGTATGATCCAATGCCCCACTGAATTCAGAGGGACCTAAGGAAGTCTTTGTTTTGGGATATACCTGCGTTGACGACAGGGACGCGATGCTGTGCTGGTGCAGTTTTGGCAGTGGTTATCAGGCCTAGTGCTGCAGTGCATCTGCTTTGTTGATTTTACACACCACCCCTAACTAGCCCTAACTTGGGAAGTTCAGGGATTGACACTTAAGTCTGGTTGC
>JAODUD010000040.1:10239191-10256381 GCA_026784285.1 Stomatorhinus walkeri | reverse complement strand
GAACTGCATGTATATAACAACCCCAAACATATCCTCTACACGTGCTTACAAAAGGATTATGTGATAGAATCAGCCAATTGTGTGGAAGCTGCCAACTTCACTTATTTTATAGCTGATCACACAATGCATTCATGATAATTATATCTAAACTGCAAGTAGCTTGTTATCACTTGAATACGCAGAAATTATACTTCAAGTGATGGTGTCATGGTGAATGTGAAACATATTGTACACAGCCTAGGTATCAGGGACATATGAACCGGGGGGGGGGCAGGCTGTCCCCCCAGTATTTCATTAGGCTAAATATGACCTTTGAGTTTCAATGATTAAGTTGCACTCCCCCCGTATCAAGCTCTCTCCTACGCCATCGCTATGTAAGAGACCTTGGCAAAAGATAATCTATAAACAGAGGCCTATCAGCGAAACCGGTGGATTAATTCTCAGAATTCTATTGCTCTCTTGGCCCAGCTTGCTAAAAGGAATCAGGGCAGGCTCCTACAGCAACAGAACAAGCCATAGCAGTACACATTTTCATACCAGTGCCGTAATTACATTTTAGAAATCACCGAACTTCTGTTGCCATGGAGATTATAACAAGCGACAAACAAAAGTAAAAACAGAAAAAAAAACTGGGAAGACATCTCATGCCAGGAAGCAACTCCTAAAGGGGGTCTGTTCTTCTTGACTGCCACTGGACTTGCCTTCGCTGAACTAGCATGACGGCGCATTCAACAGTTGTACTGGCCTAGCTTGGACAGCAGCTCCTGGTGCTAATGCCTTAAGCAAGTCTCAGTCAGATCCAGCTGCAGCTCCGTAAATGTTCATATGTCCCTGATACCCATTTGTTTTGCTATTAAGCAAAGACCCCCAACAATAATGTAAATGTTTAAAGATTAAAGGCAGTGGATTCCTTACTCCATTGATCCATCTTCAAAGCAGCTGAAGCCCGTCACAAACAGCACATGATTCAAGCTGCACGTAGGCCACGATGTCAGTCCATCACAGAGTACATAGCTGCCTATATTCACAGGCTATGACTGCAGAAGGGAATCGGTGTAGCCAGAGGAATCCAGAGGGAGCGCATACCAGCTCCACAGAGTGGCGTAAGTCCTTGGTGTTTATTAAATTAAAAGGAATGATTCCAAACCCTCAACACACTACACCTCTCATTTTCACCTCTACTTGGATTTGCAGAAGTGTTTAATTTAAACATTTAGTCTGAAAGCTGTGACAAAGTCTTCACTGAGGTACCAATAGTTAACTTATTTACATTTGGAGAAAACATTTAAACGTGGAGGAATAAGTGCCAAAATAAAGCCAGCTAAGAACATCAACAAAACGAGTCTTTAGCATGTTCCACAGAATTTAATAACTGCAATCAGGAACATAGAGATGCACTGTGCCATTAACAGTCTCCTGGCTAAAGATATGTTCTGGATTTGGCTCCCTCTAATGGACAATCGGTAGTATTTTTATAGATTTAAAAGATATGAAACCCCACAGCTTAGGAACTGGAAAACATCTAACTGCTTAACAGGAAAATTGCCCACGGTTTTCTATAATTTATGAACTTGCAGTAGCAGCTCACCTACCAGAATCCTCGACATGGGCATCCCACAGGGTAGTGTGCTGAGAATCTGCTATACTTACTGCCTACTCTTGACAGGGAGGCCAGAGACGTCCCCAACACCAACGTCAGGTATACTGACGACAACGCCATCCTAGGCTTAATCACCAATGGCAATGAGACGGCCCACAGGGAGCAGGCTAGGCTACCAACAGAGAGGTGCCAGGAAAACAAACTCTTCCTAAACATCAGCAAGACTAAGGAGCTGATCACTGGCTTCTGAAAGCTGACGCCTCCTCACGCTTCCATCCACATTGGTGGGTTGCCGTAAGAGGGGCTCAAGAGCTTCAGTTTCCAGGGAGTCACCATCACTGACAATAGCCTTGGGTGGTCACACCACACCTCAGACATCTGAGGAAGGTCTGAATGTCACCAGATGTGCTAACCACCTCTTTTTTTTTTTTTACAGACGCACTACGGAGTCCATTCTCACGCATTGCATAAAACATTCTGGTGTCACTGAATCTCAGCACAGGACTGCAATGCACCACAAAAAGAGCTGAAGAACACTTAGAGCATTACCGGCACATACATACACACCACATGCTGCCTTGCAAAGGTCAGAAGATACCATCAAAGGCGCCAATCATTCTGAAAAGGCGCCTTTCTCCGTCACCCGTCCTCCTTTCTGGCAGATGGTACAGGATGATATACAAGCACTCTAACCACAACACTTGCAATTAACAAACGCTAATTACTCACTGAATATGTCACTGTTGCCCCGATTCTACCTTTAAGGCATCTCTTGCACATGGAATGTGTTTGTTTTGTATGTGCCGATTGTGTATACTATGGGTTTTTAATATATGCTGGTGTGATACTGTGCTATTTGTTATTTATTGTTGGCTGAAGCATTTAATGCGTTATGATTTGTATTTTATTTTGAGTTTACCGCCTTGCATTTATCTACCATGTTCTGCAGGATGGAGGCATTTAAGAATGCCATTGTGCTATCCACACAATTACACATAGCAATAAAACACCTTGAACCCTGAATTAATGATGCTTAAAGCTTGACTCATTCTATTCACTTAAGCCTCCTACACCATATACTTTATTCTAAACTGTTACACTAGCTTTACATCTTGGTTTTCTCCCATTCATTGATCCATCCATCTGTCTTCCAACCATTACATGGTCACAGAAGATTGGTCTTTCCTATTATTAACTTTAACTGTATTTTTAAATGTTAGGGCTTTACATTTTTTATCATGTTAGGTGATATGTGGTTAGATGACCAGGACGAAAATCCACACCACTTTTCCACAATGGCCAGTCTTTCTGTGAAGATATTTTAATGTCAAAGAGACAAGGAAGATGCTTTCTGGGACTTGGACCACCGTCAGAATTTCTGGGTTTGCATTAGACTCTCTTTGTCTAGATAATGTACTAAATAATATACATTATCATGCAGGTTTCGGTAAGTAATTGTGGGCGTATGTGTAGACTGGCATCCACTCCAGGGAGTATTCTGCTTTATGCTATTTCATACTGTACATAAATTGGATTTTAAAACTAAGAACTGAAAATAAGATGTCAAAAGGGAGACATTTCACAACAGGAGGGGAATTTAGACAAAATGTTCTGTGAAGTAATTGTAAATCTAGAATAACTCAAGACTCTGCCTTTCTGGCATGAAGGAAGAGTGGCACATTAATGCTTCCTTTATTATTAAAGGTAGTTTCCATGCCGATGATAGCTACAGTATAGTGCTCAGAGGAAATCGTCTGTCCCTAAGTGCTGTGAAATGAGTCATTATATCCATCAGTTAATATTGAAATTTCTGAAAGATTCTAAATAAACCCTCCATGTCTTCTCCAGTATAAATAATGAATGAGCATTATTACTTTGTGCTGATAACAAGTTCAGTGGAAACATGCAGGCCCACATGCTCTCAGCTGAATGGTGACGATAAGTGAGATGAAAAGTGAGTGTCACACTTCTTTTGAATAAGATAAACTATCATCTCCTGGATACCCGAGTGTCATAAATGTTGCGGTACTGTTCATAGTTGCGCAAACTCGCTTATGCCAACCGTGAATCCATGAAGTGCAAATCACAGTACATCTGTAAATTGGCGACATGACAAGAAAATCCGCGGCATGCTAAATGTCTACTTTTTATTAATGTTAGTTTAAAAATAGGCTACCTTTTACCAGATTTCTGCTGTAGTCAGTAAACTTACAGCAAACGGCCATCTCTAAATTGCCCAATGTATGTGACTGTTTGTGCCCTGTGATGGACTGCAATCCTAATCAGGGTGTTGACTAATCACGGTGGTACCCTATGCTTCATTAAATGAGCTCCAGTCACCCACACAGTCATGACCCTGTACTGGAAGCGGTTGTGGGCTGGGTAGGCGGTTCTGGCGGCATCTAGTGGGGATAGTGGTGATTTAAAAATTATGCACGTTATGACTAAGTATTTTTAACATGAGAGTCTATAATATCCCTCTATACCAAACATTTTTCATGGAGAGAGTGAGGGCTACTATGACAATTAGAAAGAAATTCTTCATCAATGTGACTACAAATTATTTAGGAAAGCAGAGCTATCAATCAAAGGTATCAAGTGAGTTGGAACTGGCACATGGGAAGAATGTCGGATGGGCCAGGGTGACCTTAGCAAGCATTCGGAATTTGTTGTAAACCTCTTCCATACAAACGGAATTCAGTTCACAAGCGGGGGGAAATATATGTGAATTATATGTTAGGTTTTAATAGTTTTTTTAGATTTGGTGGCTTGAAGGTGTTGCTAGGGACATTTACCCAATATCTTTCACAAAACAACTCGGTTTCCGTTGAATTTGAGAATCATACAAGGCTGTGACACTCACGCTTTCAGACTCACGCAAGAATCCTTACGGCAAGTATGTATTATTACATTACAATCCTAAAATAAGGTACATCTAAGGCGCGTGGGTAGTTTGCAAACCCTACATACTATTTAAAAGGTAGTAAAACTGTTACATACATGTAAATGCGTGTGCATGTGTGTGCAGACTTGTGAACTGAAAATCGTACTCCAGTCAACTGATCAAAGTTGGCAACCCTAGATTAAGAGTTTCATCGGTCAAGGAAAGTGATTACTGTTCATAAATAGAGACCTAACATTAAAACTTGTTAAACATTTTGTTATAGACAGAAAATGTATAAACAAACAAACAATAAAAAATGTAACGTACAGTTAGCACATATTCCATAGACAATGTTTAATCATACGAATGTAATGTTAATAATATCAATGAAATACGAATTTTGGTGCACTATTAGCCATACCAGTTTCTTCAAATTTAAGGAATCGTGTTCCTACGCAACGTACGCGCAGGTCGTACATGCCAACCAATGAAATCTGTGGGCGGGGCGGTACATAGCGGAAGTGTTTCCGATTTCATCCGTTTTCATCATTGTCCGTCGACCGTACAGCGAGGTGGCTGTAGTCATTTGAAGAAATTTGTACAGTACATTTGGAAAGGATTAATTTAATTTACTGAATTAATTTACTTATTTGCTTCTAAAGGCGTTAAAGTACAGAATATGTCTGAACAGGTCATCAAGGACACCGAAGACATTTCAGTAGGTATGTGCTAAAAACCATGTTAGAACCGGTGTATGTTGCATCATCTTCTCATGTCTTCTGTAGCTGGCCATTTATTTCGTTACAGCGATGGTACGTACAAGGATCTAAACCAGCGATTAAAACTTCTGAAAGGAGTACTGCTGGGGACAAGTCATGAAAAACACTCGATTTAGCTGGTTATCAGTTTCGAGTTCCATTTGCTGCCCGTGTGATAAATTAACGATAATGGCTATCTAGTTAGCTTATTGGTCCATGGCAGATACTGAATTAAGATGTTGAATGCTAGGCAGAAATAGGAGTATTTTTTTTTCTTATAATCAATTGTGTTTTGCTCCTATTGGTATTTAATCTTGGCTCGCTGTGATTAATTTCTTCCATTATAAAGCATGGGTTGTAAGCACCTTTTCCCGCATTATGCTGTATTTAAGGAGGATGATACATTGAAATGTCGTGGTACAGAATTATGAACCTACACGAGGTCTGATATTCTGTGCGATCAGTAAGGGAAAGTGAAACAACCTCAGAGAGCCTTTCTGAGGTGCGGTGAAGTGCAGCGCACGTACACTATACGGCTGTGGCCTCGCTGGCAGGCCCGTCGCGAATTAGGGGTGGGGTGGGGCGGGGGAGATATATGTTTCCCGTTCTTGGACCCGGGGGGGTGGTTCCAGTTTGTGCAGATGGGGGGCATTTCTGCATATTTTTCCTGAGCTTTCAAGCTCAGTCATAACTTTCTGACGCTTTACACACTTCAGTTACAGCTTTTGCACTTACTAGTTCAGGATCAGTATGTTTTGTACCATGGCAAGTAGACCCAGTTTCTCATAAACCGTATAAAATTTGCATAAAGATGGCGGTGAAGACTTTCTCAATTTATTTCATGTACTCCAATGGTCTTCTGTACCAGAGTGCCATAGCTGATGATAGCATGCTATACCTGATTGTTTGTTGACTATCAGGATGCTTCTAACTTGACTATTGTTTTTGGATAGCGTTTTTGTTTCACTTTCATTCCTCAGTTAAAAACTATGCAGTTGAATAAGTTTGTCTGGTATTTCCAGTTAAGACTACATTGTATTGCAATAGTAATTTAAATGAAAAGATAATTCCGTGGTTTTGATACAATGTGTCAGATTAGTTTTCTGTTTACTGTTTTATGTTGCATCAGCGAGTGACATGACTGGGTGAATTTTTTTTTGTGTGGATGTGTGTGTGTGTGTGTGTGTGTCACCGTCACTTGCATTGGGGTGGGATGGATGGGGGCCCAAAATTGTAAAGCTGTCCCAGGCCCAACCGCATGAAACGACGGCCATGCTTGCTGGTCAGGGTGATGGTGTCCTAGTTGCCTTAAAGCAGTCGTGGCCAATCTTATCCGCAAAGGGCCGGTGTGTATGCAGGCTTTCGCTGCAACTCCCTAATTAGGTCACTCATTCGAGGACTGATTGGCTGAAGTTTGGCTGGGTTTGAACAGCTGACCTACAAGTTAATCCCAAAAACCCGCATACACACCGGCCCTTTGTGGATAAGATTGGCCATCCCTGCCTTAAAGCAATTAGCAAAGAATTGACAATTTGTGAAATTAGACTGTGCACAAATTAAATAGCTATATATTTCAGGAAAATTCTTTAATTAAATTTTCTGGGCATTTGTGGGATAGAACCCTTTGTAGATGATCGGAAGTAACAGAACTTTGCAGGGTCTGGGCGGAGCATATCATTGATTATTCTGTTCATGATTGGTGTATAAAGGTAAAAATGCATTTTACGATAACCTATATTAAATAGATTAGGCTAATGCTAGTTTTTGCTGATTGGAATTGAATCTGTAAATGAATATCTGGTTTTGTTGGTCCTGCATTTGGAGGAAAGTCTCTTTGGAATATATTCCAGTAGGGGGTGCTGCTGGTTTCCTCCTGCTTGGTTTTTGACAAATGTGTGTATATAACCAAACAGACAGAGTTTAAAATCCTATTTCTCAAGGTGCCTGATATGTGCTATAACTGGGCCCCTGTGTGAGGCCCTTAACCTCAGTTGGCCCAGAGACTTGTGTACAGAGGTGGGAATTTCTGGTCCAAAAAGTACCAATCCAGACCAAGGTTTTGTTTCTGCCCACTAGTTGAGTAATCCATGGCTCTGACTCCTTATACCCAACTGGTTGGTTGAAGCAAAACCTTGGTCTGATTTATACTTTCTGCGCTTGAACTTTCCACCTCTGAATGCTGACCATGTGCTGTTATCCCCAGACTTTATCAAATTGATATGTGTCTGTCTCATGCGGAGAGCAAGACAGGACAGGCAGAAAGATCGTGTTGTATGAATAAAGCATCACTCTTCTATACGAGTGCATTTGTATGGCGCATTTTTGTTTGTTGAGGTATCCCTTTGCTCTTGTAGGGGAGATCTATGTTTCTGCTAAAGAAGGCAGTGATGAAGATGGCGATGGGACGATGGAAAAGCCTTTTAAAACTGCTCTGAAGGTAAATTTTTCTGGGGTGGGGCTAATGTGGCTCATCCCCAGTGTCTGAAATCTTCGGTGTGTACTCATCTTTTTACTCCTTTTCCAGGCATTGATGTTTGTTGGGAAGGAGCCATTTCCAACCATCTATGTTGACTCTCAAAAAGAAGGCGAGGTAATTGTCAAAGTGATAGTTAATAAATGGCTCTTCTCTTGTTCTGTCCCTACGCCAAACTCATATTGAGGGGATTTTACGGAGATGAAATATTAGTTAAAATTGTCACCGAAGGAATGAAATACCTCTCCTGCTAATGGTACATCTGCGTCGTTTTTTTCTTTCTTTTTGTCTACAAAGAGTAAAATATATGCCCTCTGGAACTTGTGAGATACATTTTCTGACGTCAGTGTTAACTTTTCCCTAGTTTTTTTCCATTTTAAGTTATCTGAAGAGGTGCAGAGTAGCACTGAAAACAGTGCTGATGATGAGCTGAGAATTTTGAAACTAAGCGGTAGCTGCGTTCAGCATTACAGGAAGCAAACCGAAACCTAAATGAGTTATTTGTAGTACGTTCTTAACACAATGTACAAGGCAAGCAGTATTTTATATGATAAAATTTCAGCGCGCTTGCATTTTAGCTAGTTCTTTCAAATATTCTTTCAAAGAACTGGTACAAAGTTAATTTTTATGAAGTTCTTTCAGTTCTGCTTTTTTTTTTTGCCAGCGCTGGGCAGTTATCTCAAAGACACAGAAGAAGAATGTGAAAAAACAGTGGAACAAGGAACAGATGAAAAATGACAGCAAACTCAAGAAGGAGGTTAGTGCTTGTTTTCAGCCGTCTGTCATTCTCCGCTTTACACGCTTTATCTTTTTTTTTTTTCCTACCAGTGGACTGACCCACCGCTTCCATGCTATCCCTTACACCCTACCTGGGGCTTTCTGCAAACGCAAGAAGGGATGACTTAATTACATTGGCACTCGCATGTGTATTCTAATGCGATTATCAGCAGCTGCAAAGTACTGCATACACAAGCACTGAAAACACAGACTTCAAGACATTTCAATGACTAATTACTAACAGAATGACCAGACACTGTGTTCCTCTCACATGCATTCCGCTTAGTTACAATCTGCCCTTTGTATAGCTGCTATCGCAGGACGGAATGGCAGGAGAAACAGTGCAAGCTCAAATTCTTGTGTTTTGCATTGAATTTGGTTTTAATGGAAATTATTTGACTGGGCTTCACACAGTCATAGTGGTTCTTTCTTTTGTTTTCGTTTTGAGTGTTAAATATGTGGTTCAGAGTGGGGTACTTTTTGATGTTTGGACATTAAAGATTGCGGTTAGCGTATGGGTTGGTGTGAAGGTTAGGGACCAGCAGAGGTGAAGAAGAGAACCTGCTATGTTCTCCTGAACTGTGTGATTAACCCGTATTTCTTTATTGAGGTTTCTTTTGATACAAAGCATCAGCTCATCCACTAACTCTCAGAATAGGGCTGTTGCCATGAAGGAATTTCCCCTGTGGCGATTTAGGGTGGCTCAATACCGTGATATGTGATATTATCAGCATTGTTTCTTGTTTTTGCTTAATTTATCCTGATTTTTAGTACTATATCAATAAGCTCTATTGCTAGGCTGTTATTAGCCATGATGTTGCTTTTCAAATATGAGCGTTTTAGGTCTTGTTCACAGTTCCAGAAGTTGGTCATAAATGTAAAAAAAATCTTAAAACATTATTTCAAAATAATTCTTACAAAGGCAGAAAATTATATATTTTATATAAAAAAAATCTATGTGATATAAATATAATATATAGGACATTTCTATCATTCTTAAGTCTTTCTGGTCATAATGCCATTAAAAGAAATATATTTATAATATTTTAACATGGACAACAGTTGAAATACGCACGTCTAGTTTGTTTACATGAATAACACTATGCCCACTGCTCCCTGTATCATTTTATTGCAAAAGAATAAAAATAATATGATGGGAAAATCCTAGCAAATACAACAGCCCTATTTTAGAAAGTTGCTGCAGTTCCGTTCGTTTTCTGACAAAAATAAAGTAGGAGATGGTATTTGTTTGAACCGTCTGCCGTGGCCCATTCCCCCTCACCAACCTGTCGCTTAACCGGCAGACGGAAGATGCCGATCGAAGGGAGAAAAATCTAGAGGAAGCAAAGAAGATCTTCATCGTGAAGGACTCCAGTCTTCCGGAACCCAAAAAAGTGAGTTAGGGTTAGAAACCCACTGCCTGAGTAGCTTGTAATGTTACGTTGTTTCCAATAAAAGGCGTCTTGCCTATTCTGTGGTATCTTTTGACTGAAATGCATGATTTCTGTTGTTAGTCCACTGATGCTTGATGCTGCGTTTGAAACAACTCTAATTTTAGGTGAAAATCCACCAGCTGGGAGAGTACCGGGAGCAGAGGGTGAAGGTGTTTGGCTGGGTGCATCGCCTGCGCCGGCAAGGTGGGGGTCTCTCTCCTGGGGCAACGAGTGCTGTTATTTTACACACCATGTGATTCTTAGAGCAGTGTTTCTCAACCGGTTGCTCAGAGACCTCCAGACGGTTCACCTTTTTGCTCCCTGCCGGCACCAGGGTGAGAAACACTGGCCCAGAGGTCACCGGTTACCACTGTATTTAATAATGAGCGAGATGAAGATCAAATCACTGTCTTAGTTGTTTTTATTTATACTGACTGTGTCAATCTTCACTGAAGATGCTGAGAATATTTTTTAAATTATTATTAAAATATAATAGTGCTAGTTTTACAGTGATTATACATAGTTTTTTTTTCTCTCGGAGCGTCATATTTGGAGTCCAGTTTACCCATAAGGCTTTGATTTCTGCATTGGCATTGTCCTGCAAATGTTGCTCTGCAGTGGCCTGATTGCATCGATGCCTGACTGGGTTGGTGTTTGCGGCTCCCCACAGGAAAGAATCTGATGTTTATCGTGCTAAGGGACGGGACTGGCTTCCTGCAGTGTGTTCTCACAGATCAGCTGGTATTCCCGATTCCTCCCTTTGCACACAAATTTGTCTTCTGTTTACTTTGTTAGCCATTAGCATGAACTCTTTAAGGGTGCTGTGCCCAACCGCTGTTCCAGAGCATGTACCCGGCTGGCACAGCTTACCCATTCAGGACAATTCCTGGTTCTGAGTGAGGCCTAATTACCTGGCATTGTGAAGATGTCGCTGAGCAAAGATGTGTCCAACAGACCAGCATCGATTCACTCTTCCTGCTGGTTAATCTCAAAAACCAAAAAAAAAATAAGCAAAACAATTTGATCATCTATGGCATCCCACTGAACTGCTGCTCTCCCCTCCGCTTGTCCCAGTGTCAGTGCTACAATGCCCTGGTCCTGTCCACGGAGAGCACCGTGTGTCTTTACGGCCGGGTGATGCCCGTACCGGAGGGAAAGGAGGTAAGATTTAATCGTGGACCGGTTCTGCTGTGTAGCAATTTCAGATCTGTAACACTTGTGGAATGCGGATAATCATTGGTATGAAATAATTGACATTGTTTAAACGCTTCCCGTAAAACATCTGCGGGTACGGCTCACATTCTTGTTCCCAGCGCCGTATTGTAATGCTAGCGTAGTTCTGTAGAGAGAGTGCCAATGCTCAGATTCCTCTGCAGCAGAGGGGATTTTACCACCGGGACTGGCGGTAAATGCGGCCTCTTGTAATTTATGTACGTTGACTAAGCGGAAAATCAGAAAGAAGCAAACTTCCCATTAGTTCGAAACGTACGAACTAGCACGCGGGCAGAGATTGAAGTCTCTCATTCTCGCTCTAAAAAAAAGCTACAGGAAGATAATCGGTGTGCGTGAGAGAATCTCTCCATCGGTCCATGAATATTCAGTATTATTGGTTTATATAAATGTCTGTGCCCTGTGATGGGTTTCCCCCTCTATACTGGGGTATTTCCTGATAGACTCCAGACCCCCACAACCCTGCATGGGACAATGAGAAAGAAAATGAAGCTATGAGTTTTTTTTTTTTTTTTAGAGACTTTGAGGAAGAAATTGTGGAATTATGTTGCATGTTGAATAAAGGGATGTTTTCTGTCTTCTGTTCTTCTGATCCATATGGGGAATGACGAGCGTGTTAATATGGTGACATCTTCTGACATCTTTTTAACTCGTATTCTGTGACTGTTCTCATTTCTCTTGGTGGATGGGTGACCTTTAACCTGCGCGGTGTTCTCACTGGAGGAGGCAGGAGCGCTTTGTGCTCCTGCCTCTGATTTGATCGCTCTTCGCTTGCGCTCCCAAGGCTCCCGGGGGACATGAGCTGATCTGTGATTTCTGGGAGCTGGTGGGCCTGGCTCCACCAGGGGGCGCCGACAACCTGCTGAACGAGGAGTCTGAGGTGGACGTGCAGCTGAACAATCGGCACATGATGATCCGTGGTGAGAATATGTCCAAGATTCTGCGGGCTCGCTCTGTCGTCACCCAGTGCTTCCGGGACCACTTCTTCAGTCGTGGCTACTATGAGGTGAGGTCCCAGGGCCTGCATAGTCCGCTGGGACACTGGGATGTTGGGTGATCCTTGCCGACTGAACATTTGATGGATCGTTTTAATCTCAGTGCAGTGTGATGGTAATACATTCAGCAATATTAACAAACATGCAGAACTCGGATCTTAGTGTGATGTTTATGTGTGAAGGAGGGGATTTGTTTGTATGACGGTAGTAATTTAATAAGCGTGGAGGTGGAGATGTTGGGTTTAATTTGGTGCAGCAGCATTAGAGCGGGCGTGCTCCCAGTGACCGGTCTCAGGAACCTCCCCTCATACTGAACGTGTTCTTATGTCCCAGGTGACCCCGCCCACGCTGGTGCAGACGCAGGTGGAAGGTGGCGCCACCCTCTTCGGGCTGAACTACTTTGGTGAGCAGGCGTACCTGACCCAGTCGTCCCAGCTGTACTTGGAGACGTGCATCCCAGCCTTGGGGGACTGTTTCTGCATCGCCCAGTCATACCGCGCAGAGCAGTCGCGCACACGCCGTCACCTGGCCGAGTGAGTGGGCCGCTAGCAAACAGGGAATTGTGGGATATAGTTGCCCCTGATTGCACCATCTTCAGTTACATTCATGCTGTTTGCTTTGCCATCTTAATCACATTACACATGGTGTCATTCAGTGTTGCGTAATATATATTTTTACGAATGCTTTAATCTGTTTTTTTTTTTTTTTTATTTTCTGGCAGACTAAATCTTGAAAGTGCCTTAAGTAGCACTGCAACTATTGAATATTTTATTTGATTTTTCTATAAGAATTTCATATTCTGTACAAATGTCCGTTTAATCAACTAAATTTATTAAAATACTTAAGTGTTTAACGATTGCAAATTGGTTTAACGTGGCACGTAATGAACAGCATATGTCACCTGAGTGATTTCATTACAAAAAATTAGCGTCAATTAAATCATTCTAGCAGTATTTTCAAGATGGAACAATTGTAGTTAAAATTAGCTACTGTTGTTGTGATAAATATAATAATTATCTGCTGCAGTGTAGCACCAAGCTAATGTAAGTTAGCTCATGGACTCTCCGTGACAACGGGATCTTCTTCCGTTTCTAGTGCTTTCTCGTGCATGTCACGCAGTGCTAGCTTATTTTAGCATATTTCAAACTGCACACGTCCGTCCCTGACATGTGGAAAAAGTGCCAGACCTCTGACTGTTTCGCTCGTTGTCACCCAGCTTGATTTTCCTTCCTTTCCTCTGTCATCTTTTTTTCCTCTCAGTTTGAACAGACATGCAGCTTAAGTGTTACTCTCATGCTCCGTTATGATTACTGACTGAAAATGGGAAGTTCTGTAATTCTCCCATTTGCAAAAATAAGCATTATAGATTATTCATATGCTTTTTTTTTGCAAATATTTGTTGCAGTCCAAAAATTGAGTAGCTGATAGCTTTTATTTGCCTAGAAGTAAGATCAATAAGCCTCTCTTATGGTGTTTTGTACCTCCCTGCTATGCTTGTCTGATCGGGGCCAACATCAGCGTGAGAATAAGCACATTCTGCTAAGATGGTGCACCACCTACAAGTGAAACTCCGATCCATCCTCAATGAATGCATTACAATCCTCCCCTGTGGTCTCCATAGATATACCCATGTAGAGGCTGAGTGCCCGTTCCTGACATTCAACGATCTCCTGGACCGCTTGGAGGACCTGGTCTGTGACGTGGTGGACAGAGTGCTGAAGTCGCCTATGGGGAACCTCATTTCTGAGATCAACCCTGTACGTCAGTGTTTCCTGACCTCTTTCTAACTTTTTGACCCCCTGGGTTTAAAGCAGCCAGAGTTGGTCAATAGGCAGGTTTGATATAGACCACTTTTCCACATTCCTTTCTCGGTGAGCTGGTTTGAGTGTTTTAGAGCAAAGAAGTCGTCGTTCTTTTTTTTTTACCCTACCAGCATAGTAAGCTCAAGGTGTGTTTGCACAGAGTTGTCCTATGGTGCTCTTGTGTTGAGTCTGTGGACCACGTGTGTTAAAGCCCTGACCTGCCTTTGAACACAGGACTTCAAACCGCCCAAGAGGCCTTTCAAGAGGATGAACTACACAGAAGCCATCGCTTGGCTGAAGGAACATGATATCAGGAAGGATGATGGCTCCTACTATGAGTTTGGGGAGGTAGGGGACGTTTGGTGGTATGATAGCCAACATCTCACCTTGCATTGTGCCAGAGCTCAAAACCTCAGGCAGAAGTTTTAGTTATCCGATTTCACTTTTCAACTGGGGAACGCTTATGTGACCAAACCGAAGTATTCGCTGCCTGGGATGTCGCTTCCTTCGTTTATTTTCGATGACAAAAGAGGTCCAGTCAAAACGCAAACGAATAAAATCTGTTGTTAATCGCTGATACCACTGGCCGCATATTTGCTACGCGTTTGATCCGAAGGAGATGTGCCTGCGCTCCACAGGACATTCCTGAGGCCCCCGAGAGGAAGATGACGGACGCCATCGACGAGCCCATCCTCCTGTGCCGCTTCCCTGCTGAGATCAAGTCCTTCTACATGCAGCGCTGCCCAGAGGACCGCCGCCTCACCGAGTCGGTGAGTGAAGGTCCACCCTCTGCCGACGTGTGGTCACGGTAGCCAGTCTGTGTCCGCTGTATCCACGTCCGGTGGATTTGCGCTTCTTCCTGATCCAGAATGCTGGCGTCAGAGTACTGATGCATCTTTCCTTTCCAGGT
Source organism: Stomatorhinus walkeri (assembly GCA_026784285.1). Taxonomy (NCBI): domain Eukaryota; kingdom Metazoa; phylum Chordata; class Actinopteri; order Osteoglossiformes; family Mormyridae; genus Stomatorhinus; species Stomatorhinus walkeri. The sequence continues at coordinate 10,241,519 of JAODUD010000040.1, read as the reverse complement.
GGATGTGCTGATGCCCAACGTTGGTGAGATTGTTGGGGGTTCCATGCGTATCTGGGATGCAGATGAGCTGCTGGAAGGTTACAAGAGGGAGGGCATCGATCCAACACCCTACTACTGGTACACGGATCAGGTAAGTGTGAATGATGCGATTGAGGTTCAAACCTGAGCTCCCCAACGTCTTTAGTTAGATAAAGCTACAGTCTTAAGAAACTCTGAGTATTTGAAATTGACAGTATTCCTATAAAGTACCTAACATCCAGTAGGAAATTAAATTTTCAAAGATATATCCATATTAAGTACCTACTAGATCTTTTGTGCCTCCTTTACTTGTCATCAATGATTAACACGGGTACATTAAAGCACTCTAAATTGCTACATTACCGCTGTGCGTCTGATAGACCTTTTCGGCCCAAAACCAGGTTCTTAATCTCCGATACTTGTGAAGACTCCAGTGCTACGGGATTATAGCAACATGTCCATCTGTTTGTGTCTTTGCCAGCGGAAGTATGGGACGTGTCCCCATGGAGGGTACGGTCTGGGCCTGGAGAGGTTCCTCACTTGGCTGCTGAACCGTTTCCACATCCGGGACGTATGCTTGTATCCCCGCTTCATCCAGCGCTGTCGTCCCTGAGCACGCGGGGGTCCTGCCCCCCTGAGCCTTCGCCCACTTGTCCCATCTCCGATCTCAATGCCCCAGTTAATCTCACAGCACAGATAAATGTTGTTCCTTTTGTATCTTGATCTGGGTAAACATGCTTAAAAATCATGGTTGATCAGCGCTTGGTAACTGCTCGTGTGTCTGTCTGCTGGGTTGCATATAATGCACAATCACCTGCATCTAAGAATTGTGAAGAAGAATGAAGGAATCTTGTTTTCTTTCTCCCCGTGTCTTATAAAATTGCATTTAGAGCATTTCTCTAATACCAGATGCCATTCATCCGTGCCCTAAAATGTTTCTCTTCAGTTTGATGTTGATCTTAAATTTCTTGCTCACAATAAATGAGTAAGCCTAAGGAATGCTGTGCTTTTTGTTGTGAAAGCTGTTTCCTGTGTACATGATGTTAAAAAATCGTTTTGTTTCGTCTTGCATCAAGGGCGATGCCTCTGTGTTCTAGCTTTGCAAAGATTTGAAGAAGCCCTCCCCACGTCTCCTACATACTCACAACTGAGGGATCAAACCTCAGGGTCAATGACCAGCCCTTGGTAGACGATGAGGCGTGACCAAAAAAGACCCCCCCAACACTTTTAGATTTCAGAATATGAGGGCAAAGTGGTTTGTTTAGGTTGTGGAATACACTTATACTATAACCGGAAGTGTATGTGTAGTTGTGCCTGTTCTTGGCTGTTACCAATGTTTTCTTGCCATCTTCTCCATAACCATGATGTTTAACCATGATGGTACCATATAAGGTTTGTTTGCTGTTACATTATGTTTTAATAGTTCTCTGATTCTGTTGTGGTTTTTTTCCACCTCTAATGTCACAGTGATATCATTAGCATTCTGTAAGACATTTTTTTATGCGGGCTGGCGGTGGGAATGTACTTCGAGAGACTTGTTAATCTAAATATGCATTCACCAGCGTTCACTTTCATTCTGAGTGCTTCAGCAGGTCCCTTCGGAAGAGACACCTCGAGCAAACTACTGAGAAGAAGTCCACGTCTCTGCCGTACCTCCACTGCTGTGCAAGAAAATGCCTTCTCATGCACTTAAGACTTTTCAGCTGCATAAATCTGTAAAATTGTTTCTGCACTGTAAAGTCAGATTTATTCTAGTGAATGTTAAATTATGGGATACTCGGGTTTTGGTGGGGGGTGATGGTAATTATACGTAATATGAATCAGGAGGTTGCCGCTCCATACATTGGATGTTTGGTCTTGGCTGCATCCTTCACCTCTCAGCTCTTCCAAGACACTGCTGTTCTGTTTCAAAGAAAAATACCGTTCGTTAACACAGCTGCCATGCCAATAAATAATGATCAGACAGCGTTTGTGCATTTTTTCCCCGCACGTCGTTTTAGTATTTTTCCGGTTTTATCCAGTATGTTGTATGGACTGAGAAATGGCAGCTCCATCTATGATCACACTGAGTAGCCAGAGGAGAGTGTCTCTGAACCTCATGAACCAGTGTAGCGTTTCTGAGTCTCCCTCTTCCTCTGTTTCTTACGCTTTCCATAGAATGTTTGTGATGGGGCTAACAAAGTATTATCAGCAATTTAGTGGAGCGGTGTGGGTGTAACTGGTTCCTGATCCCTCACCAGTGTTGGGCATTTCAGGTCCAGAAGCTACAAATCCAGACCATGGTTTTGATTCTACCAACCAGCTGAGTAT
>JAODUD010000040.1:10218831-10230158 GCA_026784285.1 Stomatorhinus walkeri | reverse complement strand
CCCCCCCCCCCCCCCCCCCCCCCCCCTGTTTAGTTGTCAAGACCTCGTTATTTTCCATGAGCCTCGTCCAGCCAGGACCTTGCCACCCTACCCCGTACAAAGCCACCTGCTCAGGTCTCTGTCACCTCAGCGTCCTTTCAAAGTAACTAAGACCACAGGTCAAGGTTTTCGATGACGAACTGGTAAAACTGGGAAATATATGAAGTATTATGACATATACCTTCTATTAACACTGACAAAGTTTTTGGTTTGTTTCGAATGTGAGAAATTGTGAGTTAACAATTGAACTACGGGGGTATGGAATATAAAAACCAATTATCGCCATAAATTGCATCGTTTGACTAGATCATTAAATTTGTTATTCAAGCCCAGAGAATGTGAATGGCTGCTGGCAGACAATGCTGCTGAAAGTTAGATCAGGTGGCATAAAGGTCAAAGTGTCACCAACAGCACTAAGTCAAACGATGTGTGCAAAACCAACACATAGAATCTAAAGTAGGCCTCTCCCTTAAATATCCTCTCTGAAAACATTCAGAGGATGAAACAGCACTGACCTGAGGTCTGGTCCTGTCCCCTACCATGATGTTGCCGTATTGTGACTTTGACGTCACTGCATCCTTACTATGGCCTTTAAGTGTAGTGATCATTACCCGATTTCTTCCAAATTTTTGTAATTTTTTTTTTTTAAATAGAGATAGTAATCACTCAATAACGGATGGAAAGAAAACATAACGAACAGATCTGATGGCATCAGTGGATCACAGTCCCTCCTGGGTTAAAGTGAATGTATATCGCTTTGGTTCATCTTGACCCTGGATGAATGGATTCAAGAACTTTGTAGCAATTTGTTCCTCTTGCCAGTAAACAGCCCTTTTTTCCTTTCTCACACCTAGAAAAAAGCAAAATTAAAGGAAGCTCCCTTTCCTGGAGTACAGACCCCGCCCACAAACCTCCATCCCCCAATCACAATTCGGAACTCCACTTCCAGGGCCGGCCCCACTGGCCCGATCTGCCAATCACTCTTTGGTACTCCTATCCCAGCCACACCCTCATCACCCTAGTCCCCCAGTCATGCTTTGGTGCAGGTGCTGGAGGCGGAGGAAGCTGCCCCGGGGCTCCCCTCATCCACCCACTTGTCCAGGCTCCGCCTTCTGGCATTCATAAAAAAATTGCTGACAGTGCTGATCTCCAGGCCCAGCTGCTGCGAGATGGTGAGCTGCATCTCCTTGGACGGCCGCTTGTTCTCCCTGAAGATGGCCACTAGGGTGCGTCGCTGGAGGTCTGTAAAAACCAGGCGGGATTTCTTTGGTGTGTTGCCTCTGTCTTTGTTTGGGTCCTGCTCTTTGCGCTTGCATGCTTGTAGCGACAACAGGGTATGGAGGCCAGGGAAGAGAGAGATGGACAAATGGTGGAAATACATTAGAAATCTTAGCAGTTTACTTGCTTGCTGCTGAGATGGCCTCGGTGACAAATCAGTCACGATTTTTAAATGTGAAAAATAAAATTAATGACTTAGAACAATCAACTGCCTGATATTCTTTATATTACTCCTTTTACACAGTATTACATTTGCATTTCATATAGCATTAACTTTTTATTTTAGAATTCTGTAGAGGACTAATTAAATTATCAAATGGTATTATAAACAGCATTAAGTCCAACATGCACTACTGATTAATGACTGCATAGCGAAAATGCTATTTCCTAAACCCAATTTCATTTGCAAAGAAAACTATTTATGCATACTGTTTGCTCTGCTCCATGTGTATAAGGACATTATATGTGTGATCTGTGTTTGTTTCACTCATGAATTTTAACCATCTTTAAGTCTCTTCTGATTGGTTCTGTATTAAAGAAGCTACACTGATATTTGTCTTCAAAGTAAATTACTCTGCGTTTCATTTACTTATTTACTTAGGTGTTTACTTTTCTGATTAGTACAGAATTAAGATTAATCCAATGGGAATTGAAATGAAATTCCCAGAAATTATATTTTACTTTTGTAGGAAGTAAGGTTTGAGCTAAAATGCAACAAATATTAAATGCCTAATTTTAATATATATTGCGATATAGTGTACACTACAGGCTGACCTGAATTCAGCTATATAAAGCATGCATAAGTTAAATACAACACCAATTCCTCAGACTTTCAATCAAAGTTACAGATTTATCCCCAGCCTTTGCCCAATGTATAAGATGAAGATGATGAAGATGATGATGACAATCATGATGCTACATGCTAAGGGCCATGTGACTAATCTCAGCATGCTGTGCTGAAGTGCACAGGTGGCCTTGCATGGCTGACAGAACCTCCCGCTATGACACCCAAGGCCACAGACCAAAAGACACCCAGACAGAACACACTGTCAAATCACAGGAAAAAAATAAGCTAAAGTACTTCTAACTCTAGCGGTATCACCCCACGCTTCCAGGGTTGGTGGTTTGATTACCATCCATATGTAAGATTTACATGTTATCTCTGTGCTGCGTGAATTTCCACCTGTAACCAAAAAAACATGAGTGGGGAACTTCTACCATCTAAAATCACCCAAATTGTGGATCAGTGCTCCATGACTGATGGGCTGAAGATTGTTCTGTGCTTCCTTAGATAAGACTCCACATTCAGGGTTACCTTATACTACACATAAATAACATTATTTTAATTGATAACACTGCTGTCAGTTTGTACAATCGTGCTAAAGCAGACTAGTTCATCACATGCAAAACATTTGTTTTGTTAGATTTACAGTACAAAGAAAAAGGTCCGTGGGGTGTATGCTGATCCACCACAAGGTGGCAGTATTGTGTGACACGTCATTTGATGGGACACACTTCTGTAAGTAAATGCAAATGAGCGTGTCGACTTATTAGACACACTGCAGGAGCTCTCCTTACACTACAGCTGAGAGCCGAATCATTGTAAATCAGTCAAGCCTGAAAGGGCTTTATAGCTGGCAAAACATTCAGCCTCACTCTTCATAAAGCCTGATGTCATGATATTCAAAGGTACAACAGCAGACTTTGTCCACCTGCATAAAAAAAAACTAATATATACACACACACACACAGACACACACACACACGCCTCTGTCATTTTGCATACTGTCCTAAAGCAAAGGGGAGGATGCAACTGTAAGAGGTGAAAAGGTCTAAAAAGTTGTTTACCCAGCCTTTATTTACTGGGCTGAAGGGCAAAAGATCCTAATAATGAATCACTAAACTGTTACTAGCACACCAAGGCGTACAGCAACAAACTGGTGCAAAATCCACAGATTCTTGTGCCGGGAATTTAGTTAAGCAATTTGGTTCATTTAATGCAATTACATCCATGGGTTTCAATTTAGAACAGCAATAAGGCGGAAATGTGATAGATTTTATGAGCACGGCAGCATTAATCATACAGCGTGCTTATTATTTATGGTTTTGCGCTCATGCCTGGGAAATGTCGACAAATGTTGTTCTTGCATTGCTCTGAAATTAGCTGCATAGCTCCATGTGGAAAAGCTAGGTGCTGGGGTTGGGTGCGAACCTCAAATTAAAGCAAATGACCTGCCTAACGTGGATACAGTCAGATATTCAGGTGACAATGCAGTGCAGGTGACAATGAAATAAATTGTAATGTTGGTAAGAAAAGTAAAGTGTTTTACCAGAATACATAAGTCGCTCTGATGCCTCGTCTTGCTTACAGAATTCTCCTGGTGAAAACAGGCAAAATTGGTTATTAACAGAGAGGTCTGAGGTACGATGAAGCGGTCACACAAACAGCGCTCCAGAGAAACACGTCACGAAAACAGCCCCAAGTACTTGTCTGTATGGCCGTCAAACCGCACACGCTCTGAAACACACGTGCAGCAGTGGAGGCCAGCACGTGCATGTGAGGAGAGTCACCGTTTTGCTGATTTAAGTCCCATGAAGGATGCTGCTGTTGTACCTTTGAGCACGTACTTAACCTGAATTGCTCCAATAAAAACATCCAGATGTGAAAATGGAAAATAAACAGCAAATTGCTTAGGATAATGCCTGCTAAGTAAATGAACAATGTGGAGAGTGAAATTAAGATCCAGCTTCCTTCAAATCAAGAAGAGATGAAAATCTCCCAGTGTCTGATGACATGAGTAGCCTAATGTAAACGAGTACGTCTATGTTCTGAGAAGCATGTTTCTAATGCATGGCTTTGATTGGCTGAGTACCATTACCAGAAAAGCGGCTTTGCATCTGGAGTGAAATAGAGAAGAAAATGAAGACTATGAACACATCTGCGGAATCTTTTTTTTTTAATTTCCAAAATGAATATATCGTTTATAAAACCAAAACATTTTCATTCAATACATATTAGATAAAGTCTTGACTTTAAAAAGCTGTGTAACAATGATATTAACCTAATCTTTAATGCTCGAATGTTATCTTCTTAACTCGCAGAAATGATTATACCCCAACTTTAAAAGCATTCTCTTGAGACATTATGGAAAGATCACATTGTGTGCCCTGATTAATATTTTAATTCAACAACAACACATCTCACATTCGGATACGGTGAAATACATGTATTATTATTTTTTTATGAAAAAATCAGGTGTTGCTGTACTGAAACACAACATATTCTTCACTGTCACACCAAACAAACAAAATATCAAAGTGTTCAATATTTTCAGGAGTTTTAGAAAATAGTTTTCTTAGAAAATAAAACATGACTAAATATAATATATAAATAAATGGATAATAATATTATAAAACGAACAGGCTGCTATAGGTGCTATACAATTTTTAAAAAGATTATTAGCCATCATAATGACGTTTCGTCTAGCATTCTTTTAATCCATGTAAAAAGGCACAAAACGATGTGAGACGTTTCCCAAAATAATAATAATTAATAACTAAGCAAATAATTTTATATGCGCTACAAATTTTAATGTATTCTCCCCCACACTATATAGGCTATTTCACGTCCATTTTAGGGTAAAATACATATTCACTACACTTAACAGTCGCTATCATTTCACTGAATGGGAACTAGCTGTTGTGGACGAAAGGGCTTGCAGATCCTTGTAATTTGCACATTGTCTGTATTAGCATACATGTCCTCCTGCCCCTACTTTGCTGATAAACACTCCGATGCCTCTCAGCTGTCCTGCTCCTGCGCTATCCAGGCTTTTTTGCACTTTGCTATTAATTACGAAACCGCGGTGTTTTCTCCTTGCAGTCAACGTAAGAGGTGAACGCTTTGATCAAAAAGTACAGCGGCCCTTCATCAAACATGACCTTCATTTTAACTCAACTAGGAGACAAAGCGCAGCTCTCACAACGAGCCCCAGGAGCAGCGGGGGGGAGATGTGCCAGGTAATTGGAAGTAAACACTAAGGAGCGCGAAAAAGAAAAGCGGAAGTCTGATTATTATAGATCATAGAGAAATACATTTATGAAGACACACAGATATATAAAAGTAGCTTTCATCTTAAAGGTAGTTAGGGTGCACTGCTGAAATGGGCATTACGGCGGCGGCGGAAGCAGCGCATTGAGGAAAAAGACCGGAATCACAGTAGCTAAACATGCATGAGTCAAAATTGAGCAATAACCAATAAAAAGGAGAGTTTAATCTGCACCAGACCCAGAGGAAACACCCTCTTTCAACCAGTCCTGTAGGTTCAACCTCACATTATATCTACGAAATCTCCCTGCAATGCCTTTCTCCGGCAATTGCAAAATCGGGATCTAGTTCCAGCCTCATATCACAACATGTACGAAGGTGAGAACTGGGAAGTAGGTAAATTCCATAACGCAGTTTTGCATCACCGTAAGATGCGGCTTGGGGGGGGGGGGGTGCTCTGCAGGCAGATAGCTTTGCTTGATACGGCAAACAATCAGATGAAATACCACGCTGGACATTTAGCCCTTTTTGTTTGTTGAGAGCGAGGTCTGGTAGATTGGTCACAGGAGAACTGAGACTAATTTTATATTAATGCATGGCCACATTTGTGAACCTTAGCTTTTTGTTTCAATATTCCTCCGAACCATTAAAACTAATACCAAGTTATTTCCACAGATTATTAAAATATCCGGCCGATTTTAACGAACGTACTACTAGGAAAATAAGTTTAAGCCTAAAAACACCGTGTTCACAAACGGCGAGTAATTTAAAAGTGCTCAGATCCCGTTTTTTCTAGTGTGTTGTATTTCATACGTGACAATCATCTGCGAAGCTGCTCGGACGGTATTGTAAGCCTGGCGCTAACGGGAGGCCGATTGCGGGCTGGTGCTGGGAAGGAATCGCCACCGTCAGCTTTACTGGAAGGAACCTGGATCAGGTTCCAGATCAATGCCGACTGGGTCCACACGTTTATGTTATCGTTGCCAGCATTAATGCGCTTTTAATCTTCAGGAGATGATCCGTATCGATCCCCATCGATATACACACATTTGTTTTGGAAAGGAACTTAACCACACGATTGGGAGACTGAAATAGAAATTAACGAGAGGTCTCTTCCGATTGAGCATTTCAGGTCCCCTTCTGGGCCTTTGTTTCAGTATGACAGACTACGATCAGAGTTCGACACTGACAGGAATGAAATCTCCTCGGATGTCCCCATAAATAACTAATATTTCCGTGTAAGAACTAGTAATAAATTAGCCTCATATACAACCTTTAATATACAAGTATATACCTGTATAATAATGTAAGGCTACGAATGCAATTCACTAAGAACATGACTGCTATATTGTTGTGCACTTTATGTTTGGCACTGGATTACAAACAATTCTGGTATGTTAACACGTACGAAAAATAAAGTGAGTTCTTCTTTCTGATGCTAACAATCGCTCATTCAGTGTGGGTTGTCTTAAGCCTAGTTCAGCCCTTGTAATAGGACATGTGAAGAGCACAATCATACACACATGAACACAATCACATCACTGGGGAGGGGGTGGAGGATAGAGGGGGAGATGATGCAAACTGGACTGACGCATCTGAATTCACAATAGAAGTGTGGGAAAACTACAGTGACTGTTGCTATGACAACAAGCACTGACATTAACAATTATTGTTATCCAGATATGAAATCACTTAGATTGCATAGCTATCTCATGCGTAATGGTATCGGAATGAGTGGGATTTACAGGACAGTTTCAGTCTTGTCTCTGATAGTTTGTTATTACAGGTAAGATGGAACTGGACAATCCAAACATTACTTTCAGTGTTTAATCGTTTAATCGTTACCCCAAAGATCTGTCCAACACAGTTCAGAAAAGCCATTTATAAACATTGTTCTGGATATTTTCAAATAATACTATCAGATGATACTATCAGATACTACTATGAAGTATGAACCCATGGAATGCAAATAAAACTGTGAAATAAAGTGGATGTGTTTGACACTAATATAGATGTGACTCCCTGTCTCACAGCCAGCAACCTTTACAGTAGGCTAGTAGGCTGTTCGGTAATGAATTGCCATCGCTATTTCAACCATTATACCGTGTTTAAAACGTTATTTCAGGGAAAGTAATTGAAACTACGTCTGCAACCCAGCACAGATCTTCACTCACATATCAAACAAACGGTATTGGACATGAGAAAATTGCATTTGGGCACGAAGTGCATTGAACTGAGTCGGGGCTGATTATAATTAGTGCTTTTTTAACCTTTTGCTGAAGCATTTCTCGCTTTTGCAATGGTTCGCTCCAATAAGAAAGTTTCTAAGTTATCATAGCCAGGGCAAATATCCTGTCAGATTATGCTTTTCCTGCGATTTTTAATGTAATCGGTGCTTTTGACTGACTGAAGTTGGGCGATGAGGAACAAAGGCGTACAGCTCAGCACATCTTGCCTGTTTAACTGGAAACAAGGTGGCGGTCGTTCTGGGCCCTGCGGCTCAGCCTGCAGGGCATGCAGAGATTTCTATCAATAATTCATGGCGTCGCCCCAGCTTCTGCTCCCGGCTCCAAAGCCCCAGCCTCGTCGATCACATTATAGCCTCTCTCCAACTCTAGTCCAAAGCACATGCCGTCATTTCAGATCTGTATGAGCAAGCAGATCCAACCTGAAATAAACCCTTAGCAGGCCTATATGTATGTGTTCCACGTGAATTTCTTAAAATAATATAAATATTTTTCCCGCTAAGCATTTAAACCAATTGCATGCACAGATGTTGTAAAAGCATAAAAACATCAGCATATATTTAAATATGGGTCATCAGAAGATATCTATTATATGCATGTATTATTTTTAGAGTGGGAATACTACGCAGTTGTAGCCAGGCACTGAATATGTATTTCAAAACTGTTCATTTTAAATAAAAGTAACTGCTACAAGTGGTGACCTGCCATTCATCCATCATGGAGACAGAGTCATACTACGCTGTGTGCAAGCTATTCTTACCAAACAAGATGAATCGATTTTTATGCCTTACTGATAACATTCCTGTGGTATGTGTAGCCGTATTTACAGTGCATGCTGAAAACTCCCACACAATCTATTAAAAAGATTATGGATGTTTTTAATCACTTAAATTATTTAACTCCCATGTCACACACAAAAAAAGACAACGGTCGATTTGCAAAACGCGATTTCCCATTTTTACCATTAAATATTAAGCCATAACAAAATACTGGCGCATAACTTCATAATGTTACTAAGATAGTTAGGCCCACTGGTTAACCAAATTTGCATGTCTGCTTAATTTTCCAGCCTTAACAGTCGTCTGTTTTGCTGGTAATTAATAAAAAAAATAAAATAAAATAAGCTTCCAGGTCCACTGTTACGTATAAACGTTTATGTTATCTACTTCTGTTAATATGCAAATAACTATTTGATCGCTGTTTTTATTCACTAGAGGGAGCAACCGCGTTCCGGTAGGTACACTCCTTTTACTCACTTTTATTTCTCAGTAACTCGTTAAAAACTATTCTTCACTGGAATAAATTGCGCTCCACACCGCTCGACCTCCCAGCTAAATACAATCACCGCCGTTAGACACATTAACGCCGGCGACCAGTCAGCACAGCCGGCGCTGAGATTATCGGGTCGGAAAGAGATGGATAGAGCGAGCATTCATGGAGTAAAACTACCACTGGAAAATAGTAATTAATAAGTCATTTTAAAGCAGAGACAGGGACATTTCTGCATCAGTTGTGTGTGTACATACTACAGCGATCATGTTCGTGATTATAAATACATATATGTAGGCCTAATTCGCATGAAACGTTATATAGGCTGCAGTGTTTAAAATGATACAATTACTCATTTTGTTACTCGTTTTTAGAATATATACATCAATGTGTCCACGATGTATACAGACTAGTATGAAAATCCTTAGAATTACAAATAATTATAATTACACATAATTACATTAGGTAGGCTAATTCGTCATAATATTATCCTATTAATGAAACTATCGCCACAAAACCCTAATGCCACCTTGCTTAAATATTCTTCTTTGTTTTTTCAAAAGTATGTATTATAATCGATGTTAGTCAAACCACTATAATATAATTCAATATTATTTTAGTTCTGCGGGGAAAAAAGATCGGACGAATTACCCCAAATAATACTCAAAAGGTAGCAACATCAACTGCATTTACAGGTGTGTAGCGCGTCTTACCTGCCAGCCGTAAAGCCGACATCCTTTGAAACTCGGGTTCTTGTAGCCACTTCCACATGCGCCTAAAGGTTTCCCTTCCCGATTTAAGTTTGCTCCACGGTTTTGGATTCCTCAAGAGATCGGACAGGGTGCCCTGTGAACGACAGAGGATGCGCTGAGCAAAAATGGCTTGCGGGATGCTATAGCGCTTCAACTCCGCTGTGATCCTCTGTGCCACCTCTTTGGTATTTATCTCTTCAAGCTGCCCCGAGTTGGTACCCTGCGTTCCGGAGGAGGAGGGTGGTCGGTCCCGGCCGGAGGCCAACAGGGGCCCGTGGGATTGAGCATGGCCCTGATTCCCCCCGTGGTGCACGCCGTTCAAATGCGGCATCATCCCCGCCGTGGGGCTACCAAGGCTCCGGGAGAGGTGCTGATCCCCTCTGGCCAGCATGGCAGTGTGGGCATCGAAAGTGGAGCTTAGAATTTTGTCGTGCCCGTGCGTGCTATAGTTTTGAAGACTTGGCTGGGTGTTGTGGACGGAGCCAAGGCCGCTGCCGAGAGGACTGGTGGGCAGAGGGGATAGACTCTGACCCATCCCCGTCATGTCCTTATGGTAGGGGCTGTAGAGGCTGTTCATTGCTGGTAAGCCTCTTTCATCCCGCATCAGAGTGAAGCTCCCGCTCACATTCCCGGAGAGGCGCTGGTGGTGGTGGTGGTGGTGATGATGATGGTGCGGATGGTGGAATTTCTCCGAAACGGTTGAAATCGGGGGCAGAGGTTGGAGTGGAGTCAGTGTTGTGTAGGTGCTGCTCATTCCCATCCCAGGCGGGGACGTTTCGCACGGCATGCTCATCGCGTGGTGCAGCGGCAGCGACAGATCCGGACGGTACTCTCCTGCCCCATCCAAAATAGAAGCCATGCTCGACACCATCGCGGCTCGGGAAGAGGCTGCCGCTAGATCCTGATGTAATCGCAAAGCCCCGGCGCTCCGATCGTGATGCGGACTCTGATTGCTCATCAGATCCTGGTCATGGCTTAGCCCACCGTGCAGACTGCCAATGCTGTCCATTGTCATTTCTGGCTCCATGGCGTAGGCATCCAGGTCCTTGGCCAGACATCGATAGGCGTTGTATGCAGTCTTCATTCAGCTCATCGATGTATTTTATACATATATATATTTGCAGATTTTGTGCCAGAGACGGATTTATTGTTTCCTAAGGCCTCTCGGTTTTTCCAAAAAAAAAATAATAATAAAAAAAACTACCGATCTCGATCAGACGGGCCAGTGCTGATTATCCCCATGTCCGAGCCCTCTCCTCCTCCTACGTATTCTGTTTGGGCAGCTGGAGCTGTCCAGGCCTGGCTGGCTGTGCCATCAACCTTCCCTTGTCAGGAAGGAGGGGGATCTCAATGACTGACGTTTACTGAACAATTCATGGCTCTAGCATTGTTATCAGAGTCCCGCCCCTCCCACGGTCTATCCAATGAGATGGCTGCGAAACATCGTTCATGTTTGGTTGTGATTTTTTGTAATTATTTTATTTATTTATTTGTTTTGAGCGCATGCATCTGGAATTTGAAATCAAAGTGTTTTGATTTATTTTCAGGGATTCGCAAAACTGAGCTTCCTGTTTCTGATAGAAACTGTTTTTTTGCCATAAATTTGACTCACTAAGTGTACTTGCTTAATTTTGTAATTGTATTTATTGCATGCATTGCAATTACATAATAAGACACTTGAGTATGATAATATGC
>JAODUD010000040.1:10190871-10216696 GCA_026784285.1 Stomatorhinus walkeri | reverse complement strand
AAACATTTTGGATGAAAATCATTTTCTGCAATATAGTGACTTGGAGTAACCTAGTGGTTTGTTCGGCGAAACTCTGTCTGTGGATTATGAACAAGTTATATTGAAATGAAATAGAAACTAAGAGTGGAATCTTTATGTTTTCCAAATAAGAGTATACCGCATATTATATATTACATATTCTCATATATACATATGCAATCTAACGTAAGAGTCCATTGTACTTTGTAAGTGTAATGTATGCATAATGCATATATACCTTTAATACATTTTACTTTGATACATTTTAATTTGATACCTACGTGTTTGTAGGCCTAATAATCTATTTTGTCTATATATTTGTAATTGTGCAGTTTTTATTTTGTGGGTATTTTTTCATTAGTGCTATAATTGTAGTTGTGCTTGTTATATTTTTTTTCCTGACTTAAAAAGAATAGTATGTTTCGAAGTCAACAGTGACTAGTCATTTAACACGTTACAGTATTTAGATTATTATTAGCAACAAACAACAACAACAAACAACTTAAACAACAGCAACATTAACAACAATAATAATAATAAACAACAATAATAATCCATCATTTTCAAAACGCTTATCCTGGGGGGGGGGATGTGGTCTTGGATAAGATCAATTCGGGGGAAACACGCACAAAACTAACGCGGTTTTATCAACCTTCTTTTCTTTGCTTTGCTTGTCCCAGGCATGATTAAAGTGTATGTTCTTTTATGTTTTATTTTTCTCGCTTTGGGCTTGCGCCATGATTAACTTGAACCGTGGGTGAAATCCTTCACATTTAAAAGTAAAAACTTCCTAATAGCCTATCTGAAAATGAATTGTAACGTGATCATTTTTAATCACTTTCCAACTGAAGTTCATAATACAGGTTAAACAGAGCTTTGTTATGCTTAAAAGTCAAATACTGTTTGAGAAGACAACTGTTTATAACGCAAAAAATTGTAATGCGCCAACACATTGTTACCTGAATGTAGCAAAAACCTCACGAAGTGAAATCTCTTTTCAGCTGATAGGTTAATACAATCATGGTGTCATTAATTGCGTTTTTTGGTAAAACTGTAAAATGCGTATAATTCACCGTTTTCTATACGGCTGTTTCGGCTGCTTTTTGTATAGATGGGAATTGCTGTTTACTAGTGAAGACACAAAGTGAGGCACCACGGAAAAACTTACTTGCAAGTTGTGCAACCAGTATAAATTTACAGGGAATATGACCTACGTGTGGTGGCAAGTGCGAAACCACAGAAAGACAAACTCATCAATACGCAGTGATTATATTATGCCTTCGGGCACGTCAGTCTTTTGATCATATCATTTGATTTAATTATTGACACGTGGTAACCCATGCCAAATCAACATAAGTCTGTCAAAGGTTTGAGAATCCACGATAATAGACTTCTCCTTACTCTGCTTGACTATTTTGTAGTTGTTTTTCGAATTAATTACAGGATATTATAAAATTCCATTATAGGTCTGACGGCTAATTTATCTGGCTTTATTCGTAGATTTTGGCAGATTATCAAAATTACAGGAGAAATAATCTGACTGGCATTGTGTAATAGCAACAGGACGGAACAGAACACAAGAAGTGACATAAAGTTAGATCCAGTTACCCTGTGCTATTGGAAAAGTCAAGTATTAACTTAAAGTATATTGTCAGCTATCCGAGACGCTCGGCTGAATTAACGCACGGAAACAGAAGATGTTTGGAAGTAACTGGAAAGAACTGAAATACATGATAATTTCCTTTCTTTTCGTATAAATATATCGTTTCTATTATTTATTTTCAAAGTCACAGCTATATCCTGATGTGGGTTTTGCATTAAATTACAAGGTTCATATTTCACAGAAATAGAAGAGAAATGAAGACGATAAATAAATTAATTATTGATTCATAACGAGAGAGTTATTTTCAGTAATCATCTGATGTTAAATCATCATAGTTTCCCCCCGTTATTACTGTTAGCGTCTAAACAGAAAAACGACCGAATTGTCTTACTGTACGTGGGTTTTCGAAAGGACGTGCACGTGATCTTGCACATAAGCAACACAGATATTCGAATCGCGAAGGAAATCTAAGGTTAACAAAGGACTATGGTCACCCCGTTTAGGCTTCTGCTGGCAGAGGTAACCCTTTTTCGAAGGACGTGACCTTTCTTACCTCCCTTAATTTTCAGTTGATGCTCTTTTTGAAATATTCATATACAAAGTATGACCATATATTTAAATAAAAAACAAACACAAACTTGGGCCTATCGCAGTTATGTTATACAAACATCTACCTCATATTCCGTTGTAATATGTAGGTCTATGGGGTGTTATAAGGTGACATTTTTGTGTTTAGCATTTCTGATGTTAATTCTACAGCATCATTTAACACAAACACACAAATATGCATACACATCTGCATGCTAAATAAATACAGTATCCAGACTGGGTGGAGAAGTTAATTTATTATTTGACTAATATTTATATGGCTAATACAACTGATCTAGGTTATTTTGACCGTGGTGTGATTGTTGGTTTTATTCGAGGTGGTTAGAGCATCACCGAAACAGCCACCCTCTCTTGGGAGTTCGCAGACTCTGTTGTGGTGAACAACAAAAACAGCATCCAGTCAATGCCATTTCTGCACCTTCAGGCAAGCTCAAAAACCTCCCAGGCGTACCTAATAAAGTGACCACTGAGTGTACGCTTAGAATAACTGTATTATATATATATATATATAAAATACGAAGCACACATTGGCTCTGCAGTGACAGAATGGCTTGTTTGAACCTTTTTAGCCGAGGTCAGAGGTCATGCAGGCCATTGCTTAATGTTACGCTGCTTATGACAAGAAATAATCAGTGTGCTCATTTTATTTCACTCGTTTCATTATTATTGAAATGCGCACGCACAAATTTATTAATGCAAAATGTGTTGATCATTTTAATTCCGTATAGTATTTGTATATTTATAAAATAGAAGATGAATACCTTCATATAGTGTGTATGTGAGTGTTGTGTCTTTCTACTGCAGCTTTTCACTGTTGAACACTCTTTGGGATCATGTAGTTGTGTGGTCAATGGATTTATCAGTGGGCATATGTCATAAGTAGGGCTAGATATTTGTCAACACTAACACCTGTGAAGCACAACACTTTGGGATAATGGTAAGGCGATATTCAAAACAAATTTAATGATTTTATATGTCGATTCATGTCTTTCTATGGAAATCTAATCATTTCCGTTCCTCAAATTATGAAGCAACATTATTTTGAAGAAAAAACATCTGGAGAGAACAAAATGTACTGATACTGATAGTTTTTTTTTTCAAGGTGCTTGTAGTGCTGAATCGTTTTAAATAGCAAATCAACTGGTGATGAAAAAATTGAAATGGAAAAAAATTTATTTTGAGTGGAATTTGAACAGATATTTTTGTCAACATCTACAAGCTATGACAGCTCATATGTTGTGATTTCAATGCAGCTGAAGTTAATTTTGTTCAGTCTGTGAATGCGGAACGTCAAAGGCAAAATTAATTGGTAGAGGTAGCGTCATTAAGCCAATTGAAAAGTTATGACACCAGTGGTTATGACAAACTGCCTCTCACAGTTTCCATTTTGAGACGCACGTAAAATATGTGCTAAATCTTTTTCTTTCTTTTTCTGAGTCTAAGGAAATTGAACCTATTGTACTCATCAGTTAAGTTTTTTCACATTATCATGCCTACTTCTGTGGGTAACACTGAAAGAAGCATACGAGAGCAGAGAAATGAAAAAATATGGAAGGACTAGCAGAGCCAACGTAAAGCAATTAGAACAAGTAATTAAAAAAGACCATGAAATTTGATACTTGGAGCAATTCCACTTCGATTTCCAAGAATTCCATAAAAGTAGGTGAAGTGGTCCCCATTTCAAATAAGTGTACATTTTATACTGCATGACTTGACAGGGCTGACAGTCAAGTGGAAAATGCTGCTTCTGCTGGCTTCTTTGCTGAGAGGTAGAGTCATTTACCAGCCAGCTTTGCCAGGCTACTTGACATGGTCAGCCATCAGTGAAAAGCCCAAGGCAGATCAGGCAGAAAATAGCTTTATTTGAGTCAGCAGCCCATACTAGGGCTTTTCCAGTATGTTGACCAAAACTGCAGGTGCATTACATTCAAGACTGGTGGACGGCTTCCAGAAAATCAGCCAGTGCTCGTTCACATTCACATTATATCAACATCAGAGGTCTATAAATAGGGGGGGGGGGAAACAGTTTCTGTAAACATCCAAAAAGGATTTGTTATCAAGTTACAAATTTTCTCGGTTAAAAGAACTCTGTACATCCAACAGGTTTTTTTTTCCACTGGAAAATAATTACACCAATTAAAAAAAAATAACATCAGCGCAGCCAGTCTGGTAGATGCGGTAGAGCTGATGATGCCTGGACATTTAGTGGGAAAAGCTGAGAACTGTAGCTGGTTCATATCTGGAGGTCAGGGATATTGTGTATGAAGTCAGACAGAGAAAGCGGTGACATCAATCCACTTCAAAACACTGATTTTCTATGTGTATCTTAGATTTACCATCAAACTGAAGTTGTACTATATGTCACACTCTTTATAAATTAATAAATAAATACTCTGTCACGTGACACCTTTTTTGGAGAAAAAAGTAAAATAAAATAAAACAATAATAAGTAAATACAGAATATACATTAGATCAAATAACATGCTTGAGTTAGGCCAATATAAATTTGTTTAATCTTTTTATCCATATCAGTGTTACACGATACATAATAAAAGTTACATTAAATGTGTCATTCACCTGGTACTGGAAATTTATATATAAAATCAGTGAAGGATCATCAGAGAAAAGTAAAAATACATAAATGGTCACTGGATTTAACAGAATCCTATCACTCACCTGGATGTTGTTCAAAATGTTAAATGTGAGTGAAGCAACTTTCACAACGGTTGAGGGGAATCTGTGTAACATTAACAAGGACATTTCTGTAATACACAAGGTTTGAAATTAAACTGTTAAAAGTTTCTGCTAAAAGGGGAGATACCCCACTGATGACTCTTGAAGTCAGCATCTTTGTCCCATGGCTGTACAAGTGCTGAAAGCCTGCATTCAGGTTTGCCAACAGACTCTGGGAAAGCACTTTGCCCTCAACCCAGAAGCCAATTCAGCCAAACCTTCGTAATATATGCACTACACCTTGTACAATCACAACACCACTTTCTTAGAAAAATCTAGATAATAAATAGCACACAGCTGTATGGGTTGAGCATTTAACCTCATACGGGCAGACTTCTGAGTGACAGTGGTGTACTGTACATTTATTTTCGATAATTACACCAACCGAAGAAAAGAAAGCAAAGCACATTATGGAACTGTGTCTAATATTTCCATCAGCTGGACAACAAAATGCTAGCGTGGTACAGTGCATGGTGACATAGCCAGTACAGCGATCCATACTAAGTCTATGTGTATTACATACAGGAGCAGTTACTGTCCTGTCATGCACCCAGGGAGCACATTTTCTCCACTGCAGAGCCCTGTGTGAACCGTTCACTTTATCTGATCTGACCAAAGTTGAAATGATGGTGTCAACAGAACACACCAGGGCTGGTACCTAGCGACCGTACACTGTATCCTTTCCAGTGGAAGCCAGCAGTACCCTTGGAATGGGAGTAAGTTATTACGGCAGAACCACAGGGACTTTTTAATGAAACGGAGTCCCTGTGGATGCAGCCAGCGGCCTAAATATAAACACTGCTGACTTGAACGGTTGTGAAATCTAATCTAACTGTGGCCTTTCACACGGGAACAGAGGCCATAGTCTGGCACCTTATCCTCAACGTCCACAGAAGATTCAACTCTTTGCTCTTTGGTACTTTGTATCTAAGTATCAAAAGCTCATTGGCTATTATTGTGAAAGAGACTTCCAGAGAGAAACGGCAATGCTGAAGCAGGTAAATATGTACATAAACCAACCTATCAATGGGTATACAGTGCTTAACAACACTGGTGGCACAATAATGGTCAGCTACGTAGGCAAAAAACTATATATTTTTCCTTGATATTCAAAGTTAATAGCTTAATTATTTGACTGGTATGGAAACCGTTGGCTGTAGAAAACTTCTGATAGACATGTTGGTGGTTCAAACAGTGCCAGCAGTCAAATACGGAGTAGTAGATGCAAATGTTTAGGAGCATAAGGTGATAGTGGCTGGGATCACCCCTGCACATAAGGTGATCGTGGCTGGGATCACCCCTGCACATAAGGTGATAGTGGCTGGGATCACCCCTGCACATAAGGTGGAAACGCACGGCCATGCAATTAGGTGAGCAACCCACAGCATTTCTATGCCCGTCACGTGGAGGAAAGCTAACTGAAGGAGAGGTCTCGCCGGCGCTTTTACGTATCACTCGGCCACTCACTCCATCAGCTTCCGTCACACTGATTTGCAAAGGATTCTGGGAACACGCAATGATTTATTTACACATGGGCACATTATGTGATAGTAAGCAGATACTGATATACAGTGTGTGACTGGACAGGGCACCAGCACAGATTCAGGCTCAGCATCTAACAACCCCATACTAACTTTAACAAGCTAAATGATCTGACACAAGGTGAATACCTAAGGGCCACTCAAACACGGGATGATATTTCACTGAAGCAAAGCTGGTAAAGTACATTTCTCAGGGGTGCAAACACAAGGCCTCTGCTTATGGCTGCTTTACAATGAGTTTACTTGTTGACGGGTAAAATAGATAAAGTACCTAGTTTCATAAACGGTAACTCTTTGCATTTGTATCACATAGACCTGGTAAACAAATGCACTATGTAATGTAATGGACATGCTGTTTGCAGTGCATTAAAGCTGATGTATAAATTTTATCCATACATTACAGGCTGTAAAATGCATGCAAGGAAATGTCGGTAATTTCATGCTGTTCTCATTATAAACCTGTTCATCATTTCCCATATGACAAAGCTGTATTCAAATATATCAAGAAATAAATAATTATTAGCTGTGTGAGAGCTACGGTTGGTCCCATTATGATATTCAGGGCTAAGACAGTCAATCTGATAAGGGTGGTAGAAATTATAAAGCCTCCATGTTCTGTACCCTTGGAACCCACCCACAAGGCACTGACACCTCTTATCGAGTCCCCTAAAACAGGGTTTCCCAATCTGCTCCTCAGGGACCCACAGTCGGTTGTTTTTGCTCCCTCCCAGCTCCCGGACAGACAGTCCACATTTCTGCTCCCTACCCGGGAGCTGGAGGGGGTGCAAAAACACGGACTGTCTGTGGATCCCCGAAGACCAGACTGGGAAACACTGCCATGATCCCCCACAAAGCAAGGCAAAATTCAATACTGACTCAACTATTAGGCGCTTAAAGGAAGCGTCTCGGGGCTACACTGCCGGGTTCTTCCACTCCTTACCATCTTACTGTAGCCTTTGGCAGTCAAGGTTGGCCATTGTTATTGGGGCAGGTACTGAGACATCCGGGTATATATCAGACTGCAAATCCATGAGGGGTGGGCACTGTAATACTGCACCAGTCATTTTATGTCTACCATGACCTCTGCTATACCACAGGACTTGTATTTAAAATCACAGCAGGCCTCCAGCCCAGACTAGGTAGGATTATATTGTTAAACTACAGTAATAACTGACAGTAGTTCTTGGCAGTGACAAGATCTGCTGATCATTTAAACAGTAACATCGGAGTAGTAGTTGAAATGATTTTATCATTCATTTGTTCTACCTAAACAAACAGAATAAATTACAAATGGTATTAAACTCCACACCTTAGAGTTATCTTTGGAGTAGTTTTATGAGTGTGTTATTCACGTAAAGCCAAATATCACTAAATGTAAAAGATCCAAAATGCATTGCAGACAATTTCTCAGCTTACACCTCAAGCATGGTAACATGTTACTTGTGTTTTCTTCTTTTGTTGGTTTCCAAAGACAGATGACCTAGACCTGAACTGAGAAGAGCCCCCTGAGCTTGACTGAACATGTCGAACCACCCATGATATGTGTTAATCTCAAGGAAAACAAGACAGGGCAACACTGCTGAGGTCATCAGTGACATCATACAGTGACTAATAATTCACTGCAATTTTGCTGAGAAGTAAATCTCATCGTCCTGCCTAAGTCCAATTCATGGTTTAATGAATACAACAATAACTAATCTACCTATGTAAACAATTCTCTATGTCTTGGCATACTTAAGAGCTTGCATGACAGGGATATATTTTAGCCTGATGCTTCATAACATAATGGTGCATCATGAATGTAAGTTCTGGCCTTAATAATGAGTGAAATAATTTCTGCAAAGGCAGTACAAAAATATTAATTTCTATTACATTTACCCTTTGGGCACGTTTATTATCTATTTATCTATTTAACACAGATTTACACGGATAAGCTCTACAGTATGGTATCCCGTGCAGTGGACACCATGAATCCAGTGTCATCTCCATGACCTTAAGGGCCTGTTGGTATGCTCAGTAAACACATGGCTCTCATCCGTGTTCAAAAACTCACATGGATATGTTAGGTTAACAAATTTCCCAAATCATCGGCCCAGTGCCTGCATGGGATTGGCATGCTCAGGAAACAAATGACCGACATCTACAACTCTAAGTCCATTAAGAACAGGCATGATCAGCAAATACAGATGTCCATGGATATCTACGACAACACACACACATCGGCAAGTCCAGGGGACACAGAAGATGCTATGTAGGTGTCTCGTAAGAGCCTTCTCCTCATGTTCATGTAGATGTGGTCAAAATTCCACATCCGTACGGGCATTTGACCTCGTTCATTAAACACAGGGTCAAACTGTGCAACTCTCTGATGAGTAAGTGATGTGCAATGGACTGGCAGTACACGTCTAACACTATCGGGGCAAAGGTCAGTTTATGTGAATGCTTATGTGGATAGTTATGCGGGGTGTATCTTCTGTGGTTAAACCCTGTTTGATAGCCTGTAAATTTAGCAGAAAAAAAGGTATCACGGCATGGAATCAGACCACTCCTCATGCTAAATGTGTGGACCTTGCAGATGTCGGCCCAGAGCGCAGTCACCTGGGCTGGCTAGATGCAGTGCGATAGGCTGAGCTTGGTAAGGCCCTCGGCATGCATCTTGTAGAGCTGCTTGAACTCGGCGGGGAGCTGATGGGACTCCTGCCACTTGGTGGTGAACTTCGTGCCTTTGCGGTCGTAATAGTGGTAGGGCAACTCCCGGCCCGTGCTGGGGTCCCAGCCGAAAGGCCAGAAGCCGTACAGGTGCACCTCCTCGCACATGGCCGCGGCCAGCGTGTACACCAGGATGCCTGTGCTCAGCCTCTTAGGGGACAGCTGCTTGGTCTTCCAGTACCTGTTGGAAGACCAGCCATGTGAGTCTGAGAACTATGCTTACTGTGACCCGCAGAGCTTTGCATGTCCAGCATACAATTTGAGGATAACACCATACGTAGGGTACAGGATGTAATATGTTGCAATTAGCTTTGCTGAAGGTCTAATCTTCTCTAAAGGCAAATCAAACAATACTTTAGAACTTCTCAGTACCAGTAATTCCTCTACTCTCTACATTGAGCCAACAGCTTGCACTGCACATATACTCAGACTCTGTGCTACTTACTCACTCAATCACTACACTTTATGAACAAGTTGCTACAACACCTCAATCTGTACACAAACTGTACAGATACCTTGTTGTTTTCATGCTTGATTCCTCTGCCCTTGGCTCTCAGCTCTTTTGCCTACAACTTCAAAATGTTCATTGACATTCAGCATTCACTCAGTGCCCTGGAGAAAAGTTGCTTTGGTTTCAAATATTTACCCTGGATAAGCAGAGGGGTCCAGGACAAGCTTGAAGACAATCAAAAACCCAAGATGAAAAGCCCTCCCAACCTAAATAATGCATTAAGCACTCATGCACACAAAAGACTGATTGCTGCTTCTACTTGTGGCTGGCAAAGGCTGACATCTCAAAGTCTGTGTGATCTTCAGAGATAACCAGCTAATGAGGGGGGGGGGGAGGGCGTGGGGCGAGAAAGGCTTTCCTCTTCTTTTCTCTCTCAGCAGTACGTGAAGGTTATATTGGAAACTGAACGCAGTCTCGCTCTCTTCCAGACTGACAGTTGCAGGACAGAACACAGGTACTGCATATATGCAAGGAAGTAAACTATCAACCTGACTACTTCCACCTGCAGTAAACATGAAAGTGTGGTCTGTCATAATGTAAATGTCTCTAAGACTCTGTTGGAAGAAACCTGGATCTATACAGACTACAGCAAACTACTGCTCTCTGTTATAGATTAACACACAGCATGATTCTGATTCCCACCAATTCACATACCAAAACAGGATGGTTTCTTGCTGACATGGTAAGAGACCAAGTAATGCCTGTTCCTGTTATTCAGTAGCATGCTGAGGGAGGGTTGATGGTTTCATTAAATGAATACACTGAACGCAAATGGACACTCTCACCTGTTGACGTACTGCATGATGTTTCCCGGCCAAGCGAGCTGCACCTTCAGCTGGCCCTTGTGCTCCACAAAGAAGTCGACCAGGGTTCTGGTGACTGTGGCTGAGGTGTGAAAGAAGAAAGCAGGGATCCAGAGAATGGCACTGTCCAACTTCTTCAGGCTCAGGAAGAAGTTGTTACGGTCCTGGATGGTGAGCAGGTTGTTGTAATACTTCTCGAGGATGCTGGGATTGAAAGTGGTGAGATTCGTCTTATGGCCCACATCCTTGTGGAAGACCTCGGTGGGGGCAAAGTTGCAGCGGAAGACAAAGTCAGACTTGTCAATCTGAGGCCCGCAGGCGCTCCCGGTGAGAATGCCGCTGTTGCCCACCACTGCGCACACGTTGTAGTGCCTGTTCTGGATGGGAGAGGACTCAGGAAGCAATGATTTGAAGTTACTGCTAATAGAGAAAACATACTTGTGGCTGGAATAGTCATAATGCATCAGCTGGCCCACGCGCACATCATTCTTCAGCAGGGAGAAGTTATTTGGCACATCAATGTACTGAGAGATCTCTTTTCTGAAATGAGAACAAAGGGGGAAACGTTGCTAAGCAATACAGCCTTCCAATATTTTTCCGTCTTCACATTGTCCCAGTTCTGCTACCGTGTACCCCTGGCAATTGCAGTGAAACTGTCACTTATTACATATTACAGAAAATACAGTCAATAAACTGACATTTTAAGGTCTGATTTGAGAAACATTTGCACGCTGATTCTCACAACGATGCAAGGGCGTCACCCATGTCCGGCCACTTCATACAATTGAATCGGTGGCCCTTTCAAGTGAAACTTACTGCAAGTTTCTTACACACGCCACAGTGCCTCACCTCTGCAGGACGAATGCTGTCCTGTTGAACTTCCACGTGGAGCCTTTCTTCTGCTGCAGCTCCTCGGTGAGGACACTTGTCAGTGGGATAAAGGAGGGGTCGAGGAAGTTCATGGCAAACTGGGATCTGAGGACGAGGACTGGGATCATTAGCCTGAGACGGCAGTGGACTTGTGCAGCAACTCGACAGCCACCGAAAATGACTCCAATCAACAACTGCAGCTCCAAGCTAATTAAAGAGCTGTTTTCAGCTATCGGCTCTATTAAATTCCCTTTGACTGCTATTTGTTCACTTGCTTTGCAAAGGTATCTGGCGATCTCCAGCAGACCTTATAGGAAGCTGACCTGATTAAAACAGGATTTGCAATCAACGAATGCCAACTAACACAACAGTCTAGACTTACACAGCTGGCCACCCATTCAAAGGCAGCACAACCGTTTAGAGGTAGTAGTTTGGGCACTGGGTGTCACTCATGTTTTGTACATCTCTAACCATCCAAGTTCCATAACTGCTTATTTAGCACAGGGTGTCAGGTCTGTTATGTACATTTTAATAGTTACATTTATGTTAAAGAAACAAACAATTGACAATAGACTACAGAACAGATACTGACAGATAGAATTGAAACATTCTGAACTCCATTTCCATTTCATGGAACTTCTTAGAGTAAGGACAAGGAATTTTTAGATTATCAGTCAGTCAGTGTAATCTGTAAAGGTTTCAGTTATTTCTGATGTGGTGTGATGCACATAAATGTATATTTAAAAGTGGACACAGCTCCTTAAAGGGTAACATTCTAATGGTTTTCTTTTTTTTAAAAAATGACTATTTTATCCGTCACCCATTTGCAGGAGATTAGTCAGTTATAAATAAGACCATATACCCCATTTTAAAATAATCAAAATGAAGAGACTGTCCACACTAAATAAAATAAACTTTATTAGGCACTTTAAGAGTTTTGCAGGAGGCTGTAAATTCATTTTCTGGTGTTGCTTTGACAAAAACCAATAAGAAGCATGGCCCATTAGCAAATGTTCCTGTCTGCTGCTTTGCGAAATGGCTTCTCTCACAGAACGCCTGTCATAGCAGCTGAAGTATAAGTACCAGTAATATATGCAATAATGCATGCGGTAGCACCAAGGAGAGCTCCAGCACAAACCACTGACGTCAGCTGCAGCCCAGGCAAGGAAAACAGGCAACAGATTCCAACCCTGAAGGGAGTAATACAGTATCTTCAGGCATGTGGATGTCTGTCTAAAAGACTATAGGTTGGCATGTCGATATTCATTCTCCATCAAAACATTATAACATGTTAAAGTACTATTGTAAGATCAGAACAGTGTGCCAGACTGCTGTCTGCAGTTCAGATGGCCAGCGATGGTAATATTACATGCCATCTGGGTCTGTTCTACTCCCTGTGACTTACAGTCTTCAACCATGGAGCAGGGGTAGAGCCCGTCAAATAGCTGCCACTAATACTGCTGATAAAAATGAAAACCTGTTGATAGACTACAGTCAATAGTAAGTTTTGTTAACAAAATGAAGAGTGATGTTATTATGTAATACAAGCATTACCACAGCAGTTATGCTCATAATGCATTACAATCACTATAAAATAATAATAATAATAATAATAATAATAATATTATTATTATTATGCCATGGCATACACTACTAAATTAATAAACAGGAACTAAATTGATATCTAGGCCCTGGGCAGAGTCTTGTTTTGGTCACAGGTGAGTTGATTCTAGCTTTATATACAAATGGAGATCATTTTTGTCTGACTGGCCTGGGACAAGGCACCCAGGCAACATCAGGCTATATATGGCAGCGAGAAGCAGAGCCGAGCAAAACGTTTCTATTTCTTGGATGCAGGCCGCGACTGCTGGCTTCCTAGGCTCGCACGTACAGTATTGTCAATTTAAAACAACTATTACGAAAACCGATTACAACCTGACGCTTAGATTTTATATAAACGAGTACCATCATGTTTTTTCTGTATAGTGAAGGCCCGTGGATCCTATGATACACTGTAGCTCATTCAGCGCATTTTGAACAGCAGTATAATCGCCTGATGAGAAATGATCTCATTTTTCGCTCGCAGGTCGGATTTAGACAGAAATACTCGAGCACGGAACCGAGACTATATAAACAGATCAATGCACGGCATGCGCATTTGTTAATAATTTGGAAAACATCGCGCGAACGAATGTAAAAATCTTGCGTGTAGGCTAATTAAACACTATCCATACAGACAGACTTACCGGAATCCTGCGTGAAACATTATCCTTGGACCTGCCGAATTAGCGTATTTTGGAGTAGAGAAAATGTTATCTTTCTTAATCGAAACATAGCTTATCAGTGACAAAATTATCAAAGCAACGCTTAATATGACAAA
The DNA here is from genome assembly GCA_026784285.1 of Stomatorhinus walkeri. Taxonomy (NCBI): domain Eukaryota; kingdom Metazoa; phylum Chordata; class Actinopteri; order Osteoglossiformes; family Mormyridae; genus Stomatorhinus; species Stomatorhinus walkeri. The sequence goes on along the minus strand of JAODUD010000040.1, from coordinate 10,202,919 downwards.
ACCCAGAGCGTTAGCAGCGCGGACCATCTTGCCGTATTCTCAGCCCCGGCTGCGAAAACTCACGCAATGAACAAACCTCGAATTCATCAATGCAGTATACAAAAGCTCACGAAAATTTACTGAGCACTGAAAGTTAGGATGGTTTTATAAGTAAAAAACCGCAGTGGTGATATGAGCACTTGATATGGCAGCCGGAAGCGTAAGTGACAGATGCTCCCTCATCCTTGAGTCCGGCTTCAGACGGCGCTGCTGCCCCGCTCCTCAGTCAGAAAGACAAATGGTACAGGAATAATGTGTGCGTTCAATACCAGCATCTGAATTTAATTAATTGACTCGCAGCTCCGTTTTTTTAAAGGGGACCAACCGTGTCTTTCGGATAGATTGAAACAGATACCAGTATGGCCAGGTGCACGATAGGGGCTTTCGGGCTGTGCCAAGAAAGTGTCTTTCGTTGGTCTCGCGCCGGCCCTTAGCGCCATGACGAGAGGAAGCTCGCGCCGCGAGATGTCCATTTTACTGCGAGGAAGAAAGGGACGGCTCGCGGGGCGCGCGCCTCATATGTCTGTATTTCATCATAACCTTTCTTTTGTGATGAATGCCCCTGATGTTTGTGTAATTCTTGAGAGGGGCAAGTAGAGTAACTTTTACTGAGTAAGCATGACTGGTTCATGCTTGCTAGTAAGAAGTCCATAAGCAGTATATTCAGGTGTATCCCTGAATGGAGCCCTTACTTAAAAATATATATGAATTAAGATTTATAAAAGCGCACAAGAATATTTGTAAAATTTTAAATATTTACGGTATTATAAATTTACTTATATTTAAGGATTACTTATATTTAGGGCAGAATTTTCCCAGGGATTAATAAAGTCAATCTTAATCCTAAATAAATTTGCATATGTTTGATTTGTTGGGAGTATTGTTGTCAATTCGATTTTTGAATGGTTAGTTTAGATGTATTATATGTCCGATTATATAAATGTTTTTAAACATAACAGAAGTTCAAGTGATACTGGTGTTATAAATCTTCCACATCATTTAATCTAATATTGAAATGTAATCTCAGTGGTCCTAAATAAAGGAAGAGGAAGCTGATTTGTTATGTGTTTAAAATCTTATAAATCAATAAAGGCAAAAGTTTTCCGATACTTGAGGGTGCAGTTTATCAGTGTGATTAGGACAACAGTGAAGAAGATTTAAGACTGCTTAGAATGAAGGATGAAGTGTCAAACTAGAATGATAATCCAAAACAACCACTGAATAGCATTAAATGTGCTTAGTACAAACTGCTTTGCAGAAATTCCCATTGCTCTTGCAGGTGTTTTTTTTTTGTTATTTTCCTCTACTGAATTTCCAGTGCGTGTACCGATTGATAGACTGGCATCCTGTCCAGATCGTCCATCTGCTTTGCATCCCATGATTCCTGGGACAGGCTCCAAGCCCACCATGAATCTGTGCTGGATAAGGGACTATGGATGATGGATGGATGAGTTTGCATTATGACTATTGTCCATTTCCTAATGAAGTTCATTGCACTGTGGATTACATACATAGTCTTACATACTGTACAAAACAATGTTAAGCCTTCGGAGAATCTACTACTTTTCAGTCTGCCGTTTTGGAATCGCAGGTATATTTGTATTCCTGAGTATAGCGACCTACTTTAAAATACTGTTAAACTATTCACGGTGGTTTTAAGAAATTCTGGATATTGGGACTGGGAAGTGTAATACCTAGATGTAGTTCGCAAGATTTTTTATTTTTTAGCATCTTCATTTATCTCACCTTATGTCAGGTAACCTTTAAATTATAAACCCTCTCTGATGACCACACCTATTTCATGTGCTGGTAGGCCAAACCCAGCCAGAGATGGCTCAGTTAATAATTTGTCAAGACAGTAGTGCATGATGCTGCATCCTGGGACAAGTCAAGAGGTCAATGACTCCCATTTCCCAGGAGTCCCTGGGCTCTTCTTCCTAGCTCACATTTCAAAACAGTCACCTATACAGTAGCCGGCACGTGAATATAAGTACCTCTTTTTATGTCACTTGCTTTCTGCAGAGTATTTTCCTTCATATTCTAGATTTTTCCACTTTCTAAATATATCAGGGATTTACAAAATGCTTGCAATAGTTGTGTCAAAGTCATGGACAACTTGACTGTATTACAGCTCCAATTTTCAGTCTTGCACAGGGTTTTTGACCTGATGATGTGGTTTGTTTTGTTGGTTCACTTCCCTCATGGAGCTCCACGGAGATTTGACCAAAACGTTTGGCAAGTTACCAAGCTAGGCTTTGACATTTTGCAAGCAAATATAGGTTAATTGACTTAAGTAAACTCATCTATCCCAATGAAAAAGCCTCTCAGTGACAGAGACTTTCAAGGAAAGGGAATATTATATACAGGAATTCATGTACAGTCTGTCAGATGCTGCAAATCTTATGTACAGAAGCTTTCTGGAACAAATGCTTCCGTGGTAGACTCTCACAGGCTTGCAGAAAATCTCGGAGGCAGACACTTCCTGTTACAGATGAAGTACTCAGGAACTCCCAGGGGAGATAGACCCCCTGGGACAGAGATGTGCTGTGTCAGGGGCACGCAGAGGCTTCCGTGTATATATGATATACAGAAGATCTCAGATATCGAGGTTCTTGGAGATCCCACATGCCCTCTAACCCTTTTCACTTCCCTACGCACGTTTTGTTTTCCCACAATGCCCCTTATACTCACACCAGAACGACTTGTGTTTTATTTTGATTCATCTCATCTGTTTTGTTACACCCATCTTCACTTCCATACCGAAACAAGGTCTCTGTCCCTTCCTCATGTCACATGGTTCTATTTGCCGTCCCGCCCCGAGCATGTTGTACACAGAGACACTACATAACCTCTGATAAGTAAGTACTTGCATACAAGCCTCAGCCTGATGTCATTTCAGAAAGGCAAATAACTATGGACATTTCACAATCCTAATCTTCTCTGGCCGATGAGTAACTGGTCTGAAACCCGCTCTCTGTTTAAACTCTCCCCTCCGATATTTTCCCCCTGTGGTTATATATTTAACCAAGTAGATATGCTTTGCATTAAACACAATGAGTGGGAGTGCTACTGGTCTGCCATGTGGACAAGAAGACAAAGATATAGTGGTTTGCACACCGTAAAGTAAATATTTTACTCACTGTCACATGTTTGTATGTGGTAACTCATTATGTGCATTTCAGAAGTTGATTAAGCCTTTTAAAAAGCTGGTAGGAAATTAATTAAAACACATTTTATTACATTTATTGTATATACATGATGAAGCAACATGGATGAAGTGAGTTAAGTTAGTTAAAGTATACGCAATAAACACCATGTTCAATAATCGGTGAATAAACTTTGATTTTATATAATTCATATTTTAAAGGTACATGCTGAAAAGTTCATTTTGAAGTTTTACTGTAGATTTTGAGGACCGAGAAACCAAAAATAAAGACTGTTTGCTTGGACGAGAAAAATGATATGAAGAACCAAACGCTGAAGAATGAGTCATGCTTCTGTAATTCACTGTCCTGCACAGATATAGGTACTTCTTGATAATGATTGATAATGACTGAGGGATTAATGATTATAGTGCATTAAGTATTCCCGGAATATTTACCCCACAATCTAAAGGATAACGGAGAAGGAGTTAGTCCCACAGTGAAGGTATAAGCGACAGCAGAGTAGTCATTAGATCATCTCTGGGGCTTCCCTGGGGACATTCACTCTGTTACCCTACGGTCTGGCCCACGTCCCTCAGAGGACTGTTGTTTGGGCCCCTGGTGGGTGTGTAATGGGCACAGCTGTTATCATAAAATTGGCCACTGAAAGCTGACTAATCTGCTGTGAGGACCAAACGAGACTCTGTACTCTCAGCATTCCGGCTGCTTCTGGAATCAACTGGTCTGCGAGAGTGACCGTCAGCGAGGCCGCCACCGCGCCAACATTTCACCACATTTTCCAATGCACTCTTTTCCAGCGCGCCTGACCTCTAAAGTTCACGCTCCATCCATTAATTTGTAGTCACTGACTGCCCCTTTGTCTGACCTGTGCTGAGAGTAGATTATAGCTCGGTTACATCTGAGGGTTCCCCAAATGCATTCCCACATCTCTCCCCTTCAGAGAAACCAATTTTAGGGAAATGTGGGGCACGTGGCTGATTTGCCCCCGCCATACTGAAATTGTGGCCAGTCATTGATGTGTTCATCTAGGCAAGTAAAATTACCCCCAAGATCGATTAAACCATGCTGTAATTTTTCTAATTAAAGTGTTTACAGTATAATTTCATTTTTATGTGCAAGATATAATATTTGCCGCCATACATGTCAGATATTGCGTTTCGCTTCCAAACTGCATCCAACACTCTGGAAACTGGCTGTTGTAGGGAATTTTTGAGGTCGTTTGACTGCAGACCAGTTATTTCGTTGTTTTAGGGGACATTTTCCTTGGAGTGAATACAAGCCTTTAATTATTCTGCACCTGCTGGTTTTCGCTCCTAACCCTAATCCCATTATAATGAATATAAACCAGTGAAACCACTTATTATTACTTGATATTTCATTGAGATATCTTCACAAAAACAAAATGCTCTTTCTTCATGCTCTGTGCTGCATCTTTTGACAAGCGAGGCACCTTCACTAAGAACTTGGCAAACTTAATTTCTGCCAGTGGACACCCCTGCTAGTATCAAAACAAAAAGCGTGTGTACTGTGCCCAACGGATAATCACTGCTGCATAGTAAACCATTCAGCAATGAGTAACACTTGGTCAGCCACTATATTAAAAACTGCACAAGTCACAGACACACTAAGTAATAAATGTGATGAATCACACGATGAACTTTGAGTGACAACTGCTTTAGCGAGTACTGTAAGATAAAGCTCTACAACACCAAGTATTACAAAACAAAATACTGAGTATTAAGTACTGCGTGATAATAAACCACAAGCTCTCTGAGCAGTAAGTACTGCTTGATAAACCGCTATTGCAGGCATTCTGCACATTGAGGCCGCGTTCGTCTGAACCCGTCAGGTCATTTGCTCTAATTTACCTCATGCCTAAACTCACTAAAATCCCCTTCTGTCAATACAGCCTATTTCAGGCACTGCTGCGCCCCCAGCAGCGTGTGGGAAATGGAAGTCTGCAGTGGGGCAGGATGAGTGGGGAGGGGGGATTTGGGCTTTATGCTGAAATTAGGCTGTATAGCTACATTTTTCAGCATCATGAAGTTTATACTATAAGTGTGTGTGTGTTTATTAAAAAAAAAAAAACACACACACACAGCAAGGATTTGAGCTAACGTGACTGATCCATTTCCTGTGTTGCCAGTGCAGTGAAGCGCAGGGAAGCAGCGCAGCCGCCAGGGCTTACGTGGGGTGAAGCAGAGAGCCAACTAGCTCTGTCTGCGGGCCTGGAGCAAGCTGCCGATCGATAGCTTTGCTGTGGCCGCGGGCCAGCGTGCGGCTCACCGGCGGAGCGAAGGCCGGGAGGGGGGGCTCTGCGCATCGACGCTTTGGCTCCAGATGCCAGGCCCCGCAGCAGATTTGTGCGTAGAGGTCCAATGCTCCCTGGCAAGGTGACTGCCCCGGTCTGACTCCACGCATGTACGCTCTAGTTACTCATTCTCTCTGCAGTTCTGATTTTTTCAATCCTGTTTTTAAAAATACAGTGTATCATGTCATTTCTTGTTCATCAGATTTAGTGAGTCAACACTTACACATTTACACACTCCTTGTTTACGTGCAATCAAATCTTCCAGAATGAGTTGTGAGTACTGTGGGTACAGCGAGTACCTCTAACAAAGTTCAGGTAAAGCCACCTGTGACCGCTTGTGCTTTTTAGGGAGATTTTGCTCTGTTCTGTTTACATGTTCCTTGCTCACCTGAGCATTAGTGCAACACGAGTCCAATTTTAATGCAGAAAAGCATTTTTAATATGAATTTTAGAGGACACCAGCATACAGGCAGCAATGGAAATAGGACAGGGAACCTGGAAAAAAGTTCATAAGTAGGAAATGAAAATGTTGCTGCAACTGATCAATACAGTTGTTAGAAAACATTGATCAGACTAGGAGGAAGCCTTGTTTTATGGATGTGTGTTTTTTGCCTATCCGGAACAAAAGGGTCTCTAGGGGCTTGTTGAGAAATGGGCAAAATCTCTCCCACCCTAAAAAAACGAAAGGGAAGAGAGATAGAAAATGAAGAGGGCAAAAACAAAAATACTAAAATGGAGAGAAAAAAAATGAAGTCATTTATCATCAGTGCTGCAGCGGTGCTATCTCTCTCTGGGTCTCTTTCTCACTCACCATCTCATGTAGCCTTTTGGATCAGATTTATATTGTTGAATTGTAGTTTATCTAAAGGCAAGCTTTCAGTGTGAGTCCGCAGGAGTGTCCTACGTGACTACTGAGCCACATAGGAGGCTGCCAGATTCTGCAGGTTTACAGACTCTACAAAGCAGTGAAGGGTTTCTCTTCCTTTGAAGCCATGTGGTACTTCAAAGGTTTTCTTTGAGCTACAGGTTAAAAACATTTTTTATATTTTGCTTTTTGTTTTCTACATCTCCTTCATCCCCCCCCCCCCTTTTAGTGCACATATTCACTTGTGGGATTTTGCTGTTGACATTATAAATATGAAAAATTTCATTCTGCACACCCCATTTTGTTTATCTGGACATTCAGCACAGACTATAGTCATCTAGCAGGGCATGCAGATTATCATCTTATTAAAAAAATTTTTATACTTATAACTACAATCCTGCACAGGATAAATGGTTGAAGTGATTGGAAAATGCATGAAAGCATCTGTCAAGCAGTTAAACTAATATTAATTATGACTAATAATGAGTAGGTACCATTCAATTTTTTTTATACCAAAATAAAGACCCTCCTGTGTCACTGCATGACCATAGGAGGATAATGAAAGTACTGACATATGTACAGTAAGTGACATCTTCTCTTAACTTCTTTATCCACCTAACTACCCTTGAATCTCTTTAGTAATATACCTACTTGCCTGTTCACTTTGACTGCCCAGTTAACTACCGATTCATTAAGCTACAAACCTTTCCAGTTTTGTATCTTTACTTCTACCAAGTATATTTCATTACCTTGCTTTTTAAACATGATGTCAATAGAACAGATCTGTGTATCTCCTATATAAGAAGCTCCTTTGGACAGAGCACTAGTAAGGTCACATGACTGCCGGGACAGCAATAGACACGCTTTTCGAGCCAACAAAAGACAGACATGGGTCTGCAGTGCTGCCACACGCAAACGGCGGTAAGTGGAGTGTTGAGTCATTATGGGGTCAAAGGTTAGGTCAGCTCCTCCGGGGCCACATGGAGATCCATCACTCCCACAATGCAATGTGTCAGTGCTGAGCTACTCTATGAGTGCTCATCAACTCCAGCTATGATTGCATTACTGATCCTACCCTGTTGTACCCAAGAAGGATCCTTACAGAGACTTTACTCAACCAAGATAAAACTATTATACTGACTTAACATGGCAGCCTTGCAGAGCTGCTTTCTGACCTTTATGTGATCCACTGATATCCATCTACCAGATAATTTTTTGTTTCAGTCTTTCCATACATCTACCTCTAAATCCCCATCCGGGCACATACAGCTCTTTCTGCTTCTTATTTCTCAGTCCATTTGTTTAACATGCTATCTGCTTGCGTGGTCACTTACTGACTAATTGCTTGTAACCCTTCTTACAGTATCTGTTTATCTCATTAATAAATGTATTGTACACATATGCCTTTCATCCTTTACATTAAATTCAGGGCCTAACAGCTACTAAACAGCTAAGAAGTTCAATGTCTGGGCTCTCCGGGGTCTTGTGTAGCTGCTTCTGATACCCTAAAGACCTTATGCTTTATTCATAAAGCTGTATAATGCTGACCAGCCACTCAGACTCTGCTTGTAAATGACAACAGTCTTCTCTGAAGTGACTGAGTGAAGATCCACTTCTGGACACGGGGGGTCTGTAATGATGGGAGCAGATTCAGAAGAAGGTCATCGGAACCACCTCTAATGAGTGGTGTTCAATTTCAGTTGGACGAAACATACATATTAGAGCCAACCGCTGAGAGAAGGGTTAAATGTACAGGCTTCTCTATCTGACTTAGAGAAATGACTAGACCCCCAGTTTTTACATAAGATTGCCCCATCAGCAAAAATCTCATCGTACTCTAAGGGCAGACGACTTGTCAATGATCTTCAGGCTTTAATCAGGTTAAACTTAACTTAGCTAAACACCAAAAATGGCAGAGATGGAGATGATTTCCGACTCCTATGTTACATGATCCATTATCAAAACTATTGGAAATTACCAGCAAGCTAGAATAATCTACATCAGAAAAAAATCAGTAAGGTATTCAATGTGTAGACCATGGCTTTTGCCCAAGCTTGCTCATGGTTGTTGACTAGTCTAATCGCTCCGGCACCACTTTCCTCCAGCACTGCTGACATCAGGACTGTTGTGGCATTTCGATAATAGAAAATCGACTGCTTCTCAAGACATAGAGATGATTTGGGCTCCCCAGTTCTTGAACCAGTGGGAGGCATAATTATTTTGGTGTGACAGACACTCCATGTGAACGTTCACTCTACGTGAACCATGGTGATGACGCCAACCATCTTACCCTAAAGGAGATTTTTATATTAAAAATATTATTTGAAATATATATTTAAACTATAAGTGATTTGTTTGGTGCCATGTCTGAAATTGTTCCTTGGAACAATTGAGGAAATGGTTGTTTGTCTTTACACACCTCCATGCAAATTTTGAGTTCTGCTAGGTCTGTACTTATAGCCATGCACATTTCATGAAAAATAGGATGTAGTTTAATGTTGAAAATATATCACAGCTACTCTTCTTGTTTCCTAGCAGCACCAAGCTACATAGAACTTGTCTGGCAAATTTCCTTTGCAGAAGAAGAGATAACGCTCTCAACAAAGTCAGATTCACGCGAAGACTCTGTGTCTCTAAAGACACCAAGTCATGCTTTGTGATATTCTTTGAGAAGGGCAGCAACTTTAACAGCTAATTTCGGCAATTTCTGTGAAAATCACAGCTCACTGGTTTCTTAGTTCTTCCATCAAGTGTGCCAAATGACTCCGCCATGAGCATGAAGGTTGAGTGACACATCCTTCTCCGCTTCAGCGCGGCCTGTGAAAGACAGTAGAACATGATGGAAGTGCTGAAAGATGTCATTTCCACAGCAGTTTGTGGCTTTTGTTCTCAGTCAAAACCTAAAGGGACGACCTCGGAGGTTCTCAGTATTACAGCATGCAGTCACTCTAAAACCATGACAACTTGAATTGTTGATTGTTCAAAAGAAGTCAAATAAAGCTTTATTGTCATTTCAACCATGTACAATACACTGAAGCAAAATAATGTTCCTTCTGGGCCCACAGTGCAATATTCATGACTGGACAGACATTTTCATGCCAAATACAATTTATGTAGTACAAAAGTACACTTTTCAATAATTTAAGGGGAGGGGAGACATAGGGAAGACTACTAACTATGTTTTCTATCTAGCATAAACAATCTACATTAGACAAACAATGAACAGGCGCACTAGACGGCACTGGGAAATTAGTACGTGGAAGTTCTGTCTATGCTTAAAGTCGCAGTGCGGCCAATGTAGACAGAATTTTCCTGTAGGTCACAGACAGTTCTTGTCATGTTCCACCCGTACGAACCTCCTGTGTGCCACGCCCCCCTCGTTACCTCGTGTCCGATCCTGATGGAAACCACCTGTTGTCTATTCGTGCCTGATTGTACTCACCTGTTGTTTATCAGTTCTTGCCCGTCCTGTGTATTTAGTCCGCGTCTGAGTCCGTCTCCCCAGAGAAGTCATTGTAGTGTTACGTGTCGTGTTATGTGCTGTTACCCCCTGGATGTCCGGAATAAACCCCGTTTTCCCCCGAATTCCTGCCTGACGTGACAGTTCTTGTATAGTCATAGAATTTGGTGTGCGGCTTAACTTTCTTATTAGAAAGACTGAGCTTTTTGTAGGAATATAGTCCACTATGTCAGTGGTTTTCATCTAAGGGTCCATGACCTTTTAGGGACCTCACAGGGCATCCAGAACGACATGTTCTACATGGACAACATTTACAATCAGCTCGTTTAGGCGGGAGCCCACTTCATTCACAGCGGCTCTGGGGAAAGAAATATCAAATGCTGGTCCTTAATTCTTAGTTACTTTTGTGATGATCTAGATGCGGTGTGGGGGGGGGCTGTATCTGGTAGATTTTTATTAAGGGATCCCTGGTATAAGGAAGGTTGAATACCTTTGCATAAAATAAATGTTAATTTGTTTTGATGCATTTTGACTAATATCACTTTAGAGTCCTCACGTCGATTTTTCCGTGTACATGCCTGGAATTTCTATCATTCCGAGGATAGAGAAAGACACACCCTCAATATAAAATACAGTGGCTATAAATGTAGCATTACTTGTTTCAGCATATTGGCTTCCAGTGGTGATAGTGACACACTCGCGCTTGTGCTACTGTCTTGATGTGTTGACAGAAGGCAGACTTGGTACAGAAGTGGCACTAGGATTGAATATTCTGATTTGTGACCTTTGACCTCTCGATCTACCTGCTGAGACTTGTAACCCCTGCATCCCTTACCACATCAGGAAGATTCATCACTGTGATGTATATCAGAGTTTGCCAACCTGGTCCTCAGGGACCCACAGCCAATCCACATTTTTGCTCCCTGCCAGACAGTCCACATTTTTGCTCCCCCCCAGCTCCCTCCCAGACAGTCCACACTTTCGCTCCCCCCAGGTCCCTGCCAGACAGTCCACACTTTTGCTCCCTCCCAACTCCCTGCCAGACAGTCCACACTTTTGCTCCCTCCTAGCACCCTGCCAGACAGTCCACATTTTTGCTCCCTCTCAGCTCCCTTGCCAGACAGTCCACATTTTTGCTCCCTCCCAGCTCCTTGCCAGACAGTCCCCATTTTTGCTCCCTGCCCAGCTCCCTGCCAGACAGTCCACAGTTTTGCTCCCTCCTAGCTCCCTGCCAGACAGTCCACACTTTTGCTCCCTCCTAGCACCCTGCCAGATAGTCCACATTTTTGCTCCCTCTCAGCTCCCTTGCCAGACAGTCCACATTTATGCTCCCTCCCAACTCCCTGCCAGACAGTCCACATTTTTGCTCCCTCCCAGCTCCCTGCCAGACAGTCCACAGTTTTGCTCACTGATGTAGATGCTTAGTGCATTTTATTATTCCCATTTAAAAATGCCATCTCTGCATTATTTTATAAAGTCCTTAGACGAACATAAAATATCACTACTGCCTTCTGATGTGGAGCTTTTGTTTTGTCTCTTAACATTTATGATTAAATAAATAGGTTTCTATTAAAGTAATTTTAGGTATGAACAAAAAGAGGTATCACTCCAGTTATTTCAGTTCAATTTAATTAATTGTTACATAATGTCGTTTCCACTGATTGTCATGACTGTCGAGAACCAACATTGCATTTGCCCTATGTATGCCCTAATTGACTAGGTTTCCCCTAAAATCAGACAGGAGGCTTCTCCTATCTTGTCATAAATGAAAATGCCCTTTAGCCAATCACCTTCTGTTTGGAGATAAACTACCAAGCTGTCAGTCCCCTGAGGGGGAGGCTTCCGTTTTACTGTTTTTCTGTGTGTGTTTTGACTCATAAAAAAAGCCCCTACAGCCAGGATTAAGGATTCTACAATTGCGGGATGGACATCTGTCGGTTTCAGACACGCCACGCTGATCCGTGCACCTGGCAGAAGGGAGAGTGCAATACCCCCCTAGCAAAGTGGCAGAGGTGAAATGAAAGAAAGTGACGACGGCATGCATTCCCTGGGCCTCACGAAGGAATGGTCACTTGGTCATGCTGCATCATCAAAGACATGAACTGAATAGGCGAAAACCTTTGGCAGAAATCGCACTGAGTGCACGCACTTTTATTTCTGCTTGGGGTGCTTCAGTATCAGTATATGTAAGGGTAACCTGTGGGAGATT
>JAODUD010000040.1:10147216-10159489 GCA_026784285.1 Stomatorhinus walkeri | reverse complement strand
CCCCCCCCCCCCCCCCCCCCCCCCCCCCCCCCCCCCCCCCCCCCCCCCCCCCCCCCCCCCCCCCCCCCCCACCACCGTATACCTTTCAGGTTTCTGCAAAGGGTGTGAACAAGTTATACTGAAAGCAAATATATACAGAGATGAGGGTGGAAGGGAATGACACACTGTAGTTTTTCTGGAATCTTGATTCCAGACATACTTTTGAGCCCTGCATTGTGGCCTGAAATGTTTTACATACCACCTGCTCACTAGACTTGCATTACACCAGGTTGAGCTTTTGTCAGCTTACTAACAGCTTACTTGTTCAATAAGGCCCATATCTGAGAAAGGCGTGTCCCGAAATCCACCATTATGAGCCACTGTCAGGCAAATGTCAACTCACCTGTCTGAGGTATGAGAGAGCGCCACTGCATGGTACAAGTGCAAAAAGGTCAAAGCAGTCACAGCTTTAAAGCGGAAGTCGAGCTTCTCCGAGACAATCTTTTCCATGCGGCTGAGGTCGGACACAGTGAACTTGCACTGGCTGATGCGGATGAGCTCATGGGAAGGTGCCACGTTGCACTCCTCCTCCAACTCGTGGGCTGCTATGTGAAGGCAGCACACTCCGATGCAGGGCAGGTGCTTGGGCTGGACCTGGGAGAAATTGCAATGTTACAGGTAAATTTCCATCAACACTGCAGGTTTCCTCACCAACATCACTGACCCAGAAAAGAAGAACTGAACAAGCATCCTAGTGGTATTTACAAACATTAACTAAATTCTTTTCAAAACAGCTGATTATTTAGCAAATAAGACCATGCTACTCATTTTTCCAATTAAATCAATTGAAGCATCATATATATTAAGGCAACAGAGCCATATCACTAATCATATGAAATAAGTACTTTCGGTGATAAATTACTACCAAATCAGCAGAATCACATGCATCTTAGAGGTATCATGCTGACGTGATGCACAGTTTCTCACCTTCATCATGGCTAGGAACCTGTCTAGGAGATTCACAGCCAGGACAAAGGTCTGTGTGCTGTACCCAAAAAAGCTGGTCAGACTCCACAGATCCTCCACAATGGTATCCCTGCATTTAGCAGAGATTCCATTCTTTTTCTGAAAATGAAACAGAAACACACATCCATATAGATCCACTGGCAAAAATGACAATTCATAATCAAATCACTGATTAACTATTTTAAAAAATGTGATAACTGGTAGGGTAATACGACACTGTCCTGCAGGCCGAACCTGAACTTTTTTCTCCAGCAGCCTCGTCTAAATCGGTACACACGGCTCAGCCAGGGGTCACTTTACCTCCACAGTGGACTCGATCAGCTTCAGACCGGCTTCCCTTGGCAAGTAGATGGCTTCTTGGTCAAGGTTGGACCTCAGTTCTTTCATGAGTGTGTAAGCTTCCTTCTCCTGATCTTGGTTCAGAAAGCCCTTCATTCTACATGGCAAAATAAAGTTAAAGCGATGAAAAACATACCAAATTAACTACAGTGTAGCTGCTTGTAGCATTTGGAGGCGTCAACCAGCCCCCTCCCCCCTCAGATCGTTCGGACTAGGTGTCACGTAGCCAGCAGGTCAACGCCTTCAACATAAATCTTTGTCCCACAAGCGTGATTATTCGACCTTTTCTGCACAACTTCTTACGTAAGAAATTTAACACGGCTAACCGTGAGGATAGCTGGCGATACCGAACAGTATTTAATTCCGCGGTCAAGCTGCGACAAGCTCACTTAGCCATAGTCTGGAGTATGCTAGCTCGATTTTTCAAATGCATGTAAACAAAGCGCAGAAGAAAACAATTTAAACAGCAATATATATAAAAAGAAACTTCGTATTTACAAGCTATCTTGAAAGCAAACACTAAAAATGAAAGTACCGGAATTCCCGACTACTGGACATGTAACGAAAAGTCGGAGGTTTTATTTATACAAACGTACCTAGACAAACAATATCACATTTTCCATAGTTTGCATAATTTTTTTTTAGCATTTTAGGCATCCGTTCGCAATTTTTTGTGACCCATTACTTGACAGTTGACCGTTAACCCGTCTCCCACCCAGAGACGGTGTTTCGGGCGTTACAGCTTTACATCAACCAGCGTCCGTCGATCGCTCACAAAGACACCGTATATTCGCCTTATAGCGTCCAGCAAACGCTACTGTCTGTAAATGCTAAAGTGCAAGGCTTAAAAACTAGAAAGATGATATATCATTTCACGACAGCAGTTGTCATGGTAGCTTTGCTTTTCGGTCGCTGCGAAGCAACCATAGGCAAAGTAAACACTGAACAACGTCAACCGACGCTGCCAGGATAGTAAAAAAAATATGCATATAAAAAGAAATCGCTGAAAACCTCAAAAGATGCCTTTGCATCCATGACGAGGTTAATGCATTACATTGACGTGAACACCGAAAACATCGGCAGGAACGGGTCCAGCGGGCGAACAAACACATAAAACAAAAACACCGTTTGCAACTAGTCGCTACATAAAAGGAAGTGTCAAAGCCTTCAAAATTTCTATATCGATGACCAATTACTGGAAGCGATGTCAAAAGCAATGCGTGTGTCGCCACACACAAAAGAGTAATATTTATAATAATCTAACGAGATTGATATTTAACGGCGGCTAGCCAGATACCTTGTCAGGGAAAAAAATCTGTTCTCCGGAGAAAAAGAAATGGTGTCAAAAACAGTGAGAAAAATAATAAAATAGCGTAGTGTATAAAGCTATACACTGTTCCCTTAAGACCCCATTTCGGTTATTTGTAGCTAAAAATACATTATTGTATTGAAATAATCCAAATCCAAGCCCGACCAATTTTCTTATTTCCTAGCCTTTTTCCTCTTGTTGATGTTCGCTGATTTCCACGCCCAGTGCACTACGTCATCTTGGGCGGAAGGATCTGGACTTTAAAGGCTGATAGCATCAGAAGTATAGTTCCTACGCGATCATCAAAACGCTTAAAATTCACATATTTTGTGCAGACTTTGTTAAATATAAATTAAGTCTGAGGTTATTATTTTTTTTTATGAAATGATAAATATTACATAAGATACATAGCCAGTTGTTTGACCTATAAACCTCGCACTTCTCCTTTTTGATTAGGCGAACCACTACTTTTAAATGACCCAGTTTGTTTTGTATGTTCAAAAAGTCCGCCCAAAATTTCTCTCCTGCTATTGGACACACGATGGCACATACTTTGGTTCTATTGGTCGATATATTTCTTGCGTCTTGATTGGACTTTGTTGCTGGAGCTATGTCTTCCTGTTTTTGTTATCTACAGTACAATTCATTGCGAGTAAAATGTAGCCGACTATGTATAATTTCTGCCATCTAGGAAAATGCAATTATTTTTTAGCAGATTTTACAATTCCAGAAAATTACGTGTAAAATCGACGTTTTGTAGCGCTATATTCGTTTTAGTTTTTTTTTTGCTTCTTCGGTAGACGGCATATTTGATTAGTTTGAAGACAATAAGACGTAATGCAAGACGTAGAATATACGACCGAGGGGAGGTATCATAGTGGAATAAAGATGGCCACGTTCAAGGCTTCAAATAAAGCTAAGAACAATAATCATTTTAGGTCGTAACCTTTACTGTATCGATCTCAGTTACTAGGATCATAATGTAAAAACATTACTTGCTTAGCAACGAAGCGCATTTTTATGGTTAAATAACGCATACAAGGACTGCTGATGAATTGGCTATGAGGTCACACCGACATGGAGTTACAGGCAATTGACGTAGTTAGGCTACATGGAGAAACCCAGACTTCCTCAGTCAAACCTAAATATTATGCAATAGTGGGGGAAACTACACAGCAGCTCCTGTTTTGCAACGCACTGATAAGTCAGAGTCCCTATACAATTCATCATCAGACATACCAGCAGGATGCATCATCAGAAGATGTGATAAGAATTTTTGTAGTGAGATTTAATTAGTCAGCTTGCCAGTGCGCAAAATCTTTGTTTTTAATCATTTTGCTTATATTACAGTTTTGCATTAAGAAATATCACCATATCAGTATAAAATCTTCAGTATTAAATTTTTTTTTAATTACGTTTGTAGATAAAGGTGATGTAATTGCATCATCTATGCAAAATCTAGAAACAAATTCAATTATATATATATATATATCTTCTATTTATCCTTTAACTCTGGTCCTGTCTAGTGTGGATGCCCTAAAGATACTAAAGAAGTCTGTTGCTTTAAATGTCATATTTTTATGATACCATCCACTGACTGGATACAGGCTAATGCTGTTTGAAATATTAGACTGTATTAGAAAGACCATAGTTGGCACGGGTGCTTGGTTTACATTTGAAAGATTTAAAAACAGAACATTTAGACACAAAACACTACTGGAGTGTGCACTGACAGAAAAAGGGTACAGCCCTGATACACCTACCTACAGCTAGGGTACAGCCCTGATACACCTACCTACAGCTAGGGTACAGCCCCAGTGACTATTAAATAGCCCAAAGGGTTGAAATTGGTACTTTTTGTCCTGCCCTGATCGTCCACTCCTCCCACGGGCCACACTTCCCTCGTTAACCCCGTGTGGAATCCCCATGTGATCAGCTGTTTCTTGTTGTTGTCATTAGTTTTATGTATTTACTCCACGTTTCAGTTTGTTTCCACAGTCCAGTCATTGTATTGTCAGTCTGTGTTTGCATGCCTTGCCTTCCTATTAATTAAACCCCGTATTTTCCTGATTCCTGGCGTCCTGCCCCTTTGTCTGTGCTCTGTACTATACGACACTTTTTTTTTTTCCCTCAAAGCATGTAAATCTGTATATTTAGGCTGTATAAAGTATAAAATGGGGCGGGGAGCTGGCGACTTAGCATTCCAAGTTTGAGGGCTGGCAAAATTTACCATGGGGGAGCCTGAAGTCCACAGCTGATTTTTTTTTTATCACAGTGGTCCAGTAGGTAGCACTGTTACCTCACACCTCTGGGCTTAAATTCCATCTGCTCTCTCTGTATGGAATCGGTATGTGTCCTGCATGTCAGGATCGTCTGTGTACCTTGGCTCCCTTTTCACATGAGATTAGTGTGTCTAAACTGCTTGGCGTGTGTGTGTGTGTGGTCTTGTATATATTACACTGTGGGGACCAATGTGATACAAATCTGTAATTTGATGTGGGGACCCCTCCTTCAGTCACAATGGGAAACTTAGTTTTACAAAAATCGAATACCAAAAGATCTGTCTTTTGTTTAGTTACTTATGAGTAGAGGTTACAGTTGACATTGTTCGTTGTGGGTTTTGCAAATAGAAATGAATGGATGGTCCCCACAAACATATAAGTACAAACGTGTGTGTGTTTATGCATGTGCCCAGAGATGGACAAGCATCCCATTCACAATGTATCCGAGCTTGTGCCTCTTTGTTTCGGATCGGTTCCAGGCCTTCTGCGACCCTGTTCAGGACAAGCGGTTACAAGATGGATGGGTGGATAGATTAGTATATTTTGCCATCTAGTGGCCATGTAAACATTTATACACGCATTATTTTTCTGAGAAATGTGCCTAAATGTTTTACGCCCAACGCAATCTCAAATGCTGCTGTATGCTCCATATTTTGTAGAACCCCTGCTGGATGGAAACAAATATAATACGAATATCTAAATATTTAAATAGCAAAAACTGTCTAACAGCGCGATCTAACCACAGCAGAGGACTACAGACCATCGGACGATGCCCTTCATGCTTACGTGTGACTCAGTTAAGGAGTGAGGTCCACCCCTTCAGAGGAATGTGCACGTATATTTCTGAATAGGGGTCGCAATTCAGCAGAGCTTGCATGTCGTTCTGTCAGATAATACACGTAATCTTTAGTAGCCTAATAACCTATGTGTGAACCGTGTATATGGTTAGTGAGGCCATATATTGATCTGTTGTAAGCTTTAATTTACGAAGTGTATTTCTTATCCTGTTTGTGATTAACTGGCAGATATACTAATTCCTTGGCACTTGGCATGATACTCTAATTTACCAGTTAAGATTCGAAAATGTTTTGTTGTTAATCGCCAAACGTTTTGATGTAAAGCTTTATTTACAATAAATAAAAGACAGATCATAGGAGGCTTGTAGCCATAAATAAATTCCATATGTAATGTCCGGCGAACATACTTATTGCTCCCCCTTGGTACAAGTTGCCAGCCTGGGATTCCCCCTCGGTACGTTTTACCGACCAGGGGCAATCCTATAATTTTGCTACCTGGCTACGTGCCTGAATCATACGTACATTATTAGAAGAATTATTAGGATCGCAAAATATTAGGGTAGGGCAGTAATCCTTCGATCTATCTTCTAATGGTTTATTGAATACCGAGTCTCGGGTCTCGAGTGTACTATTAATTGAACTAATTAGATCTACTTAAATATTAAATTAATATAAATATTGAGTACTCTGTTAAATTCATTCTAAATCAATACGTTAACTGTAGATTTTGCTGGTCTATTATTAGATAGATAGAGAAAACTAAACGACCACGAATGTCTTTGGATGTATCCAAAATATTGATTTTGAATTCATAATTATTACTTTTTAAATTAGTTGTGTATTATTTTGTAGTTCTTGAGGTCTAAAATAAGGCGGCTGAAGGCATCGTAAACAGGCTCTACAATCGTCTTTGTTTGGGTCTCCAGGCTTCGATCGTACGGACTTTGATTAGATATCAGCGCTTAGTACGCGATTATTATTATTAAGTTATCCATAGAGGGCGCCATAACAATTTCCATGAAGCTTCTTATGAACCACACCGATGTTGGATTTGTAACCAGAAAAATGGTTTATTTCTGCAAGCATATTTAAAATGTAAATATATATATATATATATATTTTTTTTTATTTGTTTACAGCAGACTTTCCATTTCCCATTTTGAGCGTATTTCGATTGGACCTATTTAAAGTTAATCTTTCCGTGTGATTCTACATTATTTCAACCTACAGCTGCATTTCCACTTATTTAACAAGTTGCAAATAGATGCCAACTTTCATGTGGTTAATCTATGTCGGGATCATAACGTGGCTAAGTCGAAGTGCCCATTATTAAGATTAAGATTCAACTTTATTGTCGAGGCACATGACGTAAGTTCAAGTACGACGAAATGACATTATTTGGACCCGAATAACAATACTTATAAAATATCTTAAACATCTGGTTAAAACAGTATCACCCATAGTACATGTACCAACGAATTTGATGTATTTTTTTCTTTAAATCGTCAACAATGAATAACAATAGAAAACTACAGGGCCCACAACCCCATTTTGTGACAATAAGGTCTTGGGGGGGGAGCAAAAACCGCACAGGTGTCCTTGTAATTTTAAGATGATGGATATAGCATGAAAGTTTAAAGGATGAAAAAATGGAAGAGTGGTACTTAGATGGATAAAATGAGGTGTCGCTTAAAAGATATGTGCATTGAATTGAAAAATCAAAGTTTTTCAGTTGTTTTCAGTAAGTTGAGCGGTTGCCTTGGAGATGTCGCCCTGTGACTGGTTAGCCGGGTTAGCTAGCCGTCTGCGCTGCTTTGCGCGAAAAGCTTAGATTCTCGTTCTAATCTTAATGTTTTGCGAGGAAAATGTTCTGCGGACAAGAGAATAACAATGAAGTGGATAAACCCCTTTCTGCAGCCCTTCATTACGGCATGGCTGCGAGCTCGTACTCGGCTCCGGAGGCCGGTAATATCCCACTGCCGATGTTACTGTGTCTTTATGTCCTCGGTTAAAATTTATTTACGTCGCACTCGCACTGCACTGCAATTGTGTTTTGATTATTTAATTAATGATTTGATTAGTTAATTAAACTACATAGAAAAGTTAACAAGTATCATTTTACAAATTAGAATGCGTGTGTATGTATGTGTATACAACACAAGCAGACATATATGAATGAATGAATTGAGGTGGAAAAACACTTTACATGCGTCAATTGGTATTTTTTACAGGGACAATATTTCAGAAAAGAAACCGCCATCTGGAGGAACTGAGGTATGAATTTTGAGGATAAAGTAATTTACAAATAGGTACTTGGAAAAGGGGGCTTCTCTTCGGCAAATACCGCTCCTGTATGTGAGTGAAACCAGTGGTATGATTCCCTGGCTTTGTATGGGTAACCAGAGACCTATAGTACGGAGTCCTCTTTTTGAGAAGTATTGCTCTGCACTCGCTCTGTTTGAATGGTCTTGATCTGTATGTCATGTGCACCTGAATTTCACCCCGTATATGATAGTCGTTCTCTCGTTTTGTCCTTTTCCCTGTGGGTGAAAATCAACTAGTGATGAGCTGTACCGGTGTACCAGGGACACGCAGGACCTGCAGAGGGAGGTGGAGCGTGTCACCCAGCTCACCTTGGAGGGGATTGGACAGACGACAGCATTGGGTCCACTCCAGGCACAGCCGTTAAAGGGTGATTGTCATTTCATGGAGACATAATGTACTGGGCACAGCATGAAATGAGTGGTTTGGGTTGAAATATGTCCATTTACTCATTCATTTAAACTAAAATGTCTTTAATGACAGTTTTAGCAGTTATGGTAGCAGTCTTCCTGTAGCGTACGCCCTGTGCAGAACACTTGGTCACAGATCGCTGACACGCTCAGCCGAACGCTGAGGGCAACTGGGTCTGTGGGTCACTGCCTGCTTGGACTGTGCGAGGGCACTAGAAACCCCCGAGGAAATGCACACGAATGCAAGGCGGCTATGCAGACATGCAGAGTCCCATAAGCACAGAGCTGGGGCTGCGGTGGAATTTCACAGCGCCAGGGAAGTGAAGCCACAGCTGTCTGGCCCATACATTAGAAATGCTGATTATAAGGCATGAGTGATTAGATGTTATTTTAGAAACTGTCTCTCGTGGTATCCAGCATAACAGCACACTGATAGGTAGCAGGCTGTACATGCATAAATGTGATTTGCACCGGATTTAACTGGAAGAGTAGGTATGATATCTGTAAGTATGAAGAATTTGCCTGCACGCCAGATCTGTGGCGACTGGTGCTTACACTGGCCCAGTGTGATCGCCATTCCTCTGGGAATCATTCCATCCATCCATTCACCCGTCCATCCATGAGGAAGACCTTCTCTGGAAATAGACCTTTGGTTGTGTCATACTGTCCCACAGCTAGCAGAAGCTGAGCAGCCATTTGGGTCATGTGACCGTGTGCTTCTTTCCCCGGCTGGTACAGAGAGGCCTGCGGTGCCGGAGGGCCACTTCGCCCAGGAGGGTAGGGAAGGCTGCTTAGAGCAGGACTGTGTGTGGCAGAGGCACCACAGCCAGGTAGGACTCCAAGTTGCCTTTGCACTCTGGAGGTGCTTTAATGGGGTGCATGCACGACTGGGAGGTATTGGTTCAAATCCCAAGCCAATTGTAGATAATATTCAGTTATATGTATGGTTGGACATTTGACACTTTAATAGACAATGTGATTAATTGTGTTCAGCAGTGTTATTTGTCTGCCCTTGTTTTTAATTATTGTACAAATTTCATAGTATTATATACATGCAACAAATTGTTGAAACTAATATTTATCTTGTTAAATGCAGATTACAACATCTGTAGAGCCATTGGATAAAAGTGTTTTACTTGTTGATAATAAAATCACAGTAATGATAGTTCTGCTTCTGATGATGGCAGAGTGGTGATTGTTCTGTTTGCTGCAGAACCACAGGCTCCACGAGCAGCAGGAGGTTCTGCTGCAGCAGGCCGTGGACAGGCTGCAGACCCAGCTGCAGGAGGCGCAGGCGGAAAGGGAGGTCCTTGCACACTGGAGGTCAGCCTTTCCTTTACACCTTCACTGTCATGGGGATTAAATCCTAAATTATTATAAAGGTACCAAATACATGGAGATGTAGGGCATTTGTAAGTGTCTAAAACTTTTAGTACGGTGGATAATCCCAGTTTTACAACCTTGATCAGAGGCTGCAAAGATAGAGTATGGTCTCTACTGGAGGTTGCCAGCACTTTCTGCAGATAAAGTTTCAATGAGAAATAAACCAGGTTTTTCACGCCAAGAGGTTTTTCAGAACATGAATGTTTGGCACCAGCCCACCAAAACCAGGGGATCAGGTTATTGGACAATAATAATATTAAGTGATACTTTATTGATACCCGTGAGGAAATTCTCTGTACGCCCCCCCAGCTGGCTGTAAGGAGCACCTAGGGAGCTGGGGGTTAAGGGCCTTAAGGACTCTCTGATATGGTGAGGCTCGAACCAGTGACCTTCTGATCACAGGTATGGTGGTTTAGCCCACTGAGCTCCATGCTACCCCCAGCAATATGTTTACTTCACAACGTGGCCACACCTATCTGACCTAAGTGTGTTACCATGTAGTACATCGTTCTTCCTCCTCAGTGAGTTCGCCTAGGGTGGCCGGACTATAATTTATAAATTCACAAAAGTGTAAGAGGCCTTTAATTAAAGCATCTGCTTTGGTTGTCCATTGAGTGTGACTCATAATAATAAAACAGGCAGACAGTAATAATGTTTCGATTTGAAGTTGTGTTTGACTGGTCCTCAGTGTCTCCCCCTTCCAGTTTTCCTGAACCTGCATAGTGGTTGTGAGCTGCTAGCTTGTCTGTGTGCCATGCAGTGCCACGGAGTCCCGCAGGCAGGCGGACGCGCAGGAGGACCTCTGCCGGAAGCAGGGGGCACTGGAGCGGTCTCTTCGAGAGGTGGGCGCCGCGCTGTCGGCATGCGCAAACCGCTGCGACAGAGTGCCGTTTGCGGTGCTGGGACCGCATGACAGGAGACGGCTGGGTGTCGCCGTGGAGATGGTGCAACGGGACCTGGAGGCTGAGAATGCCGGCCTGCGGGCTAGACTCCAGCCCGTAAGACACTCTCATCCTGTAAGCCGGTGTTTCTCAACCCAGTCCTGAGTCCCTCAGATGGTCCACATTTTCACTCCCTACCAACTCCCAGCCAATCAAGAACACGGAATACCTGGTACAAATGTCCTGGGAGCTGGGAGAGAGCAAAAATGTGGACTGTCTGGGGGTCCCTGAGGATTGGGTTGAGAAACGCTGCTGTAAGCTAAAATCATCTTAGTCAATAGGCTATCTAAGATAATTTTCACTAACTTGGTAGTAACCCATAGGTTTTTTTCTACATCAGCTGACTTAATACCAGGCTGTTATTATGCTTTTAATGAGGTTAGAGATAAACTAATATTTGGCTATGTGTGTAAACACATCTTGAAATGTTGTATTTATTCCTGTTGATTCAATTGCCAAAATAAACACATTTTCAGGCTATGATGGGCGATGCAGAGTATTCTCATATGCTTACAGAACACTGCCATTTAGAAACTTCCTCCCGGAGAAAGCTGATTGTCAGAATTCCAATCATGACAGTAAACCACATCCTGAATGCTATCTAAATATTTCAAACGGCCCGTTTCCTTGTCTTTGTAATAATTTTCCCGCAGTTGCTGACCCGGCCTGCGGTAGGTAACTGAGGGAGACTGTAATTTTGGTACTGAGGTGCGTGGCAGTATGTCCGCTTGCCTTCAGTGCGCGTCTCGTGTCCCCTCAGCTGGAGGAGCAGCTGGAAGTGTTGAGGTCTGAATGTCAGGAGCAAGCAGACCGCCCGGTGAAGGAGCAGGTGGAGAGGTAAAGGGTTCATCTGCATGCCTCGCAGTTTGTGTGTTTGTATCCTGGGGGGCAGTGAAGGGGGTGTGGCAGTGGCGTCGATCAGGGAGAAGCTCAGTGGCTCTGAACACAGTGTGCCTTCAGCCTGTAGGTCAGGGGTGGTGAACCTAATCCATGGAGGGCCAGTGTGGGTGCGCGTTCTTGGGATGGCCATTCAATCAGCCAATAAATGGTCAAGATTAATTTCCTACAGAAAGAAAGCTCTCCGTCTCATCTCCAAAGACCCATAATTGCTTTTTGTATTTAGCCATGCAGCAGTTACTTTGGTTATTGGACCCATAGCACATTATATTACAGATGATGAACAAAGATCAGTTATTTACTTTGGGTGTACTCACGCTGACCCAGTTGCCTTGTACCGTGTCGAGCACAGCTGTCCCCCCTTCCCACACCCCCCCCCCACTGGTCTGCGCTCACATTGCACCTAACGTTGCAGGCCCAAGCCTGTGTCCGACATCATCATGCGTTAACGTCATTATTCTGTGGCTTATCTGGAGTCGTTTTGGCCGCAGTGACCAGGGGCGTCGTAGTAGGGGGGAAAAAGGGGACTGAGTTACCAGGGCCCCATGTGGGGGGAGGGCCCCTAAGGAATCTGGAATTTTATTTTCC
>JAODUD010000040.1:10131172-10147084 GCA_026784285.1 Stomatorhinus walkeri | reverse complement strand
GTTAGGCTACCTTTGGTGACATTTTCTGTTATAGCTTTTAATCATTCTACAGATAAAACCAAATTCCAGTGAAGTCTCGTGTGGTTGGGCTGTTTTTTTTGGGGGGGTCATGGGCACTGTTCGTGCATAGGGCCCAGATTTCGGTGCTACGCCCCTGGCAGTGACACATGGCCCTCTTATAGATTTATGGAGAATGCAATGCAGTGATTTTCATTTAACCGTGCTGCAGGTATAAGAAGACTGTCCCATATCTTGGACTTTTTCTGTGCTGCATCCAAGTTGTTCCTGTGTAGCATCAGCCCAAATTTCCAGCACATACTGCATTTCTTCTGTGGATCAAAGTGTTTCCCTTTTCACCATGTTTGTTTAATGTTTGTCTTTTTTGACATTCATTGATGTCATTTCTGTATTCTGTGCTTGAGCACAGTTAATGATCATGCTGGATGCAACCAGGTGCACCTTTTCAAATGATCACACTATTCAAATAAAGTAAACATTGGGGCTGAAGTGTGCTCTGTCCCGGTACAGATCGCCTAGTATAAGTACACTCTTAGATGCATTGGGTGCATCTGTCATGCACAAGTGAGTCTGACTTCTGCCCATATCCCTGACATCCAGGAAACAGGCTGACGCTCAGATCTCTGTGTACCAGAAGCAGATTAATGACGCTGAGATCACCCTTTCTGCTATACAGGCCCAGAAGGCATCCTTGGAGCAGGTGGGCATACCCATGCAGTAGGGGGTAGGGCAAGGGTTGTGCGGTCCACATTCAATTGTATTTCGGTCATTGGTGACCACTGGTGTTGAAAGCAAAGCACTCAGAGTGCATATCGGTCTATGGGCCAGTATAAAATGTGACAGTGCAACACAAGCATTTTGTAGTCCTGAACATTTAGCTACAGTCTTTTTGCATCTTGCAGATCAATCTGTTCCTTTTGTTGTATATCTACATGCACATCTATCCTCCCACCAGAAGGGGGTGCCACAGCAACGATTATTTGAAGTTCAAGCCCAGATGAAAGAGGCCCAGGTGATCAGGGAACGCAGTGCCCAGCAGGCCAAGGAACAGTACTCTCAACTGTCCCAGCTCATGGTACCATATTCCTGCTGTAGAGCACGCAGATGTTCTGCTTTTGGGGTGGAAGGTATGCTCAGGAACCCCATGCACTTTTCCTTCGGGTGCAGGCCGATCTACATCAGACCCAGGAGGAACTGACCCTGTGGAAAGAGCAGAACCAGCAGCTTTGTGAGCGAGACATGGCATGCACCTCTGCCTTGGGTACGCTACGAGAGGAGCTGGACCGGCGCCACCTGGAGGCCAAGCAGCTGGAGGCGCAGCTGGCCTCCCTTAAGCAGGGCCGTCGGCAGGAGCTGGAGGCTGAACCCCGTGTTTTGGAGCTAAAGGCAGAGAGCGCTGCCCTGCGGCTAAAGCTGGAAGACAGGGAGGGCACGGTAAAGCGACTGCAGCTGCAGCTGGATGGTCTTGCTGGGTTAGCTGCAGGGCAGAATCGTAGCCTGGATGCCTTGCAGACAGACGGGAGCCACATGAGTGATCAGCTGAATCAACAGAAGCTGGAGGTGCAGCAGCTGAAGGTCTGTGTGTGTGTGTGTGTGTGTGTGTGTGTGTGTGTGTGTGTGTGCCTGCATGTGCCACCATCTGGTTGTGGATTTCACTGACCTTGACTGCCTTCCTTGAAGGTCGTTTGCCTGGGTTACTTTGCATAAGTGCCTTCAGATTTGTGTATAGGTTGGTTTGCAGGCTTCTTAATTTGTATGTTTGCGTGGACACGTCCATTGGTGTTTGGGGATGCTTGCTGTAGTGCTGGCCTGGTGTAATGCGCAATTACTCCAGCAGATGGCATTGTTCTTACAGACCTGACAGAGGGTAGCTGAAAGGACACAGATTGCAGCATATGTTCCAGCCTCAGTGATTTCAGCAAATATTCGCTTGTATGTGTGTTGTTTTGAGACGCTGCCTCGGTTGTGTCTGAGGTCAAGCAGGTCCGCTTGGAACAGCAGGAATCCAGAGCCACAACCTTGGGGAGGGATCTGTGTGAAGTGCAGGCCACCCTGAGAGAGAAGGGCTGCAGCCTGGAGAAAATCGTGCTGGACAGGCAGCAGCTGCCCAAGGAGCTGAAAGCACAGAGCATGCGATTGGACGCCTTGATGGGTGACCCTGTTTACTATAACATACTGTGACACGCTGTCATGTCACTCACCGATGATTCGTCTGAGGCCTACTGCTTGCTGTCATGTCCTTTTTCCGTTTGAGGGTGCAGGCTGAGTCACTCACATTTTGGGGTTTTTCTCAGAGGAGCAGGCGGCCCTTAAGCAGAGTCACGGCGCCCACCAAGCAGAACTGGAGAAAGCCAATATCCATCTGAGGACCCAGCTACGGGCAGCACGTAACGAGCTGTACCATACCAAGAGAGCTTTGAAGGCCATGGATGGAGCGGACAGGCATGGTAGGTGCTACTGCCTTGAGTTAGCCTGTACTCATTGCCCTGCCAGAAGGTAGGCGATGGGGAAGTCTGGACCAGTATGCTGGGCAGGGAAAGAGGAAGGGAATAGTTCCATGCGGTTGTAGCTGGACACCAAGTTTCTCCGGTTCTTCCATGCTGACTCAAGCCTTTGAGAGCCCCTGCCAAATTCCAGCTGTCCAAAAGGTCAGTGGTTATCCTGGTACTCTGCTAGAAGGAGACAGAGGGATGTTTATTTATAGGACAAAATTCCCCGAAAATACCAACGCCCTTCCTGGGAGACCTGGTGATTGCAGCTCAACTCAGGGAGGTGTTGGGTTTTAACCAGTGCTAGTTTTAGCTGGTATATCAGCAAAGACTAGTCATGTGACTGTCGGTTTACTGAAACCAAAGGCGGGTTGGAAGGGCTCACTCACCACATCTGACCAAAGGCCTGTGGCTCATTCATGTTCTAAATCGGTGTGTCCCACTCCGGTTCTCAGGGACCCACAGACAGTTCACATTTTTCTTCGTTTTTGCAGCAAAAAATGTGGACCGTCTGGCAGGGAGCAAAAACATGGACCCAAGGACCAGATTGAGAAACACTGCTCTAAATATTAATGATTAAACAGATCAGACACCATAAATGGTTTCCTGTACCTACAGTACTGTGCAACGATGTAATAATGTTATAATACTTTTGTTTCAATATTGGAGGTCTTTCATTTCCAATTTGTGCATACAGCACAACAGTACTGTCTTGGGACAGTTGCTTAATTCAGTAAAATATTGTAAATTTATTGATTTAATAGCAAAGGTCCATAGACAAGCGATGTTTGACATCTGCACATGCCATCCAGGCAGACATTTTCTTTATTAAGTGTCGTAATTTTTTTGGCTCATTCAGTTCTGTTCCTTCCGTTTTGCTATTAATGGCAATTTTAGTCAAGGCTTCCAAAGGGGCACTAGGACAGGCCGCGACCAGCGGGGTGTTCTGATAGATGGTGTAATGTCGGGCTGTAAAATCTGGACCTTCTCATGCCATCTTAGGCCTGAAGGCGTCTGTCGCCTTGCAGCGGCAGATCACCGCCAAGCGCCAGCAAATCGACGCCCTCCAGAGCCGTGTCCAGCTGCTGGAGGAGACGGTGGACAGGCTGACGCAGGCAAGGTTCCCTTCTCCGCATCCGGTCTCCAGGGTTCTCCTCGTTGGGTCTCGTCCGCGCGCTCGCCCGTGTGCCGCTTTCCCTTGGGCGTGTAGCTGCCGGGGAGTCTGAGAGTAGCCCTCTGTGCTGCCTAGCAGAGGCAGGCCTGGGTGGCGGACGAGCACGAACGCAGCCAGCGCCTCGCCAGCGTGACTGGGGAGCCGAGGTGTGTGGAGGCCCTGCGGTGTCTAGAGACGCAGCTCAGGGACAGAGTGGAAGGGCTGGAAACTGCACTGGGCAAGGTATATCAGACTTCCAAAAATGTCTGTTTCTGAGTGATACTCACCCTTCCAGGAATGCTTGTAGAGATTTTGGGCCTGACAGCATATCCTCTTGGTCCCCCAACCCAAATCCAATCCAATTATGTTCCAACCCGTGTGGCCTCCTGCTGCTTAGTGGCCTTTTGGAAATGTCTTAATTCCTCCCCCCTCCCCCATCCGGTTTACGACACTTCTGCATCCTTCTATTTTACACTCCCGCTGTGACACCCCTTCCTGCTTTAAGACCATTAACGTCACACTGTTTCCTGCCATAAACTCCCACTGTTGTATGCCTGTCTTTTCTTTCTTACGCAACAAAAGTAATGAGGCATGGCGTCCTGTACCCACTTATCGCTTTGACATCACTTCCCGTGCTGAACCCTCGCTTTCTTTGATTTCTCTGCAGATATCTGTGAGGTTCGGTGAGTGCCAAGGTCATGTGCAGCGGCAGGAGCAGGAGCTGGCCCGAATGAAGCTCCAGCATGCCCTGGACCTCCGGGTGGGGCCGCTGGGGGGCAGGAGTCGCCCTTCTCGTTACTGTTTATATTTTGGAGTTATTAGTAGAACTATTGCAGAATGTGGGTCTTTCTCATTCCTTTGCACCACTCCTGCACAACAGGTAGCAGTAGTGCCGTATATCAGTGGCCGCATTCTCCACCCCTAGGAGCTCCAGGGACAGAATCTACAGACAACTGGGCACCTGCAGCAGACAAATCCAAAGGTCTTCTCACATCCCTCAGTGTTGCCAGCCATCCAGAAAAACCTTTCACAGTCAGAGGTCAGAGGCCTCGTCCATCACGTGCAGCTCTAATGCCTAGATTGAATTACCTCTTTGTACGGACTCAGTGTCCCGTTATCCCTCTCTCCTCTGAACTGCACTGCTACAGGCTAACTGTAGTGTCCTAGTGGGGGACCCCACCTTCGAACTTCACTCATTGGTGCAGGAGCTGCGCAGTTTGACAGGGGATGACGGCAAGTCCCACCCTCGCAGGCGGTCGGCTCCAGAAAGGCCACGCCCCACGGGCC
This sequence comes from Stomatorhinus walkeri, assembly GCA_026784285.1. Lineage (NCBI taxonomy): Eukaryota > Metazoa > Chordata > Actinopteri > Osteoglossiformes > Mormyridae > Stomatorhinus > Stomatorhinus walkeri. The sequence continues at coordinate 10,142,137 of JAODUD010000040.1, read as the reverse complement.
TGTAAGGAAAAACTGTAACCTGTGTTTGTGTATTTATGCGGCATCATTTGGTCGAGCGTCTTAATAGTTATATTTTAGATATACTTTTGACTTTTTGTCCTGCCTTGGGCGTATGCATTCCTAAGTCTGTATTTCTGTGTGTTCGCAGAGAGGTTTGCGCCCTGCGTGCTGCTGATTTTGATGTGAGGAACAATGGCCTTTCCTGCGGGGGTGAGTCTCACGACTTCTTCCCTTATCTCCTGCCGCACGTCTTCCCGCTCTCTTAATTGCATTCTTATACTTGTAGAAGTATGAGTAGCAGTGGCCATTCTGCCCTGGATGTCCTGTGGTTTGCTGGTCTTCTTTTTGACCTTGTGTTCTTCCTTCACCAGGAAGTGGTCTGCCAGGAACACCCTCGAGGCTCACCCACTCACCGCAGGAGACCGAGCTTGGGCTGCACCCGGGCCGTCGATCCCCTGTCTATGCACTACTGACTTCCAGCCCCCAGATCTCACTCTCGGTCACCAATGGTGGCACCGGCACGCCTCCACCCTAATGGCCAAGTCATGTCTCTAAATGAATTTAATCCATTGCACGTCGCGCCTGATGAACAACTTAAATGCTTGAGCTTGGTAGTTGACCAGCAACTATAACTGACACTGGTGACAGGCAAGAACCTGCAGAGAAACCTGGGCAGTGTCCAGAATCTGCAGACCAAAAACCAGGGTGCCGTCCTCCGCTGGCTCCCCGGCGATGGACGAGTGTCCTGTGCCGGCTGGGCTTAGCGGTGTCATGCATACTACTCCGTGTTTATATGTGAGTCTCCAAGTCAGGACTGGCCTCTATCCCACCATCAGTTTGCACCAGAAACCTCCAGAATATTTATAAAACAATGTTTGTCTTCTGTTGTGGTAGTTTCAACTTGCAGTATGAGGGGCACGGAGATGGCATCCATCCATCCATGACTGCTTATTCAGTACAGGGTTCCAGTGACAGATAAGCTTGGTCTTGTGTTATCTTGTACCCAAGAAAATGTGCTGCCTTTTTTCTGCTGTGATTTACTGAACCTGATATGGAGGCACATTCACCGGATGTTTTAATGCCGGGCAAAGAAGTGATGCACAAGAACGGACTCTTTTAATGGATCCAGTTCCTGTTGACATGCTGTTTGTTTGGCATTTATAATGTTTTCTTAAAATTATGAATCGTAATCATAAGGCAAAGGATATTTGATTATGAAAACTTCAGGACTGAATGCTTTTTTAGCAAAATAAATTTAATGCTTCCATTTTTAGGCTTTGGCTCTTTTGTATTATGTGTTAAAGACTTAAGTACCGATGCTTTGTAACAAAATTTGATTATAATCAAAATTAAGGCTTAGTTAATCCAATTCACCGTTCAGATGAGAATCTGGGAAACCAGTTTGGCTCAGTGAAATGCAAAAGTCATACATTTTATAGGAATTAGTCAAATATATACATACTGAGGTGTCGTTGGCAGCCAACATTTGACATTCCTCTGTGATGCAATGCTGTCCAAAATGCTTTCTAAATACTTTCTAAATAGCAAATTCTGTAACAAGCAACAAAAATGATCTGTGGTTTCCCAACATTGCTGCAAGAGCATACAGTGGTGTGCAAGAATTTGGGCACCCCTTGATAACAATTTGGTCATTTTTTTTATGGAAAACATGTCAAAAGTCTCATCAGGAAATGGAAAAAATACAACATTTTCACCAAACATTGACGCAGTTACTTTTTATGTCATAAATTGAATAAAGATAAAAAAAAACATAATTGTGGCACTCTGCAAAAGTTTGGGCACCCTACATAACCAGTACTTAGTAACACCTGCTCTGGCAGATATCACAGCTTGCAGACACTTTTTATAGCCAGCTAAAAGTCTTTCAATTCTTGTACTTGGGATTTTCTCCCATTCTTCCTTGCGTAAGGCATCTAGTTCTGTAATATCATTTGGTTGTCTTGCATGCACAGCTCTTTAAAGATCTACCCACAAATTTTCAATGATGTTTAACTCAGGGGACTGTGATGGCCATGGTGTGATGTTTGCTTCCAGAATTTGCTGGTATTTAGTGGAATCCATTCTTCCTTTTTTTCTCCAAACATGCCTTTGCTGATTGTGACCAAAGAGTTCCATTTTAACTTCATCAATCCACAGCACTTGTTTCCAAAACGCATCAGGCTTCTGTAGATGTCCTGTTGCATTCTTCTCACATGGGAATGCAGGTAAGGTTTTCTGCTGACTCTTCCATGAAGGTCTTGTGGAACAGTGCACCACCACTCCTGAATCTGCTAAATGTTCCTGCAGTTTTTTTGCAGTCAAATGAAGGTTTTGGTTTGTCTTCTTGACCAGCATTTGAGCAGTTCTTTCCAAGAGTTGTCTTGGTCTTCTAGATCTCATCATAACCTCCACAGTTCCCCTGAACTGCCATCTCTTAATTACATTTCTCACTGTGGAAACTGCAAGTTGACAACACTTTGCAATCTTCTTGTATCCTTCCTCCTCCTTTATGGGCATCAATAACTTCCATTTTCAGAGGCTTACACAGCTGCTTAGAGGAACCCATGGTTGTTGAGTGTTCACAAGTGGGTGCACAAGGTATTTGTAAAGCTTTGAAATTTGCACCAGCTGACATTTACTAATGACAGCTGTCGCCATGCATCAGATCTAACGAGCTGATTGAGGTCTGAAACTTTGTTAAAAGAATCTGAGACTTTGGAACTCTTAGGGTGCCCAAACCTTTGCAGAGTGCCACAATAATGTTTTCATTTTTTTGTCTTTGTTCAATTTATGACATAAAAAGTAACTATGCTTCAATGTTTGGTGAAAATATTGTGCATTTTTTTCCATTTCCTACAGAGACTGTGTTTACATCTTTTCAATTAAAAAACGACAAAAATATGTTATTGAGGGGTGCCTAAACTTTTGCTTACTACTGTAGATTAGAAGTATTACAACTTTAAACTTTAGGGCAACTGACAAAGAACAGCACCTACATGATATACAGTCGACCCTTCTGCATCGCGACTTCTCACCACAGTTTTGATATATCGCGGGTTAAAAAACGACAAAAATATGTTATTGAGGGGTGCCTAAACTTTTGCTTACTACTGTAGATTAGAAGTATTACAACTTTAAACTTTAGGGCAACTGACAAAGAACAGCACCTACATGATATACAGTCGACCCTTCTGCATCGCGACTTCTCACCACAGTTTTGATATATCGCGGGTTCGGCATAAGAAATTAAGTAGGGATTTTTTGGGAGTTTTGAAAAAGCTGCAGACAAGACACAAAATGTTTAGTAACTCATAAATGTATAAAACATATGCACAGTACTGTTTTGAAGGATGACAAGCATGTTTACTGCAGCCTCTTGCGTGATATCTCACAGTGATCTCGCAGTGATCTCGCAGTGGTTTTGTGTATCGTGTTTCTTATATCTTTTCACTTCACTTGCCAAGGGGACCAAAGAAAGTTGTGATTTTTTCAGCGCGATGTGGAAGGCTTGACTGTATATCAGAACTAGTAATATCTTGAACAGTGTGCTATCCTTTATTGCTATTCTCGTAAATGTATTTACTGCAGTGGTGCATACGACCTCTCCGCCTTAATGCCCCCCTCCTCTGTTTATCAGGTGAAGCCCCATGCTCTGTGAAGCAGAATGTCACTGTCACCGCCGGTCTCCAAGTGGCGGTTTGCACACTCTTCCCAGCGTTGAATCTTGCCACCATCTGGGGCATGGGTGGTACGACCACTACCCTCTTACCCATGGGGTCCCCATCTAATGAGCTCTGGCACCTAGACTCCTTTAACACACTTTCAGCAGGGTCTGCATTTCCTTGTTCCTCTACATACCTCTCTGGGAGAGGTATGTAGTTTGTGTCCAAGATATCCACAAGTCCTTCATGCTCACGCTCACCAACCTCTGTACCGATCGCTGCAAATTGTTGGCTACTGTCCAGGGTCCCTTCTGTGACATTCACGTCCACGTTCCTGTTACAACTCTGACCCATCACATTGCTTTCTGTCTCTAAATCTTCATTTTCATCTGAGGTCATATTTCCAGTCCCTGAATCATCATTTATATGGATGAGACGCTCATGTTCATGATAGTTATGACTATTTGGATATTGACCGTGAACTTCAGTATCCATCTCTGTCAGCCTGGGGTGGTCTTGTACCTGTACATCGCAGCCAGACACCCAGCTTCCTACAGCCATTCCAGTCTCTTCTACGGTACTGTCAGTCTCTATATCACCATAATAACCACCAGTCGGCTGTCCTGCGAGGTCAGGCCGGTCGTTGTGATAGTTATCATTACCACTGCAGCTGAGTTCTTGTCGGCCAACCGTGCAGTATTTTGGTATGATGTAACTGCTGACGTCACTGCGTGCAGGTAGAGTTTCAGTTGCATGAAGTTGAGCGGGATTTTCTTCCTGGTCTTTTCCCAAGCCTGACTCAAAACATTGGTTTAGCTCATCTATTGTTGTGGCACAAGGACACAGGTTCTGCAGTTCACCTGGCAGCCATGCATCTTTTCTGCAGGCTTTAGCACAGTCCGTGGAGTTCTCTAAAATAAAAATATGCTTTTTCAAAAAGGAAAACAATTAAGACATAACATTACATTATATTATACTTATCTGTAAATGTCCCTCTTTCCTCTGCCTAAAGCATTCGTTTTTAGCAAGGACATGTTATATGATTCATTTTTCAATGACTGGACTTAATACCATCATTATCGGAATCCTACTAATTTAATTTAATATCAACACTCTTCTGGCCACAGGAAGTGCATAAAATAATGGCCCTTGGAAGAAATATATAATCAGCTCCTATAAGGCGCCGTACTATCGGCTAAGATATCTTTCGTGTCTTTGAACCACTGTTATTTAAATTAAATGACTTTCGTATGTGCTTTCTAGTTTTAGAATAATTACAGGAACACCGTAAGAGTTAGTCGTTGTTTAAGTAACCGAATAGGTCAGGAGATACTGAAAACGTTTAACGTAATGTTTTCATACTGAAACCTGAGCTATTGCTCTTTTGCTGGCCCATATTGCATCTACGCATCGACTGGCATTTGAACTTCATTCCATTGAGCTGAAAGGACGTTATACTAACTGGATGTTAGATATATAGGGCAGCACCAAATAGCATGTCCCTGACCTTCTATGCTGATACTTTCTCTTTAATTTCTTTTATAAAATCGTTGTTATTTCTTTGGCTTTCCATTTGGCGTATTATTGTATGTTAAAGTATTATTGTCTTCTTTTACATGTTTGGCAGAAAGTACCAAACAACATTTTTTTTGCTTTTTTCCCCAGAAACGTGACATACACCTGCAGAATGAAAAAAGATCATATCTAAGTCACCTACACTAATCGAAAATTTAAAATTTCTTTAAATCCTCAAACAGCAGGTATTTCGTGTTCATTCAAAATGTAACCTTCATAACGTTTACATAGCCCACACTACTGCTATTGCATTAGAGAGCTGTGTATGATCTGTACTCATATTGCATTTTATGCTGAAGGGAAGCGTACTTGTTACCTGTTAATTTACTGTCACATGGGGCGTGTCTTTCAGTTGAGATTTCTTTCCTCTCCGACGCGTATTTCTTGTTCTTCTTTTCACAGGTCATAGTCCTGTATATAGCAATTACAGCCCAGAGGGACAGCAAGGAGAAAATCACGACTCCCACCGCCGGTCCGTATCTTACTACAGTACAAAGAAAGCGATTGTTATCGCGCCGTTACGCAGCGATCGCTTTGGTTTTTCTGTGAATCATTGCTGCAGAAATGTAGTAGCCAGTGCTGAGTTGATCTCGCCGGAGGGAGCGACCTCAGTACCAAAGCACTCCATCGCTCCAGCGCCTGATACCAAATCGGTACGAAACAGGTGGAACCCGCTGCCTATTGGTTGATAAAATCGTAGGACCACCCGCAGCCCCCAAAATAGATGGGAAAATAGAAAGTGCAACATTAAACATTAATATAATGCTGAGAGCAACCAGTGGTCGCCAGCTGGCGGCTATTTTTTTGCGACCTTTGCACTCGGGGAATAGTTGGACACCTGGCATAAACTGTTTATGATTTTGTAATTCAAAATTGTTGGAATATCATGGCTAATAGCATCTAGGTGCTTTTCACACCTCTTGATTTACCACTTTTGAAGTCGGTTGTGTAATGGCCTTGCAAACTGATGCTTGCGTTTCAAATGCTTCTATTTCAATAGACTGATCTGACAGAAGGTAATGATTTACAGAAGCTTATTCCATTATAATTGAACATGAAACTATGTATTTCTCAAAATATACGTTGCCATCTGTTGGGCTATGTGTATTTTGTACAGTTTTGCCTCTCAGCTCAGTAAATATCATCGTCCATTATGATCTGGCATCCATTTGAAATGCAAGACTGGTTCTATAAGCCTTTCATTAAAGAAAAAAACTATGTTAAAAATAATTTCACTTCCGTTATGTTTTGTACACTGTGGATCCAAAAGTATCTACTGTCCATTGCATTAATTGTGGGATGAATGCACCAGTCTCTCTTCTGACAACAAAGACTTTTGAACTGTGAGTCACTGGCCCATAATATTATTGCGCAATTCTTCATTATTCAAAATATATTTAAATCAACATGACACACTTAAATGAAATTATTCAATATATAACAGGGTAACAAGCTAAACCACCTTTTAACAAGGCAGATACGTCTGGAGAAAATAGGAGACTCTGATAAGTTAGTACTGCAAGCTATATTAGGGCACCAGTTTTGTATAACAGTACATATTGGATTTGGGGCGAACATTGAATGAAGTCACTGCAGAGGGTCAGAGGTTAAGTTTACCAGGAAGATGGCATTCAGACCCAAGGCACATACATTGTATATGGAGTAGGTGACATTCACACCTGTGTCTTTGATACTGACTCCATGTAGCTGATGAGTAGCAGCTTCCATAAGATCACCATGCTCCTCTGTTAAGTGGAGGTCATAGTGTTCATGAAGCTTCTGGTTCTCTCACCCTTTTGCTCTTCATTTGAGAAAAGAGTGCGGAGTAACTGTGAAGACACATGTAAGGCAGTGGAGTTAAGATCTGACACTTCAACTCCATGAAACTACACACACTGTATTAAAGTCATAGTGGTGAAGGACTTTCCTGCCAAGGGTTAAGTCTTAAGGTCAAGTAAATAGTGAAGATGCACATCAGAGTTTGTGGTAGAACATAGTAAAGTAGTGTTTCTCAACCCGGTTCTCAGGGACACACAGACGGTCCACGTCTTTGCTCTGAGAGCTGGGAGGTAGCAAAACTGCGGACTGTCTGCAGTTCCTCAAGGACTGGATTGGGAACGACTGGAGTGAAGTGTTTGTCTGCCGAGTTCATGTCTCACAGGCTCCTGTCTTACCCTGGGCTCCTTCAGCCCCTTGCGCTGTATGAACTCTTTGAAGGCCAGGGTCACAGGAAGCTGCTTCAGCTCCTCATCCTGCAGAAGGTCCATCATTACAAACAGCGCCTTGTTGACTTTGAAATATTAGCAGCTCAGATAGGAGGCCCCAGGGATGTAAGAACCAGAGAGGAACCCCCCCCCCCCCCAGTATTTAATTTAGCTTCATGCCTGCAAAAAACAGACCTTTTCATTTAAATTATTAAGTTTTCCCAGCCCCCCACCCCCCATATCAAGCTCTCTTCTACTCTTTAGGCAGGTCCACCTTGAGGCTTGGCTGCATGAGCCCTTGGTCCTCAGGAACATCATCTTCACATGTAGTCTGCTTCCATGACACCTGCGGATTGAAGTACCAGGCCCAATATTTAATCAGTGGTTCTCTAGGTGATTCTGTGGTATGATGAATAAAACTTTAAACCACTAGTTTTATGTATAAGCAGATGTCGCTTATTAGTTCGTAAGAGTTTTACTTGCACAAAAATGTTCTGAGGGCAGAAGAAAAAATGATTGGTTCAGGTAGATAAGCAATCAGATAATAGAGGAGGTGGGTCCAAACAACTAGATTAAGCAGGACCATGATATCTGATTGGTCGGTTCTGCCACTTCTAGGTACTTGGTCCCACCTGCTTTACAGTCTGATTGGTTATCTCTCAGAACCAATCATTTTTCCTTCTGTCCTCAGAATATTTTTGTATAAGTAAAACTCCCATGACCCAGTCATTAATCGATCTATGTGTCCGCTTGCCCAGCGAAAGCTTACAGAATTTACCTAGGTAAAAATCACCCAGCACAAGGACATGCACCCTATGGGAAATGTAGAGACACCAGTTTGCCTGAACATGTTTTTGGACTGCAAAAAGAAGCCCACAGAGCAGGGGTGGGATTCACACCCAGAACCCAGAGGGTGTGAGGTTATGGTGATACCCACTGTGCTACTCATCACTGATGAAGTCAAACTTAAAATCCAATTACTTAGTGTAATGAACTGATTATTTCAAAACAACATAGTGTAGAATGAGAGTAGAATAATGAATTCATTATAAAACAGCATTTTATGGGGTGGCATGGTGGTGCAGTGGTTAGCACTGTCACCTTCCACCTCTGAGATCAGAGTTCAGGTCTCCTCCTGGGTTCTGTGGCTGTGGAGTTTGCATGTTCTCCTTATGCCATTGTGGGGCTTTCTCTGTGGGTTCCCACCCCCCCAGTCCAAAAACACGCTGAGGCTGATTGGAGTTACCAAGTTTCTTATAGGTGTGAGTGGGTGGTGTGTGAATGTGCCCTGCGATGGGTTGGTGTCCCATCCTGGGTTGTTCCCTGCCTTGCACCCATAGCCTCCGGGATAGACTCCTGAGCCCCTGCATTCCTGGATAGGACAAGCAGTTACATGGAGTGGTAGTGTCATATTACTATGTGACTGTCACACCACCCCAGTCCTGCAATTCTTGTCAGCGATCCCCCTCTCCTGAACACTAAGCACACTATTCCTGTTCCTGACTATGCACACCTGTCAGGTATTTCCAATCGCGTGCTTAAACCCTTGAGACTCTCGCCTTAGTGTGAAGTTTTGTCTGTTTTACTTGAGTCCCGATCTAAGTGGTTTATTTCGTTCTGGATTCCCTAGTGCGTGACCCTTGGCTTGATTTCTCGTTCTAGGTTTTCCCGATACTATTTGCACCAGATCTGCCTTTGTCCTGCATCCAATTAGTCTTTTTGAATAAAACTCTGTACCTGGATTCTAACATGCATTTTTTGTCTTTGTGACAGATAGCATTATCAAGAAGTAACCAATACAACAACATTTGTACTGTATACTGTGTATATGGCTTGAATGACTAATAAACGTACTTGATTTGGTTATTGCAGGAAAATGCAGGTAATGTTGATTGAATACAGTTAATCTAATACTACTGTCAGAGGTAGTCATTGGTCAGTATTATATGTATTCTATTGTATATATTTACTTATATGCCGTCTTTGAGAAGAGAGTGTCACTCTTACCCTGTTCTGCATTGTGTGGTATAGAGGACAGATAGTTAGCAGAAACTATGCAAGTGATCTGTGAAATATGATCACCGAACGATGTATGGGAAACTGGGCTTTTACCATGGTAAACCAGTGGTGCTAGCTAGGTAGCCCTATTATTTTGACAATACCAGAATTACGCCAAAGGCCTCTTTCTTAACATTTACTTCAAAGGATTGGGGGAGTGGAACAGGCAGCAGGAACAACCATTTTGATTCTAACAAAGGGCCTAACAGACCGGGGAAATATGAGAACAGGAACATAGTAACTGATTGCAGGTGAGTGAAGGTGACTGTTAGCCTATCCCAGCGTGGGACGGATGCCAGGCAGTAAGAGAGCGCTCAGACACAAGCCAAAGGCCCATCAGATGCACCAAGCTATGTAAAGGAAATCTCTGAACTGTAGGATCAAACCAGAGTACATATGTGAAAACGATTTGAACAAAAGAAGGATGCAAACTCCACACACAGATAACCATGGTCTGGAAACAGAGCCACAACCCTGCAGGTGTCCGCTAATATAGGCAAATATACCCAGCGAGCCACTGATATAGCCTCCATTCACTTTATTGCGTTAAATTTTGATACATTACGCAAGCTGTCCAATGCCCGCAGGTTTTCAGAAAGCTGGTGGCAGTTGGCAGTTTATTAATCCTTCGACAATCTTACGGCACAGTGCAAATTTGGCAAAAATTTGCTAAACGGATTATTAATGATATCAAATGGTACAACAGCCAGTATTTTTGGCACACCTGTGTCTGAGCGTGTTATTCAGCACGGTCTGTCTGTTGTGCAGTTCTGAGAGTGATGCCGGCTACCTCAGGTGCCTCCTGGTTGGACGGGATATCTTGGGTCATTACTCTGTGCAGGTCTTCCAGGGAACGGCGCAACTCATCTGGCGCACTAGAGGGCGACACCACCTGGACGGGGAAGGTCTGTGATTGTTTCCTCTCGTAGCTGCTGTCAAAGAGGTCCAGGAGGGTGGCCTCGTCCAGGCCGCCACTTTCACCAGGCTGGGTGAGGACAGAGCAGCATGACAGCTGGGCAGCTGGACTACTGATATTCATCCCTTTTCTCTGAATTCCATAAGCCTCATATAAACACTAGCTGAATCCTCTCAATTTTTCTGTGTCATCTAATGCAAAAAATATAAAAGAGGAGTTGAATGAATAGAGAAGTGACACTTGTTATAGGGTTTATTGGGAATATACAGCCACACTTTACTTGAGGGGCCACAATTAACTTAGTTTACTGAGTTACAACTCCAAAACCATTCATAATCTAATAAAGTTTCTACATGAAATGTATGGACTGTAAAAACCGATAAGTGATGAACGAAGATGGAATCAGTACATAATTAACACGTAGATTCTGGTTAATTGATGCATTAAGTAAGTGTGAACGAAGATGGAATCACTACATAATTAACATTTAGATTCTGGTTGATTGATGCATTAAGTAAGTGTGAACGAAGATGGAATCAGTACATAATTA
>JAODUD010000040.1:10109416-10121592 GCA_026784285.1 Stomatorhinus walkeri | reverse complement strand
CCCCCCCCCCCCCCCCCCCCCCCCCCCCCCCCCCCCCCCCCCCCCCCCCCCCCCCCCCCCCCCCCCGCAAAAGTATGGTGGCTTTAACAGAGATAGATTGGAGTGGGTAAGAGAGGTGGGAGAGAAGACAGAAGCGAAAAGAGGGGAGAGCATTTAGTATGTGACGTTGGAAAGCAGGGAACCATAAAGTAACGTCAAAGAGGATAAGGGCTAAAAAGTAGCATGGGATAGAATGGTAAAACGCTAAAGGTGCAAGAAATCTATGACACTGTGTCCAGTCCTAAAAATGAAGGAGGGAGAAGTGCCTAAGTGTAGCGAGTGAGCTGATTGTTTTGCAGCGGCCATTTTGATTCACAGACCCCCTCTTTTTCAATGTACAAGCAGCAGTTCAGTCACAGGATGTATGTACCCCACCCCAAATGAGGCAGGGGAAGGCGTGTGCACTGAGAGGAAACAGGCAGAACTTCCAGGTCCCACCCCCACAGCATAAGTCAAGGAGATGATGATGACACACATATCCAAGGCAGAGCACACATATAGCAAATCTGGCAGTGATCTTAAGTCAGATCGTCATAGCAACAGCAGGAGTTATAGCAGTACTCAAAGCAGTAGGGGTTGACAATAGGAATATGACACTCATTCGAAAACTGTGAATAAACGCAAGAAAGTTACCAAAATGTTACCCCAGCAGGGGTTTCTGGCCTGTGTGGAAGTACAGTTTGGGTAAGTTGGCCCTGGACAGTTACTGAATTAAGAGATGTACCCATACGGTTCTGCGATCTTAAAACAGACCTGGCACACTTTCAGAAATATATGGACATAGCTATACACAGCCAAAATCCCACTCGGGAAGACACAAATGTTTTGCACAAACTGGAAAAATCAAGGGTCAGGATAATAGCCCAATAGTGAGATATCTGCAAATGTTTTGCATGAGGCAAGGGAGAGGCCTGTGCTAGTGGCTAAAGACGTAGCTCCCTCAAATGTGGTCTGGTCTAATGCGTAGGCTGGTAAGTGAAAGTCTGTAGAGGGCTCAGGGGAGTACTTGGAGAGACCTGGGGTGGGGGGTTTGAGGGAAACTCAGGACCGACAGAGGAGAAAGAGACCACTAAGGGTACTCATGTTCATGCATTTGTAAGTGGCCTATAGGGGAAGTTAGGACATGAAAACACTGCATAAGCTGGGAGAGTAAAGCTGTGCAGGAGGTACTTGGGGGCGGTTTAAAAGTCCAGCATAGTCATTAGCTATAACCTGCACAGGTTTCAACCAACCAATTACTGTTACTGTAACTTTTTATACTTCTAGCTTAGGCTTCTAGCTTTACAATGATAGCGTTGCAGCATACTGTGTACTGGTGGAGATGTACTGACCACTTTTTTGTACGGTATGCTCCTGAATTTAATCTCATCGGTTTCATTTTTTTCACTGTAACTGACAAATGCTATGGTCTCCATATGTTTAACGCTGCTTCTCTGCAGCCCACGAGGGATATATCGAGGTCTGTCTTTTGGATGCCCAAACACAGTTGTATCAATTCCCACCAACATACATCATGTTACCTTTGTGATTTGGCTTTATCAACCAATGATTTGGGTAGAGTGTTCACAGAGGCACAGGGGGATTGCTTATCGATGTAGCAGGCGGATTCTATTGTGTTGCGTTTCCAGCATCTCTGGGCACCAGCTGCCAGAAGTACATTCTGTTGATGTTCACTCAGCTACCGCTGTCCATATTATTTGAGAACCGCCTAATGAAACTGCAATACCGATTTAGCCCAGAGGATGAAAGAGATATAGCACTAGTCATTCCAGCTCTGCTGAAACAAAGGGTAACAATTGCCACCCACAGCCCTTATAACACTCCTATATTGCCTGTCAAGAAACTGGGAAAATATTCACGGTGACATGTGCAAGTCCTTAGGGCAGAACATGTATGTGGAATTCCTGCTTTTCCAGTAGTCCCAAATGCAGCAGCCATTCTCGGTTGTGTCCCAACACCAGTCTCTTTCTGTTGAAATTGCATGGCACGCCTCGAAGGGCAGTACTCGCTTTATCGCACCCGGGCAAGTTCAGACAGTATCCTCTTTGCCTCACCCCATTACCATGAAACAGATGAACACTTTCTGACGTGTGTGAGTTTAATGATGACAGGAGATCTTAGATCATGCCATATTAGCGAGATCCTTATTGGAGATCAGTTGACCACCCAGCCTGGAGCTAATGCAATGGACTGAAGTAGAGGCCTCGTCCTCACCTAGAAAACAGCCCTTAGCTGTGCACCAGCTCTTATCCTGTATGATCATTCTAAACCCTTTAGCTTATTTTGCTCTGAGACTTGAGGATTTGCATAGCTGACCTTAACAGAAAGTATGGGTCCAAGCTGAACCCTCTGTTTAGTCTTATACTACACTTTTTGATCATTCTAAACCCTTTTGCTGCAGGTCATCTTCCATGTCTTACAGCAGTAATACCAGCTTCATGTGCTGCTCCTGAGGTACGGGGACAACCCCTGAATTGAGATGAGCTGAATTCTGTTACACAACATCTGTAAGCTTAGAGAACATATGGTATAGAATTTATTTTGTCTAATGTCACAATACAGAGATGTTTCTCCTTTGAATACAGGTAGACCTTTTCCTTGCCCTGATGATTGGGAACCACACGATTGCAAGCTAGCTGTGTCTACCCCCACTAAGACACATGTTGATCAGCTGTCCCATTTGCCAACCCTGAGAAGATCTTTTATATTAATGGTTCTTCTTCTCCCACTGCAGATGGCACAGTAAGCACAGAATACACAGAGAGATTCTGGAAAGCACTCAAGCACCAAATGCAACCTCAGCTCTCCAGGCTGAAGTCTTTGCTCTTACTAGATTCTGCTGTCTCTCTGAATGCACATTTAACCATATATGCAGACTCTGGAGTAAGGGTTTAAGGTTATATGGAGCTTTGTGGAAACAGCGTTGATTTCTTGTGTCCTCTGGTAAGCCGATTACACATACTTCTTCAAAACCTACAGTAATATTATGTTTGTCAAAGTCTGTTAGTTTAACCATTCCAAGACCTCTCCTAAAGTCACCCCAGTATTTGCAGCTACCATGCAATACTAATATATTTTTCGACTTGATCACTACCCTGCCCCCGTATGGCCAATCAAGGCATCACTGAACTTTTAAACTCATTATATTAAGATTTTGGTTAGATTTTTTTTTTTAGTTTTAGATAAGATTTATTGTCATTCTGCAAAACACAAGGTACTTACTATTCGGAATGATGGGGCTTAAGGGTTCAACCAAACGTAATAAAACAATAAATAAAAGGAAGCAATTAAATGTATAAACAGGCAACAAGTCATACACAAGCACAGAAGGGAGTATTAGTTACTATGTCATCTAGAGTCCTTGATGATACCAGAAACCTACATTTGCTGGTATAAACCTCACCAATGGATGGCAATCTAGAATCAGTAATCATCTGGGCGGTTTTAACCACCCTCTGCAGGGTGCTTCAGTCCCCCGCAGTACAGCTGCCAAGCTGTAGGACATCAGGATGCTCTCTACTGCACATCTGTAAAAAATGCTATGGACAGATGTTCCTAGTCCAGACTGTTTTAATTTCCTTAGGAAGTAGAGGCGTTGGTGGGCTTTTTTCACAATATGCAAGGTATTTGTGGACTGTCAGAAATGTGCTCTCACTGGAATTTAAAGCTGACACCATCTTCACCACTGTGCTTCCAGTGTGAAGGGGGGCGTGAGCTGTCTTGGTCCTCCTAAAATCCACAACCATCTCTTGTTTTCTCCATAGTAATGGAGATATTAAGTGAGTTGGTGGTGAGATGTGACATGTATATGTAATGGCTAAGGTTTCCCTGAGGAGGAACCAAAGCAAGGTTCTTCTAGGCAGCCAACAACATATCTCTCCGTCCATCCTCATAACCACTCAATCCCAACTGGGGTCACTGGTGCCTATCCTGGGAACAACAGATACAGGTGAGAACCAACACACTCACGGGGCCGACTTAGATTCGCACACTGAGCACACTTCTTGACTGTGGGAGGAAACCCATGGAAACTCCACACAGAAATGTCTGACGGCCGACCCTGGGACCGGACTCTGCACCTTCTTGCTGCGAGGCAGCAGTGCTACCCACTGAGCCACCCCCAAAAACACACCAACCACATTTTTGGAGAACATAAAAAAATTCTTGTTGGTTTTTAATGTATTACTCTTAATTTGCATATGTTGTTTTTTCTGAGTAAATAAAAACAGATAAAAAGCTTTAAACATTTCCTCTGACTGCCTTTTGTGCGCCACTGTACCTTCCTCACTTCTGCTACCTGCTAAGCTTGCAGTTGCTAAACGTGAAGCTCACACCCATCTTGTCATTCGGCAGTGCCAGGGCTGACGCAGCAGCTAAGCGGCTACTTCCAAACAGTTCTGTGGTTTCCCCCTTTGACTTTCCTTCTCTTAATGACGCGGCTGATTTACAGGCTGCCACTGACGCAGCTGAAATGGAAAAAGCACTCAGCTACTGGAAGGCTGGGTTTCTGAGACCTCTGCCATGCCTTGGCGCCCTCCTCTTGGGGGCCCCGCTTGGCCTACATGGTGCACGGTGTCTGCCATGTGGCCAGAGGACATGCGCGTACGTATCCTGAAAGAGTCATATAACCTGGGATTGCTAAAGATGCGGGTGGTATGTGTAAACGATGTCACATATACCTGCAATACATTGTGAGGGAAAGGTCGAGACCCCTGCCCTGTCACCACAGCATAACCCCCACAGCTCCATTTAAACATCTGCAGATGGACTTAATTAAAATGCCAGCTGAATACAAAAACACTTCTATTCAAGGCATAGTAGTCATGTTGTGGAAGCTTATCCTTGTAGATTGTCTCAGCTCAGTCTTCAGGAAGCCGCAGACAGTCCATGTTTTTGCTTGTTTTTGAGCAAATATGTGCACTGCCTGGCAGGGAGCTGGGAGGGAGCAAAAACCTGCACTGCCTGGTAGGGAGCTGGGAGGGAGCAAAAACCTGCACTGCCTGGGAGGGAGCAAAAACCTGCACTGCCTGGGAGGGAGCAAAAACCTGCACTGTCTGGCAGGGAGCTGGGACGGAGCAAAAACCTGCACTGTCTGGGAGGGAGCAAAAACCTGCACTGCCTGGCAGGGAGCTGGGAGGGAGCAAAAATCTGCACTGCCTGGCAGGGAGCTGGGAGGGAGCAAAAACCTGCACTGTCTGGCAGGGAATTGGGAGGGAGCAAAAACCTGCACTGTCTGGGGGTCGCCGAGGACCGGTTTGCAAAACACTGTTGTAGACCTGGGGTATGCAGTCTTATCCAGAAAGGGCCGTTGTGTATGCACTGTGCATTTGTATCGTGTATGGCTAAAGAGTTCTCACACCTGGGTTTGAACAGCTGACCTGAAGGTCATCCCAAAATCCTGTATACACACCGGCCCTTTGAGGGTAGGATTGCCCACCCTGTTGTAGAGGATCAGTGGTCACTTCATTGACCAAAGCTTTGGTGAAGGTCTTTGTATGCATATCTGGCATCCCCAGGAATCTGATGATCAAGGACCCAGCTTTAGTGGTGGTAGAATTGTACAAACATATGCAAATATAGCTATCTGCATTGCTCTTATCACCTGCCATCAGCACGAGTGGTAGCGAGATACAACCGGACCTTAGAGGACAATTTGCAGAAAAGTTATGCTGAATTATCTTAGAACTGAATCCACATAATGTCCACATTTTTGTGTGTATGATAATAATATCTACAAGGACCACAGGATTATGTCCACATGAAATAATTATTGGCAGTGTTCTGAACACCATATTTCAACACCAGCAGCTGTAAAAGAAATGGATGTTCAAATGTTAGGTAATGAATTGTCTTTCTTCTGTGTCGGACACTGAATATCATCCTTTCAAAGGCCAGCGGAGAGCAGATCACCGAGAAAACGAAGATCTGTCATTTCTTCAGCCCTGGAGATTTTGTTTATGCGACATTATTTAATAGAAAGAATGCAATGTGGCCAAGACAGGAAGAACATTACCTAGAGTTTGGGTTGTCCAGCTTGGATCCATGCCGGCCACTGAAAAGGGGGCTGATTGAGTCCCCACCCAGCTCCACATCAGCTCTGTGATCCAGCCTCTTGCCATCGTGACGTGATCCGTTGCCTGGACTAAATACAGGCAGGCGGCCCTACACTCCTCACAAACTACAAATCGTCACGCCGTGTCACACTCCCTTTCACTGAAATCCAGTGTGCTGCATAATGGGGTAGATAAGGCTTGATGTTGGTGGGGCTGAATGTGTCTCCCAGCCTTGTCATTACCTGCCATGACCTTGCCTGGCCCATGCTAGGGTGTGGCTAATGTATAAGGGAAAGAGCCCTAAGACAGATTGCACTGTGAAGACATACTGAAGACGCACAGAGGCATGTTCACACAGGGACAGCATCCTAACTATCTCTCTATTCTCATCCTTTATTAGTTCCGACTGAGCTGAGATGGCAGATGTTTTTGGGCATACAGATGAAAATCAGTCCATCCATCTTGCTACCTCTTACCCATCACCAGGTCTTTCGATAGACTGAAAACATCTCCTCCGCCCCGGGGTGAAGCCTCCTCAGAGCCTCTCTGCCACTCAGTCTGCCTGTCTCATTCCTTAATTTCCTACTCTCGCTTACGTTTTATTCATTTAGCAGACGCTTTTATCGAAAGCGGCATGCATTTTGAGAAAGCGGGGTCGGACCATCCCTGGATTCGGGGTCAAACGCCTCACTCATTGGCCTAATGGTAGAATCACTCTGCTCAGCCTGGTGATCTTCTCATCAGGACTCAGGAAAGTATGTCATATTGGCCCCCCAACCCAGACCAATCCAATTATGTTCCAAATTTTTTAGGGCCCTTGAACTTGGGATTGTCCTTACACCCCCTTGCTACTCCCCTTCCCCTTTACAGCGCCCCTGCTTCTCATTATGGGAACCGTGTTCCAACCCACTGAGCTGCACATTGCCCCTCCCATAAGTGCAAAAAAAGAAGGAAAATAGTATGGTGTTCCTTATAGATAATTTACTCTGTGGCCTCTGCTGACCCTGCAGAGGTCTTGTGAGGCTAGAATGCTCTTATCTATTTCAAACATCTGTGTTGGTCCTGCAGGGGGATTGTCAGACATGTTACATAAGCTGCCATTTGGAAGGAGTGATGCTTAATAAGTAAATAATGAAGTTTGTGTGTTGGAAAAAAGTAAATAGGTTTACGATTCCGATTCCAAACTCATTCCATTATCACACTGTAATGCTTGTATTTGCAAAAATAAATCTTAATGTGGTTCCTAATGCATTCATTCAGGATATTCAGTGCACCTTCATAATACCTTCATAATGCATTCATAATGCATTCATAGAACATTTATAAGCAGTTTTAACAGCTTTAGTAAATATTTATAACAAACATTAAATGATTATACAATTATAATGTTTGTTATATTATATAATATTTGATATTAATGTATATTACAGCTGTTAAGGGATGTTAAGGTATACATACATGGTGTTTATGAATGTTTTATGAATACTTATTGAATACATTATGAAGGTGTACTGAACGTTTTATGAATGCTATATAAAAGCATTATGAAGGTTCAGTTTATGTAGGCCTATAGCGTTATTCTTTCTTTTTTACTAATTTGGAGTAAAAGCTCATTCTATAACTCTAGCTTAAACCTAGAATGGTGCTCCAAGCAGAAGTTAAATCTTTACATTTGTTCCTCCCAAATTCATTGTGACCTTAAAAATCTTGAGTAATGTGGTAGATCTCATATTTATCAATATTTCCGCATAAATTCTAACTGACCAAATTGCAATTGTACTACAATGTTTTTCTCCGTATTGCAGTTTGCATGTGACCACAGAAGTTGGGACCCACAGAAGGGTACAATGGGCTGTGGGTGTACTGCTCTGCACCCAGTTGTGAATGGCCTGTTTGAACTTCAAGCCATTTGCATGTTTGTTTGAAATGTGTCAGTGAGCATAGGAGCCTTTCACACCCTGGGTCCATATCTGCTATAATCTGGCTTCTTCTTCCACACTTCCCAACCCCAAATACTTCATCTTCAGGAACTCGTTAGTGTGCTCTGTCAATGATGTCAGCTCTCTCTCCACCATAAGCAGTTCTGTAAAAATAGGCAAAAATAATAGAAAACTATGACCTCCCTAGGCCAAGCTAAATCTGCATCAATGATTAGCCACAGCCATCTATAAGGAGACCACCTGTAAAAGCACTATTTTTTACTTATGGAATGGATGATTTACTATCTTCCCGAAAAGCTGTAATAGAAACTACCTCAGAGAAATGCTCCACATCATGTACTTAATAGTTTTGAATTCCACAAAGGAAAGATTTATCAATAATGCACTGGTGACAGATTGTGCAGGTGCCAAAAGTGTGGCTAAACCCAATCCTCCTGAAACATCCATCTCTCGCAGCTATGAGATTTCCCTTTTCCAGCGCCCTTTCTTTTAGCTGTATGGCCAGTACCTCCCAGCCTTATGGTCATCTTAACAGGCCTCACCCTCATCCTTAAGTCATGTTAAACCGGTTAGGGATCTGGGCCGTGCTGCAAACACATCATAGGGAGTAGGATTCATTAAACAACAGTTTGAACACTTTGCCATAGTAATGCCGTGCCAGGCACAAATCTATAATCAAAATGCTTTATACCCCAGCCCTAGTACAATTTTTATATAGGGTTATGAAAATTGTACACATTCACTAAAGTGACTGGGTAAATCTCTATTACAAATGGATTAGGGCTGCAACAAAATTGATAAACAAATACATTTGAAAATAAAAAAGCAGGCATTACGATAATTTACCATGATTACTTCCACAGATCAGAGGATTATGGAGATTTTCATCTTCTGTCTGTTCTTGACACGGAGTGGAGATTTGCTTCTCGAATAAAACTGAGAGAGGAAGGTATGTGACAATCAAATAGGGGTCAACGAACAAAACAGTTCTGGTATATTGGAGTTGGTTTGAATGCAAAAATAGACTGACATTGTAGGACATGCATGAAAGAGCATTTGAAACAAACATTCTGTGAGCTAGCTCGTGTTAGCTTCCTGCTTTAAAACAAAAGTAGGTAATAGCTATAGTTAGCATAATAGCATAATAAGGGTAGCTCATATTCAATGTTAATGTTTTGTCTCAAAAGGCAGCTTCTTTTTCAACAGTGAAAATGACAACTAATTAGGTTAAGTGGCAACAGGTCAGCAAGATGATTGGGTATAAAAAGAGCCTCCCATTACATTCTGTCTTTATTTATGTTTTGGAAATGGGGTTGTAGTTAATCACTGTTTTTTTCTGGTGGTTAAGTGTATTCTCAATACAAGCATCAAAATAGATAGATGGACAGACATACTTCATTTATTCCACAGGGAAATCTGTTCACATACAGCAGCAAAGACACATTGTTGCACAGATACACACACAAAGTGGAAAATTCAACAGAAGGTGAAGACAATACACGATGCAAACAAGACTGTGCAGAAAGGAATTATATCTAAGACTACGTATTAATTAAATGGGATGTGATGTACAGTATACTATAGAAAAATTGGAGATTTGTATTTTAAAAAATCAACTATTGAAATATCTGTTAGGTGCATCGCTAAAATGAATGATGTAACAGATGCTTCAACCCCAGGATAAGTTCCTTGACGTGGGAGTGATATCTATGGGAGGAGGAGCTGCCCTGTCCCATCCCAGCACACAGGCTACCTCAGCAAAGTACAACATAGCGCCCCTGAGCTGCTAAGGCAGATGCGTTGGTGAGCAACCAAATACAACATTCTAGTTGAAACAAATATCTTACTCTCAGGAATTCAGCAATGAACAGTGCAGCGTGTGGGAATCCCTCTTACAGAGTACTGCCTCTACATTAGGACCACAAGGAAGAAGATAATTTTCAAGGGAAGTGTTCTACCACCCACACCGTGCTGCATCACGCCATTGCCTAATATGACTCCTCTAACTCTGCCTGAGCTACTGCTATAGATGCCTTCCTGCGACTAGAGACTTCCTGCTTTCCCCACTATGCTTTACAATTACAATTACAATTAGTTTTATTATAAACTATTAGAAAACAGACAAACTTTATTAAACTTAGAAGAAAATTTATTTGCATGCAAAAGCATTGGAACATTGATGCACAGAAAACAGAGATGCTTTTTTCATTGTTTCTTGCCTATATGGGACACACAGAGGTGAACGCAGGCATAGAGGGGGGGCGGGTGGTTCATAGCACAGGCTCATCCCTGGAACAACGGGGTGTTAAGGACCTTGCTCAAAGGCCCAACAGTGACATTACTCAGACAAAGGATATGAACCGGCAACCTTACAATCACAGATACAGAGTCCAAACACGCATGGCCACATAGCACTTGACTTTGTGCCAGATTTCAGTCAGTCCCTGTTAATGACCTGTCAGTCTAGGTGTTGTCAGGATCGGGATGGGAGGGTGGAATAGAGACTTTACCGGAACTTTTGATTTTTGCAACCAAAGTGATAAAAGAAGAACAAAAGTCATTTTGGCTTCAGTAAGACAAAAGAACACAGGGAGACAAACAGATGGAAACTTTGGGAAAGTATGGCCAATTCTGCCCATTGGTGTGAGTGGCTGAGAACAGAAGACGTTTATGTCATTAGTAAAATGACTGGAGAAATTAATACCTGTCACCTGACTTCAACGTGGCCCATACACATCCACGCCCTTCCCCTTCTTACACACCCTCTACCAAGCCTCAGGCAAACTCATATCATCACCTCGATAATTCATTCTGGTTTGATTTGCATTCACATTTCAAAATGTGTAGCCGGGTAAAACATTGAAAGAGGCCAGTACATGGCAGAAGCTTGCATCCTGTATTCTAACAGCCCTTTCTGAAGTGTTGGACATTTTGCGCTGGTCCCGAGCAGTCTGCTTTGACGAGAAACTGCGACCAGGTCGCTATAATGCAGGCCTTTTCTGTTCCCTGAGCTTTGCAGTTGTAGATAGAGAGTGAGAGAAGGCTCTCAGAGCCAAACAGCTATAAAACAGAGGATCCGAAAGGTGAAGCAGCAGAAAGCGTGTACAAACAAACCAGTCAGAGTTTCATATTTTAACCAAAGATCGGGTTTCACACTCAGAACTAAATGAAGCCAGGGTCTTGACCAAGTTGCAGAGTGAGGGAATGTAGCAGTTGCTACTTTCTGTACCTGCTATATAAAGACATCCTTGTCTAGCAACCAACATCTATTGCCTTATTCATGGACATTGACACTGGATGCATTGATGGCAAGTTTTCAAAATTCTTTTTTCTTGCACCAATAAAACAGATATTTATGTTAGAATGTACTGCAAACAGGGCAACATACAGTAAATGTCGTTTTATATACACCACAATGCTTGGCATTCAGAAGTAATCTGCATATCTTACAATGTTAACATGACAATTCCCTTTTCCCCCCGAACAGGCATAACACATTTGTTTAGTCTGCTTATTTTCACAAATGTTTGACTCTTCCTGTCTAAATGGAATGCCACAGTTTTCAAATTACAGCTAATTACTGAGTGCCGGGGGTAAACAATTAATATTAAGGCAATTCTCGCAGACCCAAAATCACCAGACGTCCGTTGCCCCTCCCAGAGGTGGAGTCAGAAAGCAGCCCACATCTCACCCAGTGAAGATCGGTGTGTCACCCTGAGATGGAGTCAACAGATTGTTAAAGCCCCACCCAGGGGCAGGCACTGTAGAAGGAGAGCTGCCTATGGTGGCTGTAGCCAGAAAGCTGAGGGATGCGGTACATGTGTAGCGATTAATCCAGGATTTATGCTTCATCCTCCAATTCACACCCACAAAAGGGGCAGGGCGATGTGCTGGCTGAGTGGGTAGTGCAGTTCCTCACACTGTTGGAATTGGGAGTTTGAATATACACAGCATCTGCTCATACATTCTACCTGTGTCGTGCAGGTTGCTCAGAAGACACGCACTTAGGCTAATTTGCCATCCTTAAACTGCCTGTAGTGCATGACTGCGTGTGTATAAAGGTGCTCGTATATGTGTCCTGTGAGGAAGTGAAATCCTGCAGCAGCCTCACCTCTCATGCCGCCCCCCCCCCCCAGCCCCCCTC
>JAODUD010000040.1:10079011-10100059 GCA_026784285.1 Stomatorhinus walkeri | reverse complement strand
CCCCCCCCCCCCCCAGGTCTTGTAATTACTGAAGTACTTTTATGCACAGCAGTTGAAGTTATTCTCTCCTGATTACAATTAAACTGAAACTGCTAAATCTACATGCTGTGCTTTTCCTATTAAATATTCTAAAAAGGGCTCCCTTACATAGTTGTATTTTGACTTCAAAATGTTAACCACAATGCCAGGAAGCCCTCTAATTGGCCTCCTATTTGTTTCATATTTATTTTTTTTATTTTTATGAGCGGATTTCACACACTGCTGTGTAGTCTAGCTTCTTGCATCATGACCCCTTTATGGTGACCTCTTTGTAAAACCATTTTAGAGAATTCTCACCCTGTTTGTTTTATGTCTGCATGTTCCGTCATGTTAAGGCATGCTTGAAGTGTGAACGGTGTGAGTTTCACATGTTCGGTGACGTTTTAAATGGTTTGAAACAAAGTCTGACTAAATTCCTGTGGGCAATAAACCCTGTAACCCTGGCTTTGTCTTCAGAGCATGCTCCCTGGGGGGGTGAACGGTGCCTGTCCTCATAGTACAGGCGTTTGTAAGCTGTAGTTTGCCATATGACCCTGTGCTTATGGCATCAGTCATTTGACCAGCCATTTGGTCACCTGACAAATTAACTCTGGGTGTGTCCACCATGTTTTAAAACATTCCCTTCTTTCCCCACTCTTGTCTGATTCCTTGTCTGTGAAAATGGCTGTTTGCGCACACACAAGTATAAGCCTGCTTGACTGCACTATGATCCCCCCCCCCTCCGAACACTGCTCACAAGAGTAATTCTGCTCCTACTGAAGCTGAGAAGTTTTTATTTTGAATTTATTTATTTTTAATTTAAACTTAAAGGATGCATACTGTTGTATGCTTAGCCTCAGTATTTAAGCATTAATAGAACTAGATGTTTCATTAATATATAGCGCACCAATCAACGTGTCGGACAGAAATGTCCTGAAGCTTCAGTTGTTCCTTGGATTTGCCTGTGTACCAGCTCACTGTACTTGATTTGTTGTATCCTGTATGTTTTTTCATTGAGTTCTAGATCTGTGCAGGCTTGAATGGCGCTTTTGAAGGTGAGCCTTTTGAAGTAGCCCTGTTCAATCCTCTGTGAACTAGGCTGACTGTGAAGGACCACTGGAAATGGGCTGCATTTATTTTTTCTCGACTGTGTCTCGTTTTATGCACGGCACAGAGAAGCCCCCCCACCCTTAAGAACATGAAAGAGACAGATTCTTCAGACCACAGTGAGGAATTCCTCTCTCTCTGTTCAAGGTCCTCTTGCATAATGACCTCTTGCAAAACAAACATTGGTTTGTTGAAACGCTGCTACCCCCCCCCTGCAAATTTAAAGTGCATTTTTGGATTTTTAGTCTGGTACATTTTTAGGTTTCTCAGCTGTTTAAATCCCTGCTTGCTCCATGTCCTCTTGGTGAGCTTCTTGTGTCGACCAGGAGGAGATGGATGAGTTGCCGTTCATCAGTTGCCATGTGGAGAATCAGGGCCATGTGCACCAGCCCCTTGCCGTTTACTGTGGTGGCTGTGTGAATACTTTCCTGCCTTTCTCTCCTCTCCTGGAGCATAAACAGTCCTCTCTGGTCTGCGATCTCCACACTTCATCTCCTCTGCTGTCGAACTGAAACCTCCCAGTTTCAGGCTGTGATGAGTGGGTGGAAATTTGTGGGTTAAGTGGATGCACTTCAGAACGGTGCAATCTAGAAAGTTTGGCGTGTGGAACAACAGGAGCATGAACTTGTTTTATGGGTACAGGAACTCTACTGGAGGGACATGGAGAGAGTACTGGAATAAACTGGATTTTTATGGATGCAGGACCTTTAAGTGCTATCGGAACATTTAGCCTAAAAGGTGCTTTGGGTCCTGTTAGGAAGATGTTCTCATGTGACGCCGTTAAACAGTGTATTAAGCTGTAAATGAATAGTGTATACATTATATATCCTGTTTTCCTGATATTTCTCATACTGATACTTGACCAAAACACTGTATTGAGTTCATCTTGAATGTTTCCCATGATGATATCCAATCTGTTGCTTTTACTGGTTTCTCCTTGTGTCATAATTGGTTAACTTAAGCTTCCTCCACTGAACAGTGTGTGATCTTTAAAATGAAACTTAACGTTAACTATGAAATCAGTATGTAGCATGTGAATCGTTATTATAACCCTTCTGACACTGGGCACTGCTCACTTCTAACAGCTGTGTATCATAAAGGCATGCCAATTTGATAAATAGCCACTGTAGGTCCACGCCTGTGCGTGTAAATAACGCAAGTGAACGCATGTGTTTAATCTACCACTGCCGTGACCAAAGGCTTTTCTCATGCTTGACTGGAACTTCCGTGCCAGTCCCCTGAGTACAGGATGTGAATTCAGCTCTGCTGCCCTGGTCATTAACCTCAAGATCTCATCTTCTCATTCTTCCAGGAATTGACACTAGCAGAAGGGAGTCGTGTGATAGAGTCCTGGAAGAACCCACCCTCAGATGTCTATATGCAGTATTTTTTCTTCAACGTGACCAACCCCGAAGTCTTCCTGGCCGGGGGCAAAGCAGCGGTGACCCAGATCGGGCCGTACACTTACAGGTAGAGCAGATGTGTACCTACGGCAGGGCGTGGTGCATGTTGCAAGGGTGTAATCAGCTGCTGTTATGGCTGCTATCTGCAGCTGCTGGTGAGGATTCTTTTTAAAATAAAAAGAGAACTAAAATCTGGATATGGAAAATCTGAGAGTTGTCACTGCTGTAGATAATTCTTGGCACTAGGATTACATATTGGATCTTAAATTAAGTGTGGAAAATCCATTTGTAGTGTTTATTTGTAGTGGTTGTTTTTGGCAGAGTGTGTCTTGGTGGAAGGTGAACAATACCACGGAGCAAGGTTGATCCATCATAATTCCTTAAATGCCAATTTAAGCGTACAAATCTGATGAGGCTTATAAACAGGGTTTTCTCGACGCGTTTCTTTATCCCAGGGGTTCTCTAATATTTTTGCCCAAGATCCAAATTCCATCAACAACACATCGCCAGTGCCCCAATAACTTCTGGGCAAATCTTGCCACCTGGGACATTGCCATTTCGGTACCCCTGGTTCATACTCTGAAATGCGGGTGGGTGTAATCCAGTCCAGTCAGCCTTAAAGTGAAGTCAGTCCCCAGTGCAGAAGTGACAGACCATGTCCCCCATGTCTAGTGTGTTGACATTCTTCTTTTATAAATAAGCATCTCTTGGTTTTAAAATTGGGATTCTGTCTTGTCCCGACCATCACCATCCTCCAGGGAGTACCGCCCCCGAGAGAACGTGACATACCTGGAGAATGGAACAAAGCTCTCTGCTTTGAACCCCAAAAGTTTTGTGTTCGTACCGGAGATGTCTTCCGGGGACCCGGAGGTGGATCTTGTGAGGACTATC
This sequence comes from Stomatorhinus walkeri, assembly GCA_026784285.1. Taxonomy (NCBI): domain Eukaryota; kingdom Metazoa; phylum Chordata; class Actinopteri; order Osteoglossiformes; family Mormyridae; genus Stomatorhinus; species Stomatorhinus walkeri. The sequence goes on along the minus strand of JAODUD010000040.1, from coordinate 10,096,640 downwards.
AACATCCCGTTTGTGGTGAGTGGAGGGGGAGCTTCTTTAGGGAGATGGCAGTAGCTCTCTGTGGGATGGCAAAGGCTGCTTAGTTAATGGAAAAGTAGCACACAGAAAATGACAATGACTCACCCCTCCCCCCCCCAATCAGGCGACCATAAACGAGATGAAGAACTATAACTTTATGGTCCGCACCGTTATGTCCATCTGGATTAAAAGCATGGGCGTGGAGCTCTTCATCACGCGCACAGTCCAGGAGGTGTTGTGGGGCTTCAAAGACCCACTGATGACCAAACTCCGTAGCGTGAAACCAGAAGTGGATGAGTACTTCGGCCTCATGTACAAGGTGAGCCCTGCTCGAGACCCTGAAGCCATGCCCAGAGTTCAGGGACAGCAAATTGCCCTTGCGCCAGTACCTGGTCCGTTTGCATTTTCAGGTGATCGAGCATCAGCGGATTAGGTCGGCTGTGAGTGGTTGGCGGGATTCTCTGTATTTACTCAGTGAGGCTTATGGAGAAGCAGTTCAGCCGGCAGATGTAGCAGTAATATTGTCAAAAGAGTAAAACCTGTAGAGGCGCCCCCCACCCAAACTGTGTGAGCAGCTTTCTGAATGTATGATTTAGTTGTCCCTGATTGCAGAACACAGAGAACTGATTAATGGGTGAAAGGACAGCCAAAATAAACAGGATAGAGTGGATGGAACAAACGCTATCTCAGGACGAAAAGGTTACACTACAGTGTCAAGTTGTCACGGCCAGTTGTCCTTTTCAGTGGCCTTGCATTTCAGACGTGCAGATCTCTTATCCTCCATTACGTGCCCATTTTTCCAGATGCTACTGCTTGGTAAATTTTGATTTTATTATTATTTTTTCATTAAAGAAAGTAACCCTCCTGTGAGTCTTGTATTTATGGTCACGCCATCTACGCTTTGTAGGATATTGATGGGAAGCCATCTAAGCCTGTTTATATACAGGCCCGAGTTTATATAGGGACATTGCTCAGAGCTTCGCATGATCTGCTCACTGCCAGTGACAAGGCACTAAGTTTCAGGCAAAGTGGAGTCTTTAGAGCTGCAGAAGACACTTGTGAACCTTCTTCGTTCCTGTCAACAAGCTCACTTATCTCAGATATGCAGGCTCTGTCTAGGTGACTACCTGGTGACCACATGGGTTTCTCTTTATTGAGTGGCTAAATGATGTTAATGTGATGGGACAAGTGATTCTTAGTACAAATATATCACTGTGGGACTTGGCGTCTCATTGCATTTGTTAATATAATTTTGTTAGTGTTTTTTTTTTTTTGTCTTTCTCGGACGCTTAAATGACTATTAGCTACTTATGAGTGAAATCTTTGACAGATCAGTGCCTTTCTTTTCATAGAAAAACGGAACCCATGAAGGAGAGTTTGTGTTTCTGACGGGTGAGCAGAACTACTTGGACTATGGCAAAATCGACACATGGAATGGTCTCAGGTAGGATGGTGCCGTCACCCATGATACATTGTATGTGTGTGTATGCTGGTTGTTTTAGGATCTGGTGCATCCAACCTTCACCCGACATGTTTCTGCTTTTTTTTTGTCCTATACACCCTGCTCACTTTGTCCACCTTGGCCTTGTGCAAAAAAACTTGTTACACCCCTTTGTGCGCCTGAGGCGAAGCAGAGGAAATGTGACTGGCAAACTGACAGATTCACTGCAAGCATCTGGGTTTTTTTTGTTTTGTTTTGTCGTCTCTCTTAAGTAACTGGGCATACGCTTTGTGTGACTGACCTTGGATTGGGTCCAGTCTTGGGACTCTGCCATATTTTTTGGACTCTGAGCTATGCCTTTTCCTATGCCTTTCGTAAAAAAATTAGCAAATTGACCTATTTATGAAACGATTTCAAATGTGTTTCTTTCCAGTTGTTAGTGTTGACCCTAACCTTTTACCTAGTCCCCCCCCCCACCCCCGTTAATAGTAAATTGTAATATTTAAATTCATATAAATGTCATGAATTGTTGGGCGATTAGCAGTCGTCCACTGTTAGTGTCGTGTGTCAATGCTTCTGAATAAACTGTAACATGTCGTTCTTCAATGGTTTTTTTTTTTTTTTATTTTTCCCCCCCATGCAGAAAGATGACGTGGTGGTCATCCAACCAGAGTAACATGATCAATGGTACTGACGGTAGTGCATTCCACCCGCTCCTTTCCAAGAACGAGCTGCTGTACATCTTTGCTGCTGACCTCTGTAGGTAGGTCCACCGTTTACTTGTCGCAGGTAGCCCCCCCCCCCCGCCCCATGCCACTTAAAGGTCACCTGAAACTGTTTAGTACTGATTTTCTAAGCAGCTACGACACAAACAATCAGTGTTCAAAACTCAGTCTATGGGTGTGTGAATGACCATGATAATTATGCTGGGAAGGGTAAACATGAAGGGTTGGTACGCAAATATTTCCTTTCTACCTCAAACCCTAAATTGAAGGAAAACGGAGCAATTACTTTTTATTGTAACTAATATAGATCAGTGGTACAGGGAGGGTTTTGTCTCTTGGCTGCACTTTTAGTTTTCCGGTCCTGTTGTCCAACTTGGTCTTCTGGTGTTTCCTGAACGGTTCCACAATGGCAGGAATTTCTTTAGAGATGTACATCTGTTATTTAAAAATTTGTCCTGGAATATCCAAATAATAGTCTTTGTTTTCCTACTTATGCACTAACAAAACACAACCCTGCACCGACCTTGTTCTTAGGATTTTGACACCGGAGATCTCGTCCCTTCTCGCACTGTCCCAAGTACATAGTATAATCCAGGAAATTCCTCTGGTTTCCAATGGCACTCCATGCTTCCATAGGTCAGCATGTAGCCTTGCATGTCCCTGTGTCTAATTGCTTGACTGATTTTTCTCAAGTAAGACGCTTAACCTAAAGTTGTGTAAACAAGTGAAGCACTCTACTTAAGGGTACTACAGCAGACCACCCACCCCGAGACTTTAACCAGCAGTTTGCTCTCATGAACTTTCACAGTCAATATTTGTTTCCACTTCATTAGACCATGATGTTCATCGCGTTCAGATCAAGCTCACATCCATGTTGTTAAGAAATCTCCTGGAAACCCACCAAGTGATACTCCAGGGTAAAAATAAGAGGTCCATGGTTTTGAGGAACCTCGGAAACTGACTTAAGCAACACTTGTCAGTTTTCCAGGAGACATACCGTTCTACATCTTGGATGAGACCCTTTGCTTTAGTTGCTCTGGTAAAAATGAAAGCTCTTCGCATGTGTTGAGAGACTGATCTGCAGTGGTACAGCATATACCGTACTAAACACATTTAAGCACATTTATCAAAACAGTAATTTTTAAAGTAAGAAAATAAATGTATCCAAACAATGTGTCCTGCCTCGATCGGCCGCTCCTTCCGTGTGCCACGCACCCTCGTTAACCCCGTGTGGAATCCCCGTGTGATCAGCTGTTTCTATTGTCATTAGCCCTCTGTATTTCGTCCGTGTTTCAGTTTGTTTTCCCAGTCCAGTCATTGTATTGTTCGTCAGCGTTTTGCCTGCCTTAACCTGTAATTAAACCCCGTAGTCCCCGATACCCTGAGCCTTTGTCTCCATTCTGTCCCTGCTCGGCACAACAATATTATTATAATTAAACGTACTAATCATTTATTATTAATATTAAAATAATGTATATGAAATCTTTAAATGTATTGTATAATAATTACTGTTACTATCATTGTCTAAATGTATTTTTACTGTCTAAATGCATGTATTCAGCTAGTGTAAACATACACGATGCTATCACAGCGAATATGAGGCTGAGACTGAAACATTACCCTTTGTTTCCGCTGAGAGACATGCCGCGTGACTCATTTCCCCGTGCGTACAAGTTATATTAGGTCAGCGTTCACGATTTGACTTCTGAGATTCAAATCGAGCTCTAGGTAATTTTTTATTTTTTATTTTTTAAACTGGTTGGTTTGACTTAAGAAATTAGAGTTCTAATGAGTTAGAGAACTGAGGTACCACTGTATGTTGGTGCATCTTGCGTCTAGGTCCATCCACCTGGGCTATGTGGAGGATGTGGTTGTCGAGGGCATCCCAGCCTACCGCTTCGCTCCTCCGATGGACGTGTTGGCCAGTCCCCAGGACAACCCCGCCAACGCCGGCTTCTGCGTACCTGCGAACGACTGTCTGAGCAGGGGAGTGCTGAAAGTCAGCGTGTGCCGAGAAGGTAGGTCCCACCGCCCCCCCCACCAACTGAAGCTGTCCACGTCCCGTCACACAAGGATTCACCTGCCAGCAGCCATGTGTGTGCTGTATACAGCAGAAAACTATGGTCCTGTAGGTTTGAGCTTAGCTGAGGGGGGGCTGGTATTCAGCTAGCCTACTGGTGCAAAACCCTTCGCTGGTGTATCTGCTGGCACTGTGTTTGGCAACCAGGCATCGCATGCAGCAAGGCCTAAGTCACCATCAGATCCTTGTAATGTCAACACCTACCCTCATATCATTAATCTGACCACAGGTGTGGTTACGAGTTTTGTTTAGTGTTATGATATTTGCTTTGGTTCCTTGCAGCAAAACATCAGTTTCAGTTTTCTTTTTCTCTGTGAACATGGGATACGACCATAAATGTTTCTCTTAGACTTCGGTGCTTTTAAGAGTAAGACTTCATTTGCTGGGTTGATCGGCAATGGAAGCCGATGCTCTGGGGCAGCCCCTAGCGAGGAGTCATGAAGACCCAGCTACTTACAAGCCTGAGCACGCTGGCTTGTGACCAGATTAACTGGATGATGTGTACTTCCTGTTGGGTTTGCTTTGAGTCGGTTAACACCCCTCCCCCTCCATCTTTAGGTGCTCCTATCGTCGTCTCGTTCCCGCATTTCTACCAGGCTGACCAGAAGTACATTGACGCCATTGAAGGCATGAGGCCCTCAAAGGAGGCTCATGAGACCTACTTGGACCTGAACCCGGTATGAGCTAAATCAGGAGTTCCTGTTTTAAGGCAGAACGTGAGCCGTACGATGGAGGCTTTGGCGTGTCGGTTATTTGCGTTACTTTTGGATATGTTCTTCCAACTGCGTATTTGCTACTTCACTCCAGGGCAGCACATGGAAAGAAACATAGATAGGAAAAAATCTCGCTGTCTTGTGCCACCTAGTATGGTTTTCTAGAATTTAAGTCTCTTTCTTTCCTGAAGTAGTTTTATTTCTTAATTATGATGCTAGTGGTTTCCCATAGGCCTAACATAGCGGCCTCGCTAACTGCTGAGTACTGATTTGTTACCCTGTTCAAGGAGTCGAACATCAGGATCTTGGCCAAGCCTTTCTGCATTGTGGAGAAAATGCCCCACTCAAAATGGCAATAAATGTTTCTTACCTACATACATTATGAGCTCTTTCTGTTCTGAATTGTGCCAAGTTATCATTTGTGTTGCCATATGAAATGTGCACGGATGTCAAGGAACATGGTCAATGAAGGGACTCCCTCTCTCTCCTAGACCACCGGTATACCTGTTCGTGCCTGTAAGAGAGCACAGCTAAATGTCTTGCTGAACAGAGTCAGTGGCTTTCCGTAAGTACCTCGCTCTTTCCAGATGTACATCAGTGTCGCACCGTTCTCTCCCGTTTGTTTAAGCGTCTATGTCCGTGTTCTTCCTTGTGCGCCTATAGCATTGGTCTTTCTTTGGCTTTCAGGTCAACCAGAAACCTGACTGAGACCATTTTCCCCATCATGTTTGTTAATGAGGTAAGGAACTACAAAAGAAATGGCCTTTTTCCAGGAACTTAAGTGTTTGTAGTCTAATGATACAAGGCCTAAAACTGTCAGTCCTATAATTAAATTTCCTAATTGGAACATTAAAAAAAAAAAATCAACATACTGTCTTATGGACACATTTCACAAAATAACGATGAATGTTGAAAAATTTATGCAAAAACATGTTTTGAAAGTCTGCATAAATTTCAGTCTTCCTATCGTATCTTTTCATATAAGACCCGAGAATAAGATTTTTTTTGGTTGTGAGGTGTTTGCATTTTGTTTTTCAGTTTGAGTTCACACATATTTAACAATCTGTCCTCTTCATTCGATTTGTTTGCCAGTCGTTTGTGATCGACCAAAACTCAGCAGGCCAGATGAAGACCCTTCTGACGGTGGTGACAGTCGTGTCCAACTTCCCGCTCTTTATCGTGGGATTGGGCGCTATCCTCCTGGTAGTCTTTGTCATCCTCATCTGCAGATCCCGTCAGAAGAGGGTGAGCCCCAGATCTAAGGTTGTTTTTGAGGACTACCTGGACTAGATCTCGACATACCAGGCTGAAAGTTGGCTAGAAGAGCATATGGGTTGTGTATTGATTCTGGATTGGGTCAGGCTGCTCGGCATCTCTGCATTGCAAAGCTGAGAGGAGCAGTTGAGGGGGCAAGGAAATTGGCATCATGCATGTTTCCTGGCATGTATGGGCTGTGGAGAGCGTGGTGATCGTTACACATGACGTGTCATGGTGGGGATTTCAGGCTCCTGCTGCAGTGACAGTTTTTTAAAAACAGGGCAGTGGGTGCTGCGGGGTTAAGGGTGTAAACTCCACTCAAAGGTTTCTGGTTCATGTTCCAGGAGATGCCCTGCAGTAGTACTCTTGATTACTTAACCTAAATTTGTCCATCAGAATCTAGATAAGATTGGTTTAAAGTCCATTTAGATAAGTATTACACAGGTAGCTAAATTTTAAATGGTCTATGCTTTTGATTGCCACCGTCTCGGGGGCACAAGTGGGGAAATTATCCCAGACTGTAGGAGGAGTCAAATGTCATGGGGATCAATCTGGTTGAAGCATTTTCTCCTGGAATTGCGTGCAGCTGCCTAGCTAGTCTGAACACATTGCACAGTGAAATGCTATTTCAGCAGCATAAATATGGGGTAGCTCAGCACGACACATGACTCATAATGTACGTTAACTGATATTCAGTTCGTTGACATTCAGTGTTCCTTCTGACATGATATTGAAACCCACTATTTTCTAAACTAACATACTTAACTTTCATTCATGGGGTTGTATTCAAATCCATTCTTGGTCCCAAGACTACTTTGTCCACATAATCGGTCTTGTTTGGAATTGAAAACGTCTATTTGCGGTCTTGAATCCGTCTCGGACTAAAGCGTCTATGGTTCTATGAGCTAATAGTAGTAATTTTGTTTTGTTTATGTTTCTAATTTCTCCCACTCCTTGAAATAACGATACACACTAAACACAATAATACAATTAATAAATTAACGCATGAAGCCATCTTGGGGGGGGCGTAAATCTCACGAGTTGTCGTGTGCCAAAAATCACAAAATGACTTTGCCCTGTATAGTGGACCTGAAAAGCAGCTACCATCATCACCATCTTGTACACCATGACATCATCACCACCTTGTACACCATGACATCATCACCACCTTGTACACCATGACATCATCACCACCTTGTACACCATGACATCATCAGCTTTACATTTGTCTGGGTTCACTAGTAGGAAAAAAACACCACAAGTTTATTTATTTCATATCCCGATTTGGTTTTGAAATGGCTTATAAAATTGAAGTGGGGCAAAAGGTTCCTTAACCTGGCGGAAATAGGCTTAAATTTCGGTTCAAACATTTAAGGCCGTTAAGCAAATCGTGCAAAAATCTGCTGCAAGGACAAGGTGTGTACGGATATAAACCACATGGGACCCTAATTTACAGTGTGTGCATTTCAAATAAATAGCTAGTAGAAACCCCACTAATTTTTATTTATAGTAGAAATCTTACACAGATTTTAACACGCCTTTCGCCCAGATGAGCGGCTCACATGAAAATTTGATCAGGTTAGCAGCAATATAGTGTTGGGTATTTATGATAGAAATAATCAATTTTGACATTAAAGGATTGTCTTCCTTCTGTCCTTTTATTAAAATGTATCTCATGACAACCAAGCTTGCATAATACAGTATTAATTTTAAATATTATCAGTGGTGGTGATCATAAATAAGCATAAAATGAAACCATGGTCCAGATTATGAATTTTCCCGGGTCTTGCCTCCCTCACAGCCTTGTTCTTCATGCAGTCTGCCTTCAGGAGAGGGGTGTTATCAGTTAGAATAAATTGGTGCTTAAGCTTTGGTCAGTGTCATAGACTTGTTCTCAGCCAGTATGCACAACTAACCTCTTTATTTTCTGTGCATTACAATTAATCCTTTTTTTTGTTCCCTCTTTTTGTTCAGAACGCAGTGAAACGTATTGAGTTTTCAGAGGCTTTTCGTTCTTTTCCTGTAAGTCTTTATTTCTTTGAAAGTTTCTTTTTTTACTCGCCATTCATTTGCCCTCATTTCTAATTGACCATTTTCATATTTAACTGAATCACCAAGTTTAATCGGTTTCAACTTTTTTCCATTTTAACTTAATCCTCTGTTTATATTCTGTATATTTATTGGAGTTATAATTACTGTAGTAATTATTATCGACTTAATTTTGTTTTGGGAAATTATAAGTTTTGTGGTAGGCTGCCGGACTGTTCATACCTAACTGGGTGCTCTTCCTGCAGAATGCGAAGGAGGACACGGCTTACACTCAAGTCGGCTCAAAGCCCGAAGAGCAGCGGGACGGCCACGTCACCGTCGCAAGCCAGTCCCTGCGCAACGGCTCCTACATTTCCATGTCGCAAGTGGAGACACCCGAGTGCTGATGGAGATGGAGCGTGGGGGTGGGGCTGGGGGGGGGGGTGGGACGTGGGTTTTGTATCATTTCAAGAGGGTGTGGTTTGGGGACGAGGGTGAGACGGTGGAGGAAGCTCCCATAAATGCTAGCAGTTGCGATGATGCCCAGGCGTGTGACGTCACTGACCGCTGGTCCCATGTGCCAGGCTGTGCATGGCCGCTCCCTGCTGTTTGGCTAGCAGCACTCTGTGATCGATGATGCCTTAGACTGAGCCACCTCCCCTCCTCTACACACACACATACAAACACACACGGGCACGCACACACACTTACCTCCTCCCCGCATCACAGACTGCAGCAAGTCGCTCTGATCCCACATCAGCCGGCGACATCGACGACCCGACACCGGACTGGATTTTCAGAGGCCTGGAGCTAAAGTACTATCTCCACGAACAGGAGCCCCCCATCTCAGCGGAGGCTCTGCTGGTGAAGCTGTGTGGATGTCATGTCAGTTTCAGCATGAAATGGCAAACACCTTTTTATAGCTACCTAATTTCCATGAAAGTGTCCATCCATATGTTACAACCTGGGGCAACTGGATTAAGCAGCGTGCCCATTCTAGCAGTGCAAGTCTGGAAACCAAACGCATTTGTAATTTCTGCCACAAACATCTTTTCGCTACTCTTGCACTATGCCTGTTAAGAGGGAGCTTTTCCCACCTGAATTCACAAGCTTGTATAAAGCTTTATGGCAAGCCTATGTCAAATTGCGACTCTTGGCTGATGACGACGGCGATTAAAACGTAGTATCGTTGCTGCCATGCACATGCTGTGTGGTTCTGTGTGGCGCGCCGGTGGCCTCTAGTGGTTAGCGTGGGTACTGCACAGTCCTGTCTCGCAGCTGCATGATTGAATCAGACGTGATTTCTAACCTGAATAGAAGCAGGCATGAAGCTAGAGACTCCTTTTTTGATCTTGGTTCTTCTGCCACGGTGACAAAATAACATTTTAAGCTTAAGATCTATTGTTTCTGTAAATGGAATCTGTGCCCAAACATTGTTTAAAAGTTACTGAGCTTGTCTGCTGTGTGCTCATTGTCCGAGCACAAAAGGGTCAGTGCATTTATAGGGTTCTACATTTATTTGGGCACCACATTTCAGGGATGCGATTCCAAGTAGATGAATTCATTGGATTTTTTTTTTTTTTTTTTTTTTTGCTTCACTAATTTTCATACCTACCTTTGCTGCTAGTCTCTTCACCTTCTGGACAAGCTGCTTTCCGGTGCAGTCTAGTCAGTATGTATGCTTAGTAGAAACCCCCTTTGATTTACTCTTGATCTATAGTCTGGGTCTCTCCTATATCCATGATATTATTTTGCTTGGGGCGAACAAACAAGCACAAAACTAACAGGGAAAGATGCTTGCTGCTGTTTAGGAAATGGAGGCCATTGATGGAGCCAGTTGTGATAAAGCACCGTTTTTATGTCGTGAAGGTGTTCTGGCGTGGGAGAGAATTGGTGCTGTGACGTTCTTCCTTACTCTAAGGAGTTTCAGCTGATGTGGGGAAGCCTGATTGGCCAGCAGCCTTCACGTAAAGTCACTACACCCTGAGCCCAGCCAGCTGTGGCCTTGCCTAATAACATAACTGTTTATTTGGCGCTATATCCTCAGTGACTTGAATTGGTGGAGTGGGTGGAAGAACACCCTGGCCCAAAGATAACAGAGAGCCAGTTCTGAGCCACCAGCCCGTTTCGGGCTGACTTCTGCCCTGGTCCCTGACCTTTTGGTTCTGATCCCCCCAGTCTTCTCCCTGGGCTTGACCAAAGAGGACTCAGAGGCAGGGCTTAGCTTTTGTTTACGCTACAGTTCGAGGATCCGCCTTAGGCTTGGTGTGCAGATGCGCCCTTCAGTGTTTACATCAGTTTATCACAAATGGCTTCCACTACTAACAGAATGGGTTGTAGGTCAAGAACTAGTTTTTTTTTGTATAAGGCGTATGAAGTCTGTATTGCTTTTACTACACAAAATATCTGGTTAAAGCATATATTGCCATAATATGTACTAAAACACTCAGTATTACAAAGCAATTTAAGCAATACAAAATGTAAAACATTTTATAATGATGTTTTGTAATTTGAGCAGATTTATTTTTTAATTTGTTTTTTTTTTGTTTCTTGTTAATTCTTTATTACTCAGTGTAAATGTATTCTGTGCCTGGGACTTGCACAGGGCTGAAATACCTGGTCTCCAATCAGATTCAGCATGCCAGGACACACCACAATCAGAGTAACTTTTCGGTGCAGACAGACACTGCACAGTGCTTTTTTTTAATGCCATGGTGATCTACATCAGATGTATTTAAGGGAGCAGACAACTATTTTAAGTATTGTTTGTCACACAACCCAACTTGTAAAAGACCCTTATCTGTTCTCTGATTGTGGGCTCTTGGTGCCAGAGAGTGTCATCTTTGGGAAGCCATTGAACCAACTGGAAAGGGAGTCCTAAGGGAGTGTAAATAAAATATTCAGGTGGTGCAACCAGGTTGTTTGGGAACAAACAGAGAATGAAGCTCTTTCTTGGGCGGAACTTTAGTGCCAAACCAAGCACCCATGTATATCAGTTGGCTGTATGCATATTACAGTAGCCACTAACACGTCACTTTGTCTTACTGCCTGTCAGCCTTCTGATCGGATAAGAAATGTCAACATCAATAGCATTTTGTTTCCTTTGAGAAATGTCTACTGCTGCTGAATTGACAATCTTTGTCATTGGGTGCAAAATTCTCATTTTCTTTTCCTGTTTTGTTTTTGATATTTACACTGCACAAATGTTTCTACAATGCCTTTGTAAGCATTTTTAGTGTATTTACATGAAATAAAAGTAAATGTTTAAGTTGGAAACCATCTGAGATTTGGTTAATTTTGTTTGTTACAATGTGGTGGTGTTCATAAACGAGGTGTTTAAGATGTATAATCCCTCGTGTCTGTGCCAGAGTTGTACTCCTGTGTCAGTATATACATTTGGAAGACTGCCAGTATAATGCAATATAACGTAAATCTTTTATTGCAATTTTGAATATTTGGGGAATCTGTATGTGCAGGTACTTAGCTGTTATTTTAAATCTCATTTAACAGTTTAAATCTTGAATGGTGTTCGTTACCACGCAAGGGTTATACCACGCATACACCTGCCTACACTTTATCTGTCTCCAGCCCGATTAACCTTGAAGGAATTGCATTGCCATTGATTCATCATCAGGGGGCTGTAACTGTCCATTTAAAACTCATACCACCTTCACAAGAATGGCAATGCCCCGGCACACAAACAATCTTTAGGTCTTTCATATGCAGTTAAGGTGGTACTCATAGCCTCCTGTGTGAACGGCTACAGATGTGTCCCACGGTCAAAAAAATGCACGACACCAGATTGAGTGCCAATCCTACGATAAGGATGAGTTCAGCATGTAGGCTGCTTCCCGTCAGTTTTTTCCACCTGTAGGTTGTATGTTCAAACCCAGCTGTTGTGCCACAGAGTTCTTAATCCAAACTACTTGACTACACACCCTGGCATATGAATTTGTAAAAGTACAACATATCTATCAGAATAACATCTGATTTCAAAACTTGTACTCTGCTCTATTAGCTCTGTCAGTCTTAAAGAACAACCATTGTCTGTCACACACAAACAGAACACACACCATTAAAGTATAGTGGTGACTCATTGTCTTCTTTGACTCTATTAACAAATTGATGCTTTTCGCTGTTAAGGGCTCACATCCCGTTTCCAGCATATCTTACCTTACCTCCCCCCACCCCAATCCTTATTATGTTAAATGGCCCAATCAGGGACAAGCATAAAATAGATCAAGGCACATTTTAGTTTAGAAAATTGTTTAAAGTATGAAATTTTATGTAATCAACTTGTATAGCTTTAGTCAGATTAAATACTAAAATATGTTTAGCATTGAGAACAAAGCAGATCCTTTTTGGAATATAAGTTTTACATATTCAGGTTGTTATACCTCTTTAAAAACATTGCACTGCCAAACTATGATGGGTAAAATGGATCTTGGTAAATCACTTTATGTACAAAAGCAATTAAATGTATTAGTTTAGTCTGCTGTGTTATCCAGACTGACATATAGTTGAGTACAATTGTGAATGATTTAGGAAGATAATAGACTTCTATTACTCATGCAAGTCCGTTATTGTAATTTGACATAAACACTGTATTAGTTATTCTTGTTCCAAACCTGGTTCCCAAACCGGATCATATGCAAGTTAAATCAAAACAACAATAAATGTCTAGGTTAGTGATCTAATCTGGAACATAAGCATGCTCAGAGGTCTTCAAGGGTAAGTATATAAAACCAATGGTTTACTAATGCATAATACAGACAGTAATTAAACCTTTACAACCAGCAAGTGCATAAATCATAAATGTACTATTTCAGTATAAGGTGTAATAATTTCAGCCATAACAGAGTGTAAGCTCTATCAAATTTGTTATTATAGCTTGTAAATGGGTAACCTGTCTGGGTGATATTAAGGTGTAATATCCAGTCACCCTGTGAAATGGGAGTTTGACTCAGTTGGCTTTGCTTCTTTGGTCATGTAAGTTTTTCCCACATTAGCCGTCTCTAACCACGCAGGACACCATTTATCTAATCCACCACAGCGGTTCTGAGTCTTCCTAACATTTCCAGGTGTGTGAAAAGCTGATGGTGTGTTTGATGTGACTGAAGTAAGTTAAAGGTGCATTATTACACAACATCTCTGGACTCTGAAATGGCCTTCACATCTGTTGATTCAAAACACTCTATAGAGTTCACTCTGGTTATGCAATATATCTCATTATATTTACTATATTTCTCACAGTGTATCTACTATATACCTATTTGAATGGCATGTTTTAACTTTTATTTCTTTCAATGCATTGTTGATGCACGTTGACAAATGATTAGGTTAAAATAAGAACCAAATCAGACGGACTAAGTGGCCCAGTTTTCAATGGCTCCTTTTGGTCTAAAGAAAGGTCATGATGGGGTGACCAGTTTTAGTCCAAAAAATAACGCCCCATTCACGTCAATTCAGGTCAGTGGTGCTGGGTGGGATATAGCAACTGTACAGCAGCTAGGTCTGTTTTTCTATATAGCTATACAGACGTGTGTAACCCTCTGCATTTGCAGACTGAGTAGTGCTGCCTTTGAGACGTAGTGCCTGAGCATTCTGGGAGTTTATTGGTCCTCAGCACATCTTAGCTGTGATGTCAGTAGCCTATAAACCAATTACTGCACGGCAGCTTGGCTGCAGGCCACAGATGTTACCTGATGTGACCAACAGGAATAAGGACAAAGTGCTGGAGAGAGAGAGAACGTTAATTCGCCAAAATGTTGACCCAGTAAACATGCTCATCTGGGGCCTGCATGAGCAGGTATGGGTTTACTGTGGGCCATTGTGGGCGGGGAAAACCCAGACTAATACCACGTGTGATTCCACAGCACTTTTAGGTCCCCCACAGTTGGGCTTGTCCACAGAAATCCCATACAGGCTAGCTCACACTAACTAAATAGCTAATATGCTACTCAGTTCATCTTTGTGCAGCCATACGGTATACTACAGATTCTTCTTGTCAGCCTTTTTCCTTAATGAACGGAATTCTTGCAACACAATGTACCATGTGCGCCTCTGTGTCTAGGTAGGGCATCGATTAATCAGATGCTTTTATCCAAAACGATTTATAACAAGGTGATGGAAACCCAGCCTCCCTTGTGTCGGATGTCATCGGTCATGTGATATTGCATAATAAAAACAGGCCGGAGTCCGAGCTTCGAGTCACTGGGCATCAGTAGTTCTTCGTATCAAAACGGAAAGAGTCGGACTGAATCGATCTCAGGTGGTGAAAATGCCATTTCTGGTATTCATAACGAAGTGCTCTCTCGCTTTAATTCCATTAACGCTGGCTGCGTGGTGTTATGCGGACTTTGCGCCACCGATCGTCAAAATCAGTTTGGACGAACCACCAAAAGAAAGATGGGCACCGTTGATCAAAGTGATTGACGTGAGCTATTTCAGAAAGATCGTGCCTCTGATCATTGAGTAAGTACACAAAGTCCATCAGAAAAACTTAGCAAAACCAAATCCGATTATACTACATCTAAAAGTCAATTGATGTCACTTTAGCTTTTGTGTATTCTGCTCACATGACTACTTTACATGTTTACCTGTTAGAAACAGGGTTACATTAACATGGTAAGAGGCCCCTGGGCTTTTGAGAGGGCCCCCTACTATGTTGTACTGATGGTGTACTTGTGGACCGGGGGGTGGGGGGGTCTCGACTTGGGGGTCACTGACGATAATAATTTGCCAGGAGGAGAAAGGGGGATGATACTGGAGTTGGCTTCTTATCCACAGCTCCTCTTCCAGTTCATCTCAAATGCTGCGTAGCCGAATGCAATGACACGATTCCGTCTGTAGGGGGACTCATTTACAAAGATTTACTTTTAGAATTTCATTTGGCTTTCATCTCCTAGTAACATCATGTGATGGTTATACAGACAGGGGCCGAGGAAATGACAGAGTTTGGGAAACTCAATATTCGCTTCAGTATAATTTCGGAAAGTAATTTCCCTTGTAAATAGACTGGTTCAAAGTTTACATCTAACAGGAAACATTACTCCTATGCATATTGCGTGACATTTTTTTGACAGATTACAGGCAGGAACTAAAGGGATTTTCACCTTCAAATCCAGCTGGGAACATATCTCACATATGTATTGGTTGTCATCATTCGATAATTTCCAGACAGGAGTTTAAAGGGTTAAATGCTTTGAGTCAGTGAAAACTTACTCGAGGATGACAGTTTATTATATAAACAAGTGATATCTCTTGTTACCTGCCTGGTTCAATGTATTCTTCACCTTCAAATGCACCTAGAAATATAGCTCACATATTGATAGACATTATTTGACATGATTAAACAACTTGCAACCAGCACCAGGAGTAAACATGGCGAAAATTATGTGTTTTTAATTTAAAGCATATTAATATTGTAGCGGCTATAGGACTAGGGCCTTTAAGTATTTATTTTAATGCAGTAGAGTATCTGTGCGGAGTGAGCAAATATATATATATAGAGTTTGGCGTGGGTTTCGGCCGTACAGACTCTAGTAAAGTTCCCATTTTTTGTGATACGCCTGTTGCCTGTTCATTACAATATGAACGTAGCTGTACCTGTCCAACTCAATATCTCTTCCCATGACTGTTTAATTTGGAATAATTACCACATTATATTTTAAAATAGATCCCTATCAAACATGGTTTAACAATGATATCATTCGAGTATGCCAGTTAATTAATGGTGATGGGCTGCTAATGAATTACAGTGAATTTCTTATTACTTTCGGCATCTCTGTTCCCCAAAGAGTTTGCTGCAGTCCTGGATGCCAATGCTAAGTAGTTCTCGCACGTAAGATAGGTCGTTAATGAGCACACGTTTCCAGAGACACTTTGTAATTTAAGTCGTTTGTTTTCATGTTCATAGATTTATGAGTGCTCCGACTCACTCGTTATTTTCTACGTCATTCTTTATTTGAATTTTTTTGCTTGCTGTCCTGTCACAGAAACACAGGGATCGACCAAAACGTACAGAAGACAAAAATACACTGAGAAAAACACATACAGTACCTTTTTTGGACAAAGTAATAATGCTGATGATATAAGCCTAATGAGTGGTTACTATTGCAATATAAGACCATAATGTTGACTATAAATTAGCGTAAATGGGCTCGTTGTTGTACCACCTCTATGCCATTTGAGTACATAACAGGGTTCTGCACAATTCAGAACTGACTTGAGAATTATCTTGATAATCGAATTCAGTTCATAAATCGGTTGAAAACGGTGCAGAATCACATTTCGACTTTGGGGAGAAGCTTTCGAAGCTGGGGAGGAGCCAACAAAATAGTACTTTAAGTTCGTTTAATTCTAGAAAACCTGCCTCCTTGAAGGATTCATTTAAGCTTCAATGTAGTCATAGACTAGCTATAATCCTCCCTCTTGCAATCATCTTTGATTAATCCAGAATAGGCTACATCTGTGACTATTTTAATATATATCTGTGCAAGTCACTTTGAGTTAAGACAGCTTAAGTGGGCAGTTTAGTCTGGGACTAGCCCTGACTGTGAAACCGGCCCAATATGTAACATAGAAATGAAAATAATAAAATATACATGATAAACAAAACATTTCTATATAATGGTTTGTAGTGTCTACGCGGTAAAAATATTTTGTTCATGTACATAATAATAAGCTATAGAGATGGAGAGAGGTAAGGAATGTGCACTGATTACAGGGCGTTGCTGCATCCACCACATGACAAACCACCTCAGGGATGGAGAGAGAGAATTCAAAATTGGGATTGGAAAAACGTTTGCGTGTGTCTCATTTTCTAATAAAGTACACACATACTATTACTGAAATTTGCCCAGAAATGTACTTTCCTCAAAGTGGTAACAAGTCAGCCAAAGCGTGTAACTCCAAGATAAGCCTCTGAAGCCCCACTCCAGGCACAATCGCGTCATTGCATCCGGCTGCGTAGCATTTAAGGTGGACCGGAAAATCTGAACAAGAACCCAACTTCAGGCTCGCGAAGGGGGTGGGGGTGGGGTATTCCCGGAGATAAGATTTAAATCAGGGTCATTCAAATCACGGTCGCCGAGATCCGAGCAGTGCTGGCTTTCCAGCCTTCCTTTACCTGTCAGTCAGGTATGAAGCCTCTGACTAATCAGAATCAGTAATTATTAATTAAACTACCTGGGAGAACTGGGGTGGCATAATGGTGCAGTGGTTAGCACTGTTGCCTCGCACCTCGGGGACCTGGGTTTGAGTCTCTGCCTGGGTTCCATGTGTATGGCGTTTGCATGTTCTCCCTGTGTCGTCGTGGGGTTTCCTCTGGGCACTCCGGTTTCCCCCCACAGTCCAAAGACATGCT
>JAODUD010000040.1:9992448-10032815 GCA_026784285.1 Stomatorhinus walkeri | reverse complement strand
ACCTCTCTCATGAGCCAGCTGGCTGGTGTGCTTTTCAGCATGAAGGCTGAGATGACATTCTCCCACCAAAACCCAACATCTGTGAACAAAGAGTCGTCAAACCACTATACTGCTAAACACATGGCATGGGACCCATCACTCTCCATGTTACATCAAGGGCCAGACGTACTACGTTGATTTCCAGAGATGGTGAAATTATTTGCACTTTGTCCTGTCCACAGGCCAACATAGCCAGCAAAGGAGGTCCCTCTATAGGCCACCTAAAGAAACACATTTACAAGTGATTTTGTTTTGTATGGCGTATCTGTTGCTCACATTATCTAATCCCAAAAACATCAAATGACACGTAAAACTAATGTAAACCACAGAATGCTTTTTTTACACAAAAGTAAAAACATTCAGCCTTAGAAGCCACCATTGGACCACATACCTTTCCATCTCTGATAAATAAAATATCAACTGTGAGATTTCTCAGAATCTCCATAAATGGGAAGTCCATGTTTCTCCCATGGTAGATACGGCCATTTTTGTCCTGTGCGACAATACTAGTGCAAAACCTGAGGCATGGAAGAGGTTGTAATCTTAGGTTCGGTTTTTATGTTGAATGGGTTAGAGCATACACCTTGAAAACTGTCACCTGTCTGCTAAAGAACAATATTAGCTTACATCATAAAACATTAAATACATAGCATGGAGTGGAGCAATAAATGCTGTGGTTTTGCACTGAGTACATACGCTGTGATTTCATAGGCAAAGTTCAGGAGGATGATATCAGTGATGTCAACTCCAGATAGGGAGGCCAGACCCTGGATTTCTCCTGCATACTGCTGTGGTATGTAATCTTCCAAGGCTTCTACCACAGGTTTGATGTCTGGATGTAACCATTTTGGCACAACTTTGCTAGAACAGGAATAAAAATATACTGGGATCAAGGTTTCCCACTATAAATGAATCACCATAAAGTAACGGTAGTTCCTTATCTCCCCTAAGTTAATGATACATTTTACACAGCGTCCCAACTTTTTTATCATCGTCGGTGATCCTCCACCCTCGTTCCACAGTTACACCATCGTATAAAATAGTAGGGGCCCCTCTGACAACTGAAACAGTCCAGGGACCTCTTAAATGTTAACGGAACTTTACAGTCATCTCAAAACATTCAGTGTTGCGTAAGTTTTTATGCTGCGGTTTGTGTACTTACCCAATGATCAGAGGCAGAATCTTTCTGAAATAGCTCACGTCAATCGCTTTCATCAACGGTGCCCATCTTTCTTTTGGTGGCACGTCCAAACTGATATTGACGATCGGTGGCGCAAAGTCCGCATAACACCACGCAGCCAGCGTTAATGGAATTAAAGCGAGAGAGCACTTCATAGTTTCTTTACAATAAAAGTCTGTAGATACCTCCGTATGGACAGTAGCACGTACGGCACTAGTTCCTATTTACATAAGTCAGTAACAGGACCGCCCCTCACGGCCACATGACGTTACGAATTAGATCATTAGACACATACTTGACTGTTTCGCAATATCGAAATGCAACCTGCATCCCAAGAAGAATGTGGTTTGGCGAACTGTTCTGATACAAATACCTGCAAAAACTCCTTTCTGCCATCTAATTTGAAGAACTACTACTTGTACTAGACCTACTACTTATTGAACTCTGAAGTCCAAAGACAGGGTGTGCTTTGAATGAACATCTCTCACTGTGTGAATGGATGGTGTGTGAGAGTGCCCTGCGATGGGCTGGCCCCCCATCCGGGGTTATTCCCCGCCTCATGTCTGTAACTGCCAGGCTAGGCTCTGGATAAGCAGTTTCTACTTTTTTTTCATTTGTTTCATTTGTATCAGTTTACTAGTTCGTGTGTTTTGTAACTTCTGTTTTGGTTTGTTTTGTTTTCGCATAAAAGCTGGATCTACGCCTTCATTTTCTTGACACATTATATCGTATTTTGTAACCGTCGTAATGTACGTGTGATTCAATGTGCGCCGTTTCATAAATTATTGGAAATGAATGCAAGGTTCCTGTTCATGTGCACCAGCCCTCTGCGCAAAATAAGCTACACAAAATAAAACGCCAAACAAACAACCAGAAAGTAAGATAAGAAAATGGAAAATAATAACTATCATGCCATTTTAATGTATTCATAAAGGCGAGCAATCATGGGAATTAAGTACTCGCGACATCGGCATGTTTTACAGCTCAGAATTACCACACTCTTAGCCACCTATATAATTTGTAAATGTTGATTTTAAAAGAACATGCAAAAAAGTTATTTCCAATCATAGCTCCTGAGATAACACTAAGAAACACAAATAAGGGGACGGAACAGAAAGTGGAAACGCTGCCGCTTTGAACGAGTCTGCTGCCTTGAAGAAGTTAAATTCGCGACAAGTCTGCACAGACAAGCACACGCATTTACATGTATGTAGCAGTTTTATTATATTGTAAATAGTCCATAGCAAACTGCCCCAATGCGTTTAATGTAGCTAATTTTAGATTTATAAACGAATAATACAGATTTGCTGTAAGATTCCTTGCGTGAGCGTGACAGTATGAAATCGTGAGTGTCACACCAGATGCGTGAGAGCTGGCAACCCCAATGTTTACCCATTTGTTTGGAGTTAAATTAGGCTGCTACCTCGAAACAAATTGCAACGATTTGTTTGATTAATTTATTAAATAGGTGTTCAATTGTAGTAGTGTCTATCCCGAGGTGTACACAATGAGTTTGGGGGAATTTGGGGGTCCTCTTCTTCTTTTTAGTCGTCCAAAATGAAGATCGTGGTGCTGGGAGCAAAAGGGCAAACTGGGCAATTACTGGTCAGCCGGGCGCTCCCGCAGGGTCACGTGATAACTGCCGTCGTAAAGAATCCTGACAACCACCCACGAAAATCTCAAAGTAATCTTTATCAGTAAAGGTATTCTAAATGTACAGTAGCTAAAGAAGTTAAACGATTTGTATTGCTGTTTGTTTATACTTAGTGAAGTGGAATCAATGGACAAATCTGAAGCCAGAAGAGTACTGAATGTTTGCTTTAATTAAAATGGTACATTTAAAGTTTTCTGACACATAACCAGGTGGTAGAGGATGACAATTTTGCAGAGGACAGTCTCAAGTCTCACTTTACGGATGCTGTTATTTCCTGTCTGGGCTTGCCACCATCTTGGTGTTCCGGAGTAATCAGCTACCCCACCTCCATGACGGTAATAGACAGCGCAATGAAATGAAAATGAAAGATATTTTTAGAGAACAGTCTTAAGTTTCCCTTTACAGATCAGGATGCTACTACTTTAAAAGCGGAGTTGGGTGCGAAGGTGTTCTTGCTGTTGCCCATAATTAGAAGTGTCTTGATCAACATGTATGAGATGGAGCAATATCTGAAGATGGAGTACATCAATTGGAATGTGGTCAGTGGATTCAATGGATCATACAGTCATACTGGCCAGGATATTAGGAGGTGTGGATAGTGGCTAGAGCACATACATACACACAGTCAGAGGTGGAGATTGTCAGGTGAAGAGAAGTTCAAATCCAGACCAAGATTTAGTTTCAACCAACCATTTGAGTATAGAGAGTCACAGTCACAGAGGACTCAGCTGCTTGGTTGAAACAAAATCTTGGCCTGGATTTGTACTCTCTGGACCTGAAATCTCCATCTCTGCACACAGTCACATGCTATGGCAATATAAAGATGCTACTTAGCATAGCCGCATGTCATTGTATTATATTTTGAGACTGGGGTACCTAGAAGAAACCTGTATGATAAAGGGGGAATAAGCAAACTCCACACACACAGCAGGGTGACTGGGATTCAAAACCTCAAGCCTTTAGCTACTATCCCATTTGCTATAGCATACAGCAATCACCACATTTCTCAGGGAGCCCATAATTAATCTTCTAACATTGCATACACTGTCTCTTATTCAGTATGTACAGTCAGCCCTCCATATCTGTGGGTTCCGCATTCGCGGATGCAATCAACCACAGATCAAAAATGATTGGAAAAAAAATCCAGAAAGTTTTTAAAAAGAGCGAAACTGGAATTTGCCCCCTGCCTAGCGTTACTCTGAATCCATGCAAATGAAGTGACGTGTAGTTTTCGGTGAGTTTTAACACTTTGAGAGTATGGATTATGTTTATATGACAATGTGCAGACCAAATGTCCCCCTCGATGTAATAATCACCTGTTATTTTGACATTGTGGGGAACATTTTTCAGGTCCCCACAAAGAGCTGTGAGTGCAATCAAAAAACAAAAAATTCCACAAGTCTCATATTTAATTTGGTTACTTATGGTTAAGGATAGGGTTAGGTAGGGGTTAAGGTTGTCATGTTGGGATTAGAGTTTCCCATGTAGAGATGAATCGAGAGTCCCCACAAAGATATAATTACAAGCCTGTGTGTGTGTTTGTGTGTGACAGAGAGTGAGAAAGAGAGACTGAATTTATATTTTCCCTGTTTATAATTGTATTTTCTTTGTGTACAATGATGGTTGTACTGAACACACTTTATTCCTTGTCATTATTCCCTAAACAGTACAATATAACAACTATTTACATAGTATTTAGAGTGTATTAGGCATGATAAGTAATCTAGGGATTATTTAAAGTATGCGGAAGGATGTGTGTATGTTACATGCAAATACTATGCTGTTTCTTTCATATAAGGGACTTTTATGTAAGGAATTTTTGTTTTCCGCGGAGGGTCCTGGAACCAGGCCCCCCGTTATGGTGGGCCGAATGTGTTTGCGTTTGCCTGTGATGCATGTAAATAACTTCATTGCCACTAGGGGTCTCCAAGTCACAGCACACGGCAGTTCTCTGGTAATTACATTTGAAGACTTACAAAGGACCCATTAGATGAATGATATTGGGAGTTCAGCATAAGCTCTAGTTATCCACACAATTCACTACCCACAATTTTACAATAAGTCTTATGAACATCTGTCAGAAGCTTGTTTGTGACACTGTTTGGTGTTCTGTATTCCCAGCCAAAGAATTCCTGACCCATGAGGAATACTTTGTTCCTGACGCTAGTGGAAACCCTGTTGGCAGTTCAGTGGCCCGGATCATACTGTTCCTTCTCAACAAGGATAACTGGATGAAAAAAGGCTGCTACTCTTTCTGCCAAAGAGGCACAAGTGACAACAAATGCGTATGTTGGATAAACTGCACATACTGTACATACAAGAGTCAGCAGCCCCAGCAGTGGAAATTCCCACCTAAAACTGCCTGTTTTCAGAAGATATGAAACACCCACTGACAGCTAACAGAGTTATGACACTCTGGTGATTAATATGAAATTAACATCTTGCGTGCGTTAAACAGGAAATGGCTTTTTCAATTCACGTTTTCTATTCAATGAATGACTAATGTACACATTTACAGCTTATTATTATTTGCATAATGATTTTGTTCTCATCACTGAGTATCATTGCAATCCCTGCAGTTCTAAGCTGTTTATAAAATGTTCATGACATTCTTTATCACATTTAATAACTTGGGATCCAGTACTTTTGCATATGATGTGCATGTACAGCCTGCAATAAGGATACGTGTTTTAATATTATTTTGTTTGCATATATTTACTGTTGTTGTATGCATAAATAAATTGCTTATTATCTTGTCATGACATGTAAGCTGTAAAATTTCCATGCATCTAATACAACTAGCATAACTCATCCAGCACAAGATAAGGTAAGCCTATTGCCAGGATGCATTAAGCAGGTAGGAGATACTCTGAACAGGATGCCACTCCATTTCAAGGCACATGCTCACACACTATGTGCAACAATTTCTAATTGTATATTTGTCCATTGAAGAAGTACACTGGAGTACCTGGTGGAAACAGTGCAAACACAGAACTTGCAAACTGCGCATGCCAGCGGCAGGATTTACACATTAGAACACTGTTTCCCAACCCAGTCCTCGGGGATCCACAGATGGTCCATATTTTTGCTCCCTCCCAGCTTCCTGCTAGACAGACCGCATTTTTGCTCCCTCCCAGCTCCCTGCCAGACAGACCACATTTTTGCTCCGTCCCAGTCTACGTTTTTGCTTCCACCCAGGTCCCTGAAAGACAATCAACATTTTTGCTCCCTCCCAGACAGTCTAAATTTTTACTCCCTCTCTGCTTTCTGCCAGACAGACCACATTTTTGCTCCCTCCCTACCAGACAGACCACATTCTTACTCCATAGGAGGGAGCAAAAACATGAACTGTCTGTGGGTGCCTGAGGAGCTGACTGAGAAACACTGTAGCAGAGGTGTGAGGATACAATGTTGGCCACTGAGCTACCATCTACCCAGGCCGTACAAAACAGACACGCAAGCTTTGAGACCTTTGATGTTAAGGTCAGGCTGTTTGCATAGGTGTGAAACTTTAATACTTTCACCATTTCGGGTAATTTAGAAGCTACTAAAAATGTTACTGCAATACTGCATATGTTGGGCCTGTTTTATGCTTCGGCAGTATGATTTTTGGTGTGGGAAAATACATACGAGCATTGGCAGTCAGGAACACTGTGACCTCTGTATGTTTGCATGCTTCTCCATGTCATGCAAAGTTCCTGCGGCTACTTGAGTTTCCTCCCACTGTCCAAAGGCATGCAGTTACGTTAATTGGTGTCTTTAAATTGCCTTTACTGTATGTGCCATGTGATGGGTTGGGATGCTGTCCAGGATTTTTGTCCAGCCTTGTGCCCACGTATCCCTGGAGAGTATCCTGGTTGCCTTGTGACCCTGACCACAATGAGGAGTTCAAAGATGGATGGATGGAATATGCCTGCAGTAGTCTTTATTTCAAAATGTCTCCTAAAATGGTAGTGGGGTTTCTCTCCACTTTGTAAGCGACTCAGGCTCTGTGGGCCCGTGATCTGAAGAACGCCGGGCTGAGCCTGGCCTTGGTAGAATAGTCACTAGTCTGTGGGCCTTTCAGCTTTGCCCTTACCCCCAGCTTCCTGGGTGCGATCCAACCCCCAAGCATCCGCTCACCTGTATACATGTGTCTCATGGAAAGCAAGATGGTGCAGAATGAATAAAAGAGACCGAGGGATCAAGAAAGAATCATTATTCCGAATCACTGGTCATAAATAGAAACCTATTTATATGGTTTATAAAATTGAATAATAACCTCCTATAATGAGACACAGAATTACTACATTTGTGAAGCAGAGACATATGCATAGTCACTCAGCATCAGCTATTTTGATCTTCAGTTTTACCCAGAAATGTAAATATGCTCCTTCCGTAGAAAAGAAACATCTGGAAGAATCAGACAGAAGTACAATTTGAACTTCCCATAACTATTTTCCCAGTTGATCGATAGATTGAAGGACAATTAAAACCTTTTGAGTAATATTCCTAGATTGACACAGGAAAACATGAGGAAAGTATTCACGAAAAGGGACAAATGTAATCGTGAAAAATTCAAAAAGTTAAATTAATGATATTGCCATTAAGGAAAGGTTCGAAGAATATAATAAAGATTAAAACAAATGCACACAATTTACAATTCCGCTAAACACATTTTTAGCGTACCGTCTAAAAACTCGCAAACTACGATTATGTGTCTAGAGTTGTATTTTACAACAGCGATTACTGACGTGTGAATCAAGAGGCGGGAAGAAACCTGGCCGCAAAAATCGAAATGCTTGTTTGTATTTCACTAGGATATTAGAAAAACAGCAGACTCCGTTAACCCTTTTCATTATAATACATTTCTTTATTTACTACGCATCTGCCGCATATCCAAAGAATACTGTGAGGGAAAATTGTCAGCTATTAATTTTCATGCCTCATTCGTATTCTTTCTTTGTTAACAAATAGTGCGGTATTATTCCCACCAGACGAAGCCTTTAGCGGACATGATCAGCAGAACTGAAATCCCAGCGATGTGCTGTAACGGGCACAGAGCATATACGTAATTTCACCATTAATTGAGGTAGATAAGAGTAGCGCATTCGACACTGAGCATTTTAAGGTATTGCCTTTTTAAGTACTTGCAACGCCAACTGTACATGAATCATTCAAGGCATAATGGTATCATCTATCACATGAATGGAGAGCTTCATTCGTGCAGTGATGGACGGGCAACAATGAGGATAATTTGATTCATAATTCAAGATGATTCATTTCAATGATTGTGTGATCAAGACATGCATTCTATCCAGCTAGAAAACAGCTCACTGAGGTGGTAAGAGGTGGACAATGGGTGAGTATCTCGCGCAGAAATCCCTTTTCTTCCAGCTGCTGTTTTTGGACTCTGACGTCAAGTGTGCCTCCGCCCCCTCGGTTTCCATAGTAACCACTTTGCCTATCCCCTCTTTATCTTTTTTCCTCCCTGGTAGCTTCCAAACTGCCAGTGGTATGGCCAGCATCTTGCACCACAATGGGTCCCCGGCGGTGAGCGGAGGGGCGATTCAACGAGACGTATTTACTTCTGTGAGTCGCGTTTAAAGTCGTGTGCCTCGTCGTCCGCTGGTGCACTGCAGGATTTTGGCGACACCTCTCCCCCTCCCTCGATCGCGATGTTTTGCTCGTCGTACGTCGGGATGTTTTGAAGGGGACCGTCGGTTCCACCGGAGCAGGACTGTCGTCACGCTTTAGCTGGCGCGGAATGGTAGGTGCTGCGGCCGGGAAACCGCAGAAGGGTGGGGTAACCTGATAGTGAAATATTGATTCATGCAGGAAAGCGGATGCGATCCCTTGCAGCCATCCCGGGATGCACAATGACAACGATAATGCTGTTTGCTTTAAAATACATATCCGGCCAGGTAAATTTTCAACCAGCCTGCATGCTTTGGAAAAATGGCATAACCACACAATAGCTAAACCCTAAATTTAGATTTCATTCATATTTACTTTCCTATGTTCAGTCGTTTTATTCCTTAATTCTCATGAATAAACAGCAGTGATCGGAGTTTAATTATCCGCGTGTAGCTGTTAAGCGAACGGCAGTATGTTTGGCTAAATTGCATGGCATGATTGCGGTAATGAACGTGTTTAAATCCCTTCCCCCACAAACAATTCAAAATGTAACACTTAATTGCAGCCAAAAAAATGCAATTATATTACTGGATAGCTTTTTATGTCATTGCACTTGAAATTAGTAGTTAAAATTGTTGAAATTTGAAAACCTTACAGTATTAGACCTTACAGAGTATTGTGTATTGTGCCTTAATAATGTGACACAACTGTGCGACAGAGCGGTTTACACATGAACCGTCCGCGACCCAGTGAGGGGTATGTGTGAATTTCAGCAATATAACATGTTTTCCGACCTGGCCGTACTGAAACTTAGATTTTTTAATGGAATACACTTGACGTTTGGACTTATTGCTTTGGAGTATTATTATTATTGTTATTATTATTGGTGTCGTTGTTGTGTTAATAATAATAAAAATATTAATACAGTTTAAGCACTTTTCAGGTGGTAGAAGAGGAATTCGTACATAAGGCCGGTTTAGCAAACATATACATTGTTGTTGAGGTTGCCGGTTTGGTTTCACGCGTGTAAATCCAAAACGTGAATAGAGTTAAATCATTCCAGCAAAGGGGATAAGCAGTCCACCATAAATATTATAACACCTGGGCTTTATTTATTACTTGCCTACGGATAAAATGTAGTATTTTAAACGTTTGCGCGATTTAAAAACCATTTTATGGACCCTTGTCAATACTGATTTAATCTTGTTGTTTATTCGGTAACCAGTAAAAGGGAGTGAAATATTTGATGTATAATATTAAAGGTCACACAACCCTGAGTAAAATAAACTCGTAGAAGATTGATGGAGGGGTTATCTTAAAGGGAAAGAATGATTTACTGAAGATTGTATGTCTGGTTGGAGATTAATTTTTAATATAGGCCTACTCATAGTATTATGTATATATGATGAAATCCAATGGATTGATGGTTGGTGAGTAATGTGTTTCAGCTTGGAACGACTGTTGCTTATGGAGATGAGCTACATATTGCCTGTCTGCAAGAGCAGGGTGTGTGAGTGACTGTATAACACTATCAGTGTTTTCACTATCAGTGAAAAGCCGTCTTGTGTATGGGGCCAAACACTAACTTCAGTAATGGGTGCAATGATACCCTTCACTCACATATTAATGGTATATTAGTTCCACTGAGATAAGCTGGCTGAGAGGAAACAAGGACAAAGTTATGAAATGTAGGGCTATTAAAGAGTTTTCCTTGTGACTCCATGTGCCGCATTCGGATTGATCGTCCCTGGCTGCTGTTCTGCATTGTCATTGTTTACCTCCACCGTAGAGTTTGCGCATTGACACGGTGTTAAACCCGTGCTGCCATCCTGGTTTGTTCTTGACACAGAGTCGTTCTCACAGTCATGAAACAGTCTATTCGCGTGAAAGAGATCGGAGGAGGCACCGATGCAGAGATAAGACGGCACGGCCGGGAATGCGCAGACCCGTGTCACCTGGTGCAGTGAGATTCGGACAGAAGCTCCGGTGGGAAGCTTCCCTGACACAGAGCGAGGCAGTGCTGCTTGATGTCGAGGCACAGGCCTTTGTGAGCACGGCTGTTATGTGAGCAACAGCTAATCCATAATCACACTGAAAGTTTTTACTAGCCATGCCCATGGAGATAGTAAAAACCAATGACAGTCATCTGCTCCTTGATCACCCAGCTGGTGAACATCTGTTCTTTTAAGATCACCGTGTATGTAATTCACTTTTTTTTTCACATTTAATTTCCTAAATTATATGCTCACTTTTATGAAATTCTTCTAAAACACTTATCCATAGTCTCACATTCTGAATTTTCAGATCATTTTAATACTTCACTTAAGGATTTTATAGTTTTGTGATTCTGAGAATGTTGCATATAACCACTCAAGCAATGATGACAGTTGCTTCATGTTGTGTTGAGTTGTTTGTAATGCGAGTTGTTTCCTTGTACGGTTTAGCGACGATCTGGATGTGGAACATGCACCTACAGATTCTTGGCGACAGCTTTATGTCTCGGTAGCTGCTGCACCTGTCATCCCTCCTTTCACAAAGCGTCTTGCCCCACAAAGGCTGGTTTACATGATTGTTAACATGGGAAGATCATTGTAAGAGGCTGTGAATGAAAGAAACTGCTTAATTTTGTGCATGAACCCTGAAGTTCTTTCTTTATGCTACTTACCTTGATTCTATTATGGCAGATGATCTTTGAGGTTGGTGCTAAGATGGACATTGTAATGTTCTGATTTCTGATTCTGGACAAACGATATTCTTGCTTAACAAGACATTTAGTGCAATTCATGGGTGTCATAACTAGTGGCACAGTGTTTTGTAAAACTATGCACAAGCCCTGAATATTAGTGGTCAAATTTGTATGAAGACTTCCAATTTTTAGAGATTGCAGAACTGTATTCCAGTTACTTCAGTTACTTCTTTATTTGTCATTGTATGATGTTTGTAAACATTCGTTGATTGTTTATACATATTCCTGCCACTAATCCTGTAGTAATTTTTATAGCGTAATGCTAAAAATGCTAGGGGTTTCCACAATTCTGGCCACTCACTGATGCAGTTTGCAATGTGTTGTAACATATTAGTAAATGGAGAGGGACTGCAGATTGATCCCTGTTGCTCTGCTTACGCTTTGCACCAACACCCAATAACGATGTGGTCTGTTATTTATCATGGGGTTTAAAAAACCTGACAGCAGCGACAGCTGGATTAGGGACAAAAAGTCAGGAATCGACAATAGTGAAATAAAATTAAGCTTAATTTGCCAATTATATTAGTACCAAACTAAGTTAAAGCCATGGCACATATTTAGGATTTAATGTACTTTTTAGCAGGTATGCCAGTTTAAACGGTTATCTTGCTGTCCTGCCAATATATGTTTGCATCACTGCAGACTTTCTAATTATAGTGGACTGTAATGGTTGAATATCTTTTCACTGTTATGGACGCCGATGGCAGTGAAGTATTTAAACGTTGACCCCATGTTCTTGTGATTGTCATTCAGGTACTCCCTCTTGACACACAAATACCTACATCTCACAAGATCTTCCACTGTACCTGGGAGTGTTAATTAATCTGAAATAGACTGGAATCCTGTTCATCTGTCTGCAACTCTATACTCCATATATCCGCTTGTTAAGTGACATTTGAATCATGTGACACTGTACTGTTTCTGGGGCCAAACTGGACACAAGCCAATGCCACAATGTCGTGCGCCTCAATGTTTTAATCTGAAACAAACAGCTAAAAAAAATTTGCTAATTGTCCTTATACTTTTTTCCATGCAACAAGAAAAAGAAGAGGAAGTGGCTGTGTAAATCAAGCAACCATTTTCACAGTTCATATTGGACATCTACTTGTCAGTTTAGGTTCCAACCGTGTCAAGAAACGTGCTCATTTGTTGTATTCTGCATATTGAACCGAAAATGAAGTTCTGATGTTCTGAGCTCCTCCTTGGCGTACAGCTACACTCGGTTTGAATTAAAGAAATTCAGCCCCTTTGTCCTTCAGTTTCATTGCCTTATTGTAACTTGTGCGAAAGTAAATTTTATGCTTAACGATGCCTTGCTGAAGAAAGAAGTTTGGCAAATCCTGCTACCGGTTCCACTATTATAGTTTGTTTGGCCCTGGAAGCAGTTTTATATCGTGGGTCACGTTGCATTTCACAAGTGGATATTGCCGGGCTGTAGATCAGGAGTACTGAACTGGCGGTCCGTAATCCGCATCTGGGCCAATACGCAATTTAATGCAGACCTCATCATCGATCCCTCCCCGCCTCCCCGCTTGGCAAAAACTAGCAAGGCCCAACGCACCCCTGGTCTTGGCTTTGTGTCGTTGATGGAATTTGGACCTAAGGAAAAAGGTACCCCTTCTCCAGATTACCTTTACTTGGAATGGGGTAAACTTAGATATATTGGAGGCTTGCATTTTTATTTTAAAAAAGGAGGTATAATCCGGAGGTGCTGGAGCCCTCATTGGAAGTGTAGCTGTAAACGGACCTTATGGTCGGCCTGCCTGGGAAGATTTAGTGCCGGTTGATGAAAGGACAGAAGGCAGGGTGCCTGACAGCGGCTTTGAGGTATTTATATCCTAGAGATGTTTGATGATGAAGCCGTCTTACAGCAGGGTGATGTTCTTCTTTTTCCAAACGTGCCCAATCAGTCTTTTCGGGGTTTTGCTACTATGATGTCTACTGGGGAGGCACAGGGTAAATTCTGAGGAGAAATATATACCTGGCAGGGGTCCTATCTCATCACCGAAACATCCCACAATCACACAGAAAACAAGCAATCAACCTTAATTAAAATTAAATATATATATTTAATAAATAAGACACATTACAGGGCAGCCAAAAAATTACATCCTTCATTACTTATCATTGAGTTTGGTCTGCTTTTATACCAGATGTAACAACGAGTGGCTTCAGAATCCAACCTTTACTTGAGTGGAAGGCTGGTCGGAATGTTCGTTTTGTGTGATTGGTCAGTCTGAGCACTATCCTGACCAGTGATCTGCAAGGATTACGTAGCGACTCTGTGGGTATCACGTTCATGCATTTACGGATGTGGGTTCAATTCTTGCCCCTGCCTCTGTGTGTTTGAGAATGTTCACTTGTGCAGTCCAAAATGAGCAGTTTAGGTGCACTGGTCTACTAAAATTTTCCTCAGTGTGTGCCCTGTGCAGAGCTAGCATCTTATCCACGTCTGTCGCCTAGGCTTCTCTGGATTTAAGGTACCCAGAGAGATGTAATCTTTTGGCCAGTATGGACTAATTTAAATCCCTCATCCTAAGGAGAGTGCAACAGGAAACAGCCATAAAGGGGTTCTGGTGGATGGGAATCGGTCACATAAAAATAAAATAAATGACCCACTGCAATGAACCTTAGCCTATAAAAGAGCCTTAAATGAGCTACAAAACCCCCCAGGCTGCATTGAAGACTGTAGGATCTCATAAGAACCTACAGACTGTCAGAGATTATGTGAGGCACTTCGAAATGTGTAACAGACCTCATTGTGTGTATGAGACACAGTTGTGTTGAAGACTATTTCAGATTCTGTAAAATAGAACTCAGATTATTGCTCTTCAGGTTCACTCACCAGCGGTCCATGTGGAACACTGAGCACTGGCTTAACTGCCGCAGTGTGATGGGGTCATTAAGGCAAGTTAAAAGTGTTATTCACTACCATAAAACAACCTTTGTAACTTTGCTTTCTAATAAAGTGTAATAATTCAGCATTGCTTATGAATATATATTTAATTCTCTGAAGCCTGCTTGACTATACAGGCAGTTCTCAACATAAAACTGACATAAGTAAATCTGGATTTACACGAAAAATATCTAAAATACTTTACGGAAGCGTTAATGCAAAAAGGCAACATATACCAGTTAGTGAATTTACACTTTATCTTTTAATTTAAGTTGTGTTCATTAGTATGTATTACTAGTATATTTTTGGCTTATATGTTTTAGCTATAAGGTTTCTTGGATGGTATAGAAGGCTAAGTCTGACTTACTTAAAATATGACTTATGTATGGGTTTGTGGAACATATTACTTACATTAAATTTCCCCCTCTGTCAATAAAATTAACAAACAGTTTGTTTATTAACTTTATTGACAGAGACTGGAAAATTTGATTCTCTCCCTGTTTATGAGATTGGGCTTTTTGAAAAGAAGCGTAAGCAAAAGGATTTGGAATCGGAAGTTATGACTTAAGCATTTTGTAAAAGGCTTTTTTTTTCTTGATTGTCTTTCTGTACACTTATGTTTCTGGAAAGTTTAATTTAATTGACATATGCTTTGGAGTGCTTCACTGTGCAATACTGACACAGATGATCATTCAGTCCTAATCAATGTGGAGGAATCTCTGGAATGGCTTTGGATGGATTTTTATTTCGAAACATGACTATGATGATCTCTTTCCACTGCTGAGCTGCTGAGAGTCATTTTTACTTTAAGACGTTACATAAATGATGCTCGAAGCTGGATATTTCCCAAGTTCTTCCTGTTTAACTGTAATTGGCAATTACTGTTGGTTCATAACTTCTAAATATAGAACAGAATGGGCAGTTCCAGGCCTCACCAGTAGGAGGTGTGCTGCTTTATGTTCTGTTTGGGTTCTTTTGATGTGGGATAAATTCAGTCAGATTTGGATCACATCAAACGTTTAAAAGTATTATATATTTTTATTTTGTTTTTGAACATTCATATATGAGAAATGCTATAATAAGTGCAGATCTTTAAAAATATGTAGCCCTTTAAATATTAAACCTTTTTAAATAATAATGCAAAATGCCTGTTGTTTATAAACCAATTTAGCTCCTACACAGTTAATGTAAAGGCACTGATACAAATGAATGCAAATCTATTTGTTTTAATTTCCATTAAATTACATTTCTCAACTGAATTTTTAAAATAAACTATCATGGCAGTTAATTAACGTAAACCAGCATACCCTCAAGCCCAGGAGGCCTCAAATTGTGCTCATGGGCATTTTGCTTAAACAAAAATGTTCTGAAGGCAAAAGGAAAAATGATTGGTTTAGAGAGATAACCAATCAGATAGTAGAGGAGATGGGTCCAAGCAAGTAGAGGAGGCGGGACCAAGACATCTGATTGGTTGGTCCCACCACTTCTGCTTGCTTGGACTGTAGTTCTTCCTTTATTATAAATCAGGTCAGGCTTGGCCACAGTAACCTATAATGCTGAGCTTTCATCCTACCACCACTCAAGTGAGGCTTTCCCAGAAGGCTGTGCAGGCTATTTTACGAGCCGAGGTTGAAAGCGGAGACTCCCATCCCTGTGAAAATTAGAGCAGCTGTGCCTATGTCCTCTTTTCTAACCTATTGAAGAGGTTTTCCGCATGTTTTTCAACTTTCCATTACAGAAATACTTTATTGTTTGAAAAGTGCTTCTAAGTATATTATTGGTCATAATTATAATGGAACATTATAAAACACATTTTAACACATTTAATTTGTTCCCCAGATATTCGAGAGCCTACCCTTCTCATACCACTGCAGTGAACCAGCCCAGGGTATAGAAACTGCACTTTGTCAGGTTTGTGATCCTTGCAAGTTAATGAGGTACCATTTAATATCCGTAGAATGGACTGACTGGCATTTACTGAAATTACCATTAATTCACCATTACAGTGAACACATCTTTAACTTTGTCACCTTTATCACGATGATAACAACTAACCATTAACACATTTATTTGCTTGGTGGTTAAAATACAGGCATAACCTAGCATTAAGCTGCTTTTAATATTACCAGTTCAATTCACTATCATGGCAGTTTCATGCTTGCATATACAATACTGTGCAAAAGTCTTGGGGAGTCACAGAATATTGTTTAAATGATCTTCATTGATGTAATACTATGATATTACACCTGTCAAAGAATTTGCAGTAACCTTCCTATAAACCCATGTAATTTTCGACTCGACCCCTAGCATGCATTACATCAATGCCTCTGTGACTTTTCAAAATTAGTTTGATTAATGGATTATGTGAAGCTGATCGTGAAATTTAACAAATACATGAAATGGCCAAGATGCACCTGAGAGGAGGTTTAGGGACTACAGCGTGGTTCATCTAGCCATCCAGCAAGATATCAGTAACTTTTTGGAGAACAGAAGAGATTCCTGTTAGTTTGTATTGTTTTACTCATAATTTGCTTATGTTCTGATATTGAATGGTATTTTTTGTTCTGAGAAAATGTACACATACTGCCCAGACACAGAGCTTTAAGCATTTCCCCTGACTGCCTAAGACTTTTGCAGCACTGTAATTCCGATATTTAGTGAATTTTATTACATAAAGCTACTTACAAGCTGTAATATGTTACAGATCAAGCACATAGAAAAGCCCCATAAAAACTTTTCATGGAGCAGCTGCTACTGTACACTGCATGTGAGGCAGACAAATATAGAAACAATCAATACTTGACATTTTAGCAAATGAAGTCAGCCGTGACATTTCAGTGAATAACTGAGTTGATGACGGAGTACCTAGTAATTTATGGTCTTTATTCAGATTCAAAAATCCTGATCAAGGTAGATGCTGTGATAAAGGTGACAAAGCAATGGTGAAGCAACTGGAAACACTGGGAGTACTAAGGATTTCCACAATAATCTGGCTATATTTAACAGTTAAATGTAGACCAAGTCACATCGCATAACCTGCATCCTGGACTAACACAACAAATGCAAAAATATAATTTTTAATTTCACAAAATTAAACCTTGGTAGATAATTCGGTGGATGCAGATGACCTGTCATATAAGCTAAGAATGAAATCTCTGTGTTTTCTGTCTGTTTTTTTTTCTACAGGGGTGTTTGAAAAGAAATTGATGTGTCATTTTTCAAGCAGCATTACACAATGAACAAGAGCAAAGTGGACAACCAGTTTTACAGTGTTGAAGTAGGAGACTCTACTTTTGCAGTTCATCAACGATACCAGAACCTCAAGCCCGTTGGATCTGGGGCTCAGGGAATAGTTTGGTGGGTGTTCATGAAAGATGAATATGTCATATTTGTTATGTTTGTCATACGCTATGTTAAACACCATTCCATCATCATAATTACATTTTTGGGTAACATTTTACTTAAGGCCATGTTTTCAGTAATTTATAAACACATTCATAATGCATTATAATGCATTCATAAAGCTTTATAAACATGCTTTATAATGGCCAGTTTAAGCATTAACGATGCTTTATACTACATAATAAAGGTGTCTATAGTGTATTATTATTATTATCAGAGCATACACAGAACGCCAATGTTGGCATGAAACAAAGCTAAATCCTGGTCATTTCAGGCATTTTATATCCCAGAACTCCATGAAAAAAAGTATGTATGGACACCCTATGTAACAAGCGGGTCCAAAAATGTGCTTTGTGTTTAAATGACATAACAGGCCAGAGAATGGCTGCCTGTGTTAGTGCCTGCCTGAAAAGTCACACAATAATAAATCCTTCATCGGAACAGACTTGACAAGAAGGCAGAGAGATAAATTATGTAATGCAAATGAAAGCAGACTTTAGACAGATGCTGACACGAAGCTTTTAGAAGTGGCTTTGATTGCAAGAGCGTAGGTTATAATTTGTTTGTTCTTGTCCACAGAATCAGTTAATTGACTTTGTATAACTATGCTGCACTTTTAGGGAGAAAAATGACCAGATAATCCATGTCAAGGAGGAGACTCCTTGACATGGATGTCATGTCATCCATGTCAAGGAGCCAGGACAGGAATTGTAAATTACCATTTCAATTACAAGGACCTAGATTTCACTTGAGCACTGAGTTCTTGCTGTGTGCTGATTGGTCAGCCTCCTATAATCATGCATGTGTCACTAATGCTAATGTGAAACAGCTGGATGAGTCTTTCAGTCGAGGAAACAAACCAGTCAAAGCACAGGAAGAGCTGAATTATTTAGCCGAGCACAGGAGCCTTTCTGTTTGAGAGTAGTTTGTAAAACCCGAAGTAGCTCAGTGTCCTCCCTGACATGGATTATCTGGTCACCCTATTTATGCAGGAATAATATGTATGCATTTTTTAAACACATGTAGCTTCAGGATTTGTGTTCAAAATGTTATTCTTCATGTTCCATTAGAAGTTCAGTTGCACCCATTAAGTACTGAGCCATACTAACCAGCAGTCAACACTGAGCTAAAAGTAGGTAGAAAGAATATGATGGTAATAGCGCAAGTCATTTCAAACTAAATGATTTGTTAAGGTAATATTCATTCTAATCCATACAGTATCTTGTAGAAGCGGAACGGTAGCATTGTGCTTCATGCAACATTACGTGGATCATGGATTGACTGAGATCTAGATCCAGTAGGTCCACCACCAAACTGTGTAAATGGAAAGACAGTGATTCATACATGCTGCCTCATGGTATTAATAAGCTCTCACTTAGTTACTCATCAGCTGTAATGTAGACACTTACACACTTATACCTGTGTTAATGTTCTAGTGAAGTCTCAAAAATGTATATGGTGCAGATCAGTTGCATTGTGGTTGCGTTGAGTCGCATCCTTGATGTGTGCGGTCCCGCCTGTCCTCCTCTGTGACATCCTGAGCTGACAGCAGGATTCAGTGCCGTTCCTGAAGATCCTACCTTGTTCTAATCACTTGAGACAGCTCTTTTGGCAGGAGTGGACGCAGATGAACCGGGAAAATTTGCTGCTGTGAGAGCCATGTGAAGGAAGACCTGATTAACTATTTAGGGACAGCATACTCTGAGCAGAACAGAGCCAGGACATTAGCACAAACACGATTAGCATAGGGCATAGGGTGGGACATGGCACATGCTTTATTTTTTACCGAAATGATAACTGAAATAAGGATGGTGATCCTCATCTAACAGTAAGCGTCATTAAAATAAAACATTGCCACCATGACAGAAGGCATTGAGGTCTTCATAAAATAGGCCACTCTTCTTGTAACTCAACAAGTATAGCAGCATGGTGACAATATGAAGGTTGTGGGTTCAAATGTCAAGGAATACATCTTATTATTATTATTATTTTAAATAAAGGTAAACCTTTCTAATGTAAACCACTTATATTGAAAGCAGGGTTCCAGTCCCAAGCCCAAACCCTACACACCAGGGATTTAGCCTAATTTAAAACACTTGATTCTGCTTCTCTGCTAATTACCAACCATTTCTTGAGCTAAATCAGGTGTGGTGGAACAGGTAGAGAACTAAGCTGTGTAGGGATGGGGCTCTCCACACTGGAGTGTGACACGCCTGGGGCAAAAGAAGCTGAAGAATGAGTTAGATGTGTCAATCCTGAACCTTTCGCTCTAGTCCAGCTTTCCCGTTTACGTGAGGGTTTAATCAGCTTAGACTCAGTTGGGTGTCAGTCTTTCTGCGGTTGGGCAGCTGCATGAGACCCCCTCCTCACACTGCTGTACATGCCTGGTCCCTCGTCATGGATTAATCGGCTCAGGGATGCTGCCGCGTCGCCGCCCACAGACGTCGCTGCCCCCAGCTTACCTGAGCTCCGGTCTCTCCGCAGTGCTGCCTATGATGCCGTCCTCGACAGAAACGTGGCCATCAAGAAGCTGAGCCGGCCATTCCAGAACCAGACCCATGCCAAGCGGGCCTACCGGGAACTAGTGCTCATGAAATGTGTCAATCACAAGAACGTGAGTATCCACTGTGACCACTAGGTGGCCGCTTACGGTTAAGTCATGGTATGCCATTTCATGATACGTTAGATCCTGTTTTCTAATAAAAGTCAAGCTGAGTGAAGATGTTAGTCATTCCAAATGATGCCTTCATACTGACAGTAGATTTCTGCTGTAGCCTTACCTCAGGCTGTTGGAAAGACAGTCTACAATTTTAAATGGCTTTAAATACCACTAAAAGAATGTTTTTACACATCTGTACACTTAACTTGAAATGCTATTGCATTTGAAATATAATTTTATCATCAAGCCAACTTTTCAACTGTATTTTTTGTAGTCTAGTAACTAGAATTTTTTTATTTTCACCAGATGTTCACAGCTCACAATCTGATATATGTACATTCAGAGTGCATGTTTGAAAACAGAAGATATTACTTTTCTGATGTGGTTGCACTGAGTGTAGGCTGTAATGTGTATTAGGATGAAACTGGCTAAAATGTAATCACTTCAAAGAGCTCTTACGCTCCCTTCAGCGCTCCAGGGCAGACATGAATGATTAATGTGTGTTAGGTCTACCTAAGCGCTTCCTCCACCACTATCATAAAGGCTTGTTTCAGAGAGCATATGCCTTTTTGGTATCTGGCAGCATACATGCATTATATATCACTGGCTTAGAAGTCTAACTCGGCACTAAAGGCCGTGAGTTGGGGACTTCAGGTCCTGCCGCGGTGCACTGTGGTCGGAGGGTGGGGGACGGGGCAGGGGCTGGAGCATGCTGCTGCTTAAACACCAGGGGCAAACAAGCCTGCAGGTATCTAACTAATTATAACCAAATCCTGAACTGAGCAATATGATACAATTTCCATTCTTCATACCGGGTAATATTTGTTTTTTTTTTTCTTTTTCAGATAATCAGCCTGTTAAATGTGTTCACGCCACAGAAATGTTTAGAAGAATTCCAAGACGTGTAAGTACAAACAGAAACAGAAGGGGGATCAATTCCATGCAACACCCCCGAATATAAAACAGAACTACGATAACGAAATAAAACATTTACCACTCCCCAGGCAATCAATAAAGCAGAGCGTATTAGCTAACTGTAAATACATAACATTTAATTGATATTTTTGTAAGTATTCTTTTCATTTAGTCATTCAATTTAGAAGGACTGATTCATATAGTAAATCCTGCTTAGAAGATGAGCTATGCATGGCTGTCGCAGCACTCTTGGTGAGAATGGGCTGCATTAACGTGATAGGTATGGAAGTTGGTAAGCTGGAGTGCTAAGTCGCAATGTTTAGCATTGGTATGCGGCTAAAGTTTGACATTGTTAAAGAAATAAAGACCACAAAAGCATGTGCATGAGTCAAGTCAAAATATGCATCAGAACAAGGTTTTCCTTGCGTTATTGGGTCTGATTGTTACTGAATATTTTAAGCCTCATTACATTTTCTACTTTTGAGAAAAAGGTATTAGCTAAAAGAAGCAGCATTTTTACAGTGAAATTAATATTTCTATTAACATAAGAAGTATGGAGAATGTGAGTGACTTCTGATAATGTGTGAGGTTTGTGTGGCTGAGAGAACCATGTGTGCGTGTTTGTGTTTGGAAGAGGATATAAAGGGAAGCTGAAAGAGTGGAAAACAGGAACAAAGGAGCAAATCTGCAAGGCCCCAGGGGAGCCAGGTGACGGCTGTGGAGGCAGTGAAGGCGGGAGCCGGCAGACTGAGAAACCAGTCTGAGAAAAGCTACCAGTCACTGCATGGACAGACATCTTCTTGAAGCTTGTAAAGACAGCAGACTCGCAGGATTCCTCGGAGACATGTGCCAGATACAGATGCATACGGCAGACACCATGCCACAGCCAAGCTTTAGACCCTGTGTGATTGTTCATGTGTAAAATCCTGACATACAAGTCACTGGAATGCTTGCAGTACTAGGTGCTTCTCAAAGCTGTATAGTACAAATTCAAACCCTCAGAGTAAGGCAGACTGGCCCAATTTAGAGAGAACCTTGGAAGATTCTGTACTGGCAATGATGATACTGAACAGGGAGCCTTTGGATCAATGAGTAAAGTGAGTGATGAAAGTCATACTGGACAGAGAAGAGGATGCACGTTTCCTCTCCCCCAGGTACCTGGTCATGGAGCTGATGGATGCCAACCTGTGTCAGGTGATCCAGATGGAGCTGGACCACGAGCGCATGTCCTACCTGCTCTACCAGATGCTGTGCGGCATCAAGCACCTGCACTCAGCAGGGATCATCCACAGAGTGAGTCCCACAATGAACCGGTGCACCACAGCACACACCGGTGGAGCGAACTCCATTGTGCGGGTGCTGGTAGGGGTAATGGGAACATCAAGGGCGGGACTAATTAATTCCAAATGAATTGTATTATGTGTAGTAATTGTTCCTGTCAGTATAGTAGTGGAAGCTACGGGCATAATTTACCTTAATTTACAGCATCATGAACAGAGAGTATGCAAACAGCTGTAATTGAAGAGATAGACAGTTTGCCTTAGTACTGGCCTCTATTGTCCACATGCTTGACGCACTTCTCTTCCTGTGACTCCCCAAGGACCTGAAGCCGAGTAACATAGTGGTGAAATCCGACTGCACACTGAAGATCTTGGACTTCGGTCTGGCTAGAACGGCGGGCACCAGCTTCATGATGACTCCCTACGTGGTGACGCGGTATTACAGGGCCCCGGAGGTCATCCTGGGCATGGGCTACAAGGAAAATGGTACGTCCCACCCGGACTGCATCCACACCGTTAGTTAATGCACCGGCAACCTTCCCAAGTCGCCTTAGCGGATACGGCGTGTTCACGGCTTTTTAGCACTCTGAGCACCGTCTGTGTTTACGTTGTGTATAGCATGGCCCGGAGCTCAGTAGGGGTGTGGATACCCTGGGAGATTCGGGGGGCCCACACTTCACAGGGGCCCTTGGATACGTAAAATTACAAAATAATATAATGCGATGGGGGCCCAAGGTGACATTTGTCAGGGAAAAAATTTCAGTGAAATTCACATGCATCCGCGGTATTTTGGCGACATCGCCATTTGCACCAGTCGTCTACGTTTGGACTGTTCACCCGCAGATGTGTCATTCCGCCGTATTGTATGTATGCACCGCTCCCTGCAACACAAACATACTGTTCACAGCTACTTCTCAACACACAGGTTACGCCTCAGTATTCAAAAAAGGCCACGATTTGTCAAGATTCACCCTCGGACTTTGTCTCAGGGCTAGCTGTCTATTTTCTCTTAGAGAATGAGGTTGGATGGAACAGTAGGCTGTTTCCTGGCTGTGATCACGTCATTCTTAGTACACTGCGCTTTATGTAGCCAAATCCTATCCCTGTCTGCTGTGTTTGATTACCGGAGTAGCATTACCGCACTTCTGTTTAGCTTGAGATGCATGATCCCTTGTGTTCCAACTGAACCATTTCTATGTGTTTTTAACGAACTGCCTCAATCTATATTTATTGCACTGGATGCGCAATATGTGTTGACAATGCTAAACTCTTCCTTTCCTTTTCTATCCTCTTTTCTTATGTGCCAACAGTGGATATATGGTCGGTTGGGTGCATTATGGGAGAAATGGTCCGTCACAAAATTCTATTCCCAGGAAGGGACTGTATCCTTCAGCCTTGTGATAAGCCTATGCTTGTTCCATGTAACAAGACACAGTCAGTGGTGTCTTATTAGACCTGCTTGGGTGTGAAAAAAGGGAAAAAAGTTTGTTTTATTTCCTGCCAGTACAAATGGCACTGAGTGTCCATCCTTTAAAGTATTGATTTGGAACTTGATCGATCCAAATATATCCATGAAAATAAAATTGAGGAGTCATTTTTGGAAAAGGCATCTGCTCTCTTTAGGTAAGCAGCTTACTGTGCAAAGCCAACAAATCCCTTAGTCTGGATGACACTGATGAGGAACAGGAATCCATCTTATATGGCAGTTTCACTCTGTTTTGCATTCCAGTCCTGTAAATACGTTTCAGTGGCCACCCCATAACTTGATTCTAAAAGCAAATCAGCCTATAACTAGAGGTCTGCGCGGGACTGATTTTTCATC
This sequence comes from Stomatorhinus walkeri, assembly GCA_026784285.1. Lineage (NCBI taxonomy): Eukaryota > Metazoa > Chordata > Actinopteri > Osteoglossiformes > Mormyridae > Stomatorhinus > Stomatorhinus walkeri. Next base: position 10,008,606 of record JAODUD010000040.1, on the reverse strand, counting down.
CTGCCCCCCACCCCCCCCCGCAAGTTTCTGTCCCGCTCCCGCAAGAAACTCTCAAATGTAGACCCACGCCACATGGTTTTGCGCAGCCTCCCATGGGCATCCCGCCCCGTTGCAGACCTCTACCTGTAACTTTGTGCCTGTAGCTTTATTCAGCTTCTTGCACGCTTGTAGTGCTGTCAGATACATCTAATCAGGCAGATAATCAGCTAATAAGCAGCTTGTATTAGCTGTACTAGTAAATAGGTTTGCCTTTAATATTTGCTTCTTTACAGCATGCTGATTCCCATCTCCTCTTGCTTGCATGTTCTTGGGGTTTGGAGGTAGAGGCAGCTGTGTGAAATGACTTTAGAACGGGTTCCCCGCCTGGTATATTTGGAATGACTAAATCCATAGTTGTAAAAGTGCACAAGACAGACCTGGTGGTTACAAGATCTCATCTATCTCAAAACATACAAGTCTATGTAATCTCTGCAAAGAGTAAGATGCATTCAAAATCCATCTGAATAGATAATAATGTCGTTTCACTGTGTCAGGATAACAGTGGGAGGGCTTGAGCCTATACCAGGGGGAAAGGATAGGATGCAGTGCATTGCCAGGCACAGATACACACTACCTACAATTCAGATGTACCAATTAACCTAACTGCATGTCTTGGACACTTATGAGAGTTTTATTTACACAAAAATGTTCTGAGGGCAGAAGGAACATTTCTTGGTTCAGAGTGATTACCAATGAGATTGCAGACGTGGTAGGTACAAGCAGGTAGAGGAAGCGGGACCAAGACATCTGACTGGTTAGTAACACCTCCTCTAGTTGCTTGGATCTATCTCCTCTACAATCTGATTGGTTCATGGAGAGAAGCAATCATTTTTCCTTCTGCCCTCAGAACATTTTTTGTGTGAGTAAAATTTCCATGAGCGTCGTGGAGTGCAGGAGGCATAGGAAGAACATGAAAATTCCGCTTTCACCAAGTTCAGATGGGATTCAAACCCACGACCGCGGAGGAGTGGGCCACCTTACCGTTACAGTTTAGATATTCCCAGAGAACAGTTAAAATCTTTAGTTAAAATCTGGTTAAAGATTTCTAGTGTTTCCACATCTTTCACCTCGATGAAAAGATGAATACAACAGAGATGAGATTTATCACTTTGAGTTCTCTTACATTTTTTGCATGAAAACTAAAGGTTGAAAACCCAATAGCAGACTTCTGTTGTGCAAATATCTGTGTTGTGCTTCTTGCATCACTCACTGAAATCTCATTTTGTTTTTTTATACTGTTCCAGTATGAGATTAACATGGAAAAAACAAAGACAAGTATAAAATAGAGTTCAAAATGAGAAAGAAAGATAGTTTAAAGCTGTAGTATTTCCCAGCAATAAACATCTGACTAAGACCTGCAGAATTCAACAGATTCTTAAAAAATCCCGAAAGACTGGGCAGCGCTGTCAGTTATCTTGCTGGGAGGTCGGTGATATTTCAGCGTAACGTCTGCGCTACGATTACACTTTCACTAAACACGTGGTCTGTGGGCCAGCAATACTATCCTTCCTATCCTACCGCTGCGATCTGCACACAAGTGATGTCATCACCTAAGCCACTCGCTCCCCTGTCTGACCTTACTAAGCTCGCATTTTTAAAATCGCACACAGTTGATTAGCATTATGAATGATATATGTGTCTGTGTTCCGCATGTAACTAATTCTGCCCTAAAATGTTCTACTTATTCTTGGCACAGATATGGAAAATTGATGAAGAATCCTGTTTATTGCAGGATTGATGAAGAATCCTGTTTATTGCAGGATATTGGCTCGCCAGTGTTCTCTACGGAGGTTTTCATTCGGGCTTTTATGGTTTTTAGTTGTCTGGCGATGAGGTTACAGTATAGGTTGGTTAGGCCTAAAGTGCAAGTAGGAAGGTGATGTTTATGACTAGTAAAAACCTATGGCTGTGTCCATGGTATCTGGCCGTTGGGACTACTGTCCACACCCCGCTTAGCAGAAGGTGACATGTTTCCTCAACGACACCCTGACCCAGACATCGACCAGTGGAACAAAGTGATTGAGCAGCTGGGCACGCCCTCACCAGAGTTCATGAAGAAGCTCCAGCCCACAGTCAGGAACTATGTGGAGAACCGGCCCAAGTACGCCGGTCTGGCCTTCCCCAAACTCTTCCCCGACTGCCTGTTCCCGGCTGACTCTGAGCACAACAAGCTGAAAGGTAAGAAGTTCAGCTCAGCTACGGCTCCGTGGTCACTTCTGCCACGACTAACGTTATGTGGAAGATCCAGTGCTATTCCACAAATATCATTTTACAATAGCAAGCCTACAGACAGGAGATGCCTGAAAAGGCACAAAAAAATCAACAGTAATTAAAAGTTTGACTTCTTGAAAAATCATGAGGACATTCGTGGAGAGTTAGAGCTTCATTTAAAATTAATATCATGTACAGGTAACAGAATTCTACCTACGGAATCAACTTTGACTGGATAGGTTTTGGATCAGGATTGGCCAATCGAGAATCTTGCGTGAGAACTATGCCGCGCCTCCTGTTAATTCATCATTCGGCAAACGGACTGGATGTGACCGGCTGTGTGTGAGGAGCACAGAGCTGTCAGAGCAGTGTGAATCACTGGAGCACATGTCTCCGCTATCAGCTGCTGGGCTAATCCATCTGTAAAAGTCCCAGATCTGAGGTCTTATTTTATTCCATTTTATTGGTCTCATTTTTACTTCTGCTGGATGCAGAAATTGGGCTACTTTTTTTCTGAATGCACTTTAACAACAACATTAAAAGTAGAAAGAAAGAGAAGTTTGTGTTTAGCCACAGACAAGTGACATGATGTCTTTTGACACATCTCTAGCATTACTTATTACTGCTTTCCTTCATCAAAACCACAGTAGTAAATATTTGAAGGAAACTGCTTGTGTGTTACAATGATTTTTTTTAACAGATGCTTTTACTCAAGGAGACTTGTGGTCTCGTGGAAGAGGCAGTTGCATCTATCAGCTGAGGTAGTTGTGGTTAAATACGTTGCCTAAGGGACCTTCCTCAGGCTCAGAGATGGAATTTGGGTATTAAGGCTGATCCTTAACCACTGTGCCACCCGTCCACTTGTGGCAGGACAGAGATTTAGAGGCGTAACAGGAGATCTGGCTTCATTGATCTTCGAGGCCCGTATGGAGGCGCAGTCATTAATACAGGGGGCTTAATCTGGTAACAGCTGGTTAGTTGGCAGTGGATTGGCATAGTACTAGGTAAACCTGTAACTCACCATTCTGCTTCAGATTAGTCTGCATGTAAAGGACTTTGAACCATAAACTTCTTTGACATAAACTTGAAGGTCATCTAGGGCTGCATCACCTGGGCTTGGAGTGACCTCGCACATTGCACACAGATCAGCACAATAAACCTGTTAAGTACAATAATACAGTGAGTACAAGGCAGAAGGTAGTCAGATTACAATAACAAATACAGAAATATGTAAACAATATAAAAACAAATTGTATAAGGACAGGGAATTAAATGTAGAGGCAGCAGGTGTGGCATAGTGGAGATTGCAGTGTGAATCAGGGAGTGAATAAATCAATCAATCTTCGAACCGCTTCTTGTTATTCATATTATACAGTTCTGGAAAAAAATACCAGGCCTAACATGCACTGCTAGGACAATTCACAACCAGGCAGGACTGAAAACCCACAAAGCCAGGAAGAAGCCCTCATTCCATGAGAAGCAGGGAAGGGCCAGGCTGAAGTTTGCAAAAAATATATAATTTACCCAGGTGCATACCCATAAACTGAGAAATGAGTTAAAACTAAGTTTTGCTGTGGTCACTTAATTTGTCCATTGCTGTACATGGAGTAAGCTTTAAAGTCTGCATTATTAAAAATAATTATTATGGCAGTTAAATTATATGGCACAGTGGTCATTCTGTATAATCTGACCTGCAGCTTGATCTCTGACCTCTGTAGCCAGCCAAGCCCGGGATTTGCTGTCAAAGATGTTGATCATTGACCCTGCCAAGCGCATGTCAGTGGATGAGGCTCTGAAGCACCCCTACATTAATGTGTGGTACGACCCATCCGAGGTGGAGGCGGTGAGTAGGATGCGCGTCCCACACAATGACTCATACGAGAGTCTCTCAGAAAAAAACATTTCCTTCTTTCTTTCTTTCTTTCGCTCTTTCTCTTTCTTTGTTTCTCTCTCTCTCTTTCTTTCTTTTTCTTTCGCTCTTTCTTTCTCTCTTTCTCTTTCTTTGTTTCTCTCTGTCTCTCTCTCTTTCTTTCTTTCTCTCTATCTCTATCTATCGTAAGACAGCCAGCTGACGTGTGGTTAGTGCTATCAGTGATATTGAATGAATGCGTCACCATTTTTTCCTCCCATCATCTCCACACAGCCACCTCCACAGATCTATGACAAGCAGCTGGATGAGAGGGAGCACACGATCGATGAGTGGAAAGGTACGCAAGCACCTCAAACGGCACAGAAACATCCCAAATGCAGCTGGCTGCCGTCTTTATGCACCGCTAGTGTGCCCCGTTTTCAACAATTAAAATGCAGACAAAAATAAAATTAAGGAAGATGCTTAACTTCTTTGTCTAGAGCTCGGCAAAGTACTGAAGCATCAGCAGAAGTAACAGTCTCCTTGGCTACAGACTTGTGATTATTCTGGTCCATGACCTTTTAGCTCTTACACGCAATGGGCACATTTCTCAAACAAAGGCACATACGGCTCTCCGCAGGCGATGGGCATGCTCTGCTACTCCGAAATGGGTTTTCAGCTCTTCCCAGCCAATAGGCATGCTTTTCTTCATGTGTGTGGCATCTTTGTGGCCAATCACCTTCTTGAGTGCTCGTATCCAGCCAAAAAAGGCCAGCTTTGTGTTTCATAGGATACTTGAAGGAATTAAATTTTTGTTTGTGGGGGAGGGGCAAGGTTAGTAGAACTGACTGCATTGATTTGAAATTCTGCCTTTTTCTCGCCTTTAGAGCTCATCTACAAAGAGGTTATGAACTTCCATGAGAAAGGTAAAGATGGCGTAGTGAATGGGCAGCCGCCCCCTTCAGGTACTTTTGGTGAATGACACTCTCTCTATACAACAAGTAGGCTACAGCTGACCTCAGGCTTAACAAATGAATCTCATTCATTAACATTTAAACATCTGGCAAAGAATCTTGAGTAGCTGTTACACAGAGCATTTAAGCTAGGTTATCAACAGGCACAACAAAACAAGGATACAATTTAAGTATATTTAGCACACATATAAGTCATTAAAAGAAATAATGACTATCTGTTAATACAATATGGCTTCCCTTGGACTAATTGTAAGCTAAAGTCTTTCAGAAATATGTCTTAATATGTAGTGCCTATACTATTTTTTATTATGCTAACATTATTGAAAGCAAATGGTGTACCTCATACAAATGATTAATGTCAGTGTTCTTTCTGAGACTTAAACACAATCTAGTTGTATGCTTCTCGCTGACTAGGACGTTACACAAAATATTAATGTATTTATAGTGCGATCCTGTTTTGTGAATGCAGAGGATGGAATGTCGCCACCTGTATGTCATCAACAGTATTACATGAATAAAAAAACGTTTGTGGGGGAGGGATTAGTTGCACATCTTTACTCTAGCAAAGGGTCATATTTTATTCTAGAGAAATAATTTTAATACACAGTGCAAGCCTGCTGAAAGTATTCAGTTCCAAAGTGGGCAGTCCCAGCGGTTTAGGGTTCTGTGCCTGCATGTGTTCAAATCCCAGAGTAATCATATCACCACTGTGCCCTTTCGCAAGCTTGTTAGCCGCAGCTGCTTCAGGCATGATGGATGCTGGGTGACGCTGCTCTGGACACAAAACTTTATCTCTCGTGGACAATAAACATGAGATGCATGAAAACCTACAAATTCCAATATACCTTGTACAAATAAATAATCTTAGATCTGATGCCAAATCAGCTATGAATTCCACTGTAGTCGGTCGCAAAAAAATTATTTTAAATGAAACGTCAAACCTTGACAATTCTCCTAGCACAGGTGCAGCCGTGAATGGCAGCGAGAGTCCCCCCCCCTCCACCTCTGCTAACGATGTCTCGTCCACACCCACGGACCAGACCCTGGCATCTGACACCGACAGTGGCCTGGAGGCGGGTGCAGGACCCATGGGCTGCTGCAGGTGACTAGCCGGGTGCCTGCGCTACCTGGAGTTCTCCGCAAGGTGAAGTGCGCCTCACAGGCGTCCTGGCTGCCTGAAAGAATACAAAGGAAACCGTCCTTTTTCTTTTTGAATGAGATAGAAGAAATTGAAACGATCCCGCAAAAATAAACACATTTCATGGAGAATGAGTTTCTGGACTGGCAATTTCTTTTGCTCGTGTCGTCACATTCGGTTAAAACACAGCAGGGAAATGTCTCCCATTCCCAAGAAGCTCCTGACTGCCCAGTGAGTCCAGCAAGCACCCGGCCGAACACCCAAAATGACCAACAAGAAAGAACCGGAACAACAACAGATGGATTTAAGAAATGAACGCCAACAAACGTTAAAGTTTTTGGAAAAAACATTAATATATAAAACCAGTAAGCATTTTATTTTATCATAGTTTTCAGTTATTTACACCAAATGATTCTAAGAAATTTTATAGTAGAAAACACAAATAAATCTTTATTTGCATTTATATTAACCAGAAATTGATTTATATTTAATATCCAGGTTTATTTTGTTATATCGAACCCATCTTTCTTATCAAGTTATTTCAAAATCTTGGTATCGCCGCACAATTCACATGTTTCTCGTGTGCATAGAGCCTCTATGCCCCTCATCTCAAGTCATTCTACTGTTTCGGTAACCTTCCTGCTCTCGTGCTCTGACTTCAGTCACGAAGTGTAAAGTACTGCACTTAACCCCTAGGGGGCCGTAGTGCAACGAGCTCATTTTCATTTCACCACTTTCACAATTTATCCTGAACCAACCATTTCATATTTTTTTATACAAACTGGAATTCACTGCATACCTTAGCATTTGATTAGAAAACCAATATGAATTAGATAGCATACTGGTGAATTAGATACATGCATCAGTTATTTCTGCTAAATACTCCCACCTCAGTTTTAAACCACACTTTTCCACCTGTGCTCCAGTGTCTATTCTGCAGCCTCATTTCGGTCATAAGGTCACAGCATCGCCATGGAAACAGCCCCTTTCTGCTTCGAAGCTGCGAGTGCTCTATCTGGGGGAAAGGTGACTTCAGAGCCACTGTGTGTGTCTGTGCTCCCAACATCTAGATAAGGCCATGACAGAAACATCGTGTACGTCTGTGTATGAGTGTGCACATGATATTACACATTATATCAAAGTATTTTGAGGAAACCTCTTTGGGCTAGTTATTGCAAAAATATATCAGAATTAATTTTGATTTTTCAGTTTTAATCTACCTTAAGACTTTTTCATTTAATTTATACTGAACCCACAGTCAACATAAAGACCCAACAGGAATAGAAAGACAGTAAGTGGGGGTGGATGCAAATCTTACATTTTAATCAGGACACAGTGTATATGATGATGATAGCAAATATGACCCGTGGCCAGATGACCTTGGTCAGTCTTAAAGTCAGCAAAAATGGAGATGAATTGACAGAATCCAGGTGAAACACATTCTTTCTTCATTCAAGACATTTATAGAAGAGAGATTCTAGAATAAACTATGGCTGGAGATTTGACCGAAGAAACTGAAGAGATTCAGGTTTTCTTACCTCAAGCAAACTTTGAATATGACACTTAACCTGGATGGGTTCAGGTCGACATTATTGACTGGATATTTTTTGGTGCCTTTGGTGTTCAGATCCGTGCCAAAATCACGGCAGAAAATGACGCTGTAATATTTCTTTCAATGTAATATGTAGATTCAAAGTTGTATTGGAAATGAATTAAGCCAGAGAGGCAATTCACCGTTTGGGGATTATGTTGTCTTTGAAGGTATCCGCGATAACTTACACTAGACCATCCCCATCAGGTGTTTGCATCGCTTCTGATACTATAACTGTTTTCAAAGTACGTTTCAGTCTCGCTGAAAAGGATTTCCTGCAGCATAACTTCAGTCACATTATCCCATGCAGCAGACGCGACACCAAGTATCAAATCTATCAGAAAGTAAGGCTTGTAGGATTTGATGGCTGGAAAAAAAAAACAACTACAAGCAGTGACATCTTTCCTGTGTTTTCACAGCCTTTAAAGGTAGGAGGAGGCTACAGGAACATCAGCTACACATACAGCATGTTGCGATGAAGAGGCTGTAACTGTTCACCTGATTTCAACACTGGAGAGAGTAGCTTCTGGAAACGATTTTGATGATTTTGCCCTCAATTCAGACCATCAAGCCTGAGCCAACAGTTGTGAAATACAACTCGCAGACTCCAGTGCAAGTCAAAGGTCATGCAAGATCATACCATTTAGATTAGTCAAAAGTGAGGCTAAATGCGTGTGTGGGNNNGGGGGGGATCAGTACGGATCATTTCAGACAGCATACATGCCATAAACCATTAGGCAACCCCAGACCCCCACTTGTGGTCCAAGCTTTCCCCCATTACATAGCTTTTTGTGTAACATCTCACAAGTAGTGATGCAACTGCATTAACTCACTTAACCTTTGAGCCTGCTGAGAACCAAGCACTAGGTTGCTCTAGGTCAGGGTCAACTTACTTGTCAATATTTTCTGATCCACAGCCCCCCTGACCACTCCGGGGGGTGGGGGGGTGTCGTCAGGTGTTTGTGAAGGCCTGGACAAAGGACATGCATTGAAGGCTAAGAAAATTAAGATAAACTTGGAGGCTGCTTGAAACATCAAGTCTGAGAAGAGATGCTAGAATCCCAGTGTTTAAGGAACTCAATTTGAGGACAAGTGGGTGAAAGTGTCATACTGGAAGACGTTTAACTTCCTAAGAAATCGTAATGATCGTCTTTCTAGATTCAAGCAAGGTGTTGTCGTAAATGGATTCAAAAATGCTTCAGCTGTGTTCCTGACAGTGGTGTAATGAGTCACATACGGTAAGCCAACAACGAGAGAGCGGTGAGGCAGGCTTCAGAGGCCTGTGTGCTTAGCTACAAAACGGGCAGCATCACAGTGTTTAATTAGCATGCTAATAAAACAACACAGTCTACTAGTTTGGCATATTGGTGTTCATACTCCCAAAACAAACATGTTACTCCATCAAGCAGGAAAAAAAATGTCACATGACAAATCTGATTATGATAGCAGATCATATACAGCTCTGGAAAAAAAGAGACCACTCTATATTTAAAATAAAATAAAATTTGCTTTTAAACTTCTGGTTTAATCCTGGTTCTGTTGGCAGGAGGCTACACTGAGCAGCAGGCTGCTTCCAGGATCATCATTTCAGAGACGGCAGCACACAAGAACAAGGTGAAGCAGCAGACGCTGGGAATGACCAGAAACCAGCCAGGCAAAGTGCAGAAGCCATGTGACCCCAATGACCTTCAAAAAGAATGTGAAACATTTAGTGCTGTGAATTGCACTTGAAGCAGGACTAAAGTCTCATAAAGCCAGGAAGAAGCCCTTCATCAATGAGAAGCAGGGAAGAGCCAGACTGGAGTTTGCAAAAAAAATAAAAATATTCACAGATGCACACTCAGAAATTGAAAAATGAGTGAAACAAAAAAGAAATTGCTGTGGTCTTTCTGGTTTTTCCAGACCTGTATATGGTTCATTATAGGTAGATTCAGTAATAGCAGTAGTCAGTAGTACAGCAGAGTTCCTCATTCTCCAGAAATTCTCAAAATAAGTGATTTCTGATTTCTTTATTTAGTCTCTTGTCCACAAACATACTCGCCACTTCTGTCCAACTGCACAGCAAGTCCTAAACAGTGCTTTTCAAGGCATGTTCAAGTGTCTGTCTTCCAAAAGTAACACCAACGTTTTAGGCAAAGTAAGTGTTTTACACTTGACAATAGAGAACTTGCAGCTAGACAAAAGCTGATGAGTAACAGACGCAGGTTATCAGGGGCTGTATGATGCAGTATTGGTGAGTCTGCATAGGCTTGACCAGACACCCCCTGCTGCTGGGTGATCTTAGGTTTTGGTTGAGAACATTATTTACAGGAGTAGCCCTGATACAGGCATTAAACCTTCTACTTAATTCTTAAAAGTACAGTACAATTTCTAACAAATTTTAAGGAATTCTAAGATTATTAAAAGCTGCACGGGCGGCACGGTGGTGCAGTGGTTAGCACTGTTGCCTCACACCTCTGGGACCTGGGTTTGAGTCTCTGCCTAGGTCACATGTGGGTGGAGTTCGTATGTTCTCCCCGTGTTGTTGTGGGGATTCCTCCGGGCACTCCAGTTTTCCCCCACAGTCCAAAGACATGCTGAGGCTAACTGGAGTTGCTGAATTGCCTGTGGGTGTGCTCTGCGATGGGCTGGCCCCCCGTCCAGGGTTGTTCCCTGCCTCGTGTCCGTTGCTTCCGGGTAGGCTCCGGACCCCCCCGACGACCCAGTAGGATAAGCAGGTATAGAAAATGGATGGATGGATTAAAAGCTCCATTACATCAATCTGCCGCTTTCCCTGGTGGGAAACACATTCCCAGAAACAGGATATACTGTATACACCCCAAGTGTGTCCAAAAGAGACCTAGCTGAAGCAACAATTTTAAAGAAACCAAAGACCAGTAATGCAACCAAACCAGTTTCACATTTGTTGTAAGTTTAGAAGCTTAAAACTCTTTGAATACCACAAGAGAACTTTCTTCACAATTAACTGAAAAAATACCCCTCCTTCCCCACATTTCTTCTCTAAGGCTCAAAAACAGCAGGTCACCACTTTTGTGGTGCATATTTCACGAAAGGGACCAAATAACATTTCGATGCATTATGTACAAGTAGTATACATACATAGTGTGCGATTAAATTATAAAATCGACCTTCACTGTAATTTAAATAATGAAAAGTGATACAAATGCACTTTGCTAATTGAGATTTGACCATGAAAAAAAATCACATAGAGTCATGTAGCTGCAATAGTAAGTCACAGCTCATAAGAAAACACTCTGTATGAAATGAAACTATCAGAAGTGGAAATTTGTTTAATTAAAATGGAATAATCCTTGTATTTTTATTAAGAGAAATTGTATTAATCACTAACAAGTGATTCCCGGCAAGCGAACTGACTCCTATTTGCACTCTGCTGCAGTTCCCAGTGAGCAGATTCTTGAAAACACTGTTTCAACATTCATTTAAATCATGTCACTAACAAGTATATGTTGAAATACATCCATTACCCATGCAAATGACAGGCAATAATTTCAACTTCTCAGAATTGACATCACATTCAGTGTAATGGACACTGACTGTACTGTCTATATGCAAAACAATTTCTTGAACCAAAATTGCTTTTAGGTACTATAACTCATCACTCATTATTTATTTGTATAACAGAAGATTAAACACATTGGTGGGAAGCTGTAAATGTAGCATGTGCCACTAATGTCAATGTAAACCAGCTGCATGAGTCTTTCAAGCAAAGAAACATACCAGTCAAAGCACAAGATGAGCTGAACTATTTAGCCGAACAGAGGAGCCTTTTAATTTGAAAGGCATTTGTAAAACCTGAAGTAGCTCAGTGTCCTCCTTGACATGGATTATCTGGTCACCCTAAACTAACCTCTTCCCATATCAGACCTTTGCTGACTAGCAGCCATTCCATTGAAGTACATCTTAGCATTAGAGGTTGCTCAGGTTTACAAAAGGTCTTACTAAAAATTCTCAAGCCATAGAAATAATCACCCCAGAAAATCAGGTTCCACTAGAACGTATACAACAATACTGACTGACAAGAGAACCAACATTTTGTCCCTTCACCATAAAAGGAGCTGAAACTAATACTTTCAATAAGCAAGAACAATAACTTCTACTCAAATAGCCTCTGTTACAGAAAATCCCTCAAAGATCAGCTGTGCCAAGAAGAGGACACAAATTACTTAAAGCAGGGCTTCAGCTCTCAGTAAAACCAGGACTATTTCTTAGCCTCAAACCAGAATTAAAAACTACTGGAAGTAACAGGCATGCAAAATTCAGCAGTGGATTATAAACAAATTTAATCCTGGACCTGCTTTTAAGCATGAAAGCCAACCCCAGTTTCTTCAGAATCCTAAAATTAAACAAAAACAATCCACCCTTTTGGTTTTAAAATTTTTATTGCAGTGATTTTACCAAGTAATACAGGCTGAGAGGTCAAAGTGCACGTGGCATTGAGTGCCACCGTTTCAGCAACCAGAAGGCAAGTTTGTACAACAGTCACATTTTGCAGATTCCTTTAGTTCATTCTCTATAGAAGTTGTCAATTTCCTCTTTGTACATTTTGTGGACGACTGGCCTCTTCAATTTCATTGTGGGACCTATAGGGAAAAGCAAGAAGTCATGATACACAAACCATTTGAAAAGCAAAGGGATGACAAACAAGCATGACTAATGGAGGCAGCACAAGAGCAAACTTCAAGAAGCCTCCATTTAACAGCTGCCTGTGCTTACCAAGCTCCCCGCCTGAGATTGAGAAGTCCTGTGGCAAAATGGTCCACTTCTGTATCGTCTGTGCGTTAGATATGGCCCTCGCATTGGCTCTGTCTACACCCTCTTGGATGGCCTGATGCACTGCAGATTCCTTCAAAGTTAGGATATCAGATATGTGGGTGGCAACCACACCATGGCACCTACAGAAGTCCACCATCTCTGGAGACAGCTCATCAGTTGGGTTTCCAGACTCGTCTACAGCACACTGGAAGAGGAACATCAGCAACATTGCAGTTAAATGATCGGACCTGGTACAGATCAACTCAACTCACTACAGCAGCACCAAGTAGCAAATCACCCATGTTATTCTGTCATGGCAGCAAAGTGAGGACAGTCTAGAAGCATCCATGGAAGCAAGGTATGAGAAGTCAGATTATCCCATTAGGGTTTTACGGCTAGTAGCTGGGATTTTGCCTAAAGCCAGTGTTGCCCAACCAGGTGCTCGGTGACCCACAGAAGCTCTATTTTTGCACCCCCTCCCAGCCCCCTGCTAAAAACAGTCCACATAAGGACTGCCTGGAAAGTCCCAAAGAGCAGATTAGGAAACGTTGGCCAAAGCCATCTTGCATTCATTATCACGCACTTTACCTTGAGGGTCAGCAGCATTGAAAGGAACTTTTTTTTGTCCCCCACCAGCATGACATTGCTGACAATGGGCAGTTCTTCCTTCACCCGATCCTCAATAGCCACGGGGGGGATATTCTCCCCACCTGCTGTGATTATCAGCTCTAACAAACAGGACAGAATGCAAAGAGTCAAGGTCTAGTGTAAAGGCCATGCTATTTAAGATGCAATTCAAAACATTGGTAGGGACTAAATCAGCCACATCCAGCTTAAACACAAATGACACTCACAATATTGATAAGGACATGTTGCTACTGTTCATGCCCAAATTAACACCCTTGGCACATCCCATCAGGTGCGCATACCCTTTATCCGGCCAGTGATGTACAGGAAGCCGTCGTCATCGTGCCTGCCTAGGTCTCCAGAGTGAAGCCAGCCATCAGAGTCCAGGGCCTCTGCAGTCTTGTCGGGCATGTTCAGGTAACCCATGAAGACGTGCCGACCCCAGAAGCACAGCTCGCCATTCCCATCTACATCTGGCTTATCCAGTCTTGACTGAGCACCTGGGAGTTCCTTGCCACAACTGTAGCATGCAGACAAGCACGCGAGACTTATTCACCTGCTCAGTACAACATGCAACACACAATTCCCATCCTGCCCTCTTCCATTCTATGAACAAGACACCCATTTCCTACATCCTCCAGATGCACTAATCACTAGCATTTCCTCAAATCAAGCAGAGGTGAGAGACTGAAAGCTAATCCAAAAATAACCAGCTACACAGATGCACAAAAGGCAGCTGAAGACTCTTCTCACCTCATGATTCGGAAGCCACCCCCCCAGGAGACTGTATGAGGGCCAGTGCTCTCGCTCATGCCATAGAGTTCGTAGATGGGTATGCCCAGACTCATGAAGTACTCCAACGTGTCCTTGGTGATGGGAGCAGCACCCGTGAAGCAGGAGTGGCAGCGATCCAGGCCCAGAGCTTCCCGAACACGCTTCAAAACCAGGTTGTTTGCAAGCAGGTGGCCCCAGGGAACTGTAGGATTGCTGAACCCAGAGGACAGGATTTCCCCTTAATCACCAGCATAGACACATGAAACCATTTAGGCCAATGCAAGTAGTCAGTCACTAACCCGTTCATGGCGTTGTAGCTGGCCTGCAGCCCAATTCCCTTGGCCCAATCTGCAATCCATTTTCTCAGCATGGAGGACTTTGCACCTACGGATTTCATCTTTTCCTGCATCTTTTCCCACACCCTGGGAACACCCAGGAAAGTGGTGGGTCGCACTTCACGCAGGGTGTTTACCAGGGTTCCCTGAGTGCACAGAGCAGTACAACACCAAATGTCATTCATGCAAAATAGGTGGGGCTCCCTCATGCCGTAAGCCAGTAGTCTTACAGCCTAAAAGTCAGCCATTGTTGTAGTGTTACTATTTGACCAATAGCCGAGAGCAAGTGAAAGGAGGAGAGAAGGCAGGTCAGGTATCCTGCCAGTTTTATCCAATAACTCCCACTTAGTCACCAGCTTAGCATCACCACATACTGTACACATTGCTGGGTGGGTGGGGGGGGCGTATTCTCACCTTCAGGGCATCTGGGTCTGCAAAGTATGTGGTTGCTGCAAAACGCATGCCAACCCACATGTCATTCACCTGCGCAGCAATGTGGCTGAGGGGCAAATAGCTAACAATAGTCTCAGTGCCTTCGATCAACTCTGTCATGGTTCCTGCTGCGAGGGACACCCACGTAATCTGTCAGCAGAGCAAAAAAAAAAAAAAAACAAAAAAAAAAAAAAACAAAAAAAAAAAAAAAAAAAACGTTATGGGGTTATAGCCTGTAGCCTTCCTAATAAATCAAAAGCAGCCAATACAAGCCTCTCAATGATTATGATTCCCCTGTAATGGGTGGAGACCTCACCCCCCCAGGGTTCCAGCCAAAGTTACACCCTCGGGGTTGGGTGAGCCAAGAGGGAGGGGGAATGTATTCAAGCCATTGCTACTTGAGTCCTAATGGATTTTTGTTTTGATAGAATATTTGATACCTTAATGCAAATTTCAAACCAATACCGTGCCCTGCTACGGTAAATCTTTAAACTCTGCACACTCAGTTACTACTAGCATGGTGTATCTACTCAAGCATGAGAACCTTAACTTCAGCAATTTACATTTTAGTGCAAGTTCTCTGTAAGGAAGAGTGTGATACTATGGTACAACTCTAAAATGTAGTGGCATTTCAGCTACACACCAAAGTGGAAAGGAATAAAATAAAATAGCTGAATGACATCTAAGCCAATGGCAAAACACACTTCACTGCACAAGGTGGGGGGGTAGAACACTACTGGCCAGTTCCCCAGTCAATGATTAAGCCTAAGTCTAGACTAGCTTTGAATTACAATGGTGAATCTCCATTGAAACAGCAGTTTAGTCCAAGACTGATCTTAATCCTTGTTTGGGAAACCAGCCCTACAAGCCAATCCATCAGACTCACGTTGTCATGGCTCAGCATAGCACCTTTGGGGTTTCCAGTGGTACCAGACGTGTAGATCAAAGAGCAACATTCATTGGCCTTCTGGCTATGGATGATCTCATCCAGAGCATCATCAGACTCAGCCACACCAAGCTGTATGAACTCCTTCCACTGCAGAATGGGACAGAACATCAGCTCAAATTGTTCCAGGGTAAGACCTTCTGTTTAACAGTCATACACACCTGCAGAGCATCCATCAAATCACACGTTTGTGAAAAGAGGATCTCTGGTGACTGGGTTGCGACAGCCTACCAGTGAATTTGCGCACATAGTCTTACCGTGTACACATTCGGCAACTTCTGCTCAAGTTCGTCTTTGTATTGAACAATGGCCTTCAAGTGTGGTAGCTGATCTTTAACCTAAGATGAACACAAGAATGAAAACCTTAGATTTCCACTATAGGAGAGTGGTATCACACACACGTAGGGTAAACATATCCTTATGGGGACCGCTCATTCATTTCTATAGGGAAAATGCTAATGCTAACTAT
>JAODUD010000040.1:9963509-9981648 GCA_026784285.1 Stomatorhinus walkeri | reverse complement strand
TCTAGGTTTGATTCGATTGTGAACAATTTTGCACTATGACAGTTGTTTTTCGTCAATATCATGACATTTTTTAGAATTTGCAAACATATATATATATATATATATTTAGCAATTTAGCTTGGTGCTCTGTGTGTGACCAGAAGGTCACCAGTTGAAATCCTGTGGCTGGAAAAGTGATGTCACTGTGGGGGCCTTGAGCTCGGCCCTTAACCCCACATTGCTCCAGGGACACTGGCTGAACCTGCACTTTCAAATGTTAAGTTAATTTGGACAAAACCATCTCCTAAAAAAATAAATAGTACGCATGAGTTGATTAACAAAAGGTCTTGACTACAGAGGATATCTAATTACATATTCATTATTCTTGAGAAACCTCAATAGGATATATGGTGAAAAACTGATGAACTGGTCTTCTCATAGGCCTTTGGAACTCTGCCCAACCTGCGCTTGATGCCAAACAACTCAATATGTATAAGTTTCAAAACACTTCTAATACCGTTTTAGTTTTGCTTTATCAGTCAATTGGCTTTAACGTTCACGAATGTTTGATAATGAACTGTTTCCAATTTATGTCTACATTTAAAGCAAGCAAAGACAACTTCAGATCAATATTCACATTTTTCCATGAACCTGTGATATTTAATATACATCATAGCTGATGGATATGGGAAACAAATTTATCATTAGGGACTAACAAATTCTGGAAACTATCCATAACACACTTAATAGCATTCAGAAAAGACAAATCTATGCATATATTATACATTTTATTCACACAACTTCCATTATTTGTGAAATACCAGATTCGGCATGTCGTTCAATTCTCTAACAATTCTATGACACAGGGCACTAGTACTTGATGCAATAAGCCGTTTTAAAGACACACAGGCTGTTGGGACAAATCAAGTTTATTGTGAAATCCTACATGGAAGAATTGTATAGAGTGATTTTGCATTAACAAAACTTCAAGCTGTCCTGGAACATGAGCGAACTCATTCTGCGTAGATCTCCGATGAAGACAGACACTTGAGCTGGGACATCTAGGCCGTGTTCCCAGTGTGCAGTGAAACACTCCACTACCCCGGGGGCCACACCAGCTGTCGCCCACCCATCACGTGGATGTGCAGGTGATAGACTGACTGTGCACCATGCTTCCCATCGTTGATGACTGCAAGGCAAGACATGCATAAATGCTCAATAGTGGCTCTGTGTGACACCTCGAATGACAACCATACACCACTGCTTTAAAAACAATGCATTTCTGTAATTAGCGTTTGATAGATGCAATTAATCTTGTTTGGTGTACAGAGTACAGTGGGCTTGGAACCAAAGTACAGGCTTGATGACTGAGTGCATAGAATCAGCATTGGCAATCCAGCCTTTCTGGCACCAGGGAACTAATTTTTCACTCGGGCAACATTTTAGCCATGCAGAGAATTTATATGACAAAATTTACTGTAAGGTTTTTGCACAGTCGATAATGTGGTGCTTTAATGAAAAATCTGGGAATGCTTCTTCCGCTTTTAGATGGGAGGCGCTTCTCACCAGCATTCACTGGGTTAATATGCTGTTTGTAATTCCTCGGTTTGTGACTGGCAGACGGAAACACAGAAAATATGGCTGAAACCAAACCTGAAGCGAGTGAACAGTCAGGATGATGATGTGTTTGGTTCGGTCTCAGGAACTGAAAGACTTTAATCCTGGGCTAAACCTAACGTGTGCCGAGACCAGCCACACAGATATTATCTCTGATTGTATTATATAAGCCAAATCAAACTTCTGCAACCAAAAACAACAGGAAAAAAATAAAAAACACTGCCTCACTGTGAACCTTCTTATGATGTTTTAATAAGTAGCAGCTGAACAGTGTTTCATCCACAATATTTTCAAGGCCGAAGAAGATTCTGCTGGTAGGAGCTCCTAATCAAATCGTGTCACACGAGTTGACATTGAGGTCTCTGCTCTGTACCACTCACCCACTCGGTACCCCTGCTGCAGGCCTTCGCTCTTGGCTACATTTTTGGCCACCACAAGGAGGTGCCCTAAGAGCTGTGGAGAAAACAGCACAGACGCAGAAAACATGAACCTAGACTGCACTGCACAGAGGGGTTTGAAC
This sequence comes from Stomatorhinus walkeri, assembly GCA_026784285.1. Taxonomy (NCBI): domain Eukaryota; kingdom Metazoa; phylum Chordata; class Actinopteri; order Osteoglossiformes; family Mormyridae; genus Stomatorhinus; species Stomatorhinus walkeri. The sequence goes on along the minus strand of JAODUD010000040.1, from coordinate 9,979,532 downwards.
ACACTTCTATTCACAGACTAATTTCTTTGTTCAGATATAATGGATAATTTGCTCCAAATTTTACTACTGCATACTCAGCTGAAAACAGTTTTTAACAAGCGCTTGATGCATTTGTAGATAACTTAGAAATATTAACCAGCATATAATTCAAACTTGGTTTTAATGCCATTTTTGCAGTCATTACCATCCCATTAACAGTAACAACTCAACACATCTAAAAATGCTCAAATGCTGACAGTGACAATTACCTTTTTTATTTATTGGTAGTCAACAGACACTATTTATTTCACTCCTTATACTGCTGCATTATTTGTTAATGGTCACATAGACACAGCACTATGTATATGAACCCACGTGTCCAGTGGTTTTGCACTTTAAATACTGTGAAACTCTCCTCTTGTTACTTGTCGTTAGTATATCATAGAGTGGTCCAAGGAAAGCAGATTCTTGTGTAACCACTATGATGCATTTTATCCTGATGTTATTGATTCAGAGATTTTTAAAATGTTACTTAAACTACCACTATTATTGTATTAAAGCCTAGCAGCAGCATGCCACAAAGCAAAAGGTTTTGCTTCCTTTCATTCACAGGTAATGTTTACCTGTGCGTCATCATCTTTGGCGTCACTAATTCTCGGGATCGGGATTCTGGGTATAACGAGAAAGTGCACGGGTGCCTGCGGGTTGATGTCGCGAAATGCCAGGCACTAATAAAGAAAAGAACATGTGCACGTGAATTTAAGATTTCAGCGCCCAGCGTTGTGACAACCATGAGATCGGTAACAACCGTAAAAGCACATTAGACTTCGAGTTTAATTAGTAGATTTTCAAAATGACAATGTTGAATTACAGCGGATGATCTCTGTCTCACCTTGTCGTCTTCGTAAAGTATGTCGGCGCCTATAGATTTGTCGATTACTTTAGAGAAGATAGTGGGTGCTGGATTGCCGTATTTTTTCGAGGCTTCGGCAGCCAGACGTACCTCGTCATTCTCCTTACCGGTGCAAAGACTCCTCTGTCATAAACAATATTGTGCATTATACATTAGTTAGATTACTGCTAAATATATTACAGAGCCTTGAAAACCTTTGACCTCGAAAACACATAAAACACACATCATACCTCTGCACAACAGTAGACTCTATGTGCAAAAAGCAATGCAGTGAAATGTAGCACTCTGCTTTTCCCAGACTGTGACATCAAACTGAGAGTTAGAGAATTCATCCTGAAATCCTGTTATACTTTATATGCGTCAGTACTTGTTCTCAAATCTAGTGATATCTGTAACGTGGAAAACTTCCGTCTTCCTTTCACAGGAAACCAATATGGCGACCACTGCACCCATATGCGCATTTACTACAAGGAGGTTTCCCGTCAAAATTCACATTTCAAAATATAAAAACGTCTGTTATCGCTTATGCTAGCAAGCTTTTGGGTTCTCATTCTTCTCGGGCCCCTATTTTGTCTTAAGACAGGATTTCTTCATACCATCTCAGAAATGTTATATTCACTGGAAAATATAATTTAGGATGATGACTTCATAAGATAAAAAAAAAAAACTTTAGCAACACTTAAAGTGAATTACTCAACTACAACTTGACCATGACGTGGTAAAAAATCGCGAGATATATCCAGTTCTCGTTTATCCTGTGAACCGTCTCCACATCTGTAATTTCATTGGTTGTTCTGGGAGGGAAATGATGACATAATGCGCTATCATCCATCAACGACCAATCAAAATGTAACTTTTAAGAGGGCTAACTTCCCCATACTATTGCTACAAGAAGCATGGCGGCATGGATGGGGTCGTCCTTGGCATCCACGTTAAAGCAGCGACTTGGCTTTACGAGCTGTCGAATTATCCATAGTGAAGCTTTAAGCAGTGTGAAGAATGAGCCCGTATATCCGGCTGTTGTGCCTTCATGGACGGCGAAAAGCAAATCAGCTAAGAGACGGAGGTTAGATGAGTACTTTAGCAAAATACGGTCGTCTGACGTGAATGATAAAGTTAGATTGCTTACGAAAAATCAGCGAAAGAAATATGTGGTGCACCCACAGACATTCGCGATAAATGCGGACAGATGGTATCAGCATCTCACCAAGACTGCGTACCTCCCAGGTCTTCCGGAGAAATTCGCCGCTGCTGCTGCAGGGGCGACGGGACAAAATACCACCACGGCCCCATCAGTCATCGACGATCAGACGTTTTCCGAAATCCGGTCGTTAGTTTGCCATACGATTTTACAGGAGAATTTTTATTTGAAAAAACGAAAGCCATTCCTGGGTAGATCACAGGAGCATTTCGTCGCACCCTTCCTGTCAAATCTGGTGTCAGACATCATCAGGATTTTAGCAAAAGACAACCCGATCCTTTTGGAGTCAAGTCTCGGTAGGTCCGAATAGATTTTTTTTATTTCACCCACAAAAATTCCCATCCCTTCGAGATATCAGTAACTATTGTAACACGTGAATTGTACAGCATTTTATTGTAATATAATGTTTTGTGAGTAATAGACATACCTCTTTGTATTGTGATCTAGGAGCTCCCCCCTCCCAACAATTGTAAAATAAATAAAAAATGCTAGAGCCTTTTCTGTTGGTGTAAATAAACAGTTTGTCTGCATGTTCTTCCACAGACTTCAGCCCAGATATTAATTTCTACTGGTTGAGAGGAGAGAGGATCATTCCAAGGGGACACCGGAGTGGCCGTGTTGAGCCAGTCAGGTTTCAGATTGATGATAAACCACACTGTCAAATAAGGATACCCAGACAGTTGCCTGAGGTAGATACTCCAGAGTTACCCAGGAAGGATATCTGGGGTCTTTTTTACGTCCTCATGTACAGTAAAAATGGTTCTGTTATGCACAACAGTTTTATATAATGCTGTTGCTTAGAAATACAATAGTAATATATGTTGCATTAAGATCAATGCATTAGAATACTTTACACTGATGGGTGAGGTTGCTTTTTGAAGGGGTCAAGATGCCCACTGATTTGTTTGGTTTTCTCCCCAGTTCTTGCCCTTGGAAGTGAACGTTTCTGCAGAGGTTCCTGTGATTGGCTATGCCCCAGACCTGATGCCTATGTTCAGGAAGCAGTATGACAACAACATTTTCATTGGTGTGTTGGAAGACTTCTGGCCATTTCTCTGGAGGGCAGAAAAATGTTGTCCGCATTAGAATACTTTTCGCGTAGTCCCGGGAAAGTATTCCACAAAGCAGGAATTTTTGATTCGCTAGATAAGCCAAATCTGAGGATTGTCCAATAGAAGTGTCACTTCTTTTCCCATTGGACAGTTTTCACATTTGGATTAAATTATCCAGATAACTGGGTAATCCTGCTTTGTGGCTTCCCCTCTAGTCTGATGGCAGTTTGTTCTGTACCTCTGTTATATGTCTTTCAAGGACAATGTGGGCGATGCATTTGTGGTGTTTTAAAAGTGAAATGTTTTCTCAACATTTACTTTTAAGGTTTTGTAAATAGTATTCAATTCAGTATATTTGTGTTTTAAATTAATATTTACACTCAATCATTTTTCATGTTAAAAACAAAAAAGCTTGTTTTATTCAATTGTAATTTGTACAAACCCAAAGTAAACCATTCAAATCTAGTAATGTAAAATATTATGTCATTGTTATAATTTTAATATTTGCTATGTTAAAATTGGCCACCATGGATGGGTTGGATTGGGGTAGCAAAGCGGATAGAAACATCTTCATCTCCAGTTGTCAGTGTTGCTTCACAGAGCTTCGTTCTAGTGCAGAAACCGAAAATGCTGTGGTTGTTTTAGTAGAGGCTGACCGAGACTGTCTGTTCATGTCAGGGTCAAAGGTGGGAGACTTCTGCCGCTTTGGCCATACACAGTTCCACCTGGTTCAAGACCGGTATCACAGGGACCGGCTGATCAAGGCAGGCCACGCTGAACGGATTGAGGAGGGTTTGAGGGCCAACGCTATAGCTAGTCTGTTTGCCTGGACAGGGGCGCAGGCTGTGTACCAGGGTGAGTACACTTTCTGGTTGTGTTTTGTCATTTCCCTGCTCACTCAGACACATTTTACTTGCCATAAAGATCTGCTAAACGTGTCATAGAGGCAGATATTAATCATAAAGGCTATTTAAAGTGGTTTCAGCTAAATGTATTGACCTAAAACATAAAGAAGTCAACCTGTGTTGTTTAATGGAAGACTTAGGAATGTCTAGGGATCCATCAGAACGAGCTGGAGTGGGACAAAGGAGAAGAATGTCTGCTCTGACCTTCCCTGTATTTTGCATCACGCAAAAGTGTCTATGTTGCACAATATTCCATTCTTCTAAATGTGAGTCTTGGTCAGGGCCTTCCAGGGACCTGGAGCATTGCATCAATAAGGGCACTTTTCCAATGCACCAAGTACCATACTTTTGGTACAAGAAAATCCCTTTCCCATTGATTTCTGGTCCAGTACCAAGAGTACCAACTAGCTGGGGTACTTTCGGGTGGGACTTACAAATGTGTTTGTTCATTGTCAGTTGGTTATACAAATAGCCTGCCTCTGAAATGCAAAACACAGCCACCATCTTGAAAAAGGTTACAAACTCACAGAAAACAATGATAGAATAAATAAATAAAGCTTGTGCAGATGAAGAGAGCCAAGCTTTAATTGAGATCTGGCCGGGAAATGGATTTAACAAGGTCTGGATAGCATGATGAAATAAAAAAGAATTGTTGTAATGTACTAGGGCTGCATTTTGGAGGAATTTCAGATATAGTGATGTGATTTTGTTGCAATAAATATTGGGATATTCAAAAAGCAAAAATGGTTTAAAAATAAATTTCTCGCACACCTGTCTAGGAGTGACTTAAATAACAAGGATGCTCAGGCAAAAGCAGCGACGGGAACCTTTAAACTATTTTTCAAAAATATGTACTAGACAATCTTGAAAGTGAACAACCATTAATCTGCAAAGCCTGCTAAGTTTTGTTTCCTTTGACAGAGTAAGATGTTTTAGCGAAATTTTAAACCCCCCCATTGTAATGTTTGGGTCAGTATGAGGTTTAATGAAAATATGAATGAAAAAATCTGATCTCAACCCAACTGACCTATTGCAGTCCTTGTGATGTGACAATTGCATGCGTATAACATTGCCTATAACATCATCTAGCTGTATAATATACTATAGCCATTTTTAAAATTCTGTACAAAATATCCCGTGTCATTCAACGCTGGTACGTCAGTTGAAAATCAACACAAAAAAATACCTTTTTTAAAGGACCAGTAGTGTACGTTACCTTGTGCAGTGGAAAAGCGCCCTAAGACTTCATGCTAGGTGAAGTCTTTGCATGTTGATGCTTAGCTGATATCTGTTGAGATTGCTTTCATAAATTGTATTTATAGAGAATTTTATAAATGAACAAAAACCAGTTACAGCATTTATAAACATACACAGTACTCTCCCACATCCCACAGATTTTTGTATGTTCCATTAATGTTTTCCAGAGTGTAAATCAGTGGGCAGTTTTTGTTGACACAATTTAGTTGCATCACAAATTTATGAATATATATCCATTTTATAGTACTATCACGGAAGGAAATGTATGATTTGTGGCTACTTACTAAGTTTTCTTGCCAATGCAAACTACTGCCATTTCCTCAAACCCGGGTACCAAAATGAGGTCCTGACAGGATGTGTGTTTGCTGGTATAAAAATACCGCTATAAAAATAAAATGACAGCAGTATAAAGGAAGCAACTTTGCACGCTGAACCAAGCACCTGGATACCTCTGTCCTGCAAAGAGCTGTTTAACAGCCCTGTCCTGGATCGAAAGTCTGGCTTCCGCCTGTAGTGGCTTGTTTGTTTGTTTTGAGGAGCACTGGGAATTGTTGCATCTGCTGAACAAACTGAGAGGTTAAGAATTAACATTCCTTCCACCCTAGCGACAGAATCGGTCATCGGACATGTGACTTTATTCAGGTTTTGCCTGTATAATGGAACTTAAGTGGGATCTGTCCGTTAGGCGTGGTCTTCACGTCCCTCGTGTGTCCGCAGGTTTCTGGTGCATGGAGGACTTGACGCGGCCGTTCGTGTCCCAGGCCGTGATCACCGACGGACGCTATTTCTCCTTCTTCTGCTACCAGCTGAACACGCTGGCACTTACCGTGCAGACAGACGCCGGAAACCCCAGGAAGAACGTGAGCTGGGGCACGGACAGCCTGCCTCTGTACGAGGGCGTGAGCGGCGATCAGGTGGTCGGCCTGGATGATGGCGTCCTCAGGATTCTGCTCCAGTTCCTGCTGAACAGGCCCCAGTCCACGTGAAGGGCAAGAATTCCGGAGATGTCATGGGCTGAACAGAGACACCTGAATAAAATATAATTATCTACACTGACGTCGGGTCCTTCATTGTAATTGTTGACGGATTCAGATTCCATTCAGATATCCAGCTGTTTTATGTTTAAAATGTGCAGCTAATTTTTTTTTTTTTTACTGTCTGACTAGCAAATATATTTATAGTGGTGCTGGCCTCATAAATGCTGACTGTACTCTAATTGCACATCAGCTTTCAGAAAAGTGCAGATATTTCCCCTTTTAGGCTTAAATTCTGATAATGGCTGCCCGTAGCATTACCTTTTATGCCAACTTTCTGACAAGAAAAGCCAGAAATAGATGGAGCACCCCCAATAATACTTTTAAAAGCTTGTAAGTGAGCGTTATAAAGCTGTTGTTACCCCCTATAAATTGATTTCTTTTTTCCCCTGCTGTGCTTTTTGCATAAAGTGGCTTCACTTTCAAAGTGCAGAAGCTCCTCTCCCAATTAAATGTGCTTCAGCCCTCTGTGCCAGGGGGTTAATTCATGAATACCTCGTTACTGCTTCTCCTCATCAGCCTGTGACTCCATCCATCATTGCAGAGAGGGGGTTTCTGCACCTGCACATGCCTCTGTAGTACTCACTCATTTTTACAGTCTCCAGAGTGGTATATTCAGTCTGGTATGATGTATGTGTGGGGGGGTGCAGGCAAGCAGGCAGGCTACTGACTGAGCGTCGGTACAGTGGAATATTACTCTGTTATGCACTGAGCGTTCCCTGTATAATACACACCATATTTTCGCTTAGTTTAGAGCCTCGTGGGAATATGCAAAGATATGGGCCATTTCTTCCTCAGAGGATACAGGTTAGGAGAATGGATTTAACACCAGTCAGACAGGGTTTAATGATTCAATTGGAATTCTCTAAGAAAAATATTGAGTAGTCTATACTTAAAAATTACTACTAAGATAAAACATGTATTGCTGAAAATAATAGGGCTGCTTAGCAATTAAACATTTCAGCAGTTTCCTTGTATGACATGCATGTTTTTCAGTGACTCCTGACAGTTTAGTCACCAATTCACCCGAGCCACATGTTTCTGCACCGCTGTAGGAATCCAAGGGGAGCATGAGACCTGCAGAGCCCCGCAGTCGGTGAGGCTGGGTTACAATACACAGTCCAGGAAAAGCAATCAGTAACACATCGATTCTTTCTGTGCTCTACAGTAAACCTGATTCGCTAAAAGAACTAAGTGCATTGAAAAGAAATGCATATAATCGGTAATGTATTGGAATCCCATACCACACATAAAGGTTGTGAAACATGAGGGCCTTTGCCATTTCCTATCTGAGAATATCCGAGGCGTCACCGTTCGCATTCGAACGATTTGCTGTTACTTTTCGTTTCGCCCGATCAGTTTTTAATACCCCTGGGATATGGTTAGATAACGTTCAATTTGATCAGGTGAAGGGCTTCCGATGTGTGTGACCCAATCCGGTATTTATTCACGGAATAATGATCTCGAACTATTCCGAGATGGTGGATATGCCCTCAGAACTGATGATTAAAAGTGAAGCTAAAATAGAAAGGGCGATTATTTGCTATCCATTCCCCACACCATGTCCGACGGTGTATTTAATTACATGAGTGACAAACAGCCAGTCACGCTGCGCATCTGGCCGGCGAAGATGGAGGTGACATCAATTTATATGATGGCTAAATGGGCGAGATCTAATTCTGAAAAACATTACAGTATATACTACTTCATTTAAATGTCTATCCCCCGGTTACAGGAAAAAAGAAAAGCGCACTAACGGATTGAGAACACCCCCTTTAAAGTTTTCCCATGCGCGAAATTGGTGTATTGGGTTTGAAAATAGGGAGCCCCACCATGCAATAATCTGATCATTTCAGATTTCGTTTTTAGTGCTTGACACCTTGCTGGCCTTAATAGTTTCTTGGAGTGTTGTTAATCTAGTTCTCAATTTTTACAAATGCGTGCAAAAGATGAGTGGCTGTAAGTTAGGTACCCATTTGTATTAAACTGGCAAGCGATAATCAAGCGATCCAGGTTTTTTATAGTTTATTCAAGTTTTTACAAATTGTGAAGTAAACACTGGAAAGCAGGAGTTTTCATTGAACATACTTTTCAAACGGATAATCTTTACACGCTCTGGAAAGCACCCAAAATTGGGCTCTACGTTGGGGTTTACAAATTAGTTCAGTTAATGGTCTTTTTGTAGGATCGCCAACCATTGAAAAATATGTGTTTTTCTCCATATCACAGCTGGGATGGGCTCCATTATTGTGTGTTGCATTTCAGAAGACATACGAATATACAATGACATGGACTTAAATTCAAACTTTTATTTTATATTCTTTAAATATATGTCAAAGTTTTGTGATTTAGAAACAAAACAAAAAATTGCATGTTTTAAGAAACAACAAATTATTACATTGCATCTGCATGCTGACCCCCCGCCCCAACCCCAACCCCTGACAACAGAAATGATTTGCGGACTTGCTTAGCTGCATATCCTTCTCATTAGATTTGATCATCCTTGCTGAATATTAATGTATTTCTTTAATGTCTGCTTGTTCCGTGAAGGTATCAAACAGAGACGGCTTTCCTGATCGAAGGCATTAAGCCCGCTGGACGGAGCTGTGGGTCGGAACCGAGTGCAGTTTCACATGGCGCGGTCCGACGCCACAGGACGAATCGGTTACATTACGATCCGAAATAACGTGGACGCCCAGCGAACGCTGCGCTGTACCGTCTGGAACCTTCCGCTATAGTGTACTGTCCCTAACGTGACGATATCCGGACAGCGTGGAAGCTGCTTTTTTCGTTTTCCCTTTCTCTCCCTTTACTTACACTTAGAAGAGCGCATGGAAATGAAGGATTTAAGGATCTGAATCATGTGTCATACAGATCACACAATCATCTCTCTTTTTTGAAACAGTCGAACTGGCTTTCTTTACCACCGTAATATCTCAAAGATTTTTGTGCGTCTTTGTGTGTGAGAGAGAATATTGGACAGAAGTGGATAGATGGAAGCATAGTAATGTGCGGATTTGTGTGCATGATGCATAAATGCTCACATAATACTCCGGCAAACACGCACATCCAAAACAGGATTGGGGAAACAAGGCTATAATTCAGGCACAATCACGTTTAAAAATCAGACCATTTAATATGCTTGAATAAATCTAAAAAAACACATAATGATAAAAGTAAGTCGTATTTCTTAATATAAATTTGCAAAACAAAGTGTTAATCTTAGATAGATACGGAATACACAGATAACGGTGTTTTTGAAGATATGAACCTATTTATCACCATGGTTCAAATATGACAGATACATACAGACTAAAGAGGAAATTAATGTAAATAATTCTATTTTTGTTCCTGAGATGACTTGAATGGAATTGCTTTGAGTTTTGATGGACGGAATGAGCACAGTCACATGCCGGGTTCAGATACATGCAGTTTACACGTGCAAATCTGGTCTTGGAAGATCGTGCTTTTGTTCTTTGTGATACCTTTGAAAGTACATTATGGGGTGTCAGAAATCACGTTTTCATGTTTTACCAGTAGTCACAAACAACAAGAAAACAAGCGTATATGTTCCTCCAATTTCTTTAAAAACATCCACTTTTTTCTTTAAAAACGTCTGCTATTTTATCCACAGTTTCCTTTTTAAATTTCCTCATGTTTATATTTCACTGTCAAAATAGGAAATTGTTCACAATACAGATATGAATATTTCATATAAAAATCTGGACTACATTCTACTGTGAATTAAGAATTCACTGTGTTTTGTGCATTTTTGAATGACTGTTACACTTTTTGAAATAAAAAGTTTAAAAGGCCCATTTTAATAATTGTCAGGGAACTGAAAGACAATATACAGAGCACACAGTGAGATTTCATTTTCCCCCCAGGACACATGCATTACAAGTCTAGGTAACTGTAATTCACATAAAGCCATCATTCAGAATCCTAGGTGCTGCACTTTCCATCGAGTGCTTCTCAGAGGCAATACTGATCCGAGGTAAAATCGCAGGTGAATGGAAATGCACAATAAAGAGAGAGAGAGCGAGAGCGAGAGAAAGAGAGAGATCTAGAGGATTGTGCTGAGTTGCCACTAAGATGCAGGTGATACAACATATCCTTGAGGTCAAAGTGACTTATTCAACTTCCTGTTGTCATTGAAACAAAATAATTCAAATCCTCCCAACCTTTAAGATGTCCAGCAGTATGGATGTAGCTCTCCAGAGGAGGAGTTGCATAACGAGAAAGGCAACATTTAGGAAATAAAGGAAAATCCCACAATTTGTGATGTCGCGTCGATTGTTTTGGTTTTCCAACACAAACATGTGTGGTCTGCCTGAACCATCTCTGAGTTTGACAATGCTCGTGTGCCTACACACATTATTCACCATATCAAATTCTCTGATGGGCCATTTCAGCCCTGCGTGACTGCGGTCAGGCAGGTTCACTTGAGAATTAGTGGCTCATTGACACCTGGTGAACCAGGCGAGATGATTTCCTAGCTCCACATTTGTTCATTAATACATCATTAGGAATTGAGCTGGAATGAAAACAACGACACCCTCTAGCCTTCCAAGAATGGAACAGTCCTCTCTGGACCATACCATTTTAATATACACTTTCTGTGAAAGCTATGGGGATGCTTCTTGTCAAGCATTATATTTCCTTGACGCGAAGTCACAGAAGGATCTGAACATTCTATTAGACTTTTAGACATGATTCCATATTTATCTGGCCAGATTCAATTCCCATGTGTACACAAAAAATGTAGCTGAATTGATTTAATGAAAAAATGCCAAGAATTGCATGAAAGTTTACTGTTCTGTTCTGTACAATTCTTCCATATTTTTACATTTTATACACCCTTTTTGAGGATGCGGTGTTGACTTAGAGCCTGCCCGGGTATTCGCATGATACAATATTCTTCATTAAAATCAGACGGTCATGACTGAGAATGCATCACTCTGGGTCTCTATAGGCTACTTCTATAAAACTATTTACAAGACATGTATAGCTCATTTCATATCACAGTATATTGCATAATGGTGATATTTATCATTTAAAAATACAAATGTACAGATTAAATAAGCAATACTAGCGAATGTCCATTTCTACAGAAATAGAAAATCCGACTTCATACCAGCGCCGTCCTTTTCTTTTAAGAAGCAGTACATTTACACCTTTACAGCTGTTTGATCCATAACACTGTCTCTTGCCTCAATGAGCCAATATTAAGTGTAACTTCCTTGGAAGTATTGCACAAGTCATGGAACAGCCTTTCTACACCAGTATTATAAACAGTAGAGGGTTACCTATTTCGGCAGTTAGGGATGGCATGGGCTCTTCTTTTTTTACCTCCCGCCTGGTGCCTTTAGATGAGTGTGGGTCTCCAAATGTTCCTCCCAATGATTTGATTGGAGAAGGAAAAAAAAAAAAACAAAAATCTGCAAAGTCAAGGGAAAGGTATGTTTCAAAAAAAAAAAAAAAAACCTACAAAACAGAAGGCAGTAAAACTAAAAATATATATCTTTGTGATTTGTTTTTTGAAAAACACCCCAGAGGAAGACTTGGTTTTAAAGAGTCAGTCCCAAATATTCTAGTATGGATTTGACCGTGAATCTGCACTGTGTGACATACATTCTTACGGGGGGGGGCGCTCTTTAAGGTACAGTGAAGAGGCCTGTACAGTGTATCTACCAAGTCTTTCTTCCAAAAAGGGACTGGAGGAAAAAGAAAACGGGAGAGCGAAAAACAGATCACAACGGACGTCCTTGGTAGCTGTGAATGTAAAAAGTTGCTGCTCTGTCTCGAGCTCGCTGATTTGCCGCGTCTCATGCAGGGGGGCGGGTTAGCCACATCATAAGTTGGAGGCGAAGTGCAGCTTGTCTTGCTCGGTCTCCGTGCCACCCGGGCCTGTGGATTCCCTCCTGTGCAGGGGGGTGGGCGTCACGGGGGGCACATGGACGGGTGGTATGGCTCCGGATGACATCTGCCGCATGACCCGCTGGGGAACGGCCGCGCGGACCCCCCCCATAGGCTCCCCCGGGGTGATGGGCAGCCTGATCCCGGCCGTGAGGACCTCGTGGGGCAGTGCGGGCTGGGAGGCGGACAGCAGGCGGGCGTCTGCTCCAAGGGACGCCAGAGGCAGCGCCTGCACACTTCTGTGAGGAGAGACCCCGCTGGGCAGCCCAGGCTGCGGCTGCTGGAGCAGGGACACCTGGGAGGCTGTGGGCGAGCCATACTGGAACGTCCGGCCAGCCAAGGGGCTCGGCACGGACGGGCTGCCCCCCACCCCCGGCATGAAGGCACACGGGGACGCGGCTGCTCCCTGCGGGAGGGGCGTCTGCAGTGCCGGCGAGGCGCAGGCCGAGCCGGTCTGGGCGGAGGACGAGAGCCGAGAAGGCGCACACTGCTGCAGCTGAGCCCCGGCCAACATGACCGCGAGTGGGGCCTGGGCAGGGGAGTGTGCCACGGAGGTGCCCGAAAGGGGCGTGGAGGCGGCGCCTGTGGTCGAATACTTGCGGTCCACCATCATCACCATCTCCCGGTCCTGCCTGATTATCTGCTTCAGGATCTCATTCTCCTGCGTGTTGAACACTCCTGCATTCAGGTCCTTTTGGAACTTCTGCAGCAGTAAGGAGTTCTTTTTACCTGAGGAAGGGTGACCAAGCGGCATTAGTGAAACTGACAGCCCAGTGCCATCACCTGGCTTTCTTGAGTTTGCTGCCTCGATGCTATTTTATGGAATGCCGGAAGCGTCAAAACATGTTTCTTTTTTTTTTGTGCTAACAAGCAGAAAATTAACATGTTGATGTGAACATTTTGTTTGTGTTACAAAATGTGCATATTAACCTGTCGATTTTAACTTTGTTAGCACGAAAAAAGCCAACACACGTACAGAAGAGATACTGGATTTTCCGGAGGCTGCGCCAGACCCCGGATGACACTTATTTACTAGTCAGGTAGTTTAAACTTTAGACTTATTTTTAGTCCGTTACCTTAGAAAAGTGTGATCATATTGAATAAATATAGTATACTGCAGATGGACAGAATTGTATCTATCTATCTATCTATCTATCTATCTATCTATCTATCTATCTATCTATCTATCTATCTGTCATCTTTTTGTGTTTTATTGTATTTATTGGTATTCTGTACGACACTTTCATTGACGCATGGTGTCTTGAAGTGTCCTTTATAGAATAAAATGATTGATTGATTGGTTGGTTGATGGTGGCAGATCACGTAAAACCATAAAAATTGCTATTCTGAGCAGTGACAACCGATGTCCAGAGGTCAGCGGAACTTGTGACAGTGGTGATGGGATTTTATTAAAATGATGACCTAAAGTGGAAAGGGCTTGCGGTGGGGAGGGCAGTTACCCCATCCCCGAAGGCATCATCAGACACCTCCCTGGCACACACAAACGTACAGCTGGTTCCACACCTCACCAACTGCCATGGATGCAGATGAATGAGCAATCAATAGGCCACATTTAGTGTGCATCCGAGCCACGGCCTTTTCTCGCTGAAGTCGCTCAGCTCGCCTTCGCTAATGTCGCCCTCCGAGCCGCTAACACGGCATGCTATTCTCCCGGCTGCATTTAGCACATTAGCGTGCTTTTATCCTCTCAGATTCCAGCGAATCCTGTCACGCCACGACTCCGTCTGCCACTCTGTCTCCTCCAATAACGGTTAGTGGTTCCCCAGCGCCAAGTTCTCTGGGGTGCATAGAGGGAAGGTGACAACGGTGACAGGACACAGAGCTTCGCAATGTTAACGCTTTGCTAAAAATATGTTAATATGTTAAAAATATGTATGTGCATGAAAATGATCTATTATTATTATAAGCAAGGTAAAAATAACATGAACGGCTGATGTGTCTTTTACACCTCTGTAATATAAATTTGATTTTGCTGAACTTATTCATATTTATCTGATAAATATTCAAGCGGCATAACAACACCCTCCAGATATTGCCATAATAATGTCACATGCAGGCAAGTCACCAAGCAAAAGAATAAAATATACAATTCCGAATTCCCATTAAACTAATTAGCATTCCTGTGCATTTTTAGGTCACAGAGGAAGCACAGTGAACTAATACTAATGCATTTTATGGTTCATTCGGGCACAATCCCTCCTGGCAGACTCTGCCTTGTCAGATGCAGATTAATATCCAGATTGTACCTCAGCAAGCAGTTCTTCTAGAAGCAATAAGAAACACAATAGGATACTGGACCCATCACACACAGATGGGTACAAATACCATCTACTGCACTTTAAATTCCAAAGAAGGGTTAATCACGATCCCATACAGTGAAAAGTGAAACCTATTGTCATATGAAAAGTGTTAATCTACACACAACTTTAAGCATATAGTGCTCATCTGTTGTATGTATGAATGAATGTATTTAATTTCATACATTACCCTACACTAGATTAACTATTTAAAAAAAAAACGATACTACAGGTGTATATCTTTTTAGAACTAGCACTTGACCTCAAGGACAGATACGTACAGAATGTACTGCATAAAAATACCTATTTCCATATAGTGTAAAAACCAAATGTGAGTTCAGGAATAGAGTAGCCTGCGCAGTTTGGTGCCCTGAGTTTATACACCTGTGTCACGAGAGAGCGCCGTGTCCTTGTGGGCTACCAGGTGCTATCCTCCAGGGACACCTGGAAGGCACGGGGGTGCGTCTACGTGTCGAGGGGAGAGGGGGGTGGTTGGCTCTGCTGGATGGCAGCAGGGGTGACCTTCTCACCTGGTGTCACACGCCAGCTATGGTGTCCTCCATGAAACGTGCTCCAACGCTTTGGTTCCCGGGCGAATCCCATGTGAGGTGAGTGTAGGTGATATAGATTTACATCACCTTTCAGTTACTTAGTGGATGATTTTATCCAAGGTTGACCATTGAGATAGCAGGGTCAGACAGTCCCTGAAGCAACTAGAGGTTAAGGGCCTTGCTCAAGAGCCCAGCGGGGGAATCACTCTACCAACCATGAGATCTGAACCAACAACCTTCCAATCAAAGGCCCAACATCCTTAGCCACCTATCATCCAGCAAACAAGTAGCCCAAAGAGCAAAGAAGAATTTTTAAGAAAAACAAGATGCACACTGAACCCCCGGTGTCCTGGCTACTCAGATGGAGAAAACTGAGGAGGTGTTCAGCTGCTTGGATTAGCTCTTGCAGTCTATACACCCACAGGGACATGACGGAGCGGCCCTGCTGCACACTCACCGATGCGATCGAGACGGTCGATGGCCACGGTCTCGAAGGCTCGCCTCATCATGGGGTACTCCTCCAGCACCTCGTTGAAGTGGTCCACGGACAGCGAGTACAGGCGGCAGTAGGTGTCGGCGCGGACGCTGGCCGTGCGCCTGCCCTTGGTCAGCAGGCAGATCTCTGTGAGGGGGTGGAAGTCAAGCGCGAGGTGAACCTTGTGAAGCCCCTTGTCGAGACTCCAGCAACCCACCGATCTCACACTACGGGCCTGCACTGCTCCGGAAAGTAAGACTATTTTAACTTTGAAGTTCCCGGCGATTACCTGGCAGTGGGACATAACCCCATACCCTCCGTGCACTAGCAGAATGAAACACGCCATAAGAACATAAGAACATAAGAACTATACAAACGAGAGGAGGCCATTCGGCCCATCAAGCTCGCTTGGGAAGAAC
>JAODUD010000040.1:9928877-9939158 GCA_026784285.1 Stomatorhinus walkeri | reverse complement strand
CCCCCCCCCCCCCCCCCCCCCCCCCCCCCCCCCCCCCACGCCCAGCAGAAGCAGTAAGCGGGGCTTAAATACAAGCGGACACTTAGGGGTGGCATTCAGAAGCCAGCACGCCATCCTTCTACTGGGGTCTGGAGACACGGACCCCATCGTTTAGGAGGATTGGGGCTTTTGTTTATGTTCTTTAACATTTTTTTGTAACGATTTTACGGAGGGCCAAGTGCTGGGCATCTGGAAGAACGGGTCACGCCAAGGTCCCTGTTGAATACCAATATTTGATGCTTGTCATGTTTGAGCAGAGAAATATTAAAACGTGACATTTGCAGTGTGGGCAAAGCATACAGGGGAGTGTGCCTGATCTTTCCAGCGACTGAATATATTATTCACATTTACAGCTGTGGGTTGGTGGATTCAGTGATTCGACCAGGACCCCGATTCAAATGACAGCATCAAAACATGCTTTATTAAATATAGTAGCTAAAGCAAAACCGGTGCAGCGATGCTGTGTGGCATCATCGAGAGCTATCAGTCCATTCCGCTTCGTTTTATACACGTTACTTATGCACATATAAGTCTGAGGAAAAGCCTGACCTTCTGTTAAAAGGCATGTCACCTAACTGTGCCCCTATACTGATCCATTGCCAACATGTATCTCTGAGATGGTGGAACATCGGAGCCAAATGGGCACTTTGGGATTTGCTAATTCCACAGATGTCCATGGACACACGGGTGCTGCTATGTAAGTAACCTGTGTGTGTCATATGCATACACGTGTATGTGTGATTTTTGGCACCACTGCTGGACTATTACATCTTGATCTGCTCACATGAGAACGTTGCTGCATCCACGCCGCCTGACCTACGTGCATGTGTGACACAGCCAAAGAGTCATGCCAGTGTCTCACCTATCCCGGAGAGGCCACCATGTTCTCATTGTCATTCTAATCCCTGCCTTCCCCAGTTCACCTTCCGCAGGCCTGCAGACATGCCCTGCGGCCCAGAGGTAGTAGAATCTGAATCATTAAATTGCTTTCAGGTCCATTATGTGGAGCCTTAAATCCAAGCCACTCCCTTTACAGATTCGTGAGTGTTTACAGAGTCAATTCCAGTCACCAACTTCGCAAAGGATACCTCTCTCAGAACTAGAACTTCGAACCCTTTCATTCTAAGTACAGTCATGCCCAAAAGTTTTGATAATGACATAAGTATTGATTCTCACAATGTCTGCTGCCTCAGTGTTTGTAGATCTTTTTGTCAGATGTTTCTATGGAGTACTGAAGTTGATTACAAGCATTTCACAAGTGTCAAAGGCATTTATTGATAATTACATTAAGTTTATGCAAAGAGTCAATATTTTCAGTGCTGGTTCTTCTTTTTCAAGACCTCTGCAATCCACCCTGGCATGCTGTCAATCAATTTCTGGGTCAAATCCTAACTGATGGCCACCCATTCTTGCATAATTAATACATTGAGTTTGCCAGAATTTGTGGGGTTTTGTTTGTTAAGCCAGAGCATATGAATATTGCCATCGTAAAATTTAGGCAGCAGACTTTGTGAAAAGCAATACTCGTGTCACTCTCAAAACTTTTGGCTGCGACTATATAATTCCCTCCACAATAGGCCACAAGCCCCTTCCCCCTCCAACCTATATGATTTGAATCCCCTGAAATTCACTGAGATGTTCAAGCATTGATGGAAAATGACTGGCCCTCAGAGCACTTTTCCTTCAGTACAAGTGGCTACCTGAAGACAGAAAACGTCACTCGCAGGTCATGCATGAAGCACGAGAAGCGGACGCCTCCCCTCACAGCACCTGGCCGCTCACGTTTGCACGTTTGGCCGCTGCCTCAGCTGACTCTCTCGCCTATGGCCTTTGCTCCTAGGCGCTGGAAATGGCTCAGATCAGCAGCCCGTACTGGCATGGATGGAGTTCTTGGCCCAGGGAGGAGTGACGGTAGGGAGCTTTGACAGAACGGCTCACGCGAAAGGTTTTGGAAAGAGCCCCGCTCTGACAGCACTCCCGGCAGCGCAACGTGTTGAGAAGCAGACACTCAACTGGCATCATTTCACCTAGAGCATCGGGATACAACTCCCGGGTGTCTTTTGGCAAAAACACTCGACTCGACTGCTGGGGAAATGGAGCACGAGACAGTGTAACGCCACTGGGTCTCAGAGAAAACCACTACATATGGGACAGCAGGCTGGCTGGAACCTGACCCATGTCCATGTCTGAATAATTCTGGTTCTCCAGTTTCAGACTCTTTCTCATAAACCCTAAAGTGACATTTCTGGAAACCCTACAGATCCAAATGAGGAAGGATGATCTGCTCCGTGCATTCAGGACCTGCCGAAGATCCAGAAGTCATATTTGAACTAAACCTTTGCTGGATATGGGACAGCCTTCCTGACAGAATATAAATTACTGATAGTCAACAGCTACACTCTAAAGTAATTCCCTAGAACTGATCCACATTACTGCAGGAATATTAATAGATGAGTCATCTTTACTAATATAAAACGTATACAAGCATTTTAAAAATATACAGTAGCTATATAATTTTTATAGGTATTTGCACTGTAAAATAATGACTAGTGTCATAAATCCCAAACTCCACTTCTGATGGTAGAATTTGATATATACATCACTGTGACCGTGTCCTTCAGCTCCATGGAAACCACCAGCCATCAATGCTGAGTCACCGTGCTTTCCTGAAAGAAGTTTATATACACAATATTTCAACATTGTACACATAAAAAACACAGTTCTAATATTATCAGTCAAGTCCCCCCCTCCCCTCCCCCGTGTTAAACAAGTGCCAAATGACTGGACATTTGGCTGGGTTCCATTTGGATGAGCTGACTCACTCAAAACTACTTCTCTCTCAGTGCACAGTAACTAAGTGGCAGAAATGTTGTGGTACCTCTTAGTCTATATACTCGTCTTTTCGGTCGACCACTGGACTTGTAAAAGTCTAAGGAATTCTGTAAGAAACCCTCTATGAAAAGCCATACAAAAGAAGGCAGGGATCCACATGAAACCCACATGACAGATGTAAGGATTCCCTGTGAAAGGTTTACGAGACACCATGGGAGACCCTGTTAAAGCATATGAGAAAAAGAGGGAGTCCCTCAGATACTCAAATGACAATTGGAAGGAGTCCCCATGAAAGGTATACAAGACACCGAGGGAGACCGTGTAGTAAATTAAGGGAGACCCTGTACAGAGTATACGAGAGACTGAGGGAGACCTTGTGAGAAGCGTATGATAGAACGAGGGAGACCCTGTGAGAGGTATAGTAGGGGATTAAGGGAAACCCTATGAGATGCATACCAGAGACCATGGACAACCCTGCGAGAGGGATATATGAGACCATGGGAACCCTGATAGAAATTGAGTGAGGCCCTGTGCAAGACATAACCTGTTAAAGGTATATTAGAGACTGAGGGAATTCCTGTGAGAAATCGAGGAGCACCCTGTGAGAGGCACTTTAGAGACTATGGAAGATCCTACGAGAGAATGAGGGAGACCTTGTGAGGGGCGTATGTGAAACAGAGGGAGACACTGTGAGGATATATGAGAGACTGAGGGACAGCCTGAGATAACCAAATAAGAAATCAAGAGACACCCCACAAGAGTCATAATAGAGTCCCTGCGGAAGCCATGCAAGTAACAGAGGGTGATTCCTGCGAGACTCATATAAGAGAATAATCGAGTACCTGTGAAGGTCATAGGTGACCTTGTAGGAAATTCTGCAAGTCATATAAAAGACCATGGGAGACCCAGCAAGACTAATAGTGCTTTTCCACTGGTCCTGAGAACTGAGGCGTTCCTAAGCCACAAAGAAATGTCTTTCCATTGTATATTATGCCAGCTGTACCTGCGCTGACATGGCCCTGTTTACTGGCAGTGTTGAAAGCATGACCAAACTGAAGTGGTTGTGTCACCAACCTCTGCTTAGACAGTGGTGGCTTAATGCTTAGGGAAGTGCGCTTGCAATTGAAAAATTGCAGGTTTGAATCCCTGGCCAGCAAGGTACTACCCCTGGGCATTGAATTAGTTGCCTCCTGCTATGTCACATATGGGTTAAATGCAGAGAACACATTTCACTGTAGTGTGTCAACAATGGCAATTAATCACTAAGTTCTTAACTCAGTGATGCTTTTACCAAATCGACCCTACTACAGTGGACAATCGAAGAGTCGTTGAAGGAATCCTGTGAATGTGAGGCAGACCTTAGCATGGCACGCCTTCCTAACTTGCCAAGTATCCTTTGTCCAAACTGGTATCCTGTTTGTATCTTTTGCCCTGGTAGGTATCCCATTAGTATCTCTTAGCCTGGTAAGGATCCTTCAGCCTGGTACATATCATTCAGCCTAGCCAAGGTGGGAAAGGGCAGACCTGGTACTGGTGGAATTACTTGTCTGGACAACATTCGCATAGATGCACGTGGTAAGTCCAGAAACTATGGCTTTAGTTTTATGTGATGAAGTATATTTATGGTTTTATTTGATGAAGCGTATTTGGCTCATTGGACATGTATTGTACTATGCATGTAGCTTTGTGCAAGGCAATACACAGAGCTGGGGGTAGGCAATATTGTGCACATCAATGTCTGGCACACCTTATATTACAGTGCTAGCAGCTTCAGTTAATCACACATTATGTACAACGTGCTCCCAGATAAAAACATTTGAACGGTTATACCAAGAAGCTAACTGCAGAACATTGATGACACAGTCTGCTGTGGGGCTGTGTCTGTGCAGTCACCTACATTATGGGAGTTTTGACGGCCACGGTCTGTGTACATTCCCCAGAGCTGAGGGGTCGGAATCTGGGCATGAACAAACAATGTGGTGTTTGGATGCCAAAACAAACAGCTATCCTATTAGGGTCAAGTCAGGGTAATTCAAGCCCTGTCTGCAGTGGGGCAATACAGGGCAGGCAAAAGAGAGCCTCTAACACACCTCTGGGAGAGCCGACATCACAGGGAAGCTGCCACCATATTCTCCCAATTTATCTGTCTGCTGTAATGGCCTCAGTCTTTCCCCAGTGCAGCCCATACAACTCTCAAAGCTCAAGACAGCCATTGGCTTGCTTAGAAAGATACAAGATCAATGAATTAAGCAGAGCTGAGACTGGGAATTACATCAGTTTTATGTTAATAACCAACTAGATCATAAAGAGAGGTATAAAGAATCCATCTTATGTAAAATGATGATTCATAACCCAAAGTGAATGTGGGACCCCTATTAATAAAAATCTCCCCCAGGCATCCTAATTCAATGTAGTGTTATGAAGTCATTGAGTTAGATATCCTCCAGGAAGCTACCGTGACATCACAGGGCAAGCACTAATCCTTTTTTTTTTTACATGACATCAGATGTGAATGCTGGCAGATGCAGGCACGCCTTACCTCCTCCCATTGGTGGATGTACCTGATGAGGCGGGAGAGTCTGAGCAGCCGGAGAAGACTGAGGATCTTTGTGAAGCGGACAATACGCAGGGCACGCGCCGTCTTGTAGACCTCCGAGTCGAAGCCCTTCTCTACAATCAGGAAGATGTAATCCACGGGTATAGAGGACAGGAAGTCCACCACAAACCAGCTTTTCAGGTAGTTCCTCTTGATGACCTTGGGGTCGAGGATGATCTCTGAGCTCTCCTCGATGACGATCCCCGTTCTAAAGTTCATGACTAGATCCACCAAGAAGATGGTGTCTGAGGCCACGTTGAATATCATCCAGGTCGTGGAGGTTTGCTCCGTGAAGAAGGTTATTCCCACAGGAATAATTATTAAGTTTCCCATCATCATAATAAGCATGATCAAGTCCCAGTAAAACCTACAAAAAATGAAATCTTTGATCAATATTTGAAATAATGCAAATAATCTAGACAACTCTGAAAAGATGAATCAGCACCATGAATTAATTAGGAATTAATTGGTAAACTAGATTAATTTATGAGACAAACAAGATGCAGTAGCTCTATAGCACCTACCAGATGACTTCAGTCCTACAGAGCTGTCATTTCTGGGTAACAAAATGCATTGAAATAGCATCATCATATTCATCAATCAACTGTTCATCCAGTGCAGGGTCACAGTAAGCAGTGCTAAACATTTAACAGAAATGGTCATGTTTTCTAATAAAACTAGACATATATTAGTGGTTTTGACCTTATTACAAATGTTTCTCCGATCCATTGTGAAAAAATGAGTTACTTCCACCCTTAAAATGACAAATAGGCCATTAAACTATGGATCTCGGGATAACTACAGGTAAAATATTACAATTTTTATTTCATACGTTCAAACTGTGTTAAATCGCTGCTTAGAGAAGAACTCTAGGGTAAATATGGCTTCCAATTCATTCAGAAACCAACTGGCGATGTTAGGAGAACGCATTGCTGGGGGGTAAACATGGCAATCATCTGCTGGCACCACATATCGCTGTGAACGGCTCTGTCACGCTGTGCTAAGCCTCGCGCGCACAGGAAGCGCAGTTTGGCGCGGATCTTCAGAAGCGCGGAATCTCCTCATTGGCCGCAGGCGAATCCTCGCGCCCCGCTTGGTCAGGTAAGCCCAGGAAAAGCCGCAAAAATAACACCGCGCGTGACCCCGCTTAATGCACGCTAGTGATTAAAAGGAACAAAACGTGCAACCAAGTAGTCAACGGTTTGAATTCCTAAAGAGGGGACGGATGTTAAACCCTTAGTAATACTCCAATAAAGTAAGGGTTTAGATGTAAGCTGTACTCTGTTTTGATAAATGCAGTAAATATCATATTACTGTCTATTTTAGCTGCTTTGCTCCCAGCTATTGCCGTTCCATAATCAGTTTTATATTGGTTTCCTTCCCTTGAGTTTCTGCCTCAAATGACACAGAGACCAAACAGCTATTTTGTGCACTGACACCGCAATATATGAAAATTCACGTCGGTACTTGTCCGCTTCCACCGACAAACGCGGGCTGCCTTTATAAATTCTCCCCTCTGTCGCTCACAGTCATGCGACAGGGATGTGCCGTAGCTGACATTTACGCCTTGGCTTGACGGCTGTGATAACAACGTTGCCAAATGAGGAGTGGGAAAGTGAATTAAATGAAGTATCTCAACTATGTTAATTTAGATGGAATTTGCGCTGGTTTATACACTCCCGGACAAGGCTTTTCTCAATGTTGACAAAACGGGTCACATATGATGAATCTGCCTGATGAGAATAATTACTTGTGGTAATAATTACCGCGAGTGCTGATCAATAACCGTGAAGTGCCGCCTTCCCCGGATAAATTAAACGGGGGGCACTGATAGGCACTGTTATTTTCAAAGTAAATGGACCGATGTCATAGAGATGACAGCTAGACGCGTGCGGTGTCGCGATATCCCGAAACAACCCTAACACAGAGACACGGACACGCAGAAGCGGCTGCACAGAGCTGCAAAGCCGCAAGGCGTTGATGGCCAGCTTCTTCCGCACCCACCTCCCATCTCGGGGAGAGGTTATCTGAAGGAGTCTCATCACCTGGGGATATTTGTCGGCCTCATCATAAAACACCAGACTGCCACAGTTTACACCGGCGGCGCTGAACGTTGACCTCTGCAGCGTTTAGCAATTCTGCATCTCCCAAGGGTCCAGCTGTTCTAAAGTACACCATCATCACAAATGTTACTGGCTACTGAGTTACACTTTAATGTTTTGGGGAAAGTACATTTAGGGACCTAGAATTATTTAATAATAAAAAAAAAACAAACAGAAAGAAACAACAGCACAGCACTCTAGCAATTATGTTTAAAAATGCTTGAGGCACATTACACGGACCAGAAAATCAACAACTAAGAGAAAATGAATTCTCAACCCAAAAATGCTAATGTAATACGGTGCTTCTGAATACAGTCCTTGTGGGCCCCCAGACTGTCATCGGATCCCCAGATTTTCACTCATGAATCAGGCAGCTGGCGTTCCTGATTGGTTGATTGTTTGGCTAAGGGGGCGAAGAGCTGGGAAGGAGCAAAAATGGGGACTGTCGAAGGATTCACAAGGACTGGGTTGAGAAACACGGATGTAGTAAGTAGGGGTGGGGGAGGGAATGGTGTGATTCATGAAATGCAGCTGAGGACAATGACCTTCACCAGTCATCTGATTGGTTCTTAATCTGCTACAGGAATTGACCTTCTGGAACATGAGAGTGTTGTATCTGTCTACAGGGACACGGAAAAGAAATGGGAAGAAAATTCTGAGCCAGGTAACAGTTCAGCGCATACGAGCCCCAGGTCGGCCACAAATCAGGGGGCCTGGCATGAAGCAGAAAGACCTGAAATGCAGAGCCAGCCAATTCAATGCACCTGCACCTGCGAGCCACGCTCAGCACCGGAATGATGGCGGAACAAAGCACTGGAATGACGCACCGGCCCATCCATGCTCTGATTTGCTTGCTATACAAATAGCTGCAGAAAATTAAAATTGTGGGAGCGTGATTGAGCGGCCTGACTTTAACCTGAGGAGCTGGCTATACTCAAGACAATTTACCAGTCATCCCCGCTAACTAATGTTAGTGCCCTGCTCATCCAAACAGCGAATCACATGGCAGGACAGGGTCAAGAGGTTCACTTACTCTTTGGCTAAGCATTAGAGCAGCTAAGACTCCTGATTGAAGTGAGTTTGAATGTCATGCAATTGTTTGTGTCATACTCGATGGTTCCAGCACCTCAGAAACAGTCACCCTCTCCCAGGATTTCCATGCAGTACAGAGTCATTGTGGTACAGAGAGAAAGCTGCCATAGACAAAGAACAGCCAGTCAGCGACGTTTCTCTGGACAAAAACACCTTATTAAAAAAAAATGAGGTCAGGGGAGAATGGGCAATCTTGTTAAAGCTAACAGGAAGACCACAAGTGCAAAAATAACAGCTCAATACAACAGCGGCATGCAGAATAGCCTCTCTGAATGCAAAACTCGTCTCGCCTTGAAGCAGTTCTGAAGGCAAAAGTGGGTCTTCCCTGGCACCTGCTAGGTGTGCCTGCTAAAGAGTTCACTGAATGTACAGCACTGCGACATCGAGACCCCAGCTTAAGAGCTCTGGAAGCTCACCACTATTCCTCAGAGTCTGGAAGGCACTGTAGCTCCAGGACCATCTTAACAGAGCTCAGTGAAGCATATCCCAGGGAACAGAGGGCACAAGGCAGGGGAACAGCCTCGACCAGAAGCCAGAGCATCACACAGTATGCAAAAGCACACACCCACACCCGCTCACACATCACGCACACACACACACACACACACACACAGGTTTGTAATTATATATTTGCGGGAACTCTCCATTCATTTCTATGGGGAAACTCTAATGCCAACTTAATGTTAACCATAGATAACCAAACAAAATATGAGACTTCTTCCCATTTTTAGTTTTTTGATCGACTCACAGATCATTGTGGGGACCTGAAAAATGGTCCCCACAATGTCAAATGTCAAACAGTTTTTATTACATTGTGGGGTATATTTGGTCCCCACAATGTAATATAAAACATGTGCCGCCCAAACACCCTTATTAGCTTCCAAAACTCACTCATCAGCACCATTACAGTTGTAGGATCTTGTAGGATCTGGGTGCTGAAGCGGGCGGTGTGAAGAAGGACATCACCACAGCCTGAGAGGAACCTTCATCACTCTGCAGGGGACCAGCGGTCGACGACCTATACTCTTCTTCACTGAGCTTCGGCTACAGCACTGCGTAAGCCATGAAATATTCATAAGAAACAACTAATACATCTGTGTTAGACTGGAAACACCGGGCAGGAGTAATTTTCTTTGCTTATTACAACCCTTATGTTACTCACAGCTAACTTAACCTGAAAAGTTCTCTGATTTACTGTGAAATCTTAGGAAGGAGTGGATGTTTTTGGGGGGAGTGGATAAGCGGCTCAACTGACCAGTGATTAATTATTCAGGCCGTATAGGACAAGGACAAGACAGCTGTGTGTTAAGAGAGTGACCGAAAGGAACGTTCCAGATCCGTGAGTTTTTGTCCCATGCATTTAAATTAAAGGTTAAGAACTTATCATGTGTGACATTTTGTAACCTGTCTGTTACATTCTGAGGGGACCAAATAAAATCACCCATTTCCCACGCATCACTTGGCTGCCCGAAGAGTCCAGCACCTTAGGTCTACCTTCTAGGAACTTAGAGTCCAGCTTTAGAATGAACTTCATTTGTCCCTTATTGTACCTTTCTTGTAGTATTCTCTGTTCTCTTGGGGGGGGGGGGGGGGGGGGGGGGGGGGGGGGGGGGGGGGGGG
>JAODUD010000040.1:9905590-9917142 GCA_026784285.1 Stomatorhinus walkeri | reverse complement strand
CGTGACAAAATGCATTTTCTGTTTTTTGACTGTAATCACAGATTTCGAAACACAAAAAACAAAATGGCACATTTTGGAAATTAATTTTAATTTTGTCTAATAATATATGGTACTTACAGAGCTTAGCAAAGACACGATTGCTGGTATTTTTTGTGGACAGTATGGGGACTCGACTGTACCCAGTTTTGGTTAACAGGCAGCCTGGAGACCCAAGCAGAGTGTTCACTCAGTTCCTCCGCCACATGGACCAGCTGTGGTAATGCAGACATGTTTGCCAGCTCATTTTGTAATGGACCTGGTGGTGCCGATATCACACGATCAGCCGGGTTCCCTGGCGCAAGGCCAGCTTCTGTGGTGTCTGATGCAGCCCGACGGAGCCATCACCTCTGCTCTCTCTTAATCGCCTTGCAAACAGACATTAGATACTTTCTTCCTAGAGTCCTTCATACTGCTGACAGTCATATTCTGTCATAGTAAACAGACATTACAATAGTTTTGATACTTTTACAATAGTTTTTCATACAAAATATATAATATAATAAAATAAATAAAAGTAATCAAATGCAGTACTTCTAAAGAGGACCGAGGGATTGTAGTGCATTATTATATTAAGAAAATAATTACATTGATAGCCACCTTACAATGTTGCTGCTGCCTGTTCTTTCTGACTATATTTACAACGTTTGTTTTTCTTATTCCTGCCTTATTGCCTTATATTTCTCTTATATACTTTACTCGTTTACCTTCTCCTCTTCCCTTTACATGTGTTTCTGTGGTACACATGTATTGTATGTGCGATTGTATGTGCATTTGCTTGAGCCCCTTCACAAGTGTTTCATTGTACGGATGATTCTGCCGTACTCTGCGTATGACACATAGTGAGTTTGACTTCAATGACCTTGCTGTGTGTTAAATTCAGATAGGAAAGACTAATGTCAAAAAACTCAAGGGCGGTGGTCCAAGGGACATGGTTTTCCTCGCCGAGCTTCAGTCAGGCAGGGGGGGGGGGAATGGTAATGTGAGTCAGCTTAGGTGGCACAACGGGCATTTATTCCAAACCAAGGGTCCGAGAGCAGAAGGAAGCGTGAGCAAGGACAGCAGTGGAGATGGCACCAGGATCTGGATGTGCAGGTCTGTAATTCTGAAGTGACAGCAGGAAAGGGCCTGCCATCAGCGGCAGCACTGGACGTCCGCCAGTGTGCCGGGCACGTCTGCTCCACTCCTCACCAGCCTTGAGGTCCACCTCCGCCCGCGCGGCGAGGACGGGTGTGGCGTGAGGTCTCCTGCAGTCTTTGCTTCGAGAAAAGTCCCACGCTGCTCCAGCTCTGTGAAATTCTTTTTGAGTGGTGTAAAAGTAAGAAGAAAAAACACACAGCTGCAATCCAAGAAGGGGCCGAGCTGTTTATACTCTTGAGTCTATCCAGTCATACAAAAAGTCATAATAGGTGAAAGTGCCAGCAACAAATAAAATGTATTATTTTGTGATAATTGACACTGATGTGACAGTCTTGTAGGCTGGCTTATGCATTGTGCATTCACATAATTGCAGGGAAAACTCATAATACGAGATGACCTTTACCCATCAGTGAAATACAAACAGTAGGAATGGAAATATTATAAAAAACGCAACAAAATGATTGTAGCGACAGTTATGCTCAGCTTTGCAGACTTTTCACTCAGCCTGCTTGTATGGCACACCGTTTTATCTGTTTTTACCTCTAGATACTGGGAGATTAATTTCTTACCTCAAGAGCCCGACTGCAGTTCCTCTCCGGGGATTTCTGGCCATAAGTCTGGTATTTTAACCTTTGCCCCACCTGCTTTTGTACCCCTACTGTGGTCGGTATCACTGAGCACCTCACCCCGGTGGCCTGGAGCCCCCTTTGAGCACACGGCCTTTCAGATGAGACTTGGCTTTGAAGTTTGATTTCTGTTGTGCTTTTCAGTGAGGGGCTCTTGACTTTCGTGTCTGATCCCAAAGTTGCACTAAGTGTAGCAGTGGCTTCACTGTGGAGTAAAACATTTGGTAACACTTTACTTAACGGGCACAAATAATATAGTATTATGCTATTACTTATGTATTAATTAACCACAAACTAAGTTTTAGTTATATACTGATCTCATGTTAATTCATCCTTAATGAATCGTGACACATCCTTCATCCCAAGTAGTTACTATATGAAGGAAGTACTGAAGCAACAAGTAATGAATACTGATCTCATGTTTGTTCATCATTAATGAATCATAATGCATCTTTTACCTCAAGCAATGTTTGTTCATGTTTGTTCATAAGTTACACATCAGTAGTAACTGAGTTATTACTAAGTATTTTCCCCTGTCAAGTAAAGTGTTCCCAAACTGTCTGCTGTATCTAACACCCACCCTCCCTGGGAATATGACTGGTGCCGTGTGACAGAAGCCACTGGCCAGACTGGTCAACATGCATAGTTTTGCACCAATCTTTCCTTGAAAAAATTTCACTTAAAATAGGCCTGAGTGGTAAATTATCTGCAGGGGTGAAAAAGGCTTCCTAGAATGTTTCATGGTAGAACCTGATCTCAGGACAGAGATACAATAAACAATGTGGAATTTCTCTGGAAGCACGTTTAATACCCTCATGGGTGCAAAGTCTGATGATCTGAAGTCTGAACATCTTTAGCAAGCATTTCCATTTGGTATTACACCAGGGTTCAAGGAGTAAGGCTAGAATGTTTGATTTTCACAAGCTCTTAGAAGACCCCCCCCCCCCCCCAAAGTGAACCATCTCTCCTGTACTGCCAAGCTTCTCCCCAGTAAACCGTACATTTGTTGGTCAGGATTTTGCTTGAATTTTGTAGTTGCCACAAAGGCGTAGATTACGGTATGAATGTCAGGGACATGTCCCTACCAATATTGAAGGATAAATGTGTGTGTTTCGGGGGATGATTTGGTCTCTATCAATGTTGAGTCCAAACCTACACTCTTGAGTTGCGGCAACTTGGAACCACTGACTGGATGTAATGAACCAGAGCAAAGCCTACAGAATGAGGAGAGCCCCCCCATGCATAAGTTCCATCCAGCCCTGGACATGGAGCTACGGACAAAACAGGAGTGCAAAGTCTTGTTCTCGGCTAGTGATATGATTCCAAACCAGGGGCATTTCCAGCTATTGAACAGGTCAGGGACTAAGTCAAGTTTAAGGCATGGGGGCTAAGATATTCAGGGCTACAGCCCCGAGCGATCGGACCTAACGATGCCCAAAGTCCAAACAATGCTCACTCTTTAGTGTACACTGAGCCTGAGACTGGTTCCAGTCCCAGCAACATGGGCGCCCAGCTGTAAACACCTGCTCATCCTAAAACCAGTAACACTCGGTAGGTATCGAGTGTCCTGGAAAAGAGACAGATCTCAAAAACACAAACGAAATTGCCACTGTTTGACATAAGTTGTTTATGAAGCATCACCGGTAAGAAAAGAATGCGTCCACTGGTAATTTATTACCCATAGCTGGATGTTAAAGTTCTGGCTAAAAGGTCCTGGCCATCAGCATAAATAAACAAACAAATGTTTAAATGGGTGATTGAACGAATATATAAGCAGGCAATCAAGCAAGCAAATAAACAAAGAAATAAATACAAACATACATACATAAATATCCACATATATGTGCATACATAAATATGTACATACAATCATAAATGACTGAAGGACATTTTACTGGTGGGCACATTGTTTGTCAACAACAGCAGCCTGAGGCAGGTTCGTTTTGTTTACCTGCACGAGTTGCTGTGGAACGTGCTGAGGCTTCTGGCGAATGACATCATCCAGCAGAGCAGCTCCTTACTGCAGAGCTCCCCCAGGCCCCGCTGTGCGCGCTGACTCTCCAGCTGAGATCGTTATTAATTAGGCTTGACCGAGCTGCTCGTCATATTTGTAACAAATCGTACGGCCATTTCGGCATAACAACCCTCTGTGAATTCTGAGAGGTTTTACGCCAATTATTAAAAAGGTAAAGGTGAAGTGATTATTTAAAATATTTTATTTATTTGTTCACTCTACAATTAACAAAAGTGCTCACTTATGACCAATTTATTATGTGATTAATTAATTCTTTTTTTAACTGTAAAAATATTATTGCTGCCTTTAAGCGAAACTATTAAGTACTTAAATGATTTTCCAGAAACAATTTTAAAAACTCATTATTCTCAGTATATATGACACCTAAATCAGTCATTTTTTACAACCTGATTAAACCTAATTAAGAGCACGGTTGGGAAAAAAAAATATCTGCACACAAGGTAATAAAGACCAAAACTGGGAAAAGGTAAACTGGAGGGAGGCTGCTTAAAGAACTTATTACTCAAAGGAATGGGAGCATCACCAACAACCAATCACAGAGGAGCATCAGGGCAGCAGCGTTTGACTTGTCAGGTCTTATTTCAAACTCAAATGTCCACACAGCTTATTGGAGACAAAAAGTGATGAGATTACCTGGATGTAGTTATGCATAAAACAACATGTGACAGCATGTAAGATCCTTACATGAGCATTTCATGGTACAGTAACAGAAAGCTGTATCACGTTACATTTCGGTATGGTGTGGTCCTGCATTGAAACAAAGAGACAGGACAACAAAATACCACCAGCACAACAACAGCAATAACAGCAACAACAGCAGCAACAACAACAACAACAACAATAACAACAACAACAACAATAATAATAATAATAATAATAATAATAATAATAATAATAATAATAATAATAATAATAATGCAGCTCAGAGCTTCCTTCACATAGGAAATTATAATAAAACCAAAGACACCACAGTCAGGGTCAATGAAATTACAGAAAGATGGAATAAATCTAAATAAATTAAATAAGTGAAAAAGCTAAACAACCTAACAGCAAACAAACACATTAAATACAATAAAATATAAAAGAATATAAGGTTAAAGGTATAAAAGTTTAAGCTAGTAAATATTGCAAATAAATATATTTTATGGATATAGCAACAAAATGGTGAGATAAAAAGAAACACAAGCAGTGAAAGAACACAAACAAACACACAGATTATGGTAAAACATCTCCTGGAAAGAGAGCTTCAGTGAGGAGAAGGTGCAGTGGAGCGTGTTTCCTCCCTGTGGACACATCCAGCATGGGGCTCTGGTCCCAATGGCCTTAAGGAGAAATACTGTACAGCCACAAAGGTGACCTGATATCCAAGGAAAGAGCAAGGCCAGCAGGAGACAGATAAACAAACAGGAATAAACAAATAAATAAGGACAGAAAAACCACAAGACAGGCTTTTCATGAAGGTAGAAGAGAAATATAGAGAGGAAAGAGGTAATATCCTTTATGTCTGCATTGTTAGGCTGGTTTGTGCACTAATGTGGCCAAATAGGTTGGGGACAATAGAAATAAAACTGACACTTTGTAGGCCTCTGTAATGGATATGAGATGGAAAAGCACGGCAGAAACAAAAGGTCTTGGTATCCAGTCATACCTCTCGGGGTAAAACCTGCCAATACATTAATAAACAGTGTGGCGGAGGGTCCTGTTCTCCGTGAGGCTGCGACCGGGGGCGGCGTCAGGGAACAGATACCCTGGCAGATTCAGGGGACCCAGGGCTTTACAGGGGCCCATGAATACGTAAAATTGGGTGGTTGGGCGTGGGTGGGGCAAAGTGAGATTTTATCAGGGGTCGGATAATTCCTAAAAAGGGAAAGGGGGTAAGCGGGTATAAAAACAACTGCATTATTGTTATTATTATTATTATTATTATTATCATTATTGTTATTATTATTGTTATTATTGTTATTATTATTATTATTGTTGTTGTTATTATTGTCATTGTTATTATTATTAATGTTGTTGTTGCCGTTAAAATCAGAAGCATTTTGATTAAGAACACGTTTGTTCTGTTTATAATGTGTACATTGTCATTTCACTTTCCACTAAGTTGTGCCTTTTAAAATGAAACGGTATTTAACCTGTAACCTGGTTAAAAAGAAAACAAAAATATATGTATACAATGTTAAAACTATTGTGGGCCGTTCGGGGGTTAGGGTTGGATAGGGTTGGATCCTGATCTGCGTGTGACTGAGTGCGCGGCCCAGGCTGCTCTGCCTGTCCGGGGAATCCCGAGCGTACGGGTGCATAGCAAACGCAGTCGGGCGGTAAGTGTGCTGCGTCCCAGCAGCCGCCTGGCCGTTTCCTGTACCGCCGCACTTCTCGCCTTGCGTGGGCGGCCCGGGTCAATAAGAACGTCAGCCTGGAACGTGCCGGATCAGCGCTCGGTGACAGAGCCGATCGACACAATTAATGCATCTGCTAATCTTTCCACTGTCTGTAGAATGGAGGAAATTACCCTGTTGCTCGATGGGAGCGTGACCCCCCCCCCCCCACCTCAACCAGTTTGGCATAGGGCACTGCAACCTGAGAATGGAACACAGGTCGGTTACATTATCTCAGGCAGTATTGAACTGTATTGAACGTGAGCCCAATAAACAAGAGAAATTAGAGCAGGTAGAAGTGAAAAAGAAGCGTTCTGGCATAAGCCAATAGCTATTATAGGTTATTATGCCGTCGGTTGTGTTTTGCATGCATTTTATTTTGGCGGGAAATAAATCCGCTGTTTTTGTAATAGTTCTAAAATGTTGCTGGGTTTAAATGGAGCAACCTAGCGCCAGTGCTGCCTGAACAGGCATTCATAGTAACATGTGTGTGTGAATCTGCCAGCGCTCCTCATCAGCTCTTTGATGACGTTGCCATAGCGACCAGGTGTGTGGCGTATGCCATGAGCCTCAGGGCCTCACCGGTTGGTGCCACATGGGCACAAGTGGCCACCTGAGACCAAAACGCTGATAACGAGAAAATAAACTCCACTTGATGGAATAGATCTCCTTCACCAAGTCGACTCATGTGCTCCCTGTCCCTGAGCTACTGATTGGTGTAAGAAAATAACGTCGACATTCATGAACTTGCCATAACGGGTTACAAACATCAAACTGCATAAAGTGATTAAAAATGTTTTCACAAGCATTAAAACATGTTATTTATATACAGACTTATAACAAATTATCTTAACTATCAATACGAAATCTGGTTTCTTGGAAATATCTAAAGTTTGTACATCATGACTGTTGAGCTGGGAGAACATTCATTTCAGAAATGAGTGAAGGTGTTTGTGCATTTCAGATGGAATATTAGCCGCTCTTTATGTGTGTGATTCAGTATGTATATGCAGTGCAGAGCCCCCATGAGATCTAATTATATTGTTAACTTCGTACTCTATGATGCGCCCAATGAACCCTTTCACTTCCCTCCCTTCCTACTTATCCTCCATTCCTCCCTTCCCTCACTTTTCTCCCTTCCCTCCTTTCCTTCCATGCCCCCTTCCCTTCCTTCACTTACATTCTCTCCTCCCTTCCCTGCATTCCTCCCTCACCTCCCTTTCTCCCTTCCATCATTTCTCCCTTCCCTCCTTCACGCTTAGCCAGTTCTTCCCCTCTTTCCCTTTCTCCCTTCCATCCTTTCTCCCTTCCCTTCTTTACCTCCGTTTCCCCCTTCCCGTCCTTCCCTTCCTTCACTTACGCTGTACGCTTCCCAGTCCTCCTTGTTCTGAGACTCCCCCTGGGTGTGTCACATTGCCCATGTTTCAGATAAACATTGCCCTTTCACCTCCTATCGGTTACTCGGTTGGTTATTATGCATGGAGTGTTGCTCCTCTGGGGAGGGGAAGGGGGAGGAGGTACTTGCTCCCTTCCTGCCCGTGTTTTTCAGACCTCTGGAGAACACCGGCGCTGACAGCTGCTGAAATATTAAGTGTGTGCACGTTGCCCAGCAAGGGGCCTCTCGGACTGGACCACTTCTACCTCTGGGCCCCGTCCAGGTCACAGACACCTGTACCTAAAAGAGGTGTGCTCTTACCCTGGTTAGAGGCACCCTGCTTCCAGACTCCAGCATCTTTGAAGGTGAGGTCTTGGTTTGTGGTAGAGAAACCAAATCCGGTCCTCGGGGGCCCACAGCTGGTCCACATTTTTGCTCCCTCCCAGGTCCCTGCCAGACAGTCCACATTTTTGCTACCTCCCAGCTCCCAAACACGTGGACTGTCTGTGGACTGCCTGTGGACTGCCTGCAGAGGGCATGGCCTATCACTCCACGAGGACTGTCACCACTCTCAGTGGGGGCGGGAACATTTTGCGTTCACAATTATAAGGCGGCAAACTATAGCATCATTTCATTTCACAGCTGGGGATCGTGAGTGCTGAATCAACAAATCATGCTGTGCCATTTGCGTCCTACGGATCAGTCACTAACAGAAACATTAGTTAAAATGACTGAGTTCAGTGCCCAGTTGGAGTTCCCTTCACGACACACAGGTGGCGCTGGTAGGCTCTTTGTTTCTCTGCAGCAAATGCAGACAGCCTGTAAACATCAATAATTGACAGCCATTAATGCCAACAAATACTCACAATGAACTAGAAAACAATAGTAAATCATTTAGGTGTACACGTATACACTGAATATTATTGAGTGAATGAATGCATGAATAAATAAATGCCTTAAAAACAGAATATACACATTTTGTAGGACATATAGGGCACTGTGGGAGCCATTCTGTACCATCACCTACTGTGTAATTATCAGTAAAAATTAATTTAGCTATAGTCAAATCCTCTGGGCTTCTGACTGACGGTGGACACGCCCAACATTATTCATTGGCTCGGCCTCTTTCCTGTGACCTCTGTCATTGGCTATGGGGACCTGTCAGTCAGACGTTTTGAGTCAACATGGGGACAATGCAGACAGAAAACATCATTTTAGAAAAAATCACTCTCTCCGGTCAAAAGGTATCATATGGGTGTCATTCAGTCACGCGTGTGGAGAATCAGCAGGCAGGGGACTTGCCAGGCGGCTTGCTTCAGTCCAAAACGAAATGGATAGATTACATTTTATTACCACACTTCATTGGTTCTCCAACAAGGTGTACATTTCTCACTGAAATTCGCTGTATTGTACTCCGTCGAGTAATCTGCACTTTAGATTAGAATTTGAGCATAATGGGGCAAATTTGACTTCTCTTTTTCTTTTATTGAATAATAAAAAATACTTTTCCAATTTTGCGCAAAGACACTTTAACCATTTATACAGAGTAATCATTATTTTGCGACCAAAGCGATCAAAGGTAATTACCATCCCCAAGGTCATAAGAGCCAGTCCGCACAGAAACTCAAACGGGCGACCTTGACGCAGGTCGCTAACCATTACGCCGCCTGGCTGCTAAGCCTTGTTTGTGTTCAGGTGAGGTGAAGCTGGCATGTAGAGATCGGTTTGGCAGCGGGAGTCCTACTGGAACGACCCGCTGGCATTTGACTGGCAGCTCGCCACACTATCTTGATGGTCGGTTGGCGGCCAAGGATCAAACGTGTCAGTCACCGGCTGCAGACGTTTTCTTTTCTCCACGTTCTTCCTTTCCATCTGTGCTGCATGGCAGAGATCTGTTGCGTAATAAAAGCCCTGTCCTGGTGTGTCATCAAGCTTAGTCATTATACAAATAAGTTGGAAAACGCAGAGCTGAACAGCTGGTGCTGTTAGCAGTCCAGATTCGGTTCCCCCCGGTCGCATTACAGCCCTGTGATCGCAACCCTTGCAATGTTAAGCCGCATTAAAGGAAAATCCACAACAGATTAAAAAAGGGAGAGAAAGTGTGACGTGTCTTTGGTCGTTTAATTACATATAAACCACAACGGTCAGATTAACTTCAGCACAGATAAATATATGGATCTGAAACTGCTTTCAAGCTGACCTTTCAGAAATTGTACGTATTTTTAAATGAGGCAGTTTGACAAAAATGATGTTATCGCAGGAAGTCTATTGAAATGCATTTCTGAACAGCAGTTTTTTAAACTTCTAAGATGGCACGTGCTACTAATTTTGTATTCATAGTAAATTATGAAATAGAAACAAACGCAGAAGGTGCGGATAACATCTACATGTGCATTGTAGAATCAAGATTAAACAACCCAGCACAAATTATGCAGAGTACTGAACTCATCCTAAGACTGAACTTGGACTGCATCTTAAGTCTGTTTGTGATATTTTAGCCGTCACATTTGTATTATCTGACTGTTACGTGTTTTATATGCTTGTTAAAAATTTGCTACAGACTTTGAACTTGAGTGTTATTTCCATAAATGTGCTGTCTGCCGGTCTTATTTTTCCACATAATTAATATTTTAGTGGCACGTTTCCTGTCTGTTACATTAAGAGACATATCTACTACTGTAAATAGGCCCTTCACACCTACAAAACATTTCATGGAAGTTTCACAGTCAATACATGACCTTAACATGTTGTTACCTCTGTGTGGAGAAAGGATCCTGACAACTGCAAGGCAAAAATATGCAATTTCCGGGTTTAAGAGCACAGTATGGCCGTTACATAAATATCCATATTCATGTCCCTTCTTTGTTTCAGCGACAGCATTTTTAATTTGACTAATTGTTGGGGGATGTTCTCATCAGTCTAATTATGTGTCTCTTCGGGGGAATTAAGCATGTGATTCATATTTCATAAGACAGCTTTTTTTCCTGCCTGTTCTCTCTGGCTGCACTTTGGGTGATCCAGTGAGGGGTCCAATCAGAAGCGTCGCTTTCTGATACCCGTGTCAGCAGTTCATGAATTCACGCAGTGCTACGAACCATACCGATTCATCTCACGGGCACAAACTCTGACTGCCATGCAGCAGTATTTTAACGGTAGTCATACAGTGGCAGAGGGTTATAAATTATACTGCAGAGGTGACGCTGCGCCTAACGTCCTCCTGTACGCTTCCCTGGTCCTCTTTTGCAGACTTCCTATAGTGTTTGAAAAACAAAGAGAACTGCTGCGTTCTTTTCGCCTTCACGCAGTCGTCTTTATTCCAGTGACATCTCGGGCCAGGGACGCCTCGCCGCGCTGCTGAATTGCATCATGCTGCTGAGGGGACGCTGTCAGACAGTGTGCTGCGCAATGGTGGCTGGAGCGAACATCTGGCATTTTGACCAGACTGATATGTAAATTTGTAAATGATGGTTGTTTTGATCATTTATCCTTTGAGATCACACGTGCACACACTGGCTGCCGCGCTTCCCGCAGGATGTTATACCGGGAACGGCAAAATAGATTTGACAGCCAAGGTATTTTGTCATGATACCAATGCAGGTTAGATAATCAGTCCGTCTTTAGGTCCCGTGAATTGAATTAAAAGAAAATCATAGGAGTCTCAGAAATTAATTCCATTGAATTTCGTAATCTGATCTCTGATTTTTCATCAGTTGAATTTATTTCGCAATGAAAAATTGTATCTGTTTCAGAAAGAGTGATTAATGCCTACAGATGATTGAACCCACTGTTCCTCCAGCATTAAGATTCCAATATGTGACAATATTTTAAATTTGCACATGAACATGTCCATACACTATCAGAAAAAATAGCACCAATTTGTACTTTTGAGGGTACCTTTGAGGGTGCACCCCCAATGACAAGTAATTACTTGTCATTGGGGGTGCACCCTCAAAGGTACCCTC
>JAODUD010000040.1:9834445-9852924 GCA_026784285.1 Stomatorhinus walkeri | reverse complement strand
ATGGCTGAGTGTTGAGCCTCAAAGTCATTGTGTGTGTGTGTGTTTGTGTGGGGGGGGGGGGGGTGTTTACTGGATTCAACCAACCAGAGAGTTACTGCCTACAGCACAGTTTTAAGCAGCTTCAAACTCCAGCTGCTGCTATTAGAACTGCAAGCTGTGCGAGTCACTTTGGATAGGTCAGCTAATTTAGACAATGCATTTGACACAGCAATAGTGCTAGAGTCACTCAAACCCACTATTGTAGCAGTCAGATGGCGATTCTGCATCTATTTTGTCATTTGTATGTTTGACTCATTATTATTAGTATTCTTATTTTAGAAACAAAAAGGTGTCAAATGTAAATGAAGCATCAAGCATTAAATGTATGAATTTATTATCTTTTACAAACATACAAGGACAGTATATACAACGTCACATCGACAGGAACAAATAAAAACAAAATATTCACCTTTGTTTTGTACAAAACCTGAAAAAACATTAAAAAAAATGTAAAAATGCAGATATTCTACATACAATACAAAATGCACATTTTAAATATCAGAATTTTGTTTTCATTTTAAAATGTTTTCTTTAAAAACATTTAATAAAAAAATCTTCCTTTGCAAATCATTCCAGTACAGAAAAAAGACCATATTTTCAAATGATTATCTGCAAAATAAGTGGTCAACAAAATATAATTTAAAAATATACATATCCAGTACATGAAATTCAACGAGAGACTGTTCACCAGCAAAGAGGTACAGTTCACCAAAACTGCAGTAAAAACATTCACAGTGCTTGACAAAAATGAGTGCACATATACATAATCTTTGTTTGCATATTATGAAACCTTTGCAGCAAATATGCTAATAAATATATAACAATGTTGTTAATGATGATGATGATGATTAAAAGATGTGACACTGTGATATGATTTAACACTCGATGAAAGATTATAATAACAATATACTATTGTTGTACAAAACATGGTGTGACAATTATTTGTCATTTATTTACTTATGTATCATTGGAGAATTGGAACTCAAGACCATAATTTCACATCAATGCATACTAATTAAAGTTTATAACAAATATTGTGTTTCTGACAACCTATATTGCGATTCTTGTTTTATATCGTCATAAACAATGTTTCCCAAAAGGCACAACCTTGCATTAAATATGAACATCCTAAATTAAGGTGGACAGGATCTGATTTCATTCACTGTAAATTTGTGTTATGTACAACAATGAAACCATGGAGGCAAATGAAGGAATTCACAGGCAAGGGTGTGAGCTTTGATTTAAAATGATAAATGCATTTCATAAATAACAGACAAACCAACGTATCTGGGTACTCTGCTTTAGCTATTGCGCAATACCTCGTGAAGTTTCTCAGCTTGGCTAAGCGGAGCTCAAAAGCCCTGTAAAGAAACATTTGACATGATGCCGTTTCTATGTAAATGGGGGGCAATGAGTTTGAGGATGAATCAAAGTCCCAAAGTAAAAGGGTTCACATCACTGTAACTGCAAACCACCAAACTGTACTGTACTCTGTCAAAATACACTTGCTGTTAGATACTCCATAGAAATAACTAACAATAACGTCCATGTAGCTGACGCAATACTGATCACAGACTGGGTAACCTATGACTTACTATGGGTAAGGTTTGCACACTGAATATATATTCACTGGAATGCAATGACAGGTATTCACAGATAGAGGGCAGGTTAAGTCCACAGCTGCTTACTTGAGCAAACCAATGAATTGTTACTATTTAAATGCATGTCATTTAAAGCTTTTGCATCACTGATCTCTTACACCTCTTAACTGTTTTAAATACCATTTATGGAAATACCAATCTAGAGACATAACACAAAAACAGAGACCACGTGCTCTGATTCTCCCAGGCTACAGTGTCCTGCTTGTTTAGAACTTCTTTAGCACTTATCAGTGGGAAGCAGAAGGTAAAACACTCTTTAAAATAATCTGCTGGGCCTTTGTTGCCACCATCAGGATGAACATCTCCTCAGTATTAAGAAGTACCTAAAAACTGTACTTAAAAATATTGCTGATCTGTGAACAGGACAATTGAACAATGAGTAGTGGAGATGATGTTGTGGAGATGATTTTGTGGAGATGATGTTGTGAAGACTGTGCAGAGGGCAGGTCCATGAGATTGAGTCAGTCCCGTCAGTTAAAAAGCATATACAGAATATACCAGATGAGTTAGATTTTAGATATTCAAAATAAGAAGCAAAAAGATACAATATGTGAGAATACATACTGCACAAACCACTTTTTAACGAACAAATGACTAGACCCTGTTATGGCTTTTCACTCATTTAAAGCTCTCCTGTAAATGGTTGTTGCCAACCATCCAGGCACAAGGACTGGAAAAATGCAGTGAAGAGTGGGCAGTATTATCAAAGACTGTGCAGCTTGAAATGAAAATACCACACAGAAACCACAGTGGAGAAACCAATGTACAGGCATATTCTTCATGTTCCATTTGGAGAGAAGGCATTCCAGTTTTTCACTGTCCAAGACGACCTCCTGTACTTTCATAAAAGTTTTCCATTGATTTGTTTGGTGTTTCGTTTAGCTTTATCCCAAAAATGCTACTAGAACCTCAGTTGACTTCATATACTGCAGAATATACAGAACTTCCCTTTGTACCGCTGTCAAAAAATACCATCTAAGCGGTGCTAGAAATCCATCCTGTGTTTTTGTTTTCGTATCCCCCATATCTTCTGACTCAAAGTTCATTGACAGCAGAGGCTAAAGAACTCAACCTTTAAGTCAAACGATGTTGTTGAAAAAAATCAGAAGGAAGACCGGTCTCTTGGACTTCAGGCTTGCTGCAGGTCTCAAGAGGACCAATCAGGAAGTGTGTCAGTTTGTCTTCACAATCAATGGTGAAGAGGATGTTTGGTCTAGCTTGAACCTTTAAGACAGTCATTATTAAACAGAGGACCACCTGACCTCTTGAAAAACTATGAATTCAATGTAATGTTGTCCCTTATAAGACATTAAATAATCTGAGTTAATTCAGATTGAGCCTGTATACAGATAATTCAAAATATGGCCTTTCCCTGATGGGTTCTGACATAGAATTAGCAGAAGTACTGCAAAAACAATATCTTGCATTATGTGTGAGTCAACTACTTTCATTGAAAATATTTTTGGTCTGACACAGTGTTATAGGGAGAATGTAAGTCACTTGAGGCTTATAAGTAAAATAAGAGCACATATAGTGAGAACGGAGTTAGAAAGCTGAGACGAAAGAAATGACCAACAACTCAATGGATAAACAACTGACATAGGCGAGCTGGATAAGAGAAACATGCACCAGGAAGCTATCCCTGCTACACTAGGAGGAAAAGTGACCAGTTAGCGACAGAGCTGAGAGGGATGGAGGAAGAGGGGAGGACAGACAGATGGAATGTGGCAAATGTCAGAGCAACGCCGTGTTTGAGTCAGGGTCGGAGTCAGGGTCAGGGATCAGGTGGGGGCCGTGGGAGAAGGAGGACTCCTGGGCGCGGCGGTACTCCCAGTATTCCAGGCGAAGGGCATTGAAGCGAGCATCAGTGAGAGAGGGGCCATACGGACCCCGTGGAGGGGGAGGCATAGGTGGACCAGCACGGGCAAAAGGGCCTAAGTGGCGCAAGGCTGGCATGTCTGGAGTGGGAGGGATGGAGGGTGAAGGGATGGAAGCAGGTAACAAAGGGGATGGGGAAGAAGGGAGGGAGACAGGAACAATATTAAAACACAGAGAGAGAGACAGACCTACAGACCATGTGGCAACAGCAAAATGAACATTCAGGCAGACTACGACCACAGCGTCGTCACTTTACCTTTGCTGTGGAGCTCCCTGAAGCTGACAGCGGAGTGAGGTTGACCTCTCAATCGCTCCCCCCTGCCCCCTCCCTGCCCCCCATAGATGTGGGTGGCGCTTGCTGCCCCTAGGGTGTTGGAATCCACTTCATCCCATTCATAGCTCTCGTCTACCGACGTGTTTCCCCTTGTGGCAGATGTATAAAGGCATTTATTGTGGACATTCTTATTAAATTCTGGTAAGTAATCAAACATTCCTACAAATGTTCAGTATTACCCTTCAAATGAATGCAAGTTAAATGC
Source organism: Stomatorhinus walkeri (assembly GCA_026784285.1). Classification (NCBI taxonomy): domain Eukaryota; kingdom Metazoa; phylum Chordata; class Actinopteri; order Osteoglossiformes; family Mormyridae; genus Stomatorhinus; species Stomatorhinus walkeri. The sequence continues at coordinate 9,848,807 of JAODUD010000040.1, read as the reverse complement.
AAGTCCTTAAACAGATTGACTGTCTATGCTAATATCCAAGGGGAACCCTGCCAATGGATAAAATTAATTCTTGTAAATCCCCCAGGCATTATTACGGTATTGCTTGTAAAAGCAGAACCTCACCTTTTGGCTGGCCTACTTTTGAGCACGTCTGCCATGAAACAGTGACCCTTAGTCTCCTCTGTTGTTTCTGGGGAGCTGGGGAAGGTGGGGGTGAGGGACAGGGACTGACGGAGCAGGGCTTGGGTGTAACAGGGCCCCATGCTGCCCCTCCCACTGCTCTGACTGGCATAGCTGGCCCTCCCCTCGTTCCCGTTTCTGCACTCCCTAACGTCCAACTCAACCTCCCTCCCCATGTACCATTCTGACTCCCGGTGGGCAAATGGGGCAGTGTAGGGTGCAGGCCAGCTGTAGCCCCGGGGCAGGAAGGCTCTGCGGGGTCCTTGTTTTGAGTCAGGTGGTCGCAGATAGTCCCTTCTCACCGCAGGCCGTGGTGGCATCTGGTGGCCTGGGTATTCATGAAGAGCTGTCCTGTGCTGCACAGACCTCAGGGCATCCTGATAAGTGACGGGCCAGCGTGATGCATCGGGAAAGGCGGTGGCCTGTCGCCGCGGATCGAGACAATGCGCTCTGCCAGAGGCTGATGGGTATGGCTGATTCTGTGGGTCATTGGCTAAAGGTGCAACAGCCAGCTGAGATGTTAAGGACATCTTTGCCAGATTAGTGCTCTTGAGGTCAGGGTGGCTTTGAGGTCGGAATGGGACAGATTCTTGGTGAACCTGGCCTTGTCTGGAAGAGGAGGAATGGGCAGAACTGTGTCCCAAGCTTAAAGACTTGATTTTAACATCAGGGTGCAGGAATTCACCCTGGTAATGTTTTTCGTAGCTGTAATTCTGAGGGCTCTCTGAATGTTCCCATCTTTGCGATCCTAAACTGATGGACTTTTTTAGTTGAGGACAGGGCTGCCTAGCCGTATACCTTGATCTGCTTGGGGCCATGCTCAATGACTTCTTCATGAAATGTACTGGTGCTGGATACCTCCTAGATGACTCATTATTAGCACTGCAGTCCTGAGTCTCACATCTTTGGGTTTGGGCTAGCACAGGTTCCTGTCTCTTTGTAAGTGAATCAGGGGCGTTAGATACAGAATCTGTGGCAGTGATCACCAAAGCTGACTTGGTAGCTTTCTGGACCTCTAACATTGAGTTTATTTCTGTAAGATGTGCCTGTGACTTTTCACAATAAACCCGCTCACCTTGTTCTTCTAAACTAGCTAGCTGCCTGCGGCTTTTGTCTAGCATCATCTCTTTCACCGTAGAGTCCTCAGGTTTCAGAACTGAAAATCTTCTATCCTCTTGGCCTGAACGTTCAACTGTAGTTTCAGGGTAGTTGTTCTCTAAAATGACAGTGCATTGTTTACTTACTTCTCTATCAGAGTTATGAATTTCCCAGTGCTTTGGAACTAAGTCTGGTTCCCCTCGTAAAAGATTACCAGACTTCTTCTCCGAGCTTGCTGAAGTGCCATTTTCATCAACAGGGTCATCTACACTCATCTCAATGAAACCAGGAAGGCTCAGATATTCCAGAATTGTACTTGTCTCATGTAGAGTTTTATATGAATCTGACATTCTAGCTAAAGAGAAACTTGACTGGTCTGTTTCATTTTCTGTAAGAGTTAATGGAGACACACAACTAGGGCTATCACTATAAAGGCATTTATCGCTCTTCCGTGAGCGTGTTCTGACACCCTCCTTATCAGACTCTGGGGACAATGGGGATACACTAGGTTTCTCACAAGCTTTTTCTTGTCCTCCTATTCCCCCTGCTCCTTCTCCAGCTTTCCAGAGATCATACGGCAAGGTTGAACTTTCAGAATGACTCTGTTCTTTGTCACTATCCTTGCTTTCAGCTCTATCTCCAGTGTTTTTTAGGGTACAGTTAGAGTTCTCCATATAAGGACCAAAGCTCTTATGTGGTTCCCTCTCTGTACTGAGGGAGGCTGACTCCTGTAATAGTTTCCCTTGTTCATGACATGTTGGTGCTGGACATGAATGTAGGTTCCCTCTATCTGAATTAGTGACTCTTTCATCAGTTTCTTTGAAGTTAAACTTTTTGTTGATCTTTGTTACGGCTTCTTCTGGCATCAGCCTCCCACAGATGCTCTCCTCCTCTACCTCCAACCTTCTCTCTGGACACCTTGACTTAGAGCCCTTTAGGTCTCCAGGAAAAATGGGTGAGCCACCTATGTCAGGGCATAAAAGTGAGAGTTGGGTGCACTGCGTAGCTGGCGACTGGGAACATTCCAGAACCGTGGAGTTTTCTTCAACTGCAGGAGAAGCCGACCACTGGGACATCAGAGGAACCTTCTCTGAAGGACTTTGAACAGGCACCAGGCCAGTGACAGAGCTGACAGGACTGATGTCCCAGTGAATGTACGATGAGGATGCGGAGGTCTGTCCCATTGGGCTGCTGGTGTTCCCAAAATAGCAGCCTTTCCTGTTGTCAGACAGCCTGCTGATTCTGTCACTTTTTGGACGGAGAGTGATATCTTGTAGTTTCCACACAGGTTCCTCTTCAGCTTCCATCTCTGTTTTCTGTGGTTCTTTTATTTTCTCTTGAGCATCTTGAGCACCCCAGCTGCGTGTGTACCTTTCCAGTTCCTTCTCCATTTCTTCTCTTTCCTGGGCAAGTTTCAGACACTTGTTCAGGCTGTTGCTTTCACGCTTCCAGTCTGTTTCCGACCTCAAGGACCCCGTGGGAAGGCAGCTGGAAGGGCCATATCTCCTCCTGTCCCATCTCTGCTCCACGTTCCTGCCTTGATTTCTCAAGGTCTGGAATGGGTTGTCCTGACAGCGGGAAACACGATACTTTTTCAGCAAGTCACGAGCTCTTCTTTCGCTGCTGTCAGAGTAGAAACTGGTTTGGTCCAGCAGTCCTTCTGAGCAGCCCTGCTCATCATCTGAGTAGAAGCAGCCATGTTGGGAAAAATTTCTGGCCATGGCTTTCACACGTCCAGGAGATTGTTGAGACTGGTTGTCTCCTGGGATATCCACAGACAACACCACAGGTCTATCCTTATTCTCTTCGTTCTCATAAGATGGTGAGTCAGACCTCGGAGAAACCTGTTCAGATGCCTTGGTGCTTCCTGAACCACTTCCATTTGCAGTGCATTGTGGGTAGTCTTTCTTTAGGCTTTTTTTGATGTGAGCTGGCGTGGATCCCTCCTCGTAGGGCTGAACAATGAAGCGTCCATCAGGGCCACGGGATATGGACTCCAGGGCCAGAGCTGGTGGGGGCTGGCCCCCAAAGTGACTTTCGAAGAGGGTGTAGCGTGGAGGGGGTGAGGAGCTGGATAGGAGCTGCTGGCGTTGGTCCTGGTATTCGCTGCGGCTGCCCTTGTCGAAGGACGAGCGGACTGACTGGGAGGCTGAGGAGCCGGGGAAGAAGGAGAGGGGAGGACAAAGCTTCATCTTTAAGACACTATCTGGGCTGTCAGTAGGCGAGCCAGCTCTGTGAAAGAGAAGGCGGGGAGAAAAGAGAGGAGAGAGAAAGCGAGGGGATCACACGAGGTAAGGGGAAAGCAGAAATGGGTGAGATCAGCCGCAGTGCTTCAAAAAAGTCACAAAAACCTCTCACCGCACCCACAATCCTATTAACTGACCCAGTGCTGAACAACCCAATAGGCCAACCCTGCTCTCCCCACAAGGCAAGCTCCACCAACCCGACACAAGAAGCATGAAGACTGCCTGAGACAAAGAGGCACTGGGCACGAAATTTGCCTGGGTGGACCACATGGATAGCACAGAACCAACTCAGAATCATGGTTAAGACCTCATTCAAAGTAAGAGAATGTTAACCTCTTTAGAAAAGCAGACCGAAGAAAGTATATTAAATCTGACCCAGAAGCATGTAAATTTCAATAATCAGCAGCACAACTTGAGCATTAGCCTATCTTCCTATTTTTGTTTAAATGCCACATCATTAGTTTAGCAAAAGACCTTATATCCTATTGCTATTGATGCGATGGTGGTAGAGAGGGGAAGAGACGATCCCTAACCCTAACCATCTGCCTTCCTGATGTTACTCTCAATAATGGACAGGATGGTTGTGAGGGTTCGGCGACGCGGTCCAAGCTGAGAGACACAGGAGAGACAGGGGGACACTCACTCTGGAGGTGGACTCTTCTGCAGGGCAGTGGGGAGATCTGAAAAGGTGGTCGGGGGGCAAAGGTCACACAATGACACAGATTACAAAACAATGCCAGACCAAGGTGACATCAACACAGGGTCCACAGGGTGACAAAGGACACAATGATAATGCTTCCAAAAAAGCTGTCAGGCCCAGGCTTTGAGAGCTGTAACATCCATGTGTCTTCTTTTATACACATTATATTCATATAAGTTAGCCAGCTTCTCACTAAACAAGCTGCCGTATTTATTGTTATACTATTAATTCAGAATCTTCCACAGGCACAAGATGTGCACAATAGCATACAATGACTTTTGTGACAAAGCGATTATGGGCCATGATGGAATTTTTTGAGCTTTTCTGACACATTGAGCGAGTCATGATTTAACAACAATGGACAATAGCTTTCAGCTAAATGCCGTGACAGGAAATGTAACTGGTGACATCGTTCTAAAAGGTAAGAGCTAGAGCTCCATGCAGAAAGTTCACCGCTGTGCATGTTCTCTCCATGCAGAGCTGCAGAACTCATTGTTGAAGGATGAACAAGTGTAATACTCTTGACTGCGGTAACCTGAGCTAAAAGCTAAGGCTAAAATTACCAGCCCTAATAATGTAGCAATTATGTCAATTGCTTCATAACAAGATGCTAGCCAATTGGCTGGCACAGAACACTGTCCCGCCCACACTGAGGCTGTTGTCTTTACCATCCCTCCGCCGTCGGCGCCGTCTCTGCCTCCTGTGGTTCATGATGCATGCTGTCGCCAGAGACAGAATGATGGCCACAAAGAGGAAGCAGACCCCTCCCACCACGCCGGCCAGCAGTGGCTCGGGGATGAAATCCAGCAGGCTTGTCTTTGCTGGATATATTTCCATACCTGGAAGGACAACAGAGCTTATCTTCCAGGGATATCTCAGTTTATCTCCAACAACCACAGGGATATCAAAGATATCACCATCGCAGGAATAATACCACAGCTCATCCATTGTAATTCCAATCACATCCTATCTTATAGCCCATCTGTACTGACAAGAGCAGACAGCCATGATATTAGTAATGAAGTGAAGTGTGACCTTCTGTTTTAATCATGATGGCAGTGTGATAGCAGGGGTCTTGATAGAGAGGTGACCTTACCCACGGTGGAGATGTTGACCGACTCGCTGGGCTCGCCTACCACCTCATTTTGGAGCGACAGCAGCCGGAGCTCGTAGATGGAGTCCTGAAGAAAATGGAGGACCATAGTAACGTCTCACACCAAAATGACTAATGTGCAGATGGAGAGTACTGCATACACAGGGGCGCTGTAAGGCACAGGCTTACCCAGACTGGAGCCTAGGAACTCCTGACCATGGTAATGCACCTCTGAGCATGCATACTTGACATGGAATTATATCTCTTATATCTCATGATATTATACCTGGCTGTCAAAGGGAACCTAACAGAGGAATTACATTCCAGATGTTACAACGGTTCTAATCCCTTTAAATGCAACATTATTGTAGTGTCTTTATGATATCGCCTACTCTTAGGCTGAGCTGTCCATCCATGCTTCGCAACAGCTTACTAAGCACGGACTCACAGGCAGGGCCACTCAAAGTCATAGCTGTGCCCCTAAATAATTCTACCTAATGGACCCCCCCCCCCCATCAGTCCAAAACTACCATTATCCATGCTCACACACTCATGCCCCGCCTAGTGAAGTATATTCTGAGCTGCCAGTGGGTGGGAGCAACAACGTGGACTGCCTGGGGGGGGTCCCCAAAGACAACGGGATGCTGCTTTAGACAATGGGAGGAACTGGAGGAATCTGGAAAAAAAGCCCCTGTGGACGCAGGCAGAACATGCCAAACTTCACGCACATGAAGTCAGGGAAGCGATCAAAAGCTATAGCACAGGAAATATGAGGCACAGTGCCATCTAGTGGGTCACTCACACCACCCTGAGCATAGCACATTTAAAGTATATATTAAGCATATAAAGCAAACACATAACAGTCATTTTGCAAAAACCGTGGATTTTACCTTTAATAAGCCTTGTACAAGTATCTCACTGCTATTTCCACTGATGGCCCCATTGAGGATCCTCCACTCCGTCTTCTCCTGCCGTGCCTGCAGCATGAAGCCTGTGATTGGTGGGGACTGAGGTAGGGGCGGGACCCACTGCAGCAAAATGCCTTTTGAGGTCTGATTGGCCAGCAAGAAGGATGGCGGGGGCAGTTTTGGTGCTGAAGTCATCACTATGGGTGGATCTGTAGGGGGAACTGGAATTGAAAGAACGAAGGAGAAAAATTAGCAGATGGCTCAGAAGACCAGCGCTACTGGAGCATAAACAGGGTAACAATCATGGAATCCTGAACCCTATCACAGCAGCTCTGATGTGAAAGACCTTCTCCCCCATTGAGTAAGCACCAGATCCTCCTCCGACATTCCAACTCAACGGTGGTACTAACCCAAGGTTTTGACCGTAATGATTTCACTGAAAGGTCCCGATCCCAGCTTGTTCTGGGGTAGGATGCTGAACTGATAGTTGGTGTCAGGAAGCAGGCCAGTCACCAAGAGGGATGAGTTGGATGGGGGCACGGGAAGAGAGGTCCACTCGTGATTACGCCTGGATGACTGCTTCAGCCTGTGCATGGCGAGAAGGGGACAGGGAGAGTGAGAAAGAGATGGAGAGAATGAGCGAGGAAGAACAAGGCATGGCTCGACACTACGCAACGCTACCCAGAACTGCTGAGTAGTTACACTATGGACCGGGACACTGACCACACAGAGAACTTCTGAATGTAGCCTCCATCAAAGCCTGGCTCCCACGACACATTGGCCTCATGCTCGCCTGGGATGATGGACACTGAGGACACACCATGGGGGCTTGTGCCTTGGTAGAGAAAGAGGGTACAAAGGAGGGGAGGAGATGAGAGGAACATGGAGACCAACCTCAAACCCTCATGACTCTAACATGCCTGGGCTTCTAGTAACCTGCAGAAGAGCCTGGAAACCTTTTTATTCATACACCGGTAATCCTCTTACTCATGTTACTTACGAGGCCTGAACTTGTGACTGAAAGGATCCTCATGGGGTAAAGGTCCTTAAGAAAGATTACGCCATGCGTAGAATTTACAGTGCTGCGTCTAAGTCTTCTTCCATAAAAAAAAACAAAATTGCAAAGCTGTACGTAGTCTGAGCCTGCTGGAAAGAAGCTCCCAACCTCACCTAGCACGAGGAGAATAGTGCTGGTTGTCGTGGAGGCCACACGGTTGGTGGCATGGCACTCCCACGCCCCCTGGTGGTCCTTGCTGACAGGACGCAGCACTAGAGAGCCATTGGCTGCTACAGTGTGCGGGGAGCGTGGAACAGGGCCCACCTGGGAAGGAAGAAGGAGGTTATTATTTTAAATGGAGATTTTATTTAGAATTAAAAGAATCTAGAATTATCAGAGGCATCAAAAACACAGCCAAAATATAAAATCAAGCACAAGTAAATTAAGGTAAATAAAATTCAGGTATCATCATAAATTGTCTATGGACAATTTGGTTCACGACCAAACATTTTGTGAAAAAAATGCATGGTTTAGCGTACAAAATTTGGTTGACAGATCTCTGAACTAGATTCCTTTTTATAATAGTGTAGCATCGATGGGGCGCATGTCCCAGCATGCCCTGCGTGCAATTGTACATAGAAGGACCACAACAGGCACCCAGTGAGCACCGAACTGAAATACAAAGATGGGAAACACAAGGTTGTAAGATGCTGAACTGCAAGATGCACACGGTGGGAGATTTACACACGCTAAATACACACAAGGATCGGACAAGATATACACAAGTCATGGGCAAACAATACAATAACAACAATACAAGGGTTAAGGATTGTTAATAAAGAGTGTGATTTCCCCGGCAAGCAAGTCTCCATGTTTCTCTCTGCTCCTGCGATGCCTCGATCTGCCCGTCGCCAGACTATATTGTGTTTTTCTTTAAAGTTTTTACCATAAAAACCAGAATATTTATTAACAAAAAATATCTTTTGGTAGGCTTGTGATGAGTTAATTGAATTTCAGTGCTTTCTTAGGGGAAAAATTGCCTTGGTTTGCATACAAATTGGTTCCCGACCATTTTCCTGGAAAGGATTGTGTTCATGACCCTCAGGCACCACTGCATCAGGAAGATCGTACATTGTGTATAACCTTGTGTGGATTTGATGAGAACGTACCTTGCTCCAAGTAATGTTAGGAACTGGATCTCCATTGGCCTGACATGGGATGACCAGGTCCCGACCAACCTCCTGCAGGTACTCAGCACGGGGTGTCACTTTAAATGAGGGCGGGTCCTGTACACATAGTTGAGATCATAAGCAGACAGGAAGTGAGACTCATTCTCTGCAGACCATCATCCAAGAGCTGCTGGAGCAGTTAGGCATACCTGCAGAACCACAGAGGTAGGGTCCGATCGGCCCATCGTCCCATAGCTGTTATAGGCAGTGCAGGTGTAAACGCCCACCGCATTATCATTGGCTGTGGCCACAAACACGGAGCCCTCGGAGTTCACCATCCAGCCTGGGTACTAGGTGGAACAGGAATCCATCTCAGTTGGTGACAACACCAAGACATACTAGCAACAAATAGCCTAGCCAACAGGAAGTAGTTGTCATTTGGTATACCATGTCAAGATCTAGGACGTCCCCGTCTTTGGTCCAGTTGACATAAAGCACTGGGGGCTCCGCTTGCACTGGGCAGGAAATGACCCCTCCCATCCCTGCGGGCAGGTAGGTCTGCCTAGGCATCCGTACCACCTGGGCAGGGTCTACGGGGAAGCAAAAGTGGAAGAGTAAATCAAACAGGAAAGTTCATATTATAGGTGCACAAATATAGAATGGGTTTTATGTGTGATAATTTTATACAAGTTTGAGTACAGGTACATCCTTTCATTTTCACACATCCCATTTAACACACTAATGAAAGCAGTGCTTGGGGCCAAAGGTGGAGGGTGAGTAAGTTGTCCATTTATCGCTGGAGTAATATTTGGGGCTTTGCTATTAACACCCTACAGCAGGGGTGGCGAACCTGATCCACGGAGCGCCGCTGTGGGGGCGGGTCTTTGTATTGGCCTCTCAATCAGCCAATAGTTAAGCAGTGATTCTCAACTCCGGTCCTGGGGACCCACTCTTATTGGCTGATTGAGAGGCCATCCCTAAGACCCGCCCCCACAGCGGCTCTCCGTGGATCAGGTTCGCCACCCCTGCCCTACAGGGTACAGGTAGACAGCCCAGTCCGACAAAGCCACACTCCGTCCATTCTTACAGGAAAGGCAAAGAACATACCCCAGAAAATTTCTGTGCGTATAGTGCGTGTTTGTGTGTGTGAGTGTGTATCCTGTGATGTACCGGTGTCCAAGGATTACCCTGCGTCATGCCCTCTAGTAGCCGAGATAAGCTTCAGACTCACCACAGCCCTGTGCTGGATAAACGGTTAATGGCAGATGGGTGGATGGATGGACCTCCGTTGTAATATACCTGCTTTGCGTTGAGGGCCAATAACAAAGACCACACGCACACACATTTACACACTGACGTGCAGCTACACCTGTACAACCTCACTTACGCTTCACAGTGAGATAGGCTGAGGCAGAGGGCGGAATCAGGAGCCCATTGCTGGGCGTACAGGTGTAGTTCCCAGCATCTTCTGGGACCAGGTTGGGGATAAGGAGGGATCCATCCACTAGGACCTTCACACGGGACTTCAGAGACCTGAGGACAAAGACTGAACTTCTCAGTACTACATTACAGAGTGGAATAAAAGTTTTGTCACCCATGAAAGAGAAACGACGGCGTCAATCAAACTTATAACATAAACTCACCGGCTCTTTCCACTTTTAAAGCGTAGGTGAACCATGATTCCCATATGGGATCAGAAGTGTGCTACGGAGGATGGTGCAAGCAGCGCTTACGCTCAGCATTGCATTGGGTGGGGTTTTTGGCCTCCAAGGTCAGCCATGGAGGAGATGGCCAGAAGCGATAAAGCCAGCCGTGCGGAGAAGCCCGTTTGCAGCAGCGCGCTAGAACTCGCCGATACTCACTGCCGGTGATAGACATTCTCTCCCTCCTTGGCCCACACATATGACAGGTTGGCTGGGTACGCCTCCGCTTGGCACCGCAACACGGCGTCTTGGGACATGTTACGGATGGTGTCTTCCGGGGGAATGATAATGATGGGAGGGCCTAATTAGGAGCAGGGAGACAGACAGCAAATGGTAGCATTATCATTTGGGCTGCCATCTGTCATAGATGCTCTGTCACTGGCGCTATATCGATAAAAACAGTGCATCCAACATTGTTGGCCAGTTGGCTAACCTAAAACGTGATGCCAAACACCACCTCTAGATGGAGCACTCAGCATTTCTCCAAAACCACAAAGAACTTTGAAGTTTTCTATGAGCACAATGCAAACACTGTCTCCAACTAATCTCTGTAGGCAGATGGTCAGTTTAGTTGAGTGTGAATTAGGATGTTTTTTTTTGAAGAAGAGTGTGTTCTTCTTAAGGTAATTTCAGTCCCAATTGAATATATTACCTCCACCAGAGACAATAATTTAAGTTTCCTTATGCCTCCTGGACGTAGGTTGGGCTACGTACCTTTTACCAGCAGCTGTGTATTGTGAGTCAAATTTCCTTCGGAGTTGTAGACGTGACATTTATACATTCCTGCCATCTCTCTAGTCACGGGGGCTAACGACAAACTACCATTGAGCATCTGTGAGGCACCAAGGAAAAAAAAGACAAAAAGTCATGATAAATTATCAAGGAGGACAATGCTCATTTAGCTAAACGCAGAAACCATTACCAGCAAAAAAATGTCTAAAAAGCTAAAGCAATGAAGCATCATAACAATTATGAAGTCATAGAATACTATTGTATTATGTTGCACTGCTCTGTAAACAGCTGTAGATTGATTAAATTATTTAAAATATTTAAACATTGTAATGTAATGTAAACATTATGGGAGCTATAAAATGGACAGTAGGGTCTTCACTCCATGATTAACTTGGCCTTATGAATGTGCTTCCATTACTTGTGTTTAATAATGGATCATCCAGCTCAGAATTCCCCAACATCACCCAGTAGACGGATGTGCACCCCCACCTCAAGCCCGTATTGTCTTTCAACCGGAGTGCCATCTTTTTCCCAGGTTACATTTGGCCAAGGGTTGCCATGGGCACTGCACGTGAGCATCAAAGAATCACCTTGCAGGCCCTCCAGGAAAAGGGGCGGAGTTTTGACGAAGACAGGTGGAGCTGTGGCAGGGACGACAGACTGAGACTTTAAAAAACAGGATGCCATCGAGAAACATCCCGAAGCAGCCGAATCATTAAAGTATTTGTAGGTTTATGTGGCATTTAGCTAAATTTAGCTTTTAAATTTAGTATGTAGATAAAATTAGCATTCAGCAAAAATTAGCGTTTAGCTAAATTTTGCATTTTCATTTAGAGTGACATCACAAAACATCTCAAAGAATGGCAGAAGAATGGTTAAAGTTACATGTGACAAGGTACATGCAGCAGTTGCATTTAGCATTTTATTTCTAAATCTTGGAAATGAAATCCCACTATTCCTTGTGGTGTATCAGTGACATAAAATTAGTTTATTCCTCCCAAAATTAAAATTATATAAATTATATAAAACTATAGTTGGGTAAGGATTCCCCTATGTAGGGGCTTCCTGCAGGTACCCCGGTTTCCTCCCTTGATCCGAAATCATGCATGTAGGGGAAACGGTGTTTCTAAATCGTCCATTTTCCATGTGAGTGTGAAGGCATCTCATCCAGATTGGGTCCTGGTTCTTGGCTCATCAAGAATGATAAGAGGTTATGGAAGACAGATGACTATCAGAATACGTTACACTGTGACATGCAGTTAACTTAATTTTTTTCTTTAATTAAAATGGCGTTCGTACCAGTGTATTTTAACTGCAACAATCAAATAAATAAATTCAGTATAAATTGACTGTGTTTAAAAATGTGTGTGTTACTTGCCATTTGATGTACTAGAAGTGCTATAATGTCCATAAAACATCAGAAGTAATAAGGGTGTCAAGAAATAATGTTATATTCTAATTACTACCTCAGAAATTATCATTATTACCATTAGTTTGCTTATACCATAAAAATAAAGAATTTATCTAGCTATTTATTGCCATTCATTCGGTGCTCCACTGCCCCGCCCCCCCCCCCGCCCACCCCAGGCATTGTTTACTTTAAGGGAATGTGATCAGTAATATGGTGGGTATGGACAGTAGGATCAGAAAAAGATAGAATATTGGCCAAGTGCACACCGTCCGATTTGCTAAAAACGTCATTTCTCAATGACGTATGATAGTGACACTTCTTGACGGTCTGGATTGCAGAAGCACATGTAACTCAACTAGTATTCCATGGTGTTATTGTTTGGTAGAGGGACAGGGTTACAATTTATGTGTATTCCCAGGGAGTTGAACCAAATACACATATATTGTAATCCTTCCCTCTACTAGAAGTCACTCTGGATAAAAGTGTCAGAAAAAATGAACTAAAACTAAAGTATGCTTGGATGCTAAATCATCTGTGAACTAAAGTACCTTCCTTTTGTATCTCCCTGAACAAAAACATAAACAATGCAGGAGTCAGTCAGCCTGGACTGAAGAAGAGCGGGTGGAATTACTTGTATTCAAAGTCTACTACTCGCATGGGCTTAACTCCTTACTCTAATTCCGTTACATCAAAGCTCAAACTAACCAGCTGCCCCTGTCCCGCTCAGACCCAGGCAGGTAGTGTAAAAGATTCTCAGACTTGGCAGCTTATGAGGATGTGCACCTGAACACAAGTGCCACTTGAAACGTGAGCTAGCACATGTAAACGATCTTACACCGCTAGCTAAGTACAGACTGAGGTGCTGTGGGCCCAGAGCCAGCCTGTTGATAACTGAGCAACGGGGCATGAGTATGTGACGTGGGGGTCTGTGAAAGGACAGCAGTGCACTTCCGTGCCTTTTAGTTTTGTGTCTGTACTGCACAGGTTCATGTATAATTGAGTTTGTCTAGTTTTACACAGAAGCATGATGTCAGCTTACTGCTCTCCACCCCAACCATCACCACGCAGATGGTCACTCTAGAACTGTGTTTCCCGATCTGGGACCCCCAGACAGTCCACGCCCCCCCCCCCCCTCACAGTTCCTTGCCAGACCATCTTAATTTTTGCTCTAGAAGAATCCTGCTTAGGCTCTATCACAGCCTCTGAACAGGGTCACCTGACTCCATCACTTGACTTGCCTGAGACTGGCAGCAACGTGGGCCTGTCTGCGAGGGCGTCTGCACCCCTGGCGCTGTCAGGAGCACCGATAGGAGCACTGACAGCTGTCTGCGGCAGAGCACAGCGGGCATTGACTATGCCAGCGTGCAAGCGGTGCCAAAGCAGAATGGATTATGCAATACCTCCTGATAGGCTGCAACAGGACTCCCTGTCTAATTCAGCACAACAAAGGCTCCAGCTATGCCAGTCTGGCTCTGGGAGATCGAGGAAAGGTGCTTCAGCTGTCCTGTTCCTCTGTTGGTTTAGTATAGAAACTCCCTTCCCTTCAGTTTTCTGAAAGCGCGAATCATAGAAGATAAAAGGGGAAAAAATGGCTGCTTTAATTTCCACAGGTGCTGCTGCTGTGATTCTGAGTGACACATTATGGCAATGCATAGCCAGTGCTTTGTCCAAAAAGGCTTACAATTTCAACCATTCGTACAGCTGTTTATTTTCTGGGGCAATTCTGTACCCAGTAGGCTCTGGGTTCCTTGTGAACCTGACCTGGATAAACGGATGGAAGATGGACAGATGGGTGGAATTCAGTACTTGTAACGACCATGCTACCTGTTGTTATAAAAACTGAACTGCAGTAGTGAAATATTCTTGCATTAAAAATGTCCATCCATCCATCCATGTATCCCTATAATGTTACCAGGCCCAGGGGAAGTTGGCAGCAAGTTGAGAGGCGTCTACTTAGAAGTTTTTGGTTCCATCAGGGGCATTTCTAGCTATTGAAAAAAATGAGGGGCTTAGTCAAGTTTACCTGGGGCTTGACTTTTTTCTTTGATGCAGCATAATTAGCATCGGGGCTAAAATACTCAGGGCGGGGCTAAAAATATTAGGAGCCATAAACCTGAGTGAACCT
>JAODUD010000040.1:9790431-9800557 GCA_026784285.1 Stomatorhinus walkeri | reverse complement strand
CTGCCTTCCTCAGCCCTCACAGTCACACTGTCCTTCACTGTCCTCTGCATCCTCACTGCCTTCCTCAGCCCTCACAGTCACACTGTCCTTCACCGTCCTCTGCATCCTCACTGCCTTCCTCAGCCCTCACAGTCACATTGTCCTTCACAGTCCTCTGCATCCTCACTGCCTTCCTCAGCCCTCACAGCCACACTGTCCTTCACCGTCCTCTGCATCCTCACTGCCTTCCTCAGCCCTCACAGTCACATTGTCCTTCACAGTCCTATGTACCCTCACTGCCTTTCTGAGCTCTCTGTACCGTCACTCTCCTTCACTGTTCTCTGTATGCCTGCATGCCTTTCTCAGCCCTCACTGCCTCACTGTCCTTTATTTATCTCTGTACCCTCACTCCCTTTCTGCGCCCTCTGCACCCTCACTGTCCTTCACTGTCCTCTATTTGCTTCTGCAGTTTTAGGCTCCGCCTCTTTCTGACCCCTCCTTCTCTGCTCTCACCACTTCATAGCTTCACGACCTTCTCTTACTCTCACTCTCTCAGTTTCCCTAGTCCCATCCCTGCCCACTACTCACCTCTGTCTCGACCTTCCTTCCTTACAGTCTTTGGCTGTTTTCCTTTCTCTATTATCTTCTCACACTGGTTTATCTTTGCATCACTGAGTCCCCCCCCCCCCATCTCCACCCCCATCGCTGATTGTGTGGTCAGATCAATGGTTCTGAGCTCAGGGACTCTAGCGTCATTACCAATTGAATTAGATTGAATTAGAAATAACTGACCAAAGCTTCAGGAGTCCCTTTGGAATCGTGCCGGGTTCCGCTTGTGGAGGTGTGGAAGGCCGGTTATCTTGCCTTGATGTTGCTGGGATTAAGGAGCCTGTATCCCCTTTTCCAATGTGGCGCGGGGGGATTAGGATTTAGTTCCCCGGGAGCTGGCTGCATTTCAGTATTGATTGGCAGCTCACAAATAGAGAATGTCACACGTGTAGCAGAGGTGCATGGCATGCGGGTTTACACCAGTTCACACAGCCATGGATATGACAGTTGGTTCACATCCAGCGCTGGGGGCTTTGAATGCTACTTCAGCTCTATATGTGTGCATGTTCTCCGCATGTTCTCTGCATGTTCTCCGCATGTTCTCCGCATGTTCTCCACATGTTCTCCGCATGTTCTCCACATGTTCTCCGCATGTTCTCCACATGTTCTCCACATGTTCTCCACATGTTCTCTTGTGTTGCATGGGTTTCCTGTGGGTTCCACCCTCAGGTTGAAGATTTGTGGTTATGCTAAGTAGCATCTCCAAATTATCCATAGTGTGTGATAGAAACATTAAAATAAAAATCTTCTTTGACGTAATTTACATACAGTGGCTAAAATACGTATTCTTTGACCATTTTCATTGTTTTATGTTTTATTTAGCTTCAACATGCAGGTAAAATTGGATTCACCTGGATTTTGCTCTCTAATAAACATAAACTGCTATAACATCATACTAAACCGAAATAAACAGAAATTAGTCTGCCCTCTGAATGCATATTGGTATTTATCTGGTATTTCTTTGGGATTAATTATGGCTTAGAGTCAACTTGGGTCAGTCCTTGCCAGCTTTGGTCAGCCGAATATAATTTCTTATTTTTAAATTTGCTCAAGTTTCTGTTAATCTTGAAGGGGCTTATTGGTAAGCAACACATTTCAATACTGTAGAAGCCATTCCAGTGTGGCCTTTTCTCTGAGCTTCGGATCAGTGTCCTTCAGGAAAACAAATATTCTTCCAGTATTCCCACAATATTACTGTGATGCCACTAGATACATTAGTGTAATTTGCTCTGTTAGCCCTGTGCCACACATAGTGCTTAGCAATGAGGCAAAAGGATCAGTGTTTGGTCACATTGGACCATACCATTTTGTTTGGTTGCATTGGGCCATACCATTTTGTTTGGTTGCATTGGGCCATACCATTTTGTTTGGTTGCATTGGGCCATACCATTTTCAACCATTTGACTTCACATATATTCCAGCCAGTTCTATCTGAGAATTTTTTTTCCAATGATGCCTTTTATTGCTCCCCTCAAAAAGCAAATTTAGTGAAGCATCCGGGCCTTTGTTGTGTCATGACGGATGTCTAGCATTTAAACACAAAATGAACCGGATAAAGATAAAACAAGAAGAGCATATACTGTACTAAACACACCTAAGAACATTTATCAAAACAATAATTTGTAAAGTAAGAAAATAAATGTATCCAAACACCGTGTAAAGTAAAAAAAAAACAATGTGTCCTACCTCAATTGTCCACTTCTTCCGTGTGCCACGCCCCCTCGTTAACCATGTGTGGTATCCCCGGGTGATCAGCTGTTTCTAGTTGTTTTCATTAGCTCTCTGTATGTTCTCCGGGTTTCAGTTTGTTTCAGTTTGTCTCCCCAGTCCGGTCATTGTATTGTCCGTTTGCATTTTGCCTGCCTTACCTGTAATTAAACCCCGTATTCCCCTATACCCTGACGTCTGCGCCGCTTGTCTATATTCCGTCCCCGCTCGGCATAACAATGTTAAAGTAATTAATAAGAAATCTTTATATTTAAATGTATTTTATTATAGAATAATAATTACTGTTACTATCATTGTCTAAATGTATTTTTACTGTCTAAATATTTGTATTCAGCTAGTATAAACATGCACAATGCTATCACAGAATGCGAGCCTGAGACTGAAGCGCTATCCTTTGTTCCGCTGAGAGACATGCCGCGTGACTCATTTCTCTGCGCGTACAAGTTCTTAGGTCGGTGCTCACGGTTTGACTCCTGACATTCAGATCAAGTTCTAGGTAAAAAATTTTCGAACTGGCTGATTCGACTTTTAAGAAATTCGAGCTCTAATGAACTCGTGAACTGAGGTACTACTGTACATATATATGGAATATAAGATTGGTGAGCTGGCATCTCCAGACTGGCATCCTTTCCAGGGTGTTTCCCTGCCATATGTTGCTTGGTGCAGGCTCCAGATGGATCAATATGTATAACTACCTTATTTGTTAATGTCTAGCCACTTAATATCATACTTTATTAAATGAAAAAAGTACATGTCCAAACCATTTTGGAACCTTATATTCATTTGATAACAAAAAAAAACTTTTTTTCATTCCTTTTTGACTACACTATGATGTTTAAGCTGTGCTCTCGCTGATAATTAGAAGCCACTGATAATGTGTAATGTGTTTTGCTTTATTAATAAATGCTAGTATCAGTTATAACCACAGCTTGTTTTTGATGTTCTTTGTTTTATTATTTACTCTTCTCACAATAAGCTTTAAGCTGCTGACACACGTTTTACCTGTGCCAGGAAATCCATGTATAATTAAATTTCTGAATGCTTGAATAGCCAAAAGATAAGTTTAGCTGATTAATGTTTGAATCTTATTAATAGAGCTACTTCAGTACTAATTAGTTTGTAGTTGCTTATTGCTGCAAATGGGCATGGGGATGTTCCACATCGCTCATTTGTAGTGAAGCAAAATTTTCTGTTAAATTAAGTCCTGAAATACTGTGGTTTTAGAAGGACAAAGATTAAACTTCAAACCATGTCTTTTTGCTAGGGGGAGATTGATGTTGTGTTTAGAAGCATATATTATATTCCATTCAGACAGTCTCCGGGTTAAGAACATCTGACTTACGGACAACCCGTACTTGCAAACAACTTGTACTTACGGACAACCCATACTTACGAACAACCCGTACTTACGGACAACCCGTACTTACGAACAACTCGTACTTATGGACAACCTGTACTTGCGAACAACTCATACTTACGAACAACTTGTACTTACGAACAACTTGTACTTACGAACAACTCGTACTTACGAACAACTCGTACTTGCGAAAGGACTGGCAAAAAAATTCAGGTTCATGATGACGAACGCACACACTACTTTGTGACTCAGGTGTGGCTTCAGCAGTTCGTCGGCCTGAGGTGCAGTACAGTACTATATGTACTGTAGTTATTACTGTAGAATTATTATGAATATTTTGGAAGTTAATTTTCTGACAACAAATTCGACATCAAGACAAACTCAGGGGCTCTCTTTATTTGCCGAACGAAATGAAAGTCATTGTACATCCATCCATCCATCCATTTTCCAAAGCACTTATCCTTTTTGTTTCGTGGGGGGGCCGGACCCTATCCCCCTACGGGTACGAGGCGGGGAACAACCCAGGATGGGGGACCAACCCATCACAGAAGTCATTGTACATCTAGAATTAAAATGCAATACATAAAAAATTATTTTTGAGTAATACCTTGGCAAATCAGGAAAGTTTCAGTCAAACGTGGTTTTATTAATTATTTATCAATCCATGTGTACCATAGACTGTGCACCATGAGAATGATTCCAGCAGGGCACCAGGTGATGACCCAGCATGTTCCCTGCTTTCCCCGCAATGTAATCAGAGATTCCAGGTCAAGTTTTCCTCTCAAAGAAAGTGATTTTTTTTCTTCATGCAAAATGGAGCGAGGTTGTGGTGGAAGGCACCTCACTGCTGGCTTGAGATGGGAGGCTATATATTTACCTGATGAAAGCACACCTGAACATCAGAGTCAGCAGCAGGGCTATGGATGTGCAGAAACATGGCGTCCTGAGAGCCAAGATGAAAGGTTCGACTGAAACGCCACACCTGGACCACTGCTAGATAAACCCCCGCTATTTTGGTCGGTTTGGATTTGCACGTCATCTGCGGCAGGTGTGCATTTCGTCATGTGACGGATAGCGCTCATGACATCATTGCGTCACTCGATTTAGCTTCCGCTAAATTCTGCTGAGGTTGAGGTGCTGCTCTCATGGCTGGTGAGGTGAGGACTTCATTGGGGTCTCCTTCTCTGTTTTTCAGGGTTTCACAGTCAGGAGTCTGGACTCGTTCCTGCATTCAGGCATGTGACCAGCGAGATGGACAAACCCTTTCAGCAAAAATACCTCCCCATCCCCCTGGCCAGATTCCACCCGGCTTTCTCAGCATCATTTTATGGATTGTGTGTGTGTGTGTTTTTTTTCATAATGCTGAATGGGAGCGAGCTTTTGGCTGGTGTCCCCTGAAGTCAAACTAAATGAGATATGGCAGTGCGGGCTAAATGTGCGCACAGTGTTGCAAGAAAATCCAATGAGGAGGAAGTGAAGGGCCAAACTCTATTAGCCTAAAGCATAACACTCCTAGACATGTATGGGGGGGCAGAATGGTCAAAGAACTGTCAATGTGAGCTTAGCAGGAGAAGGGGGGAGCTAGAAGGGTAAATACATGTCAATCCATCTCAGAGCATTTCTGGAACTCACCAGCAGTCAGATCTCCATGGATGTACTTTGCGTTTCTTAAGCGATTGTGACGTTTAATTTATGGTATTGATATGCTCCATCAATTTGTAGCTGCCTACTCTAATCTTGAGCATCAGCAATTAGCAACGTCGCACGGACTCGAGCGTCACTGACCTTCAATAATGCGCTGACGACGTACCAATGGTCCGTCTGCTTCTGCGTCTCCTTGAGGAAAAAGCCAGGCGTGTTCCATGATGAGGGACCTCTTGTAGATGTAGTAGCACCCCTGCCTCCTCCAAGAATGGCAGAGTACCTCGGCCAGATACCACCATCTGGGGGGAATGACACCCTGGCTTTCCTACCGCCCAATTGCTCTGGGTGCTCTCACAGCCTGGGGCCGGAGCTCAATGTGCCCAAGGCGGTTCTGCTGGGCCTGGTGCTGGTGGTCTTCGTGGTGTTTGGGGTCCTGGGGAACACGCTGGTGATCCTGTCAGTGGCCTGCCACCGCCACCTACGCACGGTCACGCACTATTTCATCGCCAACCTGGCGGTGGCCGACCTGCTGCTGAGCGCGGCCGTGCTGCCCTTCTCGGCCACGTTCGAGGTGCTGGGACGCTGGGTGTTCGGGCGGCCGCTGTGCAGCGTCTGGGCTGCGGTCGACGTGCTCTGCTGCACCGCCTCCATCATGAGCCTGTGTGTCATCTCCGTGGACCGCTACATTGGCGTCAGCTACCCGCTGCGCTACCCCTCGATCGTGACGCGCCGGCGTGGCCTCTTGGCGCTGGCCGTGCTCTGGGCCCTGTCCATCACCATCTCTGTGGGGCCGCTCCTGGGCTGGAGGGAGCCGGCGCCGCCAGATGAGTCTGTGTGCCGGATCACGCAGGAGCCGGCCTACGCTGTCTTCTCGGCCATAGGCTCCTTCTACCTGCCGCTGGCCATCACGCTGGCCATGTACTGCCGTGTCTACGTGGTGGCTCGCCGAGAGACGCGCGGCCTCAGGGATGGACACAAGGCCGCCGGCTCTGACCCCGACGGAGTGACCCTCCGCATGCACCGCGGCAACGCCGCCACGTGCGCCAACGATGACGAAGCTATGCGCAGCCGTACGCACTTCACCCTGCGCCTCCTGAAGTTCTCCCGCGAGAAGAAGGCCGCCAAGACGCTGGGCATCGTGGTGGGCTGCTTTGTCCTCTGTTGGCTGCCTTTCTTCCTGGTGCTGCCCATCGGTGAGTCTCTCCCGCCGTGCTGAGTGCCACCATTTACAAGCCGAGGCCTTGTCTGCTCCTCCGCTCGGGCCGTAAATATCGTTCCGAATAGAAGAGCCAGTGATGAGTTTTGTTTTTGGTCAATTTAACTTGTAGGATTATAGGATTAAGCCTCTGTAGGCTTACTAACTCTTAATAGTGACTTTTAGAATACTCAGATAGTTACTGTCAAAATACTCAGAGAAATGCTGCGTTTTATATTTGTGACACTGCAGACATCATAGCTTAGGCAGGAATGCTGATGGATAACCCAGGGGTGGGGGGGGGTTTGTTTAAAAACACCACCCCACCCCCCTGTACTTTGTGAAATGCCAGAATTACATTGCTGTTTAAAAAAAAAAACAGAATGCTGTCTACCACAGTAAAATATATGGGCGGTATGATGGAATTAAAGATTAGATGCCGCCCAAGCCCATTGCTGACTGAGGCTATGGCAGTAAATGGCAGTGTCGGCTAATTGTGCCACCGCTGAATAGCAGAATGACAGATTTCCGGGACATTGCGCATCATTCGCAGGTGTCAGGGAGCTGCTGTCAATGCGCAGGAGATTCCCGGAACTTCCGGGAGAGCTGGGATGTTTGTACTGAGTCATTCATGCGTCGCTTGTGATTTTTGGCTGCTTCAGTAATTATATAAGTATACAGCCCATGTCCTTTGCAGCCTCCCATTTGTGTGTGTGTGTGGAGCTTGCATGTTCTCCCTGTGTTGTGTGGTCTTCTGTCACGTATCTCTGGTCTCCCGTGGTCCAAAGACAAGCAGTAATGCTAAAGGGTGTCTCTGAGTTTCCTGTGCTGTGTGATTGTGTGTGCAAATGCGTAACGGAGGGAGGGGGGCTTTAGGATGCTATAATGCGTGTCAGTTGATGCACCAGATGCAGGAGTTCCCTCAGCCTGGGAAAATGCATATTCTATCATGGACGGAGCTGGCTGGACCGGCCCCCATCGTGCACCTGCCGCATGCTGGCCCCCATCGTGCACCTACCGCATGCTGGCCCCCATCGTGCACCTGCCGCATGCTGGCCCCCATCCTGCACCTGCCGCATGCTGGCCCCCATCGTGCACCTGCCGCATGCTGGCCCCCATCCTGCACCTGCCGCATGCTGGCCCCCATCCTGCACCTGCCGCATGCTACATGTTGCATCGGCAGCTTCATTCAGCTGGCCGCACTCGTCTTTCAAGAACAAGTAGAGAGGGAGCCTGCAGGTCAGCCCCTTGGGATGAAAGCGCCTGAAGGGTTATGCAGGTCTCTGAACATACCGTCAGACTGCTGTCATGAAGCCTGCCACCTTTGTTGAGGTGGAAATGCCAACAGAGGTCTCTGTGTCTAGGCCTGTGGGTGGACTGTGCTCCACAGTGATATATGTGCACATGGTATATCGTCTCTACGTGCTGCGTTTAACTGGGAACCTAACAGGGGAACCGAAGTGGAAGAGCCGTATCTGGGGAATCCGTCCATCCAGCCATTTTCTATACCCTCTTATCCTACTGGGTCACGGGGGGTCCGGAGCCTGTCCCGGAAGCAATGGGCACGAGGCAGGGAACAACCCTGGACTGGGGGGCAGCCCATCGCAGGGCACACTCACACACCATTCACACACACAGACACACCTATGGGCAATTTAGGAACTCCAATCAGACTCAGCATGTCTTTGGACTGAGCACCCAGAGGAAACCCCACAATGACACACAAGGAGAACATGCAAACTCCACACACATGAGACCCATGCAGAGACTCGAACTCCAGGGCCAAGAGGAGCGAGGCAACAGTGCTAACCACTGCACCCCCATGCCGCCCCCGCTGGGGGAATCCACTCTGTTATATTCAGCTACCAAATCTTTCATACTCACAGCAAATTTCATATAGAAATTTAATTCACACGGGCTGAAGTTCATTTGTGTAGCTTAAATAGTTGTTCTGTGGATGATTCTGGTGAGTCATTTCTCACAGCACAGTTATGTATGTCGTTGGCTTGTGC
The DNA here is from genome assembly GCA_026784285.1 of Stomatorhinus walkeri. Taxonomy (NCBI): domain Eukaryota; kingdom Metazoa; phylum Chordata; class Actinopteri; order Osteoglossiformes; family Mormyridae; genus Stomatorhinus; species Stomatorhinus walkeri. The sequence continues at coordinate 9,792,033 of JAODUD010000040.1, read as the reverse complement.
GAAAGCAGTCCGCTAACTTTTCCATCCCAACGGAGCTTTTGATTTGCCCGCAGCAAGCCGATCCTCTGCTTTGTGATGGTGTAGGGATATATGCTAGCAGACGCAGCTCACGCCCCTCCGTGTCATAGTGTGTTAGAGTTTGACCTGGGGTGCGTGAAATCCACGGATTAGCTTTCGCCAAAAATCGGTACCGTCTCTTTAAAGAGAACGGAGCGAACAGGGAGCGGGAGGGAGACCCCAGAGGTGCAAAACAAGCTTGGCGTAAATTTCTTTTCCATTTCACCCAAAAACCACATCCGTTTTTCTTCTCTACTTTCTGGCTGCATGGTGGTGGTTTTTCCTGGTGCTCTTGATAACAGCAGACCTCTTTTCTCTCATCACTGTCACCAGCGTGATTCGGCTGTTGTTCGGAAGATTAAACTTCGATTATCGAACCAACACTGAACATCAATCATGATAACATTTAAACAACAGTACATTAATTACAAACGTGGACATCCTGCACAATATCGATCTTCCTTTCACACCTCCATTGATCTTATACAGCAAGGAAAAGCCGGTTTTGTTCCAAACGGTGCCGTAAAGGGGGGGAAACTTAGGATGTTTCCAAGGTTCGCTGAGAGATGGGGGCCCTGAAAGATTTAGTGTAGTTGGATGAGTCTGGGTTGGGGACCCAATATGAAGTGCTTTCATGGGGCCCAAAATATCTAGTGGCACCCCTGGATCCAAGTATGTGAGTTTTTATATTCATGATTTATGTATACAGGACATAGGAGGAGGGGCCTAAGGTGATTGACAGGTGACTTACACCAGTGTGTTGAGAACTGACCCACATGTTTTTTTGACCCAGAGAAGTGGCCCAGGCATCTGCCAGACTCGCTGTGACCCCCCCCTGCTCCTGTGGCCCCAGCTGCTGATATCCAAGATCAAGCCTTTTTTATATCACTTATGTTCTTTTATTGACACTATTATTCTTGAGTGCCACTTTTTATTGTAGGGATCAGAGAGTCATTTTCCTCTTTTCTCAATATTGACATCCTGGATTTTTCGATGCTCCCTGTAAAATGCATGTAAATCATTGTAAAGCCCTTTTGCAACTTGACAGACGGCGCCAGTGTAAACAAGGCTGCTTTGAGGTTTGTCTAAACATGAAAAAAGGTAATCTGACTTCTGACCGATTGGATTTATCATTCCCATACGGCCCTGTTTTGTTTGATGCAGACACTATGGGTGTTTATTAAGGGGCCTGCTGTTTTTGACAAGGTATTAAATGGTACACGCCAAGATTTAGGGCATGTCAGATGTGAGACGGAGGAGCGGTCGGTGTGAGTGGGCGATCGGCGTGAGCGGGCGGTCGGTGTGAGGGGGGGGTCGGCGTGAGAGGGTGGGCTGCGTGAGTGGGCGGTCGGCCTGAGAGGACGGATGGCGTGAGAGGGCAGGCTGCATGAGCGGGCGGTCGGCGTGAGAGGGCAGGCTGCGTGAGCGGGCGGGCTGCGTGAGCGGGCGGACGGCGTGAGAGGGCGGGCTGCGTGAGCGGGCGGACGGCGTGAGAGGGCGGGCTGCGTGAGTGGGCGGTCGGCCTGAGAGGGCGGATGGCGTGAG
>JAODUD010000040.1:9754018-9784185 GCA_026784285.1 Stomatorhinus walkeri | reverse complement strand
GTATCGGGAGGAAATTCATTGTGAACTCTTAAAGCACTTATGTAAGTCGCTCTGGCTAAGAGCGTCTGCCAAATGCTGTAAATGTAAATGTAATGTAATGTGAGAGCTCGAGATGCATATATTGCTTGTGACTTTTACTGTTTACTTGGCTAATTCATATTTGAGTGACAGTGGAGCCGTCTTTGAAACCAACATAAAACCAAGTTTTCATCTGAGCCAACAGCCTGAGAGATGACTTTGGGGGGAAGCTTTAGGTGCTCATCTGAAAGGCAGAAAAAACAGCAAGAAAGTGCTGAGCGTGGAGGTGGGTAGCCAGTGCTGAGGAAAGAGGAAAATCTTGCCGTTGGCCATCTTAGCTGTCAGGCATCACAACCCATCAGTCTGTCCATCAGCAGCCTTCATAGTCCGCCTCTGGAGGAAAAGGATTTTGCTATCTTGAGATGGTTATTTCAGGCAGACCGTTTCACGGTACCCACTGAATCGATAATTCCTTTTTGTCACCTCTTTTCAACCCAGTCAAATATTGAATGTTGATCTAATGTTAATGAGCAGAAACTCTTTGCTCAAGGGTAGGGCCTCCTCGCTTTACAGCCAGACACAGCCAAGAGAGGAAAGATCGGGGACGGATTGGTCAACCTCAGCCTTTCTAGACAGCTTTCTGAATGTTGCTGTGAGGACTTAATGTAAGTTACTTAGCATGCGCAAACAAGACAGCAAACACACACATGTAAACATAAGAAACACAGAAATCTTTAGTCAGCCAATGAGATGGGAAAGTGAGGGATGTGACCACAGAAGTCCCTGGTTGATGCACTAATGAATGAGGTTTAAAATACACTGTGGGAGCGTTTAATCCCAAGTAAAAGAACTTTTAGACATGCTGTGGGAATACACAGAGGATAATCCCAAATATCCATCAAGATGTCCTCCCTTCCAGATCCACCAGCATGGTTGGGTGCTGTCGCCTTCTGATATGAAAAAGGGTCCCATCTGACATACCCCCTGCTCCCCCAGGAGGGTCAGAATCGGGCCAAGCTGGTCTGCTATTCTTAATTACAGTCTGCGATTCAGGGCAGTGGGAACTCATTCAAGACTGCGCCCTCATCTTTTGCTGGAATCTCTAATAATCAACAAGGCATGTTAAAAGTGCAGGAATTGCCGGGTCAGCCAATCAGAGACCTCACAATGACCCTCAGTCAGTGCAGAGAGTAAATGCATTGCGAATTGTAATTCCAGATTCCCACGGCGCCGATTGGCTGGGCCCAAAACCTGGTTCACGAAGGAGCGCTCGGCTGTGCATTTTTAGATTCTACCGCTGCCCGCAAGAAGCTCCCAAACCCTCCCTGGATCACCCCAAGCTACTGGAACATGCCGGAATCTTCTCACAGTCTGTGTCTGCATTCCTTTGGTGGTGGAACGATCTGCAGATGGCCACGAATGCTTGTAGCCACAAACACACGCAACACACATAAAACGGGTGATAAATGTGGCCACATTCATATAAGAATGTTAAAAATGATGAGTGTGTCTGCTAGGCTCAGGACCCGAGTCACTGGGTATAAAAAGAATCGCTCATAAAACCCAAAGTTTGTCATCTCACACTTGCCGATCTACTACCAAGATAATAAGAACCTCAAGAGTCTCTCCACAGGTTCAGTCCCAGAAGAAAATCACTCCCAGCCGAGTGCCCCTCCCAGTTGAAAACAGACTGTGTTTTGCTTTCTTAACCAGTCGTTCCCATGAAGTTGATTGGATAACTGACATTCTTCCTTTCCTGTCTTCCTATATTTCCAGAGAGAAAATAAATAAACTGATTAAGATGCTTTATTTATTTGCCATTTGCACAAGTACAGGTATGTAGGATTTCTTTGGTTTTCACATGTTGCCACGTTGCTGTCCACGACAGACAGATGCGCGTTTATAGAGATGAGAGCAAGTTTTGGGCACAGCCAGCAAAAAGGAAGCCTGGAGGAGTTGAGGTTATGGGCTTTGATCGAGGAGCCGGCAATGATGCGTTTACTCAGTCAGCCAGAGGATTGGTACCGATAACCTTATGGACATGGGCACAGATAACTAGCTTGTGCCTCATTCGTTTCTTTTTGCTGAGTGAATCAGCACAGTCAGCCACATGGGTGCCTTGACTTCCGCCGTCTCTCCCACGCGGTTTCCACGCTCTGAGCATGCTCCTTAACCGCTGTTCTCATGTGTGACCGGAAGTTCACCTCGCTGCTTGTTTTTATGCTCAGACAAAATGCAGACTTCCTTCTGAATTGTGTATAGTTCCTCGTCCCAATGGGAAGGGACACACACACGCCATTTGACCTAGAAATTCCAGGGGTTATTTATGATCCGTCACCTTTGTTATCTTGTATCAGCCGCCTCTGAATTGTCTTCTGGCTTTTCCCATGCCAGTTCTTGAAATTGTATAAGTTGCTTTTCAGTCCCTCCGCAACGCCGATATGAATGGTAATAGTTTCACGTTTGCTTTATGTATCATAATACTGAATGTGAAGTGCTTTGGGGTGTCTGTGCTGGGAAGGGCACCACAAAAAAAATAAACTGAACTGAACCAAATCTTCCTTCACCTTGAGTCTGTTGCTGCCAGTTTCCCCAGTTCTATGCCAGTGAACGAGTTTGGTAAGCTTGGTGGATGAGTATAGCCAAGACTCAGTTACGTTATCCTGGGAAACACCTTTACCTTAGTAGAATGGGTGCTACAGCAGTTATTAGAATAGACCCGAGAGGATGTTAGCTTGGGGCAGGGCCGCAGTTGTGTCACTTAGCAAAATGACTAGCTGTAATTTTTCGGCTGCGAGATATCATTCCCAAAAGTGAAGAGAACTCTAAAATGTTTGTCACATTGTTGTTAGGCAAATAGTTAAATATGTTGCTCCGCTGTATGTAATTGTATAAGAATGAAGACGGACAGTCTCAGCCTGACCTGAACTATGCCATTTACTCATAGTGGTTGATGGGGTCTGTAGCCTTAAAAAGCATCATTAAATCACATACATTCACAATGTATGTATACAGCTGTATTAAATTGTAATGTCTAAACCTGCAACACATTCCGGTTTCTCAGTAAAGAAACCTGGTTCTATTTATATTTAAATATGTTCACATTATTTAGCCAAAAATATGAGGACACCAGCTTGTCAATGTCTCATTCCAAAACCAAAGCTATTAATATGAAGTTGGTTCACCTAGTGTTGCTATAATAGGCTCTACTCTTCTGGGAAGACTTTTCATTTGATGCTGGAACATTGCTGAGGGGATCTGCCGCCATTCAGGTTGGGTATTGATGTTGAGTGATCAGGCTGCTTTCTGTGAGCTTGTGTGGCTAACCACTAACATCAGCTGTTCACAGTTACTTTGCTTGTGGTTGACCAGGGCACTCTAACAGGGCAGATATCTGTGAGCTGGCTTGTTGGAAAGACGGTGTCCGATAATCGTGCCATGCTGAAGGTCACTAACCTCTTCATGACAACCACATTTTGCGGTGACTCTTTGCTGCTGTAACTGGCACAGCTATATGCTAAACTACACCTGTATTGGCAATGGGTGTGGCAAGCTTAATAATTTTCTCTATTTTACAGAGGTGTCCACAAACTTTTAGGCAAATATTGTGTACATTATTTCCAGCAGACAGACCTTGTACTGAACACCAAATTGATGGTCAAATATATACAAAATTCATGAATAATGGAAGAACCTTTAATAATGGCATAGAAACTTTCATTGGGTTATTTTATTACACTTATTGTAGTGTGTAATTTCAACTTTTATTAAAATGCTAAGAGCTGACTGAATACTGAAGCATGTTTTGGCGAACGACAAAAGGTGGCACAACTCGAGTAGCTACTCCATTTTCGGTTACTGAATATTACGGCGATATGTGACTTTAACCGGATCTTCACATTAAAACGCAGATTTACTTTAACCAGATGAAGTTCAGCATTTGCGGAAAATTTTCATAAATTTTCACAGAAATTTAGAATTTGACACGTTTAAACGATCCTTCTTTGGGTCTCTGGCTAAAAACAGTAGCCTCGGAGAGCGATAAGTAGTATGGTTTCCTGGGGCACATCGCCACCTAGTGAAACATTGGAATATTACAGATCATATTCACACCTATGCCCAGATATTATTGTAACCAACTTAATAAATTTCCCAAACACTGCGACGGACATTTGTGAGTTAAGATTTGTCCTAAATCTAGAGGCTTATATAAACAAAGTCTGCCCAAAGTGGTTTTTGAATGTTTTGACATATGTTTAGTATAATATTAGTATTATTATTTTACTATTCACAATTTTCATTTGAAATCCAGTTTAGTTTAAGTTAGTTTCAGTAAAGTTTATTTGTTTATGTTTTAATTAAGTTGCAGAGCTGACTTGCCTGATCCTTAGCGAATCCTGCACGAATACACAGTACAACTAGTACACGCACACTATGCAGTAATATACGCAAAATGAGAACAAGATTTCCAGATATCATTAACGGTCGTTGAAGATAAAGAACGTAACATTTGTTTTTATTTTATTTCAGTTAGTTAAAACATGTTCATTTCAGCAATTTAAGAGTTTGAATGTATGTTATGTTGTCCCACAAGCTAACAGCAGCAATGAGTAAAAGCTTTGAACTGACGTTGTTTTCAAGTTTGCCTTCGATTTTTCACCGTCATTTTCTGGAAGGCGCCAGGCTTGGCGCGGAGGGGGGGATGGGCTGGTCTGTGAGCCAGCACTACCTCTCAGCTCCTGGAATGAGGACCAGGATCCCCTGTTGACAGGACATGCCAGCGCACTCTTCACTGCGTCGTCAAAAAATACCTTTTGCATGCCAAAAAGTTATGCATACAGGCAGAAACCTGGACTGTTACCAGATTGAATTATTCATAGTGAACAAGGGGAAAGGAGAACAAGAAAAGGAGCAGCAATCAGGGTTGGGGGGTGGTTTTCACAGTAATAATCATTATCTGTTCCAATAGCACCCAGAACTGGAAGGTTGCCAGGGGCAACTTCCGATCCAGTAGCGTTGCCAGGACGAGCAACAAAGAACAGCCAGGCCTAAGCCTAGCAACAGGATGTTGTCATAGCAACAGTCTGGCTACAACAATGGGACAGCCACAGAAAATGGAGGGAATGAGGAACGAGCAGGAGAAATCTGAGGCATCAGGAGCCCCAGAATCTCCTGCCTGCCAAACTGCATTGTGTGCCTCTCAATCAACCTCCCATCTCAATGAGAGCATCAATCGGTTTGATCTCCCAGAGGCCCCCACGGTCCCCTAACCCGCACACATTTCTAAACTGTCAGCTAATGAAAGGCCAACAATCGCCATTAGGTGGCATTGTTGATCAGGGCTAGACCTGCATCCATGGGGACAAGTTGCCCAATCACAAGCTTTGCCCACACAAAGGCTGGACAGATGCCAACCAATCATAGATTATATTTTTAATTATTGTACTTTGAATGGAACCAAACCAAATTTTAAGATGGATTTTTATGACACCCTTTGTGCATCCTGAGGCCCATTAAGTCTCAAATAAAAGCTGTTGGATGGCTTTAGTAAAAATCTTGCGGTAAACGTGTATGGCTAATAATAATTATAACATTAATTAAACACCTGATAAGTACAAATAAAATTCACTAGGTCATACACGAGTCATGATTTTCAGCACAAGTTTTATTCTAAAACATAAAAAAACAAATGGTGAGTAAAGGCAACAAATAATATAACAAATAAAAAAGGACGAGTGCATCATTGTGTTGGGAAAAGGAAGACCTGAAGCAAATTCATTTTCACAGAGTACAGTTCTACAGAGGTGGCTAGATATACATTGTAGGACACAAAAAGACTGACAGCTCCGTCAGATTTCATACCTGAAAGGCCCCAGTAACGCTCTCCTCTTATGCCGTCACGTCATGACCCTCTGTGTCGCTCAGATCGACTGAGCAACCTCACGGAACACCCTGCCTATTCTCAAAGCTGCCCTTTCACGGCGCTGTAAGTCAGACAAACGACTGAAAGATTGTAGGTTCAAATCCCAAGTCGGGACTTGCTGTTGTGCTGTTGGATGTAACTTTTAACCCAAATCACATTAGTGGAAATTAACCTGTTACCTGTCTAACGTGACAAAAATGGTAAGCGAAGTAAATTCTGGATATGGAACAAGTAAAATACACATGCCAGAAGCACTGGGGCATTAATAAGGAACTATCAATAAACAGATGCAGGAAGAGACTCAATACAGTGGCATTTCTCGTACCTTCTGATAACCCGTGGCGTAATCGACATAATGGCACATGCTGCAGTCTGTCCTCAAGGCTTCGCCGCCCGCACGGAAAGAGCCGGAAGGCTGCTTTGCTAAGCCTGACGCGGAGCGCACAGAAAGGCTACGGCCTCCTTCAGAGACACTCGGAAAGGTGAACTTCGACCTGCGTGCGGTGGCCCCGTTCCTGAAGGGAACTTCGCTTCATTGGCTATACCTTTCTGCTGAGGACCTTGCATTCCACCCAGAAGGATTTAAAAAAAAGTTCATCCAGTCACAAAAAAATAACAGTAGAACTTAAAACGCAATGTACATAACCATACATTTTAAAATGGCCGGTTACACATATATAACGAACAGGAGTAAAATCTGGCACCTTAGCATCGGTTAATACCACCTGGCTCATTTTACAGCCTTCTGTTACCGCAGCAAAATATTACTACTATTATTATTAAGTACTACCACCACTAAAACTAATACTACAAATACTACTACTACTATACTACTGCTAATATAACTACTACTACTAATAATAACAACATACCTCCCTGGGGTTCTAAGCACATGTAGCAGACAGGACCGCACTAGCTTTAGAGAGAATTGCAGGTGGCCCCGCATTTACATACTGGGTTTGAGGTTAAGACACGTTCTACGTTTCCCCTCTTCTACCGACCAGCTCACGGAGCTCCCCCCCCCCCCCCCACAGGCTGGGGCTCTCCTTTGACTTAATATACCATCTCCCGACCCCCGCCCTACCTCTTGCCCCTGACTGGAGGGAAAGTAAGTGAAATGCGAAAGGCAAGAAAGAGTACAGAGCCATAAAGCGGATGCCCTTCCTCAGATATCCCACCAGTCAGCTCCGCCGGCTCTGGCCTGATGCGGGCCAAGGGGGGGGACACGGGGGGTGGGGGACACGGGGGGGGGGGCTGTAGCCTTTCACGCATTCTTGGCCGTCAGCTTTCAGAGCCGGGCTCACTCACATGCTGACGCCAGTGTAGCGACGCGCGTCGCCCCAGGACCCGAGCGACTCTGATGCTCAGTTGTACCCAGATAAAACCTCCTAGATGAACAGCTTCAAACTCTTCTGTGTGGCGAACGGTCACATGAAACCCCCCTTTCCAAAGACTCGACTAAGACACAAGGGACACCACTGTCAACATAACACAGGACTGAGACGGCAAGACCTCTTTACTGGTGTTACGCAAACCAAAAACGCTAGTAACGTCTACGCCATGCTTCTCTTAAAGAGGACGGGACTAAAAGAGTTCTCAACTTCACTTGACTCTTCCTTTAAAACAAATTAAACAGCATATGGCAGGAAACAGTACAGTATAAAATAGGAAATAATGCAATCTCAAGTGTTTTTGTCTTTTTGTTATTTTTTTAAAATGATGGGCATTTTATTTCTGTGGGTCCTTGTGGGTTTGAGGACAGAGGATGGAGAATAAGTGGTTGCGTGAAGGATGGAGGGATGGGGGGGGGGAGGGGTGGAATTCCAGCAGGGAACTTCCTGGATGATGCACCTCGGGGGTGTGGGTGTGGCCTCTCTGTGTGGTCCCTCCTTCCTGGCGATCACCTCCCCCAGCCAGTCGACAGGTCGCTTTAACCCAGACTAGTAATGTTGGCCCGTCCACCAGGTGGCGCCACAATGCGCTGTGTAGTGCGCCGGGGCACGTTGTCATCAATCTGGGCTCCTAGAGCACATGAAAATAGGTCATATAAATGGGAGGGGGGACTCAAGTGTTTTGTTAATAAAAAGGGGCGATTTAGAAAAAAAATTACATACAGATCATACTTTTTATAGTCTTAATGGCACGTGTATCATCACATAGACTGACAGGGAGGTTTATACCCACCTGACAGGCTGAAGCCAGACTGGTGCAGGTTCCTGACGGGCTGTGCTGGGTGTTTGGCCGGTGACGACTTGGCGGACGAAGCGGGGGTGATGGTCTTGGGGGTGGCGGTGACCTCACACACGGGCCCATCATAGAGACCCCGTGGAACCCCTCGTAAGTTGGCCAGCTGGGGAAAATACAGGTATTACATCACTTCCTGTGCAGGTCCGTTTCACCACCTCAGTGGATGCCACAATATAGTAACTAAGGAAAAATATGGACACAAAACAGAAAATAACTTATAAATGCAGAATTTCTGAAAACTAGAGATCAAACACAGCTCTAAGTCCCTCATGGTCTCACATGAACATGTACAGAATCCTACCAACATTGTGGATGAGAAGGAATCCCAGACAGACATACCTACAAAGGTGTATGACATCTACACGTGCATGCATGTGTATGCAGACGCACACTCACCCTGCTGCGCGCCTTTATCCGCTTGTACACATAGTCGGGGAAGGGCTTGCGGCTCACGTAGCGTCCCGACCCTTCAGTGGTGTGCAGGTTCCCGTCCTCCAGCACGATCTTGCCCTGGCTGATGACCACCAGGGGGCCGCCGCGTACCTCTGTGCCCTCGAAGATGTTATACTCCACAGCCTGCAGGGGGCGACATACAGGAGATGCACCTGGGTTGAGGAAGGAAGGCAGGAATCTTAAAGGCTGCATATTCCACAGCATGTGTTCTGTAGGTGCCACACAAACGTGCTAACGGCTAAAACGTTTATCGAACTGCGACACTGACAGTCTTCATCCACTTCCTAGTTTTCTCTTTTCTTTCTGCACAGAAACGGGCCGCGTCCACATCGCCAGTGGTCTTGGCAGTGCTCGCCTGCAGCACTTGGTGGAAATTTGCCCCTAAGAGAGTCCGAACAAGTAACTGCGATTCAGGATGGCATCTGCAGAAAATCAAAGTTGGTCGTCATGGACACAGGCGTCCGTCGACACAAGCAAACAGAACTGACAAAGGCGTCTGGAGGCCACACAAAATCAAGGGTGGAGGGCTGGTCCAGTCACGAGGGAGAACGGGGGCTGATGTGGCTGGAGTCCGGCCGTGCGGCGACCCGGCACGGGCGTCAGCATGTGACAAGGGCCCCTCGGCAGAGAACAAGGGGCTTCTGTTCCGCCCCGAGTGGCAGAGTGAAAAACTGCGAGTGGCAGGATATGAGGTAAAACTCGAGCACTGTGCTTAACCGTGTGCTCCTCCTTCAAGGGTCCCCGAGGGCCACCCCCAAGCCCGGCCACCAGCCAATGGGGTGTCAACTGAGTGCGCCATGTGATTAATCACATTAATCCAAATTTATGAAACCAACATCTATTTGTGTACACCACTCATTATTTCAATCAATCAGTCATTACTTGGTCATTAATGAATTATTAAATTAATTATTGCTTAGCAAAGAAATTAAAGGGGTGATTTAGCAGAATTAATGGACAAATAAGCCAGATGTTATATTGGCACAAATGCACAAGTAATTAGATTTTTGTATTAGATTTTTTAGTGTTTAATGTTAATCACTGATGTTGGCTGATGACAGATCTGAGTGAAATCAAGAAGTTCTCAGGTTGGATACAGTTGGGGTAACAGATTAGGTAACGGAAAGAAGGGTTCAGATGTCTAACGTCAAACCTCAGGAAGACGCACCAACTCAGATCTTACACTAAGTGTGACAGCTTTGTAATCAAGGATCGAGATGCGAGGCTCTTTTTCTTGGAAAGAATGAAGCTGATAAGTAAAGTTGCATCATAAATATGAATCTACACGATCAGACCGCGATTCCAGGAATGTAAGCAGCGCAACAGCATGTCACATGACCAAAGCGGCGTGCCACGTGACCAAAATGGCGTGCCACGTGACCAAAACGGCGTGCCACGTGACCACAGCGGCGTGCCACGTGACCACAGCGGCCAGCCACGTGACCAAAACGGCGTGCCACGTAACTACAGCGGCGTGCCACGTGACCAAAACGGCGTGCCACGTAACTACAGCGGCGTGCCACGTGACCACAGCGGCGTGCCACATGACCACAGCGGCGTGCCACGTGACCAAAACGGCGCGCCACGTAACTACAGCGGCGTGCCACGTGACCAAAACGGCGTGCCACGTAACTACAGCGGCGTGCTACATAACCTCTGAACCCGCTCACCAGGTTGTGGCTCTTGGCAGAGATGATCTTGGTGATATCTGGGTCCCAGAGCACCAGGTCTGCATCGGAGCCCACGGCAATGCGGCCCTTGCGCGGGTATAGATTAAAGATCTTGGCAGCGTTGGTGCTGGTCACAGCCACAAACTGGTTCTCGTCCATCTTCCCTGTCACCTAAGAAGGTGGGGATGGGACAAGATGTCTGAGTGGACGGCGGAAATCACGCCTCTCTGTCGCTGCCTGTGGGTAAAGCCAGCAGGGGGCGGTGGGGAGCACGTGCGGTAGCCTTACCACACACTTGTCCCAGACCAGGGACATCCGCTCCTCTGTGCCGTTGGTGCCCTCTGGGATGAGGGTGAAGTCGTCCTTCCCCACAGCACGCTGGGCGGTGCTGAAAGTGCAGTGAGCGCTGCCTGTCACCTGCAGGTCACCGCTGGGGAGGGGAAGAGGCTCTGGAAAATCACCTTCTCGAGCAATTAGGTGATATCGTCACAAGGAAAACAGCCAAAGAATCAAGAATACAAAGAACTGAATATTTAAACAGAGTCACAGAATCAAAGCTTGGAATTTCAGGGTACACAGCAGAGACCGTCTGTCTGAGGCAGACTGATGTTTTGCTACAAAATCCCAAAATACACACAGAAAAAGCGTACAGGATGGATGTGTTATTCAAAAATATTTCCATTTGTCTCGAACCAGAGAGACTTTCTGGTATTCATCAAGAGAAAAAGGGTGCATATTAATCTAGCAGCGTCCACATCAGCTAGGTTTCCCGTGTGGTTGTGGCGTTATTGCTTTTGTGGTCAGCACAGACAAAATCTCCACGCATTCCGCTTGATTTGTTTGCTTCTAAGGTTCCTCAGCAATACTGTTAATGGCTCTGTCATGGCAATAAAGCATTATTGAATTTAAATGTAATGAAAGGAAGAAAGAGTGTGGGGGGGTGAGGCTGGTGAGAGAGAAAAGGAAAGAAGACACAAAGGCAGTGGAGGCAGGAGGAAACAAAAACATGCAGGAATGGAAGGATGAGAGGCAACTTTTTTCAGCGGACTGATGAATAAAATACGAGTGGTTTGAAAACTGTGGTGGATAAACAGGTGCCGAAGCCCCGCCCACCTGTGAAGCCCCGCCCACCAGTGACGCCCCGCCCACCAGTGACGCCCCATCCATTAGCCAACAGCCTATCCATGTGATTCTCTTACCAGGAGAGCAGCGAGTTCAGGTAGTCGGGCGTGGTTGGGTCGGGGCTGAGGGGCGGTGACGTGATAAAGGCGGCAGCCTTGGCCCAATTCTTGCTCCAGTAGTGGGAGCCGTCCGTGCCCAGGCTTGCGGAGATGGGCTCCCCGTACACCACGGTACCTGGGGGTTGGGGGGGTGTTGCAGTGGTGGACCAATCACTGGCCTGCAGGGTGTGGAAGTGGCAGTGTGCTGGCGAGAATGCAGAAAGGCTGCGGATTGGTCAGGGTGGCTCACCTTTCTTTCTGGCCAGGGCGATGACATCAGCAGCACTCTTGCTCATCACCTTGGTGATATAGAGGGGGCAGTTGGTCTGATTGGCCACCGTGATCGAGCGGTTGACCGCCTCTGCCTCCACCTGGGAGACGGACAGATACAAGGGGAGGGACAGAGAGAGAGAGGGAGAGAGAGAGGGAGAGAGAGCGAGCGAGAGAGGTAGAGAGAGAGGGAGAACGAGAGAAATCACACCTATGTTCTGGTGCCAGGATTAACAATGAGAGAAAGCAGGGCAGAGCATGTGGCTCAGAGCATGTGGCTCAGTAACGACCAGCCCCAAAGTCTTTACAGTGTAAATATAAAAGTGGGTGTCGCTTTAGTGAGGTAGGTGTGGCTTTGTTGATGTGGGTGTGGCCATACCTCCTCAGGGCGGCTCAGCACGTGACCCTCAGGCCCAGTAATGCCAAGTTCCAGGATCCTGCGCTGCTCCTATGGGTGGAAATACCGGATGAAACGGGGAGGGAGAAGGGCAGGAGGCAATGAAACGCAGGAAGGTGGCGAGCGGAGAGGCGCCGAGTTAAAGCTCACCTCGGCCACGATGTCTCCGTTCTCGGCGTGCACCTGCGCGATGGCCCCCAGGTCCCGGATCACACTGAAGACCTCGTAGATCTGCAGCAAGCGGGCGGCAGGAAGCCAGGCAGAAAATGGACGGTCTGGTCATAAAGCACAGCATTCACCGTTCACAATTATCAGTATATGTCCAAGGCGATATAAAAGGAAAGATCTTAGTGTTGGGATTATGGGCCTGGCTCCTGACCCCAAGAGTACAACCAGTCCACCAGCGTGGGGATTTGGACCAGTGACATTTTAGCCATGGGCCCAGAGACCAAACCTGCAGAGCTGGTCAAAAAAATATGGCCTACTTAGAAAAGTTGGTCAAAAGTATGGTTCAGTTAGAAGAAATGGTCAGAAAACGCTGTGCAGTTAGATGAGCTGGTCTGGAACCCTGATCCTCATCAAACCCTGACGCAGCTACAGTTTCCACGCTTTCCAGAGAGGGCTGCAGAAGCAGGAAGATCTGGCGGAGTCTGGGCCAGCAGCTTGTAAGAGAGACCCCATGCAGCTGGGTTTCCCTCGCCATGGCAACGCCGCACGGACACGGATCAGCATGGCGCCCAGCTGCTGCGGCCCACCAGGGGAAACGGGAAGTCCTCTGGTGCTCGGAACAAGCGGCCTTTTGTTGTGGCCCGGTCGCTGTTCGCAGCCGCATGGAAAACTGATTATGATTCTCTCATAAACAACCATTAGCAGATAGATGCATGCAGCAGATGGAGAAACTATCAGGCCTGCATGCTGTGAACAAGCAGCCCAGGGAGACTAAACCCCAGAATGAAGGTGCTGCTTCATCAAGGACTGTTGCCTTTAGACCCAGATTCCTACACTGAAATAACTGTAGGAACGTGTGAAATTGTGAACTGTGGTACGGGAGCAGAGCAGCGGGATGTGTGAGACCCCATTCACTGGGCCTGGGAGTTCCTTTGGGGTTAGCGCTCGAGCATCCAGACAGCGCGCGGTAAACTGATACCCGGCATCCTGAAACTTAGGAAATATCTGATCTTTCTTCACCGCAAGGAAACACGACCACTGCCAAAAATTTCTCTTTGCGCTTCTGAAAGCCCTACCTGGGAATCGGTCAGCTGAAACACATCTTTATAGGCCAGGTACACCAGGAAGGAGTTGACACCTAAAGACAGACACGGGGTTAAGTAATGTAGCTCAAAGCAGTCGCATTTATAGAGGTACGCAGAAAGGTGAGGATATGAAAATGGCAGTGGATCTGCCCACCGTAGACACCGGAGACTTGTATAAGGCACCATTAAGGGGTGACACCATTAAGTCTACATGAGCCGTCAGTTTAACGAACCTCAGCAAAGGGAAGAAATCCAATGTCCTGCTCAATGTAACTCTGACAGTTGCTAATAAATGTCAAGTTCCCAGAACTGCTCCAGGGACGCCTGATAAATGGCTTAACCCTGCACTCAGAAACCTAGCTTCACTCTCAGCCGTAAATATGTGTGTGTATGTGTGTGTCTCAAGGCCGGCACGCTGTCACATAGTAAAAGCACAGGTCTGAACCCCCCACCTCGCCGAAATTTGTCTCTGGGACAAATGTACACAAACACAAATGTACTTGTGCATGGCAGTATAAAGCATTATGTCAGTTCAAAAATTCAATCGCAGCTGCGCACGAGCCTCGACCGCCGCGTGCGTCCCGGTGTAGAGACTGGGTGTACCGTGCTCTTTGACCAGTGTCTCCAACTCCTCCTGCACGCCGTTGTGCCAGTCGGTGATGTCCACGTGCAGAGAGTAGTCGCAACATGCCTTGCTGTCCGCCCAGTTCCTCCACTGCTCGAAGGCCCCCACCACACTGGAGCCAGGCTCGGGGACCACGTGGTCAACTGCTCGCCCGAGGAGGAGAATCAGTCAGTCATCTTTCAAGTCATTCTTCAATAAATACATCAACTGACAAACAATTTATCAATTCAGTATATGTGAATCAGACATCAATAATCAATCACCGATATAACCACCAATCACTGACTAATAATCACTCCTTACTAAAATCATGATCTACCATCGTGGTGATGTTACTGCAGGAGCCTCTATAAACTCGGTGAGGACATGACACTGTGCCCTTTGGTATTCAGCAGGGCACACCTGTTTTTCTGCAGAAAAATGAAACAGATGAGATGAACCGCGCCGACTCGGCCCTGCCCGCCATCTGCCGCACATGTTCCAGATGCCTGGAATAGCCGGTGTCCAAAAAAGGGCCTAGGCAGGCCTGATCAGCTGCTGTCAGCAGCCTGGCCCATCCCCGGCATGGAGGATAGGCGGCAAGCGGGACAAAGGAGCCGGGAAAGCAGAGGAGCAGAAGCCTGAGAGCTTCCAGCTGATGGTTCGGCCCAGCAGACTTGCCACATGGTCGCTCCCTTCTACCGATCTGTCTCTAATCGCTTGCGGCGACTTGCTCCGAAGCCCATTCTGCGTTTAATGCCACCTTGGGTCACATGGGAAATCAGTCTGACAGAGACGTGACTTTAATTAAAGAGTCCAATTATACCACAGTATCCCGTTTCCCTATTATGATTAACTGACATTTCATATACGCATTTTCATCGATAAAAATGTAATCTGTTTACTGTATCACCATTTTAATGGACATACAGACTTATCTGTCTTTTAAGTAATTTAAGTTTAATTTAATTTTATTTTTTTTTTGCAGGATGAATTCATGGAAGAAAAGGTTAAAGGTTTAAATCCAAGAAAGGTCACATGTCTTGTGTCCTTAGGCACTCCATCACGATTATTCTACTAAAACATCTACCATAAAATGTATGCAAGACGGCAGGTTAGCCAGTAAGTGCAAACATGTCTAAACAAATGGGTCAAATTTATGTGCTGTATTTAAAGAAAGGTCACGAAGAAGAAAAAAATACATAGATTATGCTGGCTGTCACTACTAAAAATGATTAAAAACGCATTCATATGTAAGAAATGGTTTATAGCCAGGAACTTTAAAGGCTGCTAGCAATGTAACATTTCACCATTGGATAAAAAAACTGCAAAGTTCAACTTTGCAGACAAAATTACAGGAAAAAGTGAGTGACGGTAGACAGATGGCCGCTACGTCAATAACACACGTTGGACAAAAATGTCAGTTACAACCCTATAATTGAAGCGTGTATTTGTATCAGTGATTCTGAGGAGGTTAGTGTAAACAGAATGACATCATCAGGCTCCACAGGTCTGCTAGGGCTAAGGCGGTGGACACAGGTAGCGGTAAAGCTAATTCCGGCTGAGGAGAGGCCACCGCAGGCCTTCAGCCAGGGAAACAATGCATGCCTGCTTTCCCCAAACAGGCTGACTTCTCCAAAGCCTGTATATCTAGGACAACAATTAGATAACAGCTACCTGAGAAACATCCGAGGTTTTCCAACTATGTCTTGTATTTTTCAACAGAATTCGATAAAAGGTAAACCATCAGTTAGTGTTCTTTGGCGTCTGCAAAAGAATCGACGTATAATCCGTAAGAGCGTTTAGGCATGCACCTCATCTGTGAGCCTGTTACTGGGCAACATCAACTCACATGCTAGCAAGGCCAACGCTTAACGAGACATTCTGTTTCCGTGGCAACCTCCCGTCGAACACAACAACGCACGCCGTTCTGCAGCCACCGATTTGCTGCCAATCCCGTGGCTTCGGTCAACGGCGCGAACTGAAGCCAGGGGGCTCTAAAAGAAGCCATAGCAGAGCGAGGGAGGAACTTAGAAGATGGTTGCCGAATTCCTACACTCCACCCCTTGAGAATGCTGCAAGGTCACTTAACTGATTATTTTATTTTAATGAATGTGTTTGGCTTATTTGTGGACCAGAAAATCTGTCCAGACCTGCTTATTCACGGACCTTGCCCTGACCACCAAAACGGTCTGTTAACCCTACAATGTGCCGTTTACCCTCTTCCGGAGTGGCGGGGCTACTGTTGGGCGAGTCACGTACTGATCATGGTGGTTCCACCGGCCAGGGCGGCTCGAGTGCCTTGGTAGAAGTCGTCGGCAGCAGACATGCCCCGGTCGGGCATCTGGAAGCGAGTGTGGACGTCGATGCCCCCCGGTATGAGCATGCGGCCATGGGCATCGATGATCTTCACGCCACCGGGGACAATCAGGTTCTCGCCAATTTGCCTGATGGACAGCGACAAAGGAGAGGAAACCATCAACATTTAATTTGATTTCTAATGATACGTCACTTTTTCTAAAGTTACTAGTTTGCTGAAGAGGTCCAGTTTGTCAAAGAAAATGACCCAGGCTACAGTAAAAGGTCTGATTTAATCTACCAAAGGAATTACTAAGATTATTAAGGAATTACACAAGATCAGAAGAGACTTACTTGATAACCCCATCCTCCATGTAGATGTCAGCATGGAAAGACTGGTCATCGTTCACGATTTTGCCACCTTTGATCAGAAGTCGATCGCTCTAGTGAAGAGACAAGAGATGCCAGTTAATTCATCCTCCTGTTGTTTATGCTACTGATTCACACACAATACATTGTTTTTGCCAAAACAAATATTTTGCCTCTCACTGGTACAACAGTATGTCACCTTCTGGGATTTGAATCTAAAACCTTGTGGTATCTGCTACTTGGTGGCAGCATTGCCTGATTTAAACTACAGCCTTCCTGGAAAAAAAAAAAAAAAAAAACTCTGCCCTTAAAATCCAATGAAAGCATCACCACAGTGATTATGTTGAGCTTATTGGCTACATGTCTTTATAACAAGGTCTCACCCACAGCAGAGTGAAATGAAGTCCAGACACTTTCACAAGGCCAAATGAAGTCAGCGTATGAGACCAGCTGCTGCATTTGGCAAAATTACACTGCCTGACACATTTTTTTTTTTTTGGTCAAAACTCTCAATGGAGCTGTTTGTGCAGTAGAACATCCTGGAAGGAGAAACTGAGGACCTTTCTCCCCAGAGCCAGAACAGTCCTGCAGCAATGCCTTATGGCTGTTTTTTGGGCACACACCCAGTTTCAGGCATTCTCTCTCCACAGACACCAAATTAAAAAAAAAAGGTGTGTGTATGTGTGTGGGGGAGGGAATCCCCGGCATGAACTGCTTGTTAGATCAACATTATCCCCGTTCCAGTGGCTCACCCGCCCCCCCCATTTCAGCTGCTGTGTGACAGCCAAGAAGCTCAGCACCTCATGTCAACAAGAGTCAACTGCGAAGGGATGCCATCGAGCGAGGGAAGGGGAGCCAGCGCGTGCCAGTGACATCACAGTGCGCTGTGGGGGCGGGGTTAGACAGCACAGACATTTCTTATAACTTAGAGCAGCAATAGATGGGGTTAGAGGTGATTTCTGCATTAGCTAAACAAGTCTAGTTATAGCCATGGATTGCTGCGCTAAAAGAAATCACATAAAATCTGTCATCAATAATCAGTCCAAATCCTTCAATTTGAATGAGGCTTCAGGAGAAGTAGCCACACAGAAATGTTCTATAGATGGATAGATGGCTGGATGGAAGGATGGATGGGAGGTGTCAGCAGATTTAGCAACCTACCCATTTCCATACATCTATTTCTGTGCTTGATTGTCCTATGCTGGGCCTACACATTCCATTGGAACTAAACACAACATGATACTATATTTAAAACGTCTTTGCCAAAAACATCACATCAGTTGCACTAATAATGACACACAGCGGAGACCCACCTTGGCAAGATCACAAGGTGACACTTTACATGAACCGTACGTTCATGATGCATTCATTATCCATCCATTGAACATTCAGAACCCCCTTCATGCATGTATAATGCATTCATAGGACTTGAAAGCATAAAGTAAGTATACACTATATGGACATGAGTATTAGGACACTTGGCCATTACACCCACAGGGACTTTTATGACATCCCACTCTAGACCCATAGGCATCAATATGGAGCTGGCCCCCCCCTTGTAGCTACAGCCGCTGCCACTCTTCTGGGAAGGCTTTCCACAAGACTTTGGATTGTGTCTGTGGGACTTTTTTGTGCATCCATCATGAAGAGAATTTATGAGGTCAGGCACTGATGTTGTACACGAAGCCCTAGTTCACAATTCTCCATTCCAGTTCATCCCAAAACGTTTTTGATGGGGTTGAGGTCAGGGCTCTGTGCGAGCCAGTCGAGTTCTTCCACACCAAATTCACCCAGCCATGTCTTTATGAACCTTGCCTTATGCACTGTGGCCCAGTCATGCTGGAACAGAAATGGACCTCCTCCAAACCGGGAAGCATAGAACTGTCCAGAATGCCTTCATATGCATATATAGGTGCAATGGCCAAGTGTCCCAATATTTTTGTCCATATAGTCTACCTTAATATGTCTTAAAGTGCTGTATTCATAATACTTTCAATGAACAAGCTGCAATTTACATTAATATTAAACATTATAATCGTATAATAAAGGGTATGAATTTAAATCTAGGGAGAAAACTCCTATGCCACACTTTTCTCATTCGACATTTTATCTGTCCAGATATCCATGGCAGTGCACTGCATTATGGTGGGATTCAAAGTCCCATCAATGACAAGCGAATAAGCATTTTCATGTGTATGTGTGAGAGAGAATCGTTCAGCTGAATTTATTGAACTAAGTAAACAAGTTTGACTCAGAAATTAAATGTTTTCCTAAGGTCCAAGTCTGTGCTGTCTAATTAATTACTAACAAATTACCAAAGACATATGGTTTTATGATTTTCTCATTGATTGCAATCATTTTTGCATTCACACGAGAGAGAGAAATAGCACAGTTTCTGTGTTTATCTTGTAAACTATTTAGGAATTATGATGTCGTCACCATCTTGGTTACCATGGAAAGCCCAGTGAAAAATGCTGGTTACCATGGAAATCTTCTCAACTCGCCTTTATCCTGTTATTCCTTCAGTTAGTCTATCAGTGAATTAATCAGAGCAGCATGGGCCCGGGCAGATCGTGCAGCTGTAGATGGGGAACGCTCCTTCTCCATCTGACTGGCTTCGTCCATCCAGCTGGCTTATATGAATCTGCCACCAGTGCTGTTTGCAAATTACTGTAATGGCATATTTTCCTGCCTATTACCAGCTTCCCTAATTTCTGTACCGACACATGGACCTAAATACTGGGGGTTCCCATCAGCTGATGGGCCCCCAGAGGTCAATTAAGAGTCATTATGTTTCCACATATATTACTGAGCATATAAAAACACTGCAATACTATCAATTCCTGAGTGAACTGGTACCCTTCTGTCACTATATTATACATCACATATGATGGATATCATGTTTCTATCTGTCTGTCTGTCTGTCGTCTCTCATATATGTATAATTTATATACATATATATATCATGTGCAACGTGACAAGTAACCCTTGTGATTTTCAAAGGCTTACAGCATCTAGTCACTTAATTATTTACACTGAGCACTTCTCTCCAGGATACAACATCTGCGATTTGAGCCTTTCGGTCCTGGGAAGTGGGATCTAAACGGGAAGCTTTTAGACGGGGATGGGGGGTGGGGGGTGGTCATTTCCTCGACGCTGAAATGTGACCCCGCCCCCACAGCGCACACGGACAGGGATAAAATCAGCGCTGCTGTTGAGGCGGCAGATGGAAATGCTGATGAAATTCTGGGCTGTTTATTTCCAGCAAAACGCTGCTTTGGGACAGGGCGGGAATCGGAGTGATTACACTTGGCCAGCGCGCTGTGCGAAGCTATTATTAGGGAGGGAGGCAATGTCAAAAAAATGTGATTCCTCTAAACTGTCCTCGTGCAGCCTGCGAAGGTGGGGGTTAGGCTTTACCTCAGCTACCATGTGTCAGTGACAGCTCCTCTCTGAGGCCGACCAAAGAGCTACTGTGGTGCTCCCTGCATGACCGATAGTGTGTGCGAGAACAGAACACGCCCAGCCCAGGTCATGCTTTTAGGACATCGCGTGAGCGTTGTTGCTGAGTCTGCTACCGATCTGGAAATGACTGGACTTGAGTGGAAATAAAGGAGAAATATTGTCAACAGTCGACTGAAAGCTTCTCAGTATAATTATATGTATTATGATCCTAAATGGAATTGAATTTTTGAGTGAAATGTGGTAAATATCCTGTAAGTAGGTCAGGTTAATCATTTCCTGTACTAACATTGGTTTATTTTTAGCATGGGGAAAAGCATGCAGAATCCCCGCAGAATGTCATTCAGGAAGCACTGGACATCATTTCAGAAGGACAGCACAGCAGCTTCCTTCAGCTCAGCCATAATGCAATATTTTCCTCAAACAAAGGCTTGAAAATTGACTCCAGGAAATGCTCAAGTGTGGAGATGCAATTTCCTTTATTTTAAAAGTTATACATTCACTGAGGGAAAAAAAAACACACACACACACACACAATTCCCTCATGTCGCTTACTGAGTCAGGGCTTTGATCCAAACCAGGCAGCACATCACCCCGGACTGGACTGATGCCCTGTCACTGAAGTCAGAAAGTGTCACGTCAGCTCAATAGAAGTTCCCCCCCGAGCTTCTGACCTGGTTACTCAGTTTGATTCCTTGGGAACCAGTCAAACCGAAGCTCCTTCTGATGAAAACAAAGAACCAGTCCTGGAGGATTCCTCGGTTATACGAGGCACCTTGAGTTCAGCGGTAATGCTGGAGATGAGAATGACATCACCCTCGACATCATATTCATAACTGGCGTAATATAAGGCAGGCATAGCGGGAGTACTTGCTATGGATTTTATTTCAGGTCTCTCTGCAGGGATGTGGCTAGGAGAACTGGCAAAATTAGACCTTCCGAAAACATCACAGAAACCAGCCACAAATCCTTAAAGCCCACCCCATCTCCAAATTCTCATTCCAGACCCATTCCGGCCAGCTAAAGTCTTCCGGAGACATCTCCAATTGCTAATTCCAGTCAGACTGTGAACATGTCCTTTGTGCTTGGGTCAGTGCATGACCCAGGCACGACTGGCAAAGGCCGGATCTCACCCCTTCAATAACTGGCCACAAAACATGAAGCGGGAGGTGCATGCAGAGAGAGCGAATCCTTTCCTTCCAATGCGACATTACATTGGTGGAAATTCTGAGGAGCCCATCACGGCGCCAGCCCCCAGCATAATGAAGGTATGTGAAGGGAGCTGCCATCCTTCCTCACACAGACATTTTTAATCTGACAACTGCAAACAAATCGGACCGAGGGCTGTAAGTTCACTCAGGAGTCCTAATGACACAATGAGGGCCTTCTGTGCGCTTACACACATCATATATACGTCTCTCTGTGACTAGCACGCTCCGACTACTTCAAAGGTCATTATTAGTAAGTACACAAAGGGTGGTTTTTGCTGTTATAATAATAGAAACAGAAATCACCCTTGCTGTTAATTTCCCCCTGCAAAAAGCATACGGAATATGATACAGTAAAATTATAAAAAGCACGTGTACAAATATAAAGGTCACTACGTAATGTGACCTGTTGTTATTACAAAGGAATTAAGATCCTTGACTGTTTAAGTTATTGTAGTAGAAGTGTACATTTTTACAGTTTTTAGTTCACCATTGTAGGGATTTCCTCCATGCAGAGTGAATAATAAGCAAAGGCAGAGATCCGTGCTATGCGGAGGGTATAAGGATGGGAGGAAGGCTCACACATGAGGAAAAAGGGGGGCGACAGCTGTCTCTGAAAATCCCCCCACCCTGATCTGGGTGTCTGCAGGCCGCTCTGCGCGGAAAAGCAGCGTCTGAAGGCCGGCCGGCGTTTCATGCATGCGGCATGAGCTCATTTCCAAAAGCAGCCACGTCGATGACTTTACCCCGTTTGCTGTATCGCGCCCGCAACGAGCAGATGGAGGGAGGAGACGCTCCGTAGTAAAGGGTAAATATTATTTAGGAAGGCTGCGTTTCAAGGGAGAAAAAGATAAGCGAGAGTGAGTATGTTTCCTTTCCTACCGTCAGCCCAACGC
This sequence comes from Stomatorhinus walkeri, assembly GCA_026784285.1. Taxonomy (NCBI): domain Eukaryota; kingdom Metazoa; phylum Chordata; class Actinopteri; order Osteoglossiformes; family Mormyridae; genus Stomatorhinus; species Stomatorhinus walkeri. Next base: position 9,761,897 of record JAODUD010000040.1, on the reverse strand, counting down.
TCCCGGTTTTAAGCGACGGCAGCTTCCATCAACTTTCTCTGTTATGTAAATCGTCTCAAATCGCCATTGCGGCTCATCCGCCCCCCCGCCGGCAATTTTCAGAAAATAGCGAATGACAATTGCAAGCGACATCGCCACTGCATTCACGCCAAAAAGCGGACTGATCGGAATGAATATGAATCGCAGTACATCGGCAGTAGGTGGAGGGTGACGGACAGCCGGCACAAAAGAGGGGCGACCCCGCCACATGGGCGCCCCCGCTACATGGGCGCCCGCATCTCCTGTCTCAGCCCACAGCAGACGCGACCCTCCCCATCCAACCCAAAGGAGATGCCCGTCTTCCAAAAAAATAATAATACTTTCAGCTTTCATAGAAATTTATTTTTAATTTTTCTACGCAATAAAATTATAATTCAATTCGATACGACAATATCAATCACAAAAAAAATCGCATTGATGACCGGGGTCACTCCCAGACTTGGGTCAATGACAACATCTTTGCGATCCATATCCGCAACACTAGGAGAATGCGTTATGTTTTGCGCCATATCGTGCCAAAACTGCACGCATCCCACATCCATTTGCATTAGACATCGCAAAAAGGAGATCGAAAGCAATGGGCTGCATATCAGTTATAATACTCAGAGCTTATTTTGCACCTGACAGACAGGAAAAGATTTTCCCCCGTCATCTAGTTCGACCGTATGATGCATACAAGGACCCAGCGACAGAAAACGCGGACTGTACTGCTTTAAAATGCATAATGCTTTGATCCATATATAAATAATGCGGCTGTACTCACTGTGATGCGGGGGATATTTTTCTTGCCTTGATAGCCGGACATTTTGGCCGCCGATACTCCGGAGGATCCTACTCCCCAGCTTAGCTATGACGGACCGCGAACGGAAGGGATGCCTGCTTCTCTACGGACGGGAAAGACGTTCTTTTTCCTTTTCGACGCCCCCAAAATCGCAGCAGCACACGCAATAAGCTGAAACAATAAGGTGATAGCCAAAGCTTATATGCCTATGAAAGAGGCCAACGATAAAGTCTCCCTGTGCCACAAAACAAGGCTTTTTTCCTCCTTCTTACCAAGCCTGGGCAGACAGACTCAGACAGGGAGAGATTTGCACGGAGGGGGCCAGCGCGCATGCGCAGTGCCCCGCCCTGATCCAGCCCCGATCCGTCCCATCCCCGTTATATTCTGTCATTATTGTTTCCAAAATGTAGACGTCGAGGATGGCAGCCTGCAAGTGCTGGGTGTCCTCAGTCTCCTCAAATATGCGTTTAAAATATCTTCCATGCACAATCTGTTTTGTATATTTTAGGTTATAAAAAGACATATGTTTGAAGGAACATTGAGCTTCATTGTAGTGTTGTTCATTTACAAGATGCGATTCTGAGATCTGGACGTTATTGATGAAGACCTGGTGTAAATATGTTTGTGCTGCACCCATGCTGGACGTATAATAAAAATAGCGTTAGCCATCGGGAGTTCAGACCTGATATTTATTTTGATTACGTTGCACTGGACCGGGTAGAGCGTAGTATTTTTAAGTTTTGTCCAGAATGTTGTTAGTTATGAATAGGGCCGAATGATATATTAATAAGTCCCGAATTTCCGAGCGTGCTTAGATAGCACATCTGGTTAAGATTGCATTTTACATCGAAGGCAGATAAATCTTTCCAAAATAAAAAATAAGCATATTGCAATAACTGCCCGGGAAACCATCCTAATGCATGACACCTTGGACACGTTAATATGATAGTAAAAGGGAACCAGCGTTTACTTCCCTCCGCCCCAGTTGGAAGTAGCTTTTTCTCAGAGGGCTCATTTTATGTTCTGTGTGCAGCGATGAATATGGGAGTGTGTGCAGATCACATTACAGTAATGGGGCCCGGAAACCAACGGACAAAGGCTTTAATATCAATATATAAACTGTAACACAGCTAACAGTACTGCATATTAATATCCTTAATATCCTATAGCTCTTAATAGTAACAAACAACACTTTAAACTGTTTTTCATGCACTAGCAATTGACACTCATAGCTAACTGTCATTATTATTCTATTTTGTTATCGATGTATTATTATTATTATTATTATTATTATTATTATTATTATTATACGAAGAATTCACCATTTGATAGAAGTATTAGAGGAAAAAAAACGTTTTTTTTATTACGTTTAACGTTTGGGTGCAATTTGAAAGATTACCAATAGAGGGTGACAAAGAAAATATAACTGTGAAAGAGCAGGTAATATACCATGTTTACGTGTCCCACATTTTGAAAAATAGAATTTATAATTTATATGAGCATATCAGTAATTTTGAAGGGGGCATTGCAGGGGTTTGCAAAATATCCTGACATTCTAGTATGACATCTTTTGGCAGTTATATCCATCCATACCATGTGCTGGAACAGTTTCAGTGTGTGCTTCGTCCTTTTCACAGCACTGAGACGGCCCTGGTCAAAATTTCCAGAGAGGTGCTGATAGCGGCTGCTGTGAAGCTCCTTGTGCCCCTTCAGCCTTTGACACAAATCTCTCACAATATCCTCTTAGACAGGTTAGTATCCATTGACATCAAAGGTGCCCTTCTTGCGAAGTTTAAATGCTGTCTCTCTGGTCGCACTTGGTTTGTTCAGTTAAAACTTTCTACATCACCGTCTTTCCCTGTCACTAGAGGAGTTCCCCAGGGCTCTGTTTTAGACCCAATTTTATTAGTTTATTTATCTTCTGTTGTGCTGATGACACTCAGGTCCACCTGACCACCAAGCCTAATTCTATTCTCCAATCGTCTTCTGTCTCTGACTGACTCGTGGTTATTCTTTAAGTTTCTCAAGCTTAACAGTGATAAAACAGACGTTCTCCGCACTAAAGCTACTCTGGCAAAACCTGACAGTTTTTCTGTTACAATTGACAATGGCATAGTCTATCCCCCCCACCAGGTTAAAAGTCTGGGTGTTACCCTTGACGGCTCACATCAGTAACGTCACACAGTCTGGATATTTTCATCATCGTTTATGTCAGTCACTTGCAGTAATACTGACTCTCTGCCTACCTTCATATCCCACCTTAAGACACATCTCATCAAATTGGCCTACTAGTCTAGTATAATATCCTGTAATCATTTTTACTTCTAGCTTATTATTTTTGTTTATTGCTTTGTTGGATTTTTATCTGTAATTTACTGTGTGTTATGTGATTCTTACTGAGTGTTTTAAGGTGTCCTTGAGTGCCCTGAAAGGCACCTATAAATAAAATGTATTATTTTACTGCCTATCTAGTACAGGGTCGTGAAGAGCCTGTGTCAGACAGCATGGAGCTGAAGGCAGGGGACGACCTTGGACAGTATGCTGGTCTATCACAGGGCAGCACACACGCTTACACTACGCACTGATCTGGCCATATGGCATACTGGGCATTTACCCAGTGGGTCGATGGGTAAGTGGGCAGGACTGGCAAAATTTATCATGGGACACTCCCCCCACCCCGGAGGGCAGAATTAAGTCTAGAGCTAATTTTAAATCCCAGCCCTGCCCTAAAATGGGTAGCTTAGAAACTGCATTTAGCAATTTAGCCAGGCTATATGGCCTGTGGAAGAAAGGTGTGTGATATGGGAAGAATATGTCTTATGATGACACATACGCACACACACATATACACAAATACATACACACACCCACACACACACCTACACACACACACACATACATACATCCAGAATACCCAAGTTGCCCCTGGATTTGGGATTTAACTGTAATTCCAGGAAAATCTGTAACTCCTTTCAATGCCGCCTGGAAGGAAGATCCTAATGGTTGTTTTCCTTAAATTACACGCTCCTTTCATTCTTAATTAACTAATGTGTATTGTGAAAATTTTTTTAGCTTTTCTCTTGAAACACTAACAATTAAAGAGGATTCCCTGGCAGATAATTATGAATCCTTCGGTTTTAAGAGGACAATCCTCATTTAAAAGTAAGGTTAAAACTGAACATTGCCAGTTTTATTCACAAACAGGCAGCACATACCCATTTTTATAAAGGGTTTAAAATTAACAATTGAAAAATATACCAACCCAAATGGTTAATATTTGGATAATTAGAAATACAGTCAGTGACAAAAACAGTTAAGCCGTATGGGTACACTGCTGGTTCCACGTCAGTAGGGTGCGGAAAGGAGTCGTGCACCCTGTGGCAAATCAGCCTACAGCTGCTGTAACTGGCCTAAAATACCTTAACGATCTCAATCAATACATCACTGTAAAGTCTTGTCAAATAAAACCAAAGCAAGAATGAAACTTTATTTTAGTCTGTAATTTAATATTGCTGCCAGTGGCAGAGTGTATGCAGCAGATTAGGTCGGCCTATTCAAGTGGAGGAATTAGGTATAAATAACCATATAGTCTCAGAACACACTTTTAGACAGTCATTTCACGAACAGGGTCTTTTAGAAGCCTTTACGTAAATCCACTTACAGCGATATTAATTGAAATACACAAATGTCCTGATTAGCTGAGGGTGGAGGTGTCCGTGTCGTTTGTGAGCCGCTGTCCGTTCAGCACCACCCGAGCCCACGTCCGGCCAGCTCGCTTGCCTTATTTTAATTTTGTTTGTACAGTACTTGGTTTTATAAATCATTGTAATTCTGATTCAGTAACGTGATATATGTCCATTTGACATAAGCCTGCAGCACAGACAGCAGGGTTGCTATATACAAGCTTGGGATACCCCATACTATAATGCGGTTCTGATAAGATGAGTATGAGAGGCTCTCATTGACAGCTGATCCGCAAACAGGCATTCAGAGAGTGTTACAGTGTAACTCCTTTGTTGGCTCCTGGCATTAGCTCTAGATGAGTCACACCAGAAAGAGGCTTCGTAACAATCAGAGTCCGTTGGACTGAAGGGACTCAGGGTGACAAACAGAGAGACTTTGTTTTATACTTTTTAATTTTTTTGTAGCCTACCTCGCACGGTTTCATTAGCTTGTAATGTTTCAGCTCAGCTACAGTATAACAGAAAGCCAGCTGAAAACATGACATTTCGTGTATTGTGTGGAGTTTGAATACAGTGATTCTCGTGATACAATGCGAGCTGTGTTATAATAAATGTTTTTTGTTCTTACAACAAACTCTTTGTAGAATAGAGTGACTTTAAAATCAACGATTTATCGGACAGTAATGGGGAGCTAGGAAGATGAAATTGGAGTTTTAAACATTGTTTTTATGTATATCTCAGTTGCCCCCTGCTGTATAATCAATGGAGGTGCCTTTACTTACCAAAAACCACACCCTGGGCTAACAGGGATTACATAAGATGACTATTAATGATACTGTATAAGGAAAGCATTACCCTTGATTATTTAGAGGGAAGAGCGCTGTTCACGAAGGATGATGACATAACTACAACCTTATAAAACCTTGTGGCATCCCATTGCATTCTCTTTTGCAAATGATATTAATGATTAGTCATTAATGATTAGTCATTAATGATTAGTCATTGCATAGTGAAAGTGGACAGAAGCTCATCCAGGGTAAATTTTCTTTGCATTCCATATATATAAATGCAGCATTCATTTGGAGGCATGGTAGATTATCAGGCCCCAAACTATACTTTTTATAGGGTCTGGGGAGCATGTTGTACTTTAAAAAGAGGTTCAAATTGCAGCAGAGCTGCTAAAGCTTGTGCACATTGCTCAGTCATTTTAGGACGCCTGTTAGACACTGGGGTAGGTGTGTCCCTGCCCCCACCCAAACCTCTGTGCTGTACTAGATCCTGCGTTTCAAACAACAGTCTGTTGTATGTTTATGATTATACAGGTGTTAAATTAATTACGCTGAGTAAAACAGAGGCATATGACTGCATATAAGTATGATCTGCGGTATACTTCTGTTATGTTATAATAATAACAATAATAATATCCAATCCTTTATTTATCCCCATGGGAAAATTCATTTTTATGCCTCCCTCAACCTGCTCTTTGTAGAGCAAGCTGTCCGCAAACACAGAGAACAAACACAGTTAAACACAGAGAACAAACAAGTGCTTTTTGGAATGTCCCCTTAAAAAGGAATAAGAACTGAAGTATCTGGCAGGGAATTTGGTTACTTGTTTAGCCATGAAGTTATCGCAATATTATTAATATGTAATTACATAAACCGAATGATAAAGCGTGTTTGTTAATATGTTGAGGGTTTTGATACAATCAGTATTTATGAGGATAGAAATTAAATCCTTCACATCTCTACAGATCAGACATTCTTCTGTTGAGCTGTGGAAAATAGGTGGGTGTTCAATAACTGTACCTCACTGCCACCTTACTGTACCTGAATAACAGACCTTTTTACCAGACGGTCTGCATAATAACCACAAGAGGGCAGTGCAGCACTGCTGATCATTTTTAAAACTAAGCATTCGCGCAGTATGCAAAATTAATGTTAGTTTTAACTGCTTAATTTTTTTAAAATACATTTTTGTATTATTTTACGTTGTCATTTGGAATCCAGTGGTTTTATTGTTTTTTATGTTACATACAGAACCAGTCAAAATTTGGACACACCCACCCACAGAAAGGTTTATTTATACTATTCTCTACATTTTAGAATGATTATAATAACATCAAAACGGTAAAATAACATTTATGAAATTATGCACTGACCAAAAAAAAAAAGCTTTGTTGGGGGGTTGGGACAGCTTGGGGTGTCCAAACTTTTGACTGGTAGTGTATATAGTCATATTTTAGTTTTATATATGCTAGTTTCCGTTTAAGTAATTTCTAAGGTTAGGCTGAAAATTGTAGAACTATTTCATATGTCTGATCTTTAATGAATCCTAAATAAATCAAGCAAAATAATGTCCTGAAAATTCATGTTCTAGGTATTACTAATGGCTTACAAGAAACATTGTGAGATGCTAGTAGAAAAAGCTACATCATCCATCTATCTATCCATCCATCCATCCATCTTTCATACCCAATTGTCCTATGCAGGAAAGCTGGGTTGCTACTGGAAGAAGCATTGGTGTAACCACCAAGTTAGTCCATCCTGTGGCCTGTGCAGATTCCAATGCCCCAGTGCAGTAACGGAGACTGTGAAAATGAAACTTTCCTTCAGATGAGATGTAAAACTGAGCTCCTGACTCTGAGGTCATAAAAGATCCCTTTAAAAGAGTGGAGATGCTACCCCAATGCCCACTGAGGCCCTTTCAAATCTGGCCTCCCAATCACCCCCTACATCTAACTGGTGCCCCTTCACCACCATAGCTACTGTGTGGTGGGTGCACTGCTGCTATCCTGTACAATATACAGGTACAACATGCAGTGAAATGTATCCTGAACGGCTCATACTGCAAATAACAAGGAAGTGGCTCCCCATCAGTTCTGTAAAGTGTGTTGGGTGTCTTGAAAAGTGCAATATAAATGTAACTTTCATTCATTTTCAGGGTTTAGTAGTAGCTGTAGTGTTTTTGAGTTAAACCTTGCTACTGTGTTCTGGTCATCAATGACCCGTTTGTACGTTTATAATGTATAAAAGCACCACATAAATTTGTGTACTGCATCAAGGCTTTTGGACTTTGTCAGGAATCTCTATTTAAACAAAATAAATTAAAACATTTTTTTTTCAATAGGGAAGGCATGCCCAGACATGTAAGGCAAGATAAGACCAATTCAGTTTATTTACAGTGGGGTAAAAAAGTATTTAGTCAGCCACCGATTGTGCAAGTTCTGCCACTTAAAATGATGACAGAGGTCAGTAATTTTCATCATAGGTACACTTCAACTGTGAGAGACAGAATGAGAAAAAAAAATCCATGAATTCACATGGTAGGATTTTTAATGAATTTATTTGTAAATTAGGGTGGGAAATAAGTATTT
>JAODUD010000040.1:9718836-9729514 GCA_026784285.1 Stomatorhinus walkeri | reverse complement strand
CCCCCACCACCACCACAATCTCACACTCCGCTCACCTCCAGCTCCTGTTGAAAGATGACGACCCTGCCGCCCTTGTCCCCAGTGGCCAGAAGCTCCCCAGAGTGGTTGAACTCCACCGTGGAGATGATGTCAGCTGAGGCACAAGGGAGCACACATGTGACAAGGTTAGGGACAGGAATAGCCCCGCCCCACCTCCGGCCCCCTGGTGACAGAAGTCGAATCGAGCCAGGGTCCTCCATAGACCGTTCCATCCACTGCAGCATGGAGCGTGCGAGCCCTAGGCGAGCACTGCACGTCGAACCAACGAAAACTGCAATATTCTCCTTTGCCTCCATAATAATCATACATAAAAATATAGCTCCTCCTCCAGGATGAATAAATAATTAAAAAAAACAAATATGGCTTCCACTATTCTCATTCATCACCCAGAGCCATTTGTACATTTTACATAAATCTCACGTTACAATGAAAGAACGTTCTGCACCGTTAAATTTACATTCCTCCATTTCGTTCCAGTAGATCTGCCGACAATTAAAATGCTGTACATTTACACATAATGTACTTTACTTAAAGACTAAACCATTGCATAATCGCAATGGTGCAGTCCGTGCAATGCAAGAATTAGTGTTACAAAAAAATACTGGGATTTAAAAGTGTGCCTCTAAGGCAAAGAGGGTGTTCTAATTAGGAAGAGTCTGGGGTTCATTTCGGGGCCAAAGCGGCAGCCTGATGTGGCACCGACTGCGGTCTCCGTAGGACACTTATCAGGACGGCCAGCTGTCCAATGGGAAGCTGCTGTGCCTCCCACAATTTGTACAGCGGGCTTCCACGACAGGCTTCAATCCCAGTAGATAGTTCAAGGAAGCTAAATATAGACATAATCCTCCTACAACCGACAGGTGGTCCCAGCTCAAAAGACACCAGAAAAATTAATGAGTTAATAGCATTAAAACTCCAAAGGTTTTGTCGGAACAGAGGCTGAACAGCAGCTCAGTGGCTAGCATGATGGCCTCACACCTTCCAGGGTTTTGGGTTAGAAGGTTTTACAAAATGCCACCCTTAGCCCTTTGTGGGTGGAGACTGGATGCTAGCATTGGGTTTCCTGCAGGTACCCAGAGTTAATCCCTTATGGTTACGTGAATCAGTGTATCCATATTGTTCAGTGTGTGCCTTTGTCTCCTGAATTAAGCAGGCATCCTATCTAGTGCTCCATGCTTCCTGGGACAGACTGTAGACTAATCCTGACCCCACATTGCACTGCATTAGCAGTTACGGAAGACGGACAGGTGATTGGTTTATCAGGGTGATAAAGTGAACATGTTTAAAGAAAAAGTATATTACGAGTAAAACTGGCCCCCAGTGAGAGCACGACGTAGGGAGGGACTCACCTTCAGCCACATCGTCGTCAATGGCCCCCTTCACCTGCGACAGACACCACTGCACGTCGCCGGCCCCACCACTGGCCCCTGAAAGCACAGAGAAGTCAGCTGCATGGCAGACTCCGCGCCGGCCCATCCAGAACACACCATCCACCACTGCAAATTACACCAAAAAAAAAAACGGACATAGCCCGATGCACTGCATCACCTATTCAGACAAATATTCCTAACACAAGACTACTAAATCCAGTAAACGGTCCACAACAGAGAAAGGGCCATGTATCTAGTTTCAGCATGGATTTACTGTGCATTCAATGGAACATGACGTTCGACCCAACTACCCCACAACCAGCTGGTGAAGCAGAGCGCCTGATGAAGCACCTGGCTCTTCAGAAGGCAGAAGGAGCTCTCAGTGGGCAACCCAGAAACTTACCAAAGCTGAATCACTGCAGGGAAAATACCCACATATATAACGGTGTCTCATGCAAGACAGAGGAGGGCACAGGCAAAAAAATACTGACATTCAGACAGGCTACCATCTGCATTAAACTGCCAACGTCAGGTGAATGTCTAAGGCTAACATGGGCAACAACAGGTGTTGGGACAGGATGCATCTCAGTCCACATCCTGCATATTCAATACGTAGTCCCCAGTTGACAGTTTTGAGCAATCTCAAACGCGTTTCACTGTAACACATCAAAGGTTTGCTAATTCTCTTTTTCATGATGCTGATGAACGATAGAAGACAAGTTATTTCATGTTTCAAACATTGTTGCACAATTCTGCAAGGATCATAAACAAGCCCACACCCAGCTATCCTTCCATAAATTCTTCCCAACTGCTCAATGAAACACACTGCTTATAAAGAAAAACGGACCAAAACTTCCCCTTGACCTGTTGGCAATGAATAATGCTGGGTCACAGATTACGCATAAACAACGTGTCTCCAGAGACGGCAGGCAGTTGCTTATGTAATGATCTGAAATCAATATCCACTCTCCCAAAACTTTATAAAGCTCATAAAACAGAAACTGGGTTTTTTTGAACCAAGAGTTAAAAATGTAATTTACGACGGGCGTCCAAGCGATATTCGTCCTGAGATTTATGGTGCATATACTGATATCCTGTTATTTGGATTAAACTGGGATTTGATATGATAGTTAATAAGTTTGATGTGGATAAAATGGTCACAGATTCAAATCCCAAATTAGGGCTTGGACAGGGTTCATCCCCTTTTGACATCAGGTATGCAAATCAATTCAGTCTCAACCACTTGCTAGGCAAACTAATGGAATTATATTCCAATTATAGGCGTGAACTGAAGTTTCCACTAATCTTACTGCACTGAGAAGCAGCGACAGTGAAAAGACGAAGCTACCTGACGACAGGGGGCTTCATAAATGACAAATGACAGACGCACCAGGTGGGATTGTGGGAGCCTCTCATTTAACCATTTCAGGTCCTTTCGCAATGCGTGTTGTAGAGGGAAAGGACCGAGACATCTGACAGTGAACAAACGCGATCTTAAAGTCTCCCTCCTCCACGATCCCGCTACCTGAACGATACCCGCATCGATTAAGGGACAGCCCTCGGAAATGAACCGGGGCGCCGATCGCATAACGCCACGGCACAGATCCGACGGACACCATGCATCAAGCGTACAGGACCGCTGCCATGTGGCCTGCGATGGAAAACAAGGGCGGTTGCAGACGCGGTGCGGCGTATGACCTTACGGGATCCGTCCAGCATCTGCACCGGTGGGAGAGCACCCCGCCTAAAACACACCCGGAGAAGGGAGGGGGGGTTGCATTGCAATCCACCCACCAAAGGGTCGCCATACGAGCAGCGATCACAAGAAACTAAATAAAATACAAGAATAATGCGAAAACGAAACATACAGGGAGGAAGTTTTAGGCGATTAATGCGGACTGTTAACGCCATGGGCAGCACGAGCACAGGCAGGCGCCCATGATCCGACGCACGCATGTGGAAAAACCACTAAAGACCAGTTAGTTATCCAACTATAACATTAATGCCTCTGGTCGTCTAGAGAAATACAAGTAAACTAGCTGCCATTGATTAGCAATGGGTAGTAATGCATTCCCCTGCGATTTCGCCTGAACGCAACGTGGGGGGACCGCTAGGAAGTGAATATCTGAAAGGAATGAAAGGCGAGCTAACCACGACCATACTCTTCATACATCCGAACCCAAATTCGATGTTTTTTTTTTTTTTTTAAGAAAAACGAGTAGTTGAGCCAGAATTGGTACGCCAGCCTGGATTCGCCCTTTTCATTTTGTTGCGGTTACCTGCCATGGTGAGAGAGTGAATCTCTACCGCGGGCCCAAGTCTTGCAAATTTTGCCGGGCTTGGGCGTGTGCAACGGGAATTTCGCAGATGATGGATGCAGATCGCGAAAACAAATCAAAAAAAGAATTAAAATCTACGGGTCAGGTTTATTTCCCTGCCACTTCGTCTCCCGGTCTTCAGCTTAGCCAAGCCTGCACTATCTATCATTCACACTCCCTATTTTCCAGTCATCTACTCCCCTCTCTCACCTTCCAATTTCAAAATGGCGCAACCTCCTCCCGTGCTGACGTCACGAAACCGACCGAAAACCGCGGGGGAGGGAGGGGGGGGGGGCAGCGCACGTTAGCAGAGTGCGCTCGCGCCACATAGCGGGCGCTCAGCGCGGTGGCTTTTTATTGGCTTTCACTGGCAACTCAGGAGGGCAGCGCCAATCAGAGCTAAGTGCGACTAGGTCGAATACCGCTCCCACGCTCCACATCCGATATCGACGCATTTTAAAGACGTACTGATTCAATGGTACATTATAGAGTCGCAGAATATTAACATCATCGCCTTGTAGTATTACGCGGTACGTCGCTGAATGCAATAGTTGTATTTTTATATGTATTTGTGAATCTCAGTATTGTTTTCATAAAGCAAGTGACTGTGGTACATCGAAGTCTCTCACAGACGATGTTTGGGGAAAAAAAAACTTTCCTCTGCGCTTTGTGATTAATGTGTGTTAAATATACAGAAACAGAAGGAAACATCATTAGCTACTTGCACCTGATTTTAACCTACCGATTAGTTGAGGGGGAAGTAGCAAAGCGTTGCTGTTATTGTTCTGATACGGTCAAGACATCTTCAGACAACCGTAATATTAAGATAGTATTACGTATTATGAGCAATCCGAGGACAAGGTTTCAGAGATAGGTGTGATACATGACAGAGACTGCACGACAAACCCGGATATCTGATTATGGCTGTCTTCTTTAATATTGTGTAAATTCCAGTAGAACTGACTGGTTTCCCGTGGTTTAGCTGTGACTCTGTTTGGTCTTGATTTATTAGTTGTGACGGAAAATTAGCCGAACTAGTAGTCCTATCAATATAATTTAATGTATTTTAGCAACTCAGATGGGCTGCTGTTGTCCACATAAAATCGTAATGTACTGGTCCTACAAACAAACACCACCAAAATGTCACTGCAGTTTTATGTATATAGGCCCCTACATTACATGGCTTTATATGGATTAAGTTCAAATTTATACAAATAATTCCCGCTTCCCTTAATTTGATTTCAAATCAGAATGCCATTATTGTCTCGCATGACAGGCCAAAACAGTGCAATAGTGAAACAAATATGTCAGTGATAAATTTGAAAGTAATTCAAACCAGCACAAAATACACATGCTAATAATCATGCCACTAATAAAACAAAAATGCTTTGCACGCAAAAGCAGATCACCCTGAAATGCACAAATATTCAACTTTGCCCTGAGTGCATCAATGAAAGCACAAGTGAAATGTGTAAGATATCACAAGATAGAACACGAAAACAGGGCTGTTTTTGTTATTTAAAAATGCTAAGAATCACCTTCCAATTAACTAGGAAAAGTGGTATTTTGTTATAAAGTTAGAAAGCTCCTTTAAAAATCCCAGAACTAACGATATTCTGAAGCTGGTGTTGGGGCTGTCTTGCCTTCTCCGTGTCTCTACACACCCATATCTGACTATCTGTCTTTAGTAGAAGAAGGTGTTTACACAGCACGAGTAATTCAAATATTTGATAGAAAGAATGATAGTACATGTAAATCAAACAATAGATTTGCAGTTCAACTCACTTAACAAGACTGTTTAAACAATTGAATTATACTTAAAGGTTATTTATTACAAGAGGTTAAATGATATACTTCAGTTTTTCATAATATGCTGTCATATTCCCCTTAATCATATTCCCTTGTCTTAACTATATGAAGGTAGAACAGAAATGCTGCCGCACTTTGAATAACAAGGATTTTTAGTGTAAGCAATTATTGAAAATGGATGATGTGCATGGATGGCCTCTAGTGGTAAATACGCGCAATAACAGATTTCAATTTTTACGGCAGAACATTGTCTTTTTCTTTCTTTCTTTCTTTCTTTCTTTCTTTCTTTCTTTCTTTCTTTCTTTCTTTCTTTCTTTCTTTCTTTCTTATTATTCACATGCTCATAACTGTATTCAAAATCATATGTAAAGTATACAGGTACTGTTAAAGCCAGAACACTTCCTTGATGTTAACTGAGTATGAATTGAATACCTTCATCACTGCACAATGCACAACTAAATTTTGTATGTCACTCCAGTGACAATTTAGAAGAAAAAAAAGAAAATATTCAAATATGTATGTAATGCATAAGTGCTGTGTATGCATTAATAAATTTACAAGGAGAAAAAAAAAAAACTAGGTGAGAAGTAAATTGTAAGGAAGCACGGCCAGGGAGTAATATTACAACAAGCTAGCTGTAAAAACAGGTAAGAGAACATGACAGTGCAAAAGACAGTGACACAAAGCAACATGACTGTATGATATAGACATTACTTCAAGTTGAACTGATTACTGCTAGTTCAGCAGGGCAACAGCTCATGACGTGTGGATCTGGATACATCTGTATCGTCTGCCTGATGGTAAGAGGGCAAACAGATGGTTGTAAGTGTGTGTGTGTGGTCTCTGATGACACTGAGAAACACATTTTGTCAATGCAAAGGGCAGCTGGGTGCAATCTGACAACAAAAACATTTATTGAGAGAGTAATTCATTACAAAATTATAGATAGATAACTTCAAATGTCTCAGAAAAAAGATCTCAAAGTGATTAAAATTTCTCTACGTTAATCTATTTGAATAATTTGATTTCTTTACGCTGAATTTTACCCTTTCTTTTCATGTAATTAATTGTCTGTTCATGGTGGTTCAGTAGTCAGCCCTTGTACCTCACACCTCTGGGCTCGGGTTTGAGTCTCTACCATGGCTCCCTGTGTGGAGGTTGCATGTTCTCCATGTGTCATTTTTGGGTTTCCTTGGGTACTCTAGTCGCCCCCCCCCATCCCCACACACACACACACACACACAGTTCCAAAACATGCTGAGGTTCATTGTAGTTACCACGTTGCCAATAGGTGTGCCTGTGTGAGTGAATGGTGTGTGAGCGCGCCCTGTGATGGGGTGGCCCGCCATCCTAGGTTGTCCCCTGCCTTGCCACTGTGTGCTCTGTGACCCAGAATAGGAAGAGTGGCTACAGAAAATTAATGGTTGTCTGCTGCAGAAACGTCCTGAAAGGGGAGGAGATGCGTTCCATCACATCTAGCATAAACTTTCACTGTGGAATGCCTAGTCCCATTCTACAGTAGACGAGATCCTGATTAAAATGGCAGATACCCTTCCGCTTCTCCTGTATTTTAACTTAGGAGTTTTCCCAAGAAGAAGGTGGAGAGGGAGGTCTGGCCATCTGGCATTTTCTCTGCGGTCTGATGACTCAGCAAAAGTCCAGTGCCGATTCTTAATCCCTGCTCAGCCTTTGGAATGTAAGGTGTCTTAACCGATTCAGGAATCCATACTTATGAATAAGGACAAAGGGGGACAGGAGATGTCTGATGTACCATCTAAAATTCTGGTTCACTCCCACGCAGCAGATCATATTTGGGACCCTTGAGCAGTCTGTAAGATTTTTAAAATACTTTGGGTGAGGATTGATGGGCACATTGCTAGGTATTTGTAGCAGACTGGCTTCATCTCAGCATCACCTACATAGGCACGGAGCCTCAGGAAAAGTAGCCAATCTGTTCTAGGACTGAATCTGACCAATAGGGTCTTAGGCCTTATTCTTACATGTGGATCTTGAAACAGGTTCCTGCCAAGTATTTCATTTAATGCCGGGGGTGTCATATATGCTGCCCCCCATCTGTGTTATATCATCAGTGGCATCAGCCAGTGTGTGTGATGATGAGAAGCATCAAGGTCACCCAGAGGAATCCACCAGCGCTGGTCCATCCTGTGAGAATCCAGGCCATACTGCTGGGGGGGGGGGGGTTGTGCTTTATCTAGCATACTCTATATTCCCTGGCAGCGTGAGCCAGTCTCTGTAGCTGAGGAGTTTCCCTAACCCAGAAGAGCTAAGAATGAACTGCTTGAGAATGGCGGGGAAGATGGTGTGGAAGATGGCGGGGAAGATGGTGTGGAAGATGGCGGGGAAGATGGTGTGGAAGATGGTGTGGAAGATGGCGGGGAAGATGGTGCAGGCAGGTGAAACTAACAGAGTAACCTAAGGTCCGGGGCACGCCCCATAACTTTGAAGATATGCCTGAATCAAAAGAATTTTTCTTTGACTTGGATTTTTGGGTGTTCAACTTCATTATACAGCACGTCATTTTAATTTTGAAATTTCAATACAGGAGTAGGATTGCTTGTGTTGCTTCTTTGAAAGGATTTACTAAGATCATTGGATTTAATCCAATTAAAAATGTCATTTCACACTTGATTTTACATTTCACAATTACAGGTTTTCATTAGTTGCTCTTTTTAATTTCTTGTTGTTAAATCTATTTTATTGACTTTGTAAAAATCAATAATTCTTTATTTATCCTATCTTCTTTCCTTTCTTTCATTCAGTTAATATTCCTTTGCCGAAACACTCGATCATTAAAAACTTGCTAAAACAGGGGAAGTGAAGAAAAAAATAAATATGAACCAGACATGCAGTCGTGGTCGAAGATTCTAAACACAAACAGAAGCCCCAAGCAAACCTCCGAGCTCTTAGACTTCTACGACCCAGCGATGTGCTTCTTTCAGCGCAGTAACATATAACAACCTTCAGGAGGGCAAAACGCTAGCCCGCCGTTTGCCACCTCGGTGCGCACGCTGCTTTCGCGGGCATGTCGGTCACTGTGCAGCAAGCTGCTGTTGTCACCTCCGGAGCCTGGCTCTTATTTAGCCAGGATGCTAAGGTGCGACATGGATTAGCCAGCAGTTAGAAACGCAGTTGCTATGGTAGCACTGAATGTTTTACATATAGGCCTACATATATTTCTAAATTACCATATTTCTAATTTAGCAGGTGGAAAAGCATTTCACTAGACAGTAGTACCATGTATTGCTGTGCATGTCACAAATAGAACTTTAAACTTGAAACTGCATAAACATTTTTAGAAATGCATCACAGATTAATATATTTTACATATTTCTAATTCTAATTTAGCGTTTTCAGATTAGATGCCAAACCACACTATGACACCTAAATACTTATATATTGGGCAATGATAGTGAAGTTTAATCTAATCTAAACCCAAGCTTTTACAAGACAAACAGTCCCTGGAGCACTTGGGGATTAAGTGCCTACTGGCGATATCACTCTGCCAGCCCTGGGATTCAAATCAGCAACCTTCTGATCACAGACACAATATCCAAACACACTGAGCTTCACACTGCCTTCAAAGCTGTTTTTCAGGTGCCTCGATTTCATACGGCTTTTATAACTGTGTTTACTATGTGTAGTGAAGATGTTTAAAATGTTCCCACCGCTGTTCGTCAGCATCAGAATTCATTAGTCATTCCTTTAGAGGTGACCCTGTAACACCTACATAAATGATTACGGTTGAGCAGAGGATGTTCATTAGAGATAAAAGCAAATATTAAATGACATGACAGTATTTTTTGAGATATATGCTAAATAAGAGCACGGCTGTGCTACTGGGTTGGTAGGTTCTAGCGTACCTGAGGGAAACTGCGTTTTTGATCACCATGGTCAAAAACCTTACTTTCCAGTTGAAGTATTCGCCTGGGAGACCGGCACAACTGTGTCTTTCCATAAATAGCACGGCCCTGCATCTTCACTGGAGCCCAACGCTCCTGTGAAAATACCCTCTGCCAGGAAATCAAAGCTTCCTCGGTTTTTGTATTGAGTAATGGGAAGGCCCTGTCTGATAGCCAGCCCGGCACAGAAGCTTCACCGTTTGGGCAAACCACCCTTCACGAGCAAATAACAATGTAAAGTTACAAATGACAGTTTTGGGGAAAAGATCTGCACGTACATCTGACGGGACAATTTTACGTCCCTTAAATATTTAATATGGTATTTGTCAATCGCAATAAGTCTTATTACCGCGGCCATGAAGAAATCGTGGCCACGAGATGGCAGTAGAGAATAACATTTCTTCGCACAGCGCATCCCGGCCATCTGCAGTATTGACACAAGAAAACAGACCTCTGCCGACCAGCTTTCCCTCAGTAAATAAAAACGGGCTAAAGTGGACAGCTGCCAGGGCACAGCCATATGTCATGCACTCTTAAATATAAATTCGGCACGCTTTCACCTGATTAAAATATAAATCATAATGCGCGCTGCCCAACGACGCGATCTCATCTCGGGCGATGTGGAGGAAATGCAGGTGGCGAATAAGCGGGAGTAATGAGGAAATAAGTGCCCAGAATGTAACGAGCCTCTCGCAGACAGACAAAAAGAGAAGCAGATGGACCTGCTGCTGTACACTCACACCTGTGGGAGCATAGGTGGACGCGAGTGCGCGCACACGCACGCACAAACATACACACACACACACACGCACTCCATTCACTTCTATGGGGAAAACTCTAATCCCAACATAAGAACCTTAACCCCTAATCAGCCATAACCTTAACCATAAATAACCACACGGAAAACTAGATTTACGGCATTTCTAGTTTTTAAATTGCATTCACAGAAAAACGGTCCCCGCAAAGTCAATATAACAGGTTTTTATCAGATTGTGGGGGAATTTGGTCCCCACAGTGTATTATATACATAACTGCAATCCCACAAATACACATACGGACAATTGCACACAGATTGCCCACACAATCTGTGACTAGTCTATATGCTGTATATAGTGACCAGATTATATTGACCAGAATTATCATGGTTATTATGGGCCTATTCATGTAATGAAAGGCCCATATTGCAATTGTCATCGAATTCGACATTTTCCAAATTTGCGCT
>JAODUD010000040.1:9684979-9700944 GCA_026784285.1 Stomatorhinus walkeri | reverse complement strand
AGAAATGAATGAGCGGTCCCCATAAGGATATGTTTACCCTACATGTGCGTGCGTGTGTGTGTGTGTGTGTGTGTGTGCTCTGATTGCATGGCAGTAGCCAAAATGAGTTATAACTGTTTATGAATTACAGTAATTATAATACCACCTCAGTGAATAACTCTTGACTTTGATTAATTGGCTTTTTAGAGAATATCAAGAATAAACAGCAGAATTGAATTACAAATCATGCATTTTAGTCCTGCGATGTTTTTCTGCTTGTCCCTGTGGCCTCAAACCTCTGGGCTTGTGGATGTTTATCCTTTGTTGGCCTGGTGTGTCGGTCACATCCCACCTGTGTTCAACCTCTTGGCATCCTGGTGCCTTTCTGTTACCCACCAGATAACCGTTTTGGTCATTTGGTGTCGCTAAATTTGCATTAGCATTTTATGTATGCCATCTTCCTCCTATGAGGCATATACTCACATATAAAAGGAAAACAGTGGTGCAGCTATATACAGTGCTTACGGTGTGCTCACACCACCTGTAATGGAAATGTAAAACTTTTTGTATGTGAAATTCAGAAATATTTATATTTCAGACCTTTCTTCTCCATCATTGTGAAACCCTGAGAGCTGTTAAAACGCATCCAGTGCTCATGACTAGCAGTCTACTTACTTATTTACACATCTTGCGAGAGCTGATAACATGCAGTTGACGTCGTTTATTGTCATGTGCAGTAACTCTTAAATTCCTTCCACACTGTATTGGAGTTACTGTAAATGACAACAATGACCAATCAATCGATGCTGTTTCGCTCACATGCGTGACAACGAATTGTTCCCATGTACTATAAGGAATTAAAAATCTCACAGCAAATAGACCATCAGTTTACTGTATTTTCAGTTTCAACATCATTCAGACATTCAATTTTCAGCAATTAAAAACTAAATTACTATAATCACAATGAGTTAGCTAAAACGTCTGTGGTTATGTACAATTTTTTTTAAGTAAATACAATTCATTGTTAAAAAACACAGAAATAGGTTGCGCCATGCCGCAGTTGGTCGCACTGGGAATCGGAGGGGAAAGGCTGGATAGCACGTTACGCATTCCCGTTTGAAAATTCCTGATTACGCTACTTGATTAAAACAAAGCCTGGGGTTAGGCTGTTTACTGAGACCCTCATGGAGCATTTCAGGGGGTTAAGGGTCTGGCTGAAGGCCTGACGGAGATTTGACCACTATGCTAAGGATGGAATTCAAACCCATGACCTTCAGATCAACATGACCTAACCCAAGTATGTGTGACTGTCAAACATCCTGGACGTGTTGAGCTTTTTGGTGGGCTTATGTATATCCTGCATAGGGTAACTTAATCTTGAAAATTAAAAATATGTCCTTTATATGCAGGACACTCAAATGAATGTCTGCTGAAACTCCATCATAAGCTTCCCTCAGGTTCAGGTGAAAGCTTCCTGTGCGCTGGTGAAGCCCCTCTGTAAAGAGCCATCTGCTCTCTGTGCCTCAAAGGAGACAATTCAGGAGCTACAGCCACGGGAGGCTCCATAAGACTGCGATCATTTGGAGATCAGGTCGGATGGAGAATAAAGGACGGCTGACTATGTCAGATCCAGCCCCGTCCTCCTGGGATTTCCGGAAATGACTGTGGGAGGGGCTGTCACCCTAGAGTGCTCTCAGGGCGAAAATGCGAACACCTGCATCGTTTTATTGTCTTTTGGCTTTAGCTGACTCTTTTAACCATTTTGACTCTTTGCCCATTAATAAACATCATATTTCGCCGTAAACTATTCAGATTAAGTGCTCCAGTCAAGGGTCTGACCTTCTCTCCCATACTGGGTCTTAACTCTGCTAGCTGTATTACTACAACCCAAGCATAGTTCTTTACAGTACAGGGTCAAACACCCCAATCTGACAGAGGATGGGGAATCTGCTTAAAATCCTCCCCCCTCCTCCTGTCCCCTTGTCCGTGGCTGCCCCGCTCCCCCATTTCGCTGTCTGATTGATGTGTCAAGGCTGGCGCAGATTCATGCGTGACCACCAGGGGACTCCCCAGTCCCCAGGTCCCAGGTCTGTTCCATCTCCTGCTTCGACATCCGGGACTTATGGGGACAGTGATTCTGTGACATGTGGTTGGTGTGTTATTCAAGCCCGGAGCGCTAAGTCTCCGGTATGCATGCTGTGTCATGTGGCAGAAGCCTTATAAGGTAAAATAGTGGGTCTCATCCCGTGGGCAGACAGAGTGGGCCGATCTTCCTGCTTGCTAGTGTTTCAGTGCCAGCTTACCGCCTCTATTCCTTGCTGCAGGCTGTCGCCCCTCAAACATTTACGTCAACATGCGTAAGCGTAACTCCTGTCCTCCTGGACCCGGAGTCGCATGACTTGTGTGCACAGATTCTGCAGCCAGATAACAGTGATTCCGGAGGGCTGTAATTTCCTTAAAGGATTTATTAAAACAAAACCCCCCAAACAAATTCGGTCAGGTCAGGAGGCACTCAATAGCCAATCAATCATCGCTTTCCCCTCACGCTGGAATTTAGTTACGGCAGAACGGCAGAGTTTATCTCATCTTCGCTCGTTTAAAAAACCATTAGGAGCGACTGGAGTGTTGCTTGTCATTGGTGAGTGTAATTGATGTGGGCGACTGGGTGATTATTGCAATAGCCATACATCATCCCCCCCCCCCTCCCCAACTACCAGCCTCACCAGTTAACTCCATCCTCCTGACAACGCAATGTTTCAGCTCACGCCTGCCTAAAACCTCTAAATCCAGCTGCACATATAACAGCTCACACACATACAGCAAGATGTGTTCATACGTGGTCTTGGGGGGTCATGAGCCCATGGTAACGTTTAATTGCACCTCATTGGCTGAGGACGGCTCACGGCTCATCCCACAGGTTTCCTATTGCAGCCTGAAGGCAGTTGGCTTCATTATTCCATGTCACTCGGATCCCACAAATGCAATTACTTGGCAAATGTGAGCTCCCTTCTGGGATCCGTCGTGCACCACATGGCCATTATCAGGGGTTGTTATGTTCCTTGGGCACCACCTCCTTCCGCCATCATTACTTCCAGCACAGGCTACGCGTAGCATTATCTATTTGCTCAGCCGATGAGCGACTTGACCGGCGCCAACCTGTGTGACAACGCCAGGCCGCTTGACGGTGCCACGGATGTCAGGACCTCAGGAAAAGCGCAGCGCTCTGCAAGGAACCGCATTGTTTTCCAAAGCAAACGAAAGCTTTTGCTAATGATGGGCAGCCACTGGAGATGGAGGATTGTGACCGGAGGATGGGGGCCTTCTGTTGTACCGTTGTGCGAGAAACCCACACCAGCAGAGTGAAAGCCAAACCCTAAACGGTCAGCTGCAGTCATTCTGGGGAAAAAAATCATTCAGATTTTTTTTCTAATGCTGGAATGTCTCTTGTTTTGTAATAGTGCCTGTGCTGCTGTTACTGTTCTATTTACTATTACTGCACTATTTGGTTGTGCAATAAATTTGGTTCAAAATGTGGGTCGTGACTTAATGACCAAGGGAGAAATGTGGGTCCTGAGGCTACACCAGTTGAGAATTACTGACATAAAGGTTTTATGAGGCACTGTGTGTAAAATGTACACACACAAACACACACACACACACACACACACACTCTAGTGTTGTCTGCCTTTAAAACCACATCATACACTCATGCTAGCTCCCAAACAGAGCCTCGATCTCCTCCTACCCCGAGCCCCTCTATTACCCACTCATCCGGATTTAAAAGGCTCCGCCATCGTAAGGTTTGCTCTTATAGCGTGTGCTGCCTGAAACACTAAACAGCCGCTTAATGGAGACAGGCTATGAAAATCTTCAAAAGGCCTATTCTTGGGGTTATTTTCCCAATAAACAAAAATTAAAACTGCTCTACCATTTATCAACTGGTTAGCCATTCTCGGAGAAAAAAAAATCCACTTCTTTTTGACGTCCTCCATCCATCATGTTTTTATGGAGATTTAATCGGTTTACAGTTTTGTTAAATGAAGCAGTACCTCCCCCTTTAAATCAATTATTACCTTAAATTTTTTTAAAAGGGTCTTATGCACTTCATAAATTCATGATCAGCAAATAAATGCAACGGATTTGCATTTAAATAATTCATGTGCTTTTTCCATGTAGTTTGACACTACATTTTTACTGCTACATGCATTAATGCAATAGTGGAATCGTGCTTCAGTGCGTGATTTTGTGGCCTTATACCACTAGGGTCTGGGGTTGAATCCTGCCTCCACTTTGTATATGTGGGTTTCGCATGTTCTCTTTATGTTGCACAGATTTCCTTTAAGTATTCCACATTTTTCTGGCATTTGTGCATATTCACTGGCGTACCCAGCATGGTGTCCTCTGGATAAAACCGTGGATGATGGATGGGCGAGTATTTGGAATATATATACACACCCGGTGAGCACATTGGTACACCTGCTCCTCCAGCAACTTCGAGAGCCTTCACCCCCGAAACAACAAATCATGTGGCTGCAGCTCAATATATAAAGAATACAGACAAGGTCAAGAGGTTCCCTTTCCATTCCACTGAGAATCAGGATGGTCAAGACATGCAATATAAGTGATTCTGAACATCACCTGATTGCTGGTCTCAGGCATGTGGCTTCAAGCATCTGAGAAAATGATGATAAACAAAAACACATTAGGTCAGGTGTGTTTATTTGGCCAAAAACATCATGTTAATGAGAGAGATCAGAGGTCAGAGTGAATGGCCAGACTTATTAAAACCAATGGGAAGGTCACCGTTGCAAAACGTAAAACCTCAGTCCAACAGTGGTGTGCAGAGTCACATGTGCATAACATGTCCGAGCTGAAGCACTTTGCGATGCCAAAGGGGTCCTATCCGGTACCACTAGGGTGCTTAATAAAGATAGCTAATAAAGCTTAGCTCCCTGGTTACATTCATCATAATATTTGCAATAATGACACAGTTATTCATGCAAGTCGGCATATAGATAAAACCCCACACTAGATATAATTTTGCTTCACTGGCGCCAATTTTGTTGCAGCTAAAAAAAAAAACCCTTGCTGCTGATATACAGGACTTTCAGTCTGTCTCTGGTAACAGTATTGTATCACCACAGGCTTACCCTGACCAAACAGGACTAGCTTCATAATTACGATTTAAATACAGTGGTCAGCACATTTTACTTCCTTATTGTCACATGGTTCACAAATAGGAAAATCTTGCAGTACCTTTTGTTTTGTTTGATTTTGTTATCTCACAAGTGACACACAATAATGTCCTATGCTATACACATATTTACAGTATATGTGTGTGGAGAATGTGGTAAAAGTTAGAAGTATATGATTTTCTGTTGTACTGCGTGTCAGGAACGTCACCCCGGTTTTCCATATCAGAGAGAGCAGAATCCTATCTCAACATGCCCAAACGTATTGCATCCTGTAGGCCTTAAAAATGTTCATGTATAGAAATTAAATTTAAACTTTAACATACCGCTGCATTCTAAAAAAGGATGTATATACTATCAATATAACCTAAAAATGGTGTCACTCAAAACTTATGGGTCATAGCAAAACTCTGAGTGCATTTTTAAAATTACCCAATTTTACCTGCATTAAAAATACCCACAATTGTTCTGCAACAATTTTTTTGTGGACCAGCGATCAAACAAGAGGCAACTTCAGCTTCAGAGACAGAGACAGAGACATATTTTCTGTCACTTATCCTGCAATTAAATCCAAACATGAATGGCTAATATATTCCAGGAACATGTGAGAAATATTCATTTTGTGCGTCAGATAGCAGGACATGTGAAGCTGACAATTGAACGGGCCAGTATTCACCGGAGATCTGCACGTTGCCACCAGACACAGTAAGCGGGCAGCGTAGCATCTGCAAGGAGCTGACTCATGGGAACAGTCTGTCTATGTACGCCCGCACTCGTATTTCTGAATATGTCACACCACCTTTTTCTTTCGCAAAGAAGAGTGTGTTGAATACAGCACCTTGACGTGACCTTATGTTGGTATTTACAGTCAAAACAGCAGCTTGAAGAGTGGCATTTTTAACAGGCCTCGCACAGTAAACTACTCGTGTTGATACACAGGTTGATATTTTTCCTGGACAACCTCCCAGGGAGTACAGAGGGGCCATCAACGAGCGAGCTTTTATCCCCAGTGCCTTAACCACAGCATCACCTGCTGGTGGGCATAACTCGGAGCAAAAATTACAGTAGCGTCAATGTTTTGTTTTAAGTTTTGACACGATATGACTGCAACTCAAAGTGAATGTAACGTATTAATGAGTTTCTGGTTTTCGAAGGGGGTGGCATGGTGGTGCAGTGGTTAACACTGTTACCTCACACCTGGGTTAGAGTCTCCGCCTGGGTTCCATGTGTGTGGAGTTTTCACGTTCTCCCCGTGTCGCCGTGGGGTTTCCTCCGGGTACTCTGGCTTCCCCCCACAGTCCGAAAACATGCTGAGGCTGATAGGAGTTACCAAATTGCCCGTAGGTGTGGGTGTGTGATTATGCCCTGCGATGGGTTGGTGCCCCATCCAGGGTTGTTCCCTGCCTTGTGCCCATAGGCTCCAGACCCCCTGTGACCCTGAGTAGGTGGTTACAGAAAATGAATGGATGATTTTCAAAGAACAGGGGAACTCAGTGGAGGTTGGCATTTGGGATAAAGTGAAACTCGATCAGAAAGCAACAGCACCATCTGCATCAGCTTCAAAATACATCCAAAAAGTGGAGTGGAGATCAAGACCACCAGCTTCCTTTTTTCCCATGGTACACCAAAGCAGTCACTACAGACAGACTTTCATGTCATCCATTTCATAAACAGACGTGCCATGACTTTTGGGTGGCTGGTGTTTTCGATGCTGCATAATTCTGCACACGTACACCAGTGACATCCAGGTCTGGCTTCCTCACTGAAGCAGAAAGGAGGCTGCGGAGGAGTCAGGGACATGGGAACACCATATTACTGCCATGCTTCATTGCCAGAGGGGAACCACTGCTCCCCCCAACACCCGACAGCTCGTCAGCTGGGAGGCAATTTCCTGAAAGTTAAGTCTGGTCATACTGGTAAACACTCGCCCCCTGCGCTGAAACAGCCTTCACTGGTGACAGACCCACTGCCATCCTCACCCTCATCTGATCTATAATCCCACCACAGAGAGAGATTTTCATAACTTAGCATTTTAAATATCAGTGTCGTTTTGGAATCAGCCCTTGGCCAAAATCGTTTTTTTTTTTTTATATATTTGTCCAAGTAGGAGAAGGGAACAGTTTTTGGGAAAAGCGTTCTGTTGCTTCAGACTCACCATAACTGCGAAAACGGATAACTATTCTAAACATTCACGTGGGAATCGGGTATTGCAACCGCTTATAGTTTGGTTCATGGTATGCTTTTACCAGGGATTCTATGCCAATTCTACCTGAACGTAGACTGGGCTAAACAGACAATTTGTTTCAGCTGCACCTTAAACCTGTGATCACAAGGAATGTAGTAACCTTGGACTTTTTCGGTACCTTTCAGGAGATTTGTCCACATGCTGACTTCAGGCACCCTTAAAGTCTCCTCCATGTTAAAGGTCCTAGATACAAATGCTAGTCTTCATTTTCAAGGCGTAGGGAACAGAGTCAATAAGCTGTTTTGTGTAGCAGTGTGACCCCCAGCGTTTCTGGCACATTCCAGTCCTTCTGTCCTTCATGCTTTTCATATGGGGGCAGAATTACCCGGGTCACTGCAAACGTTCTTCTGAGGTCATAACTTTCCGGGACTTTATACAGAATACAAAAATAACCAATAAGGATTTTCTTACCAGAAGATATGTGTGGAACTCAAGGAAATGGCGCTGTATTGTGAACTGGATTGATATTTCTTATTTAAGGACACACCTATTTGTGACCAGAAGATTGCCAGAGCTAGGATGGGCTGTGTTATTTTACATTTCACCTGATTTGTTCTAGCATATATAGCCACGGAAAAAATTAAGAGACCACAGCACAATTTTTTGTTTCACTCATTTCTCAATTCATGGGTGTGTGTCTGTGAATAATATATATTTTTCTGCAAACTGCAGTCTGGTTCTTCCCTGTTTCTCATTAACTAAGGGCTTCTTCCTTGTTTTATGGGACCTCAGTCCTGCTTCTAGGACCCTGATACAAACTATCCTGCACTTCACACCTGCACTTAACGTTTCCCAGTCCTTTTGAAGGTCACTTGATGTCATCTTTCGGTTCATGAGAAACTGTCTGATAAGTTAGCGATCATCTCTGGCATTAGAATGCCGCTTCCGCCCTTTACCTGGCTGGTTTCTGGTTGCTCCCAGTGTCTCCTGCTTCACCTTATTTTTGTGTACTGCTGTCTTAGAAATTTTGAATCTTGCTGCTCAGCCTTCCACCAGCAGAACCACAATTAAAGCATGATCTTAAAATGCACATTTGTTTAAAAATATAGAGTGAGTTTTAATTTTTTCCATGGCACACACACACACACACACACATATACCTATCTAAACAGGAACCTTCCATTAATGGGAAAAACCCTAATCCAAACCACGACACCCATAACCCCTAGACAACTCTGAACATAACCATAAGTAAGCAAGAAAAATGCAAGACTTTGTACTTTTTGTACTTTTCATTCACAGATTGAATTGAGGTTATCCAAATGGGGACCTGACAGGTAAGGAAGTTTCAGGTTTTACCACACTTTGAGGATATTCAGAAATATTATGCCGTATTCAACAACAATTTTTCAGTCCACTTTACAAAGTGAGGTATTTCAAAGCCTTATAATCAGGAAGTACAGTAATATGGGCAATATCTGTATAGTAAATTGTTAAATGATTGAATGTTATTGCATCTGTCTTATACTAACAATCATCTCTGACGCTGGCTGCACTAGCATGCAGGCATTTCACAGGGAAGTGTAGAAAATGCCGCAGCGCATTCTGTCTCCATTCATTGCTGGGCGAGTGCACACACTGGTGCAGGGATTGCGCCTTCTTAAAAACAAACTCCACAGGCGCTCGATATGAGGTACAAACCCAGAACCAATTAGCAGATGGGCATTTCTGATCAGCTGTAGCACGAGAAATTAAAGACTCATCCTCTCATGCACCAAGACCCATTTGGCATTTCTGAGTACTGCCAACTGGTTATCGAGGCTGGTATCCACCTGCTGATCATCAGATGTGCGCTGAAGGACACAAAGTAATCCTCAAGCCAGGAGCTTATTTGTGAATCATCAGAAGTGAGCAATGGGGGTAAGCTGACCCACCAAGCTGGGCTGGTGGGGCATCGGCAAACTTAAAAAGGCATTTATATGCTCACTGATTAGCAGTCCCGATCCTAGCCGAACATCACCAGTGGCAAGCCCTAGACAGTCTGTCTCCGATCAGACCGACGGGCCCTGCTGACTAGTCTGTGCTGCCAGCACATGGTATAATTGCTAAGGGGGCGGAACTGCAGCTTAATATGTTAAAGTTCTGCCCTTCGGAAAAGCCCTTGAAATAAATTTTAAGTACATAATCTTGTCTTTAAAATCTAACTATGCACTGAGTATTTAATTCCGCGTTATATGCGCGTCAAGCAGTAAACTATGTATGCATGCATTTCAGAACTTAAAATGAGTGTCTTCCAAGCAGTTGACTTGGGATGAATAATGCAAGAGGCTTGATAATAGGATACGCCTTATAAAGGCATCACCTGAAGTCGCCCAGATGCGTGGGATCAGCAGGAGGGCTGAAGCACTGGTGTGAGGACAGAAGTTATGGTGCATCATGAAGTGCTAGGACTGACACACACCAAGAACACAAATATTATTCTTGTGGTCATGGCAAGACCAGTCATGCCAAATTGCCTTCCAAGAATGAATCATGGGATTGCTGTCGTTTGTCAAGGATGCAACCGGTGTATCCATGACATTTGGGGGGATTGACATTCGGGGATTTTTACCATCCTCAGTACTTCTGTTCTGAGGACTGGAACTAGTCTTTGGGCATGGAAGATGGCTTGATACGGGTACACAGGAACACGTAGTATGGTCAGGCACGCATACTGAGATACACCCATCATGTCGCCTCAGCTGACAGAAGTACTTCTGAGGGGAACAAGCGAAGCACATGTCGAAACAAACTCTATCCTGGGGGCAGTAAGTGGAAATGTAAGAGCCAGGCGTGTGTAATTGTTCCTAACAGTACACACTGGCAGTAGGCAGTTTATTTGCCTGCGCATTTAGCTGATTTGTAGGGGCTACTGATCTAAGCCCTAAGATGTGCTGTACTCCTGTGAGACAAGTGGCTTGTAAAAATGAGCCTCATAAAAGTAGAAAGAGCTACTGTAATGGGTGAGAGCAGGGCTGCGGCGCCCGAACCCTTCGCCAGCCTCTGTCCACAACACATCAAGATTTATTCTCCTCTCTGCAGCTCCTCTGCCTCAGTCTTTCATTAGTCTTCATTAGTCCCAGAGCGAGAGGGGAAAAAAAGTAGAACATAGTTAATAATTCCTCCCAAAGTCTTCTCTGTAGGGAGCAGCAGAGCTGAGGCGTATCAGCAGCAGAGGACAGCTGCAAGCGAGCTGCGTTTCCCTTCCTGAACAGCAGGTGGACTCGTGGTTAAGAAACTGACCTTGAGATCAAAAGGCTGCTAGTTTAATGCGACTGCTGGAACCCTGCTGGTGCCCACCCCCCCCCCCCCCCCCAGGGAAAGCACTTAACCTGAATTCCTTCAGTAAAAAAAAAAAAAACTCTCCAGCACCATAAAAATGGACACAGTATAAAAACGCACACCTTGGGTGGTCTCAGACCAAACTGAGCTTGGGCTTTCACTCCATGGTTCTTGTTTTGGGCATGATTTTGTGGCGTCACATCGATGCAGGTCAATTGCTGAGACTTTGACGGATGCTTATTTTGCCCATCCCATAATATCATAGGTGAACAGGTCTTTTCAGACCATTCCGTCCCTCTGGCTTCCCACCCCCCACTTCACTCCCCCAAAGCCTTCTTCAGCACGCCTGAAGTGTGGATGATTAATAACTGGGGGGGGGGGGGCTCTGTCCGCTGTTTGGTCCCCTGTCCATTGCAATGTGGGACAACTGGCAGGTATCTCCAGGACACAAGAGTCCTGGGCACCTGGCTTTCGGCACCAAACAAACTAACCCACAAATAACACCTTGAGTCAGGGTCACAAGAGCATCCAAAGCCAAGTGTCACATCCGGATTCATGTAAGCGCTGTAGTTCCCTTAGGATAGTTCCTGCAGGCGCCTTTCACACGCTTCACAATGCTGGGCACATTCAGGCTTCACAGGCCACAAATGACAGACAGATAAGCAGAGAAACAGACGCTGGGTCAAAATGAGCCTCCTTACAGCATGAGACCCAATGGCCACCACTGGGTAGTCAGTCATTAAATACACCCCGAAGCCACAAGTCATCTGTAAAACAAATCAAGTGGCCATGATTAGTAACCCAATCGGCTTGTGAGGACTCCTAAGAAGACCCCTCCTTGTCTATCTTCACTGGCTCCCTACAGGTGGTCACATAAAGTTCAGGTTCTTGGCGCTGGCTTACAGGTACATCAAAGGACAGGCATGCATCTCCATCAAAATGCTCCTCAAGTCCTATATCCCATCCCGGTCCCCTTTGGTCAGCAAACCAATATCATTTGGAGATCCCTCCACCACATAAGAAGCTTCACTCCAGATGGTTCTCTTGTGTGGTTCCCTGATGTTGGAATAAGCTGCTGAACTACGTCTGGTCATCAGACTCCCTGTCCGGAGTAATGAAACACATCAAGGCCAATTTATTCCATGAATTCATCTACTTGGCTGGTGAGTCTTTCCATTCCTTGAGTGTCGTTATGTTGCAGTACTGCTCCTTGGAAGGTTATTAGGTTTTTGTTTTGTTAGAAGTTGTGTAGTTTCTGTTCTGTACCCAGGAATTCTTTGGAAGCTCAGCCTGGCTGCATTTAAGCCTCTTTGACTCCTAGACAACCATATGTTTGCAATGTACACTTGTATGTCACTTTAAATAAAAGTGTCTGCTAAATGTGTAAAAAGTAAATAGGGAGTAAGACAAGACGCCTTCTATAGGGCAAGTCCATCCGTCGCAGGGCACTAAAACTCACACATGCATTTGCACACTAAAGACAAATGACAGTATCTGGGATTCCCAGAACAGCAGGCATTTATTATTGTGGAGGGAAACTGGAGCACCTGAAGTGGAAACCAGCAGGAAATGGGAGACCACACAGACAGATATGGGGCTGGTCACACACACACACACACGCACATACTGGTTTATGTGGTTAATAGGGACTTTTATTCCAAACCAGTCTCCACGGTGGTTTATGGGTACTACCCTTTCCTATTGTCAGAAAACAACGCGGGATGGATTAAAATGTTTCTAAAATTCACCACTACATAGAGCTCACTTTATTTTACATCTATCACCTACAGAACACAATACACTATAACCTGAGTTTGTAGCTGTATGTCAGGACATCTGAAAAACTACTAAAAGAGGGTTTATTAGGACTTGAATGGTTTATGAGGACACTGTGATGTCATACTACATTTGCATTTATACACTAAACACAGGCCTGACAAACTACTGCATTCTGAAGACAGACATGGTTAATAAGAACAAATATTTACCACACAGGCATCTTGCAGAACGCACTGTATTTTTTCAATACAGAGGTATAATCACAAAGTTTGAAACAAAGTCTCATCCTAATATGCAACTTAAATATATATATAAATATTCTTTAATGCAAGTTAAATTAAAAATAAAAATTACAGAACTTAAAAAGGATGAGGTCTGAAACTTCTGCATGTGCAAATCTCACAAAAATTAAATAAAGATAAATAAAAACCTACCGTGATATTAAGGTAGTACAGCATGGCAACATTCACATCACACACTGACCTGACGCATGACTGCACTCAAGATGGGCATGGTTACTAACAACAAATATGTACCACACATGCATCTTGCAGAACGCACTGTATTTTTTCAATACAGAGGTATAATCAAAGTTTGAAACAAAGTCTCATCCTAATATGCAACTTAAATATATATAATTATTTTTTAACGCAAGTTAAATGAAAAAAAAGAAGTACAGAACTTAAAAAGGATGAGGTCTGAAACTTCTGCATGTGCAAATCTCACAAAAATTAAATAAAGATAAATAAAATAACCTACTGTGATATTAAGGTAGTACAGCATTGCAACATTCACATCACATACTGACCTGACACGTGACTGCACTCAAGATGGGCATGGTTACTAACAACAAATAAGTACCGCACAGGCATCTTGCAGAACTCACTTTTTCCAGTAAAGTATATTCACTTATAAAGTTCAACTTTCAACATTCCCCCCCCCCCCCACATACATCCAGAATCCTAGAGCAATATATTTTCTAACATATTTAGACTTGCGTAAGTATTAAAAAATGAAATAAAATGCCCCACTGCAGTAACAAGGTAAGCGAATGGAAGTGTTTAATTTAACTTTTGAGTACGCCTTTTTACAGTTAGCCCCCTGTTTCTTACGAAATCCCTGATATTTTGCAGAGACCGGTTTTCCAAAAGTGGGTGTTCAGCCACCTTGCACTGTTCACATTCAGCTTTGGTTGCAAGCTTTCCAGTTTCAATATGCCTTTTGAAATACTTCATGACAGCAGCAACCTCCGCTTTTGACCACTTCATTTTGGGCATCCGTTTTGGGGTCTCAATCCTTTCAGCACCACCAAGAGAAACTGCCAGAGAACACATGGAATTCCATAAACATACATGAAAATATAAACAGTAAAAGAAAATAATCCTTAAGATTGATAGCTATTGTGCATTCATTATAAGATTATTTTAGTTAAGGAATTATCCTTAACTTGCATATGACAAACTATGAGGTTACATGTTCCTTTAAATGAAATTAAAACAGTTCAAATCTTGCATATAGACTGTCTCTGGGAGTCATTATCATCATCCCAACTTTATCTCACTTTCTAAATTCAAGCTCCTTCAAACTGCCAGGGAATCCCCTGTTCATAGTGCTCTAAGTAATTCTCCATGTTCGCTCTAACCCC
The DNA here is from genome assembly GCA_026784285.1 of Stomatorhinus walkeri. Lineage (NCBI taxonomy): Eukaryota > Metazoa > Chordata > Actinopteri > Osteoglossiformes > Mormyridae > Stomatorhinus > Stomatorhinus walkeri. The sequence goes on along the minus strand of JAODUD010000040.1, from coordinate 9,686,843 downwards.
TTTCAAACATGCACTGCCACCCAAGACATTACCCAAAGGACACAGTGGACACGGTATAATTATTAATGAATAATAAAAACAAATCAAAACGTTACATGGGGTGCATTGTCCCCCAATGCTTAAAGCACATTTCAGAACATCCATATCATTTAGGTTTATACTTATTAGCCAGTAAATTCTAGCTATTATACTTTAAACAGACACTAGTTATTAGTAAGGCAAAACAAGTGGGAGGGACTGCAAAAAAAGTTCAACACAGTGTGAATATACGTATATATATATATTTTTTTTTTGCATTGGTACCACACTGGTACCATCATTACCATTCTACAATACCAACCCTAGCCTTTTGTGAGTACTAACCAACTTTCAGCCTGTACTCACGTAGCGCGTGGTTTTAAGTTTATGGACCATTTGTTTTGGACCATGGTAAACTGCAGATAATTAAAACCACAGATTGTACTGTAACACTGACTTAATCCCACAAATTAAGACCTGTGAAAATCATATTTAAGACATTTAAGATGGTATATCGAGGGTTCTGACAATAATGGATTGACAAATAAGAATTCCGACCTCCATCATCAGTGACGCGCTCCACAGATGTACTGACTTCAGCTTCATTATTTATTGCGACACCTGCTGACTCAGTGGAATCAGATGATTCCTCTCCATCACTATCACGACATTCATCTTCGGGGTCACTCAGCTGTATGTGATCTGGAAAGTTATAAGTAACACATTAGACTATACCACTACACCATCTCAGTTCAGATACTATCCATTAAAATTAAAAAACAAGTTACATGCCTTCAATTTCAATGTCAGCCAGTGATTTTCCCTGGAATTCAGGAAGACATCCTTTTTCCATAGCCAAAAGAAGTTTTGAGATTTTGGCCAGCTGGGTGGTGGCTTCTGGAAGCCTGTAGTAGTCTCGGTGTACCCGAATATCGTGGCCAAGAAAGTCAGCAAGTTGGTCAAGTTCATTTTTTTTTAAATTTAAAATTTGTGACAATGTAGCAACATGTTTTCTTAGCTGTGTGGACCTGAGGAATTGTGGATTTTTTGCTCCGCAGAGACCCGCATGAATCCTCAAACTGTCTTGTCCCCTGTAGTGACTCAAACATTTGGGTCTTCCAAACAAGAAGATATTGGCACCATCAACACCACACTCACTTCTCTTGCTGACAAGTAATGTCAATGCCTCCACCATGTTTGGTGTAAGCAGTACCGCAACCTTTCGTCCTCTTTTCCCCATTATCTCAATTCGACTAAAATGATTACAGAGTTTCTGCTCAAATTTTGTTAACCCCATGGCAACATCTTTGTGAAGGTCTGTCTGGTCTCTTTCATAAAAATGCTTAAGATGCATTTTAGACACTTCTCCTGCCCTCCTCCTGTTAAACACGATTATTTGTGCCAGTGTACTTTTGGCAAGCACAGCATAATGCATGGGGCATATGTTTTCCGTTAAACTGCTTAAGGCATTCCGAGATGTTTCTTCAAGGTGTTCATGGAGCAGCTGGACATCTTGCGTAAACGGTAAGGTAGATGGTTTATTAAACTTCATTGCACTAAGAGTGGTCAGTGCAGTGTGAGAGACTAATTCACTCCATTTTGATGAGCAGAGTTTTTTAAAAGCTTCAGTGGATTTAATTCTTTCATCATCTTCTGCCATAAGGGCCCGACAGTGGATAATTTCACACAGTTTTTGTAATGAATGGCCTAATTTCAAAGCAAGGCTGGGTGTTTTGTAGCAATGGTGTTCTTCATTATACCCTGATACTTTACGTACTGCCTGAACAACTTTGTTAAAATTTGCAGGTTTAACAGCTTCTTCCATGCTATATATTGATGACTCACT
>JAODUD010000040.1:9609338-9632525 GCA_026784285.1 Stomatorhinus walkeri | reverse complement strand
GATCTTATAGAGAGAGAGAGAGAGAGAGTAGGAAATTAATAAGTAAGTATATGTGTTAAATAAGCATAAATATGCGCCGAATCCTTCATGCAATTAAGGTGCGTGGTAGAAGGCCACAACTACCCAGTTAACACTAGAACGTACTTCAGCGAATGCAACCCTTTAGTTTGCGCTAATGTACCATTAATGTTATTAACAGCAGCGAAGCTAACACGCTCCACCAAAAAGCCGTAATGTTCCTAATAGAGTAGCTACTCTGTCTGGAAATCCAACGGCTGAGGAGTTTTCAAATGCAGTATTTTAGAAAATGTTACATAAATAGATGTAGTTTATCGGTGATTTTTATGTTCGTCAAAGTTGACGTTTTCTAACAACTGTATAACGTAGTTATTTGCATCCAAATCAACTCAGGTGAAACAAAAAGTTTTCAGGGTTGCGAACTGTTACGCATCTAACGTCACACGTACGCTTTCAGACTGTCACGCTCACGCAGGAAGTCCTACTGCAAATCTCTTTATAAAGCTAGAATCATCTACAATAAAGGCGCTGGGCAGTTTGCAAACTATGTAGACTATTTACAAGGTAATAAAACTGTGACATACATGTAAATGCGTGTGCATGTATGTGCAGACTTGTCTCAAACTGAAAATCTTACTCCAGCCAGCTGATCAAAGTTAATTGGCAGCACTGCGTTTTATTTGAAATGAAAAGTAAAATGCACTGTTTTCGGCAGAAACGGCGTGCCATTCCATTGTTCCCTTGTTACTCCGACAATTCTAAAACAAATATTAGAAAACATAACCTATTTCACTTTTGATTTTAGAAACAACCCCCCTCCCCCAACTATAAAAATAATAATTGAAGTTAATATATTACAAAATTTTTATTTTTAATTATAAAAGGACAGGACATACTAGTTCTCCTTAAACTTAGAAAAAAGTAATACCATGGTATATTACCGTCATTGTCCAAAAAGTGGAAAATACCGTGATAATAATTTTAGGTCATTTTGGCCATCCCTAACCGATGCATTTGATATGGATTGTACATGAATGTATTTATATGTTTGGCAGTACATTGAATTCATATGTAATTTACATGAATGAAAGACGTGTGTCTAATGATACATTACGTCAATATAGATTGTATGTTTTTTGTGTCATACAAAGAGGTTATATGATTAGTGGGTAAAACGCATAAGAGTCAAATGTTATTTTACATAACTTTTTCATATTGGGGGAGCCAGTCAGTTGGGAATCAGCTGTTGGAAATCCAAATCATATTTAAGCATTTTAGAAACAGGTGACACAGCTTAACAAGCTGTTTTAATATAGTGTTAGGGGTAAGACTATAGATGGAGACTTTTAAGGATGGGGTTTTGTGAAGTACTATTCAGGCTAATGGCAGAGGGCAAATGTAAGGCCGTAATGTTTAGAATCAGCAAACAGATGCAAAGAGATGCAACATACAGACAGACGATGGGGAGGGGGTTGGTGCAATTAGCACCTGTCTGTGACTAATTGCCTGTTTCCCAGGACGTGGAGTAAGCGATTGGCGGGACAGCATGGATGCAAAGTAGGAGCCCATCCAGTCGGGGTTCCTCAGACAGCTGCGGAAAAGCCGTCATCTTGTCTGTCTTTCCTTCCCTCGTGGTGCCTCATCTGCTAATCGTTTTTCCAGGCTGTTTAGTTCCTGTGAAACTGCTGCAGAGCCATTGAAATGGCTGCTAATATTTATTAGACGTTCGGTGATATTTACAAGGTAGATGAAACCTGTAGTTTTTTTGTTCGGTGCTTCTGTTGTTGTTCTAACTATTGTCACGGCAGCACATCATGTAGTCAAGGTGCTCTTACCCTTACCAAGCGACTGTCCAGCAGCGACCACCTGTCAGCGCGTCGGGGCCAGCGTTTGGGACAGCTGGCCACAATGTGGCGGCAGAGGCACGCCCACAACCACACCTGGCTGGAGGCGACCAGTCACGCCGCTCTCCCAGCACCTGTGCTGCCTGTAAAATAACCTCCGTGATCATGAGGCGCCGGCCATGACCTTCGCCTGCTGAGACTCGAGCAGTCCATTTAAATTCTCCTTTAGACACGCCCATTGCCACTATCCCCGCTCCCATTTGCAGGTGAACCTGGTCTGAAGCAAGGATGTTGGCCACATACTCCCCCCACCTCTCTGGGACTTCCTCCAGACTGTTATTCAATAAACATGGCCTCTCCAAGGCTTGTTCTCTTACACCCACTGCCTGTGTGCCTCTTAGTTCAGCCCTGCCTCACTCTAAAATGTCAACCTGCATAAGGAATCCAAATGAGTATATAATAGATCTAATCTAGTCAAGCAGCACATATGGCCTGTAATCTGTGTGATAACGAAACAGCTATTTAAGGTGCATATCATTGTGCGATTTATTTTTTTTAACAGCAATCCTGCCATCCTACAGTAATAGGCAAGAAAAAGCCATTGCTTAACAAGAATTAGAGCGCAGAGACAGTTTGCCGCATCCGTAAGGTTTAAAGCAATTATAAGTAATTATGAAAGTAAAACAACACTGACTCTTGGTTATGTTGTTTATGACAGATTTTGATTTTGGGTTTCATTACATCTCTGGAGTAATAAAAGGTAACATTGATGTTTATGTTGCATGTTTTATTTATCATTATTATTAGTTGTTGCCAAATTGCTGTGGACTCTTGGTGACCATGAACACAGCATTTCTCTGGAAGATTCTGTCTCCTCTCTGGTTTTTTAGGCTTCCCAGTGTTCATTCATCTTTTATCGGTCATTCTTTTCATTTTACTTTCCATGTATCTAAGCATTATAATCTTCACTATTGCCCAGAATAAGATTCCTTCTTTGAGTTGCACGTGGAGTTTGGACTCGGTCTGATCAGAATGTATTGTTTTTCTTTCAGTCCTCGGTGTTCTTAAAAATCTCCACCACCCCCAAGTGTCAAAGGCATCAACACTTTTCTTGTCATGCTCCTTCATCGTTCAGCTTCCACATCCATAAATAAAGTGTCACAGAATATATCACATTCTGAACATTTCTGATCTTTGTTCTTGGAGGTATGTCAATACTTTTGAAAAATTTTGCTGGGGTCTTTGTTACAGCTCAGCCCAGTGCCCGTCTGCTGCACATTCCTTGACTGCTGTATCCTTTGTAATAGATGATTCTTCCAAGGAGACGGAAGTCATCTACTACCTTCCCATCAACATTAAAGTTAACTGTCATTCCTGTAATCGTTCTCTTCATGTTTATCTGTGCCTGATCTCTGCTTACCTTCTGTCTTTTTCATTTCCTGCTGTAAGTCGTCTGCACATCGAAGCTCGTTGATGTTCCTTTCAGCAATCATGTTAATACATCCCCTGTTAAAAGGACATCTGTCTCCTGATAGAAGATGGATGAAATAAATGTCGCTAAAGAAGAAGAAAATGACTATGTGTGATTTTTTTTCTCCTGATGCGTTGAATTAGGTCCTTATTCTTCCTTGTAAATGGCTGTCACAAGTTAAATGTAGCTGTTATAAAGCAATGCAAAAAAATGAATTATTATTATTATTATTGTTAAGTTGATGTCTACAGCACTGCCCATTATTGTGCATAATGTCCTGTGGTGCAAAGCCACTTTCACTAAAGCATTTTACTACAGCGCACTGAACTTACCTTGATTTATGTCATTAATCTTTGTTAAGTTACCATGCTGCAAACTGACTGAATGGGTACGTCTTGGATGGCGAAGCGCGTTTTTGGCTTATTGGGAGAGGCACCGCATCGAGAGAAAAGCCCCCCCTTAATCTAGGCCAATTTGCACTCTCTAAACACATGCCTTTATTAAAGTGAAAAGTTTATTTATTTATATATTTATTTTAAAGGCAAACGGCGCCACAGTGAAAGTGTGGCTCTACGGTTAGATGACAGCTGCGAAGAATGAAGCAGACGGAGTGTAACTTTTCCCGCCCAAAGGCTCGGGTGCTGGTGAGACAGCTCCGAATGCGGCTGCACTATTACCCAAACACTGTGAAAACCGCCTCACACAGACTCTGGCAGCGGCTGCCTCGACAGACGTGTAAATAAGTAGATTTGCACATACATGCGATGGCCTGTTTTAGCGGCCCAGACAGCCAGGCCAGCTGTGGGTAAGATTTCACATCAGAGTTAAGATGAAAATCCACCAATGTCTTCTGGAGAAGGAATGTTCATTTTTCAAAAACAGTGACATGCTCGTTTATGATTTTCTCTGAAACTTTGTGTGTTTTGCAGTCATTTTATCTTAATTATTTTTATTGTTTTTGTCATGGATGTGCCCAGCACGAACCAGGGAAGCAGGCAAGGACGACAAGATATCCAAACAAAGGGCTTTATTATAAGACTCCAAACACTCATACGGTAGGACACCACACTGACATTACAATGACCGGACTGGGGAAACTAACGGAAACGCGGACTAAATACACAAGACTAATGACGACGATCAGGAACAGCTGGTAAACACGGGGAATCCACACAGGGTTAACGAGGGGCATGGCACACGGAAGGGGCGGACAACCGGGGCATGACAGTTTTATTCTTATTTAATTCTTATTTTTATTATAATTTTACTCATTTATTCTTACCTTGTTAAAGTGTTTTGCTTTTCCTCTTTGTATTGCCTATTTTCTCATACACAATCCAGGAAACAGTTGGAAAGCCGTTTCACTGCACAGTGGTACAATGTATGCTTGTGTTTGTGACAAATAAAACATGAAACTTAAACTTGTAAAAACTCCTGCAAAAAAGAGCGTACACCAAGGAATGCTTGGTTTGTGCAGGTAGAACCATGATTACAAGCGACTGGGACTGAGACTGGGGTAACCTTCCTGTGGAGATATGATTGACACCTTCTTCGACGTTTACAGTTTTGATGACTATGCTTACTTTATCTCTTTTAAATCCTTAATGAAAGTGGCTACTGAAACTTGCCGTTAAAAAAGCCACCCTGTATCAGCCATAGCCAGACATCCCAGCTCTCCTGAACATTCCGGAAACTGACAGCAGATCCCTGACACGTAAATGATGCGCAATGTCCCGGAAATCTGTCATTCTGCTATTCAGCGGTAGTAAAATGAGGCGGCAAGAAGTTTTACCGCTGCAACCTCACCCCAAGTATCACCATCACTCTCTAGCCCCAGTCAGCAAATTTTACCCCCCCCCCCCAGTCAGCAATATACAGTATATTTGGTATTACCGTAATACCAGCCAAGCATTGGCCAACACCTCCGTTCCTCCGGATGCCTCTCATCTGCATCTCCATGAAATCAATACTGCTAAAGGGGGGTGACTGAATAGCTGCACTGTGTATGCTAATGTTGTGCTTTCCCGATCCCCACCTTGAGTAACACCCCATGTTCTGTTCCACCACAAGACAATCCAATTAAGCTAATCAGCTAATCTACAGACCCATAATTAGTTGAATTAGGTGTGCTGGAGAGGGGTCTATAACAAGTATATGCAATGACTTCAGGTGTTGAAAGTCAGGCTTAGGATTTGCTGCACTGATATCATTTTTCATTTTTGCCGGGGAGTAAAGTGAGTAGGGTTATTAAACATCTATTAAGAAGAAGTTGGAAACATTACTGGAACGTTCAGAAGGGTTAATGAAGTAACATCTAAGGACAAAGTACTGCTGGAAGGACATTTTCAATTTATGAATTCTCTCATTATGTCTAATATGTGTTAGTTCATTATTTGACATTTATACAGATCAATTTGCGCAGTTATTTGCGATCCTCTTTGTCATTTTAAAGCAGTATTAATTATCTGCCTAGGTAGTGTGCCTCTGTCATTGCATGGTACACAGCGCACCTGTAAGACCACAGTCATTATGCAATGATTGTGCCAGTGGGAACCGGAAATGCATGTAAGGTTACCTGAACACATCAAAAGTGTGGCAACAGGGAGATCAAACATGGCAGTAGAATTCAGGTGCACAACGGAATACGACTGATCAATAGCCAATACAAAAACTCGTAAAAACAGATCAGATAAAGATCGGTTTAGGGCCATATACAGAGAGAAGTGGTAATGGAATGAAGATGTCTGGTAATTGGGGCGAGATCCAAAAGGCACTGTCAAATGAGAATGGCTGGGGTCTAACTCAGTATCAAACTCAGTAACTATCCAACCATTATGCAGAAAAATGAATCCATGCTTTTATAAGTTCCTGACTGGACTCCTGAAACACTTTGTTTCATGGATGTACCTCTGGGTCTTTAAAAACACTTCAGTTGTTGCTGAATGGTGCATCCTACAAGAACCAGGAAATTTGATCATATAGGACTTATCTTTGCTATATTGGCGTCCTGTAATTTTTTATATTGTGTTTAAATTACTACTATCAACCTAAAAAGCTTTGGCCTGTCCCTGAGTACTTTTGAGATGTTTTAGTTCCAGTTTAGTTTCTGGGCACTCTGTGGAACAAGACGCCGGGTAGACAAGACAAGGTACTACCGGGGCTAGGAAGTGGACACAGGCAGAGCAAACGGTAGCAGGCACAACAGGTCGGACAGACAGCGAAACAGGAACACGGTGGAAAAGTGTAGGAACTTCCAGGTCAGGGGCACAAGATAGGGCCACAGGGCAAAGGAAAATGGGACAAGACGAGGGAACCAAAACAATGAAGGGGCTTTTGGGAATGGGGCTCAGCAAACAGGACCCTCAGACCCTGGGAAATAGGGCACTGAACCAGGGACGTGGGCTCTTCTGGGTCTCGGGGAGTCAGTGGGACCGGGTGACTTTGAGGGAACTGCATGGTTGGGTGGCACTGAGGGACCAGCAGGACAAGAGGGGATTGCAGGGATAGAGAGTGCCATGGAAACAGCAGGGTTGGGGCTGGAAGCTCATGGGGGAGCTGCGTGGTGGGGTGGTACTGAGGGACCTGTAAGGCAGGAGGAAAAAGGTACCTCTTGGATGGCAGGGCAGGAAGGATCTGCAGGATAGAGAACAGGGGGCACCGTCGGGACCTCTAGGCCGGAACTAGAGAGTGCAGTGGGGTCTCTCCTGAAGGCTGCCGCCATCAGGTCCCAGTGGACGGTGCCGGGGATCAGAGTCTTCAAAGTTGGCCCAGATGATGTGTCCTTGTCATCTTCTCCTGGACACAGAGAAGCTGCCTGCTCCTCTTCTGGGCCCCTGTCTATTGTGCCGATTGTTCAGGAACTTGAGATGGCGAGTACAACAAGTGGTCAGGAAGCTGGAAGTCAGGACCAGGCATGGGAGCAACCAAACTAAGGTTTATTCAAAGGGCCAAGAAACAAAAGAGATCAGAAGAGGAAACACTAGAAAGGGAAGAACCTGGGCTTGTTGTCAATGACAGGACTTAGGAGCATAGGACTGGGGGCACTCTTATACATGACTGACGAGGGAGCAGATGAGGAGCAGCTAGAGTGATCCACATGGGGGCTGAAATAAAGACAAAACAAGCAACAGGTGTTGCTCATTAGAACCACACTAGGGAGAGGACAAGGGGGCAGGAATGCAGGGTGTGACAGTCTCTTATGCACTCTACACGCTCTCAGTTTTGCACTTCTTTTGATTTGTATATATGCCGTAGGTTCTTGCCATGTTTTAATGGCATCACATAGCTGCATGATCGCAATGCACCATTGTCTCACTTGTACGTCTCTTTGGATAAAAGTATCAACCAAATAATTACATGTGAATGTAATATGCCTCCCAGAGTGGGTAGACCTAGCTTGAGCTACAGACCATTCTCCTACTGAGCTCCACAGCTGTGGAACAGCCTTCCAGCAAACATACGGGATATAGGCTCACTCTTAACCTTTCTGTCTTAGCTCACTTCATACTTACTTAGTTTACTTAACTAGTTTGACTAGTTTAACTAGTACTTAACTAGTTTAACACTAGCTACTAAGGCCCAGTTGTAATCTGAGGTGCAGAGGTGGGCGCCATCGACTTTGTAGGTGAGCTTCAGTCAGGCTGTCACCCCTGCTTCTCATGTTGCCTCGTGCTGATGGAGTGCAGGCATTCGGGGATTCCTCTTGCCAATGTTCTCACCTGCCCCTCCTTCCTGGTCCTGCAGCCATACATGTTATTTTTTTGCACTCACCCTGCTGTCTCGAATTGTCACTTTTCTGTCCCACATATGCTGACGGACTTTCTTCATTCCCTTCTCCCTCCTGGGGGGAAGTTGAGGACCCTACCTGCCCCGTGGCCCGCTCGACTTTTTGCATGCCTCCCACCAGCATAAGGCATGCCGTCTACTCGCCCTTTGCCTTAGCCACATTACCTGCCAGTTTGCCTTGGCTGCATTCTTGGCTGCCTGCCTGCCTGCCTCATATTGCTTCTGCCTACAGTACCTGCAGGGGCTAAACGGGCTTGCCAAAGCTGCAGTCCAGGAGCTGAGAGTGATCAGGGAATCCCAATTGACCATCTATTTTTTTTTATCATAATTTGGTTCAAATGATCCATTATTGGTTGTTTATTTGTTCACAAATTGCTGATTGGTTAAGACTGAATGGAGAAACCCATTCTAAATTTCTCTCTTTTTTAGCAATCTTTTTGTACCACTGCATATTTTCTGGCATGTATATGTATGGTCTGTTTCCTTCATATAATTGATTTTATGTGCCTGACAAATGAGTTTTCTGCCAGGAAAGTATAGAAAAAAACATCCCAATAGTATGAACTTGTCTCATATTTTTTTGGAATTTGCCCCTCTGTAAATTTATATATGGTATCTATGGTAAATGTTTCTTTAGCACACATTGTGGGTGCAGTTGACACACACTGGATCACACTGTAATGCTTTAAGGCCACTGCTAAGGTGCTGTTATTCAGTGAGGTCTCTGTTGGTTGCTGCATATAACTGATGTGAGAGTGCAAGCTTGCAGATTTGTTGTTCGTTTGATGTGATTGCGCTTGTTTGATGAAGCGTCACATTCTCTTTGACTTTGACTAGATAATTATTTTGTACTTACTAATATTTAATAGTTTTATCATTTATTGTTGTATCGTTTTGGGGGAGTAGGTGCAGAAGAGGGGCCAACGCCATGTAGCCTAGGGGCTCCTGAAGCGAATCGGCCGTTGCGTACCTGTGCCGTACTGCAATCTTTCTACAATTGCCTTGCACTAAATTATGCAAACTTGTTCTGCCTGGTGCCAGCCAGAAACGGATGAGCTTCCCCTTGAGTCTTGAATCCTTGGTTCCTCTCAAGATTTCTTTCTTCCTCTGAAGGAGTCATTCCTTACCACCGTTACTTCAGTTTTTCCATCTAGGGACTTTGGCCCTGGGATTCTCTAAAGTGCTTTGTGACAAAGCCCCTTGTTAAAAGCACTATATAAACACAATTGAATTGAATTAACTGTTTAGAGCTGCTGTGACTAGACAAATAAGACTGCAGGGAACTAAGGGGAAAAAGCAGAGGTAAATTATGGACAACAAGGGACAAGGTAGTGTAATGAACTGAAGCCATGGGGATTAGTATGTGAATGATGAGGACCTTTGGTGGTGGAGAGGGGAATCCTCTGGTGTGACCAATAGCTCTTGAACTCAGATTGAGGGCAGTGTTGGGTTTAGAAATCACACCTGAAATGAAGGTGATATCCTATAATCAAAGAGTGGGTTTTCATAGTACAACACAAGGGCTCACTTTTCTAATAGCCTTTAAAGGGCCAATTAACTTGAGAATTAACTTATTTGGGAGATCTTTCAGTTGAAGGTCTTCCGTGAATTGCCAGACCTTTTGACCTGGACAAAGGTGAATGACTTGTCTATGGCAAAGGTCTGCCCTTACCGTGTCTCATCCATTCATCCTTGGCGGGGACCTCAGAGGGCTCACTTGACTATAAAAACAATGGCAGCTGGTATCCTGGAACACACTGGAATTGGGTTTAGTCCCATAGAAACATTAATGAGATAATTCAGCATATTCAGCTGTAGAAAGATAGCAGCTCCAATAGGAACGGGAATTGCTGCAGTAGGGTCAAAGAAACCTGCCATTGTCCCAGTGAAGCCTCTCTCCTTGACTAGTGAACTGCAAATGACAGGGGTGAAACTTTGATTTATATTTCCAATTCCAAAATACTTTCTCGACACCTGATGTAAATTGGGTGCCTCAATCTGACACTATATCCAATGGAAGGCGGAAGCACTGCGAGACATTTTGGAACAAGGCTTCTGCTGATTCCAAGCCGCTGGTTAGTTTCTTCAGTGGTGCATTGTCATGCCCTGCATCCCTTCCTCCTTGTTCTCTCTGTTGTGTGGCTCTATTGAGCCACACCTGTTACTTCTTTAATCTTACCCTTACAGCCCTCGTGTGGATCACTCCAGGTGCCTCTCGTCTGCTCTCTTGTCAGTGGTGTATATAGTGTCTCCCTGTCGTGAGCTCCCCTGTCTCATCATTGATATTGCTGCCTGTGCCTCCCCAGTGTGCATTGTGTCCTGTGCTCTTGCCTGATCCTTCCTCCCCTGATTTGACCCCTTGTGGTCCATTTTCCTTTTGCCCAGCCTTTAAGTTAATTTAATGAAGGCCCCTATGGTTTTCCCCACGCCTGCCTTCGTCTCTGTCCTTACCTGACGTGACATACATGATGGGATGCATTTGAAAACCTGTCAATGATAGCCAGGATAACAGTGTATCCCTGGGATGCTGGAGGGTCAGTAATAATCTACAACACATTTGTTGCAGCAAGCTTTCTGGGGAATCGGAAGAGGTTCTAGGAGACCAGCCAGGACCTGTCTAAAAGCTTTTCATTGTGTACAGACCAAATGACCCCTTACAAAAGTAGCAACATCCTGTTCAAGAATTGGCCAAGATTTTTTTTTTTAACTTGGATGGATTGTGTGCTGGGTTCCTGGATGTATGAGCCCACTGGGGGGATTTGTTGTCTGACTTCCTGTGATGCATATGTCCAATAGCACAGTCCCAGGTGTGACACAATGTTAGGTGAGCTGCCTATTTTTTACCCCTGAAATCCTCTGCAAGATCATAAGAAGGAAAGAATGTGTCTACCTCTGCAGGGGTAGTCATTCTCGTTCCTAGTGGAGCATGACAGGAAAAGGTCATACGACGTGATTAAGCCAGGGCTACGAAGGAAACATCAAAGATAAGATTTTAGCGCATTACTGTTACTGGAAAATAGTCCATGTTTGGATCCATTCTCATTTAGTCGTCATCTTCATTATCTTATCCATCATCATCATCACCGTGTCCATCATGTTGATCACCCATTATAATCATCACCATGATTATCTTCATCATTATTACCAGCATCATTATTATCTTTGTCATAGTGATTTGTGCACAAAATGTGTGAAGATAGAAACCCAGATCCGATCGATAAGCAGTAGAGGTCATACACGCAATAATTGAAGAATTCCGATATAGTCTCAAAACAGTGTGTTTGTATGCTTTCACTTAGTTCTGTCAATATTGCTTTTTATTAATTATATGGGGGCAATTAGCTTTCCTGTAAATGAATAAACACTAGAATCAGCTTCAAAGCAAGTTACTGAAATCGGGATACTTCAGGTAATGAAGGATTGAACAGTCATTTAGCTGCATGATTAATGTTATTAGACACCAATCCAGCAATTATGTGAGATAAGGTATGAATCTCATAGTCTGGTGTCCATCACAGGATTCACGCTACTTGAGACGGACATTGTAAACATGTCCGCAAACTTGGCCTATGAGTGGACACTTAAAGGACAGCAAACTGTTTCATGTGACCCTGGGTTAAAAATGATGTAACTGGGATTTTATTTAGCAGTAGGGATGACACTGTCAGCACATCACCAAAGCTCACCCTGCCTGGAATAGTAAGAATACATTTTTATACTTTCCACGTGCGTAAATGAACAAAGGCCGTTAACCAATTAACTCCAAATTAACTTCCTACAAAGGAGGATGAGGCATGACCCTGAACTGTACCTTGCCCTGGCAAATCCCGCCACTCCTTATCTTCCAGCTCCCAGCTATATTTAAAAAGCATAATATGAAAATATAGATCACATTCATGTACAAAGCTGACAGCATTAATGCTTCAATATTCAAATCTGATTCCATTTTTAAATTGTCTGATTGTGAAGCACGATTCTTCTGATTGTGTTCTGCCGACTGGGAAACGTCACGTAGACCTTCACACTGTCTTCATTAGTATCTCTGTTGTTTTATTGTTCCTTCATCAAGACTGTTGGGGCTGGAAATAGTCATCGTTCAGTTTAATTGCGATGATGAATTCCCAGAAGCGATTACCGAGGTTTCTCATATTAGAAATGCTTCATGTACGCTTTAGGCAGATTACTTGAGATTGTGTAGTGCAGTTATTTTCATCAGTCTTTTTTCCTCTCCATTCTCCTGAAGTGCTTCATTCATCTCAGCACTCGTCCCCAAAGGTAGGCTGTTACCCACCCTACCCTTTGTCATGTACCTTGTCTGCGGGGTTTTCCGGACCATCTGTGCTCTAGGATTGTATTTGGGTGGTTGGTAGTCCTGCCCAAAGTTTAATCTTGTTTCCCATCCATCCATCCATCCATCCATCCATCCATTCATTGGTAGATATACAGCCATTTCTGCAGGGTGGGACTATATCACGTGTCTGCATGAGGGGTTGCCAACTGTCATTTTGATTTGTTTAGTCGTGTGGTGGGTGTAGCAACGTGCTTTACCAGTGTATGCTCCCCGACCTGACCTGACATCCATCCATACATCCATCCAGCTAATTCAACGATAAGGTGAGCTAGGAGTCAATCTTAGGAAGCAAACGGCATGATGCAGGAGACACCATGGGTGACATGCCAGTGTAGGGTCTACACACAGACACAAACACACGCAGGCAAACACACAGAAACGCGCATGCAAAGACATTCTAATAAATGTGCTGTGTGCGCAGTCCTCCACGAGGTGCAGTGTCATGCAGCACAGCATGGCCTCGCATGACATGCAAAACCCAACTGCATGCAATGCAGCACACCCAACTGTGTGACGGATGAGAGTGCCTCCACGGGGGCGTGAGGGGAGGTGGGCCAGGTGTCAGGCAGCCGGGGCAGTTATGATGCCACAGAGTACGAAAGGGCTCGGAAGTGCTGCGTCCAGTGGATTCAAAGACCAGCTGCAACAGGAAAGACGGTAGGACACCAGATGATGAGCACATTCACTCCCAGACCCTTCGCAGATCATTTGGTAATATCTGGATTTTTCCAATGACTCCAAAAAAAATGTCATCTGATCTTGTAAGATGTATGACACAATAAATATTAGGTCATGTATTCAATCTGCATGTATTCTATGTTAAATAAGACTGCCCGTTCCAGAGGTTTCATAAACTTTTCTCACAATTGTAAGACTGGAGTTTTATTTTCGTCCACAGAACCCTTGGACTGATTTTAAGATAAGATATGGTAAAGTAAGATAGATAAGAATCTTCATTGTTGCTGTGCACAGAGCGGCGAAATGCCATTAAGCAGCACTTCAGCCTGCAGTTACAGCAAATACAATATGCAAACACAAGGAAAATGAATATAAAAACACAAAGGGATAGACATATACAGTATAAAAGGAGTATAAGACCATAAATATATACAGAAATCTGCATTTGTTAAACCCATCCGCTCTCCAGTACTTAAAGAAAATCTCTGTTCCTGCATTCCTGAGTTCCAAAGACCATCTATGCTGAGTGTTAGAGCTACGGTACATTTTGTGTGGGATTACGTGGTGTTGGGCGGTGACAGAGATGCCACCAAACAGCCCCAAATGCTTGCTTTCGCACATACGTACCGGGTTCTGCGTTACAGTTCATAAGCTCTTGGGCTCTTAGGCTTGGCTCCTGTTCCACGCTTTCTTTTATTCTTCTGAGGTATTGACTTGTTCCCGGCATTTCTCATAAACTTAGGAAGGGCCCGCAAGTCCCTCCAAACAAAAGAGTCCAGCAAAGAGTAAGAATTAGAGTCATAATCAGAATTACAATAAGTTTGCATATAATAAACTAGCTTTTTGACTCGTTACAGTTAAGGACAGGCCAATGTTGTGTTCTATACAAGTGCCAACCTTGAACAGACCTTTAGAATAGACCGTTCAAGCTATCCAAGTTATTCAAATGAAGGACGTGTCTTCTTGTCTCATCCCCACCATTGATTTTCTATGTCATAGTGCAGATATTTCAAAGATGTGAGGTCTGATTCCTTAGAAGCCAAACACTTCCGAAGACAAAGAGAATACTTTCATTAACAGCCTACTAGTCTGTCTCTGGCCTCTTCGTGGAGAATTTCCTCATTTTACTCTTAAAAGAAAAAATGGTTTTGATTTTATTCTCCTTCTGCTTCAGTTGAGCAGAGCTAAAATATATATCAGACAATGACAAACAAGCTTTTTGATCTTCTGTATGTCGGCTGTCTTTTAGCTAACCCATTACTTGACAATCTAAAAGTGCCTTTAATCTCCAAATAGACACCATGATATGTTCTTTAATACTGATACCTCTTTATTTCACTGGCACTTGCAGTTCTTTTCGATTTAACTGAATGATCGCGTAACTTCTGAGGCACCATTAAGAGGCATTAAAACCTATGTAAAGAGAGTATGTCCTTATGTACCTTACTGCGGTGTTACTGATAAGCCCGGCCTCCACCCTGAGATGTAGGGTGGGCAAATTTCTGCTTGGTACCTTGCGAGTGACAGTTGAAAAAGTTCATTTAAAAATGGGGGAGGGGTCTGATGTATGTCCCTTAACCTCCAATTGCTTCAAGGATGGACTAACCCTGCTTTCTGAAGTGTTTGTCTCCTCGTACAAAATCATCTGCTAGATAAATATATCAAAAATGGGCTCCTTTCTACATACAATAATCAAAAGGAAATGTTCTGCCTTGGACCCCCCATGTAGCTGTACCAGGTTTCAGGTGGTGTACCTGCAGTAATCGATTATCTCTAACCTTAGCAGGGTGGTTGCTGGCTACGAAACTAGAATAGTGGCACAGGTGAGCAGATGAAGGCTTAGGAGGGATCTGTCATCCTTTGCACGGCGGTGTTGTGGGTAGCGCTGTGGCTGCACCTCTCCAGGGTTGTGGGTTTGATTCTTGCCTTTGCCTCTTCGTATGTGCAGCCTGCAGTTCTTGCCTGTGCTTGTACGGATTTCCCATGAGGAGGCCAGTGTTTTCCCTCAGTTGAAAAGGTGAACCGATATTTAAAAATCACTCATCCTGTCTGTGGGTGTACCCTGTAATAAATAAGGCTCTTTTCGACAGAGCCCCCGACTGGCCTGTTATGGGATAGGCCTACAGTGACCCTGAACCAGACAAGAAGGTACTGATGGGTCAATAATAATAATAATAATAATAATAATAAAGGTGTGGTTAAGGACTGACTAAAACTATAGGGGGCTCAAGGTGGTGTGTGGCCATAATCAATATTTTCAATTCCAGTAGCTGGAATAGTGATTTCACTATTGGACCTGTGAACAAGGCCCTTAGTGCCAATATTTTCAGGGCTGATTTCTCAAATGTACATCGCTTTGGATAAAAGTGTCTTCTAAATAACTAAGTATCATATTAGCTGGGGAACTTTGACTAAATGTCAACAGTTCCAGGACATAAATTTTTTGGTTTGGCTCAAAGAATAAAAAAAAACCATGAAGCAGAAAATAAAGTAACAGAAATAAATGCAGTTAGTCTTGACCTCTCTACCTGTACAACACTTATCTTCTCCTTACAGCAGTTTCCCAGTGGACAGGTCCTAGATACCGTTATTACCGTTAGTACCGTTATTACAAAGCAAAAATGCTACTGCTGGGAAAACAGCAACAAAGTGAAAAAGAATGAAATTACGTCTGTTTTTGTCACAGAGGACAGTGTGAAAAGACGTGTAATCGCCTCGTTTTCTCTCGATCTGCGGCTAATTATCATTTTCACAGCTGGCTTCTTGGTAAATTCTACATTCCGTTATTTACCTCCTTGTGTGTTGAAGCCGATAATGAGAGCATTTACCGGGGTGAAACAGGAGCACATCAAACCCCCAGTGGGCCCAATGCGACGAAAAAACGACGGTCCATAATCCGAGCCGTGCCTGTTATCGACCTGAAAAGAGAGCCTGCGGGGTCCCATGCTGCACCCGCTTCCTCCTTTTAGAATGGGTTTTAGAAATAAAGGCGTGTAGAGGCTGACATATTGTCTGACCTTTCATGTTGCAGGCTAAATGACTGAAGGCGGGGCTGGCAGTGTGCCCGCCCCTCCATCCTCCCCCACCAATCAGATGGAAGGGCTGGGAAGCCTTTGGGGTAGAGCCAGGTCACACAACCTGCACTTTATCACTGTCCTCTGCTGTTCACATGAACCTGCCTCGTATCTATTGCCATGTTAAAGTTCACCATTTAACTCTAGTGTATTAAAATGAAGGCTGTGGTCATACCAAGTTTTAATATGTCTATAGTTGGAGTGACAGAGAAAGACTTACATCATATTACTGATATTTTATGTGTTGAGTGGGTTTCCCCTGCAGAGGAAATCTGCTGTGGGGAGACCAGGTTGCCTGAACTAGCTCATCTGTGCCACTTCTCTATCATCTAAAAGATAGGTGTGCGCGAGAGAGTCACCTTCATCAGGCTACAGGTGCTCACAGAAGGATGAAAGGTGGTTATGGACAGATTCAGAAAAGAAATATAAAAAATATTAAAGAAACAACCCATAATTGGTAGGTTGACATGAAAGAAGTTTCCAGTGAGGCGCACTCAGCTTTGTCTTAGACAGCCTGGTATGAATGAGGGTCAATCACTTTTATATTTATATTGTGACATTAATGTCTCCTTGCTGACACATCCATCCATCCATCCATCCACAGACAAAATTCGACAAGGGACTTTTGATCCTTTGTACGCTTCTCCAGAAAGGTGACAGAAAGCAGTAAGCAAGGGATTCATTCACCATATGTCAGGGTCCTGGAGAGCTACCATCCAGTAGGTTTTCTATCCTACCTGGCCTCTGATGAGCCACACCTGTTCTCAGGTAAATGACACCGGTTTCCTTTATTACAAACTTCACCATCAATGAACCTCTTTGGTCTTTCCATTAGCCGTTGAGCAATCGAATTTTCTGAACGAATCAGATGTTGGCTGCTTTTGTGATGTTGAGTGTGAGAACTGAAATTAAATTGTGAAAACCGTGTTTGATGAATTGTATCTGATTCAAAATAGTTGAATAATTGATGCCCCAGAAAACGTCAGTTTGGTTTGTATGAAAAAGATCTGTGGACTATGAGGAAAAATAACATATTTTTTTTCATTGACATGTTGACAAACAGTTTTAATAATTAATAGAATTTTTTAATTAAAAACAGAGTGCTTAAACTTTTTAAATATTCAATGATTGTTTTAAAATTATTTTCAAATTAATTGCTTATGTTTAGCATGTTGGAGATCTACAATTTCAGTGGTGATGTAATTCATTTAAAGTGCATTTCTAAATGTAAATAAATGTATTTGTGAGGATGCAGAAAATAAAAAATGTCACACTCTGAATGGGATTCTTTAAATTTCTGTCTTTTTTTAATTTCATCATCAAAACTTTACAAAACATTTCTGACAATTATATAATTGAAGAAGAGCTGAGTTTTGCGTCAGACCAGGTTGCCATAAAACCACTTTCAGGATAAAAGAAAAAAAAAATAAGTTAAAAAAAATTAACAAAAGGCTTGGCAATGTTTTTACAGTTTTACCACGCTTTTGCCTAAAATGAAAAAAACAACAACAGCAACAACAAGGAAACGGTCATTGAGAAGCAGGTGAATCAGGCCAGTCGCGGGTATCGCTCAGCTGGCACCGATTACCGTCACAAGCAACAACAGTGTTAACAATACTGCTTACTTATTTACGCTTTTCTTTCATCTTGATCAATAAATCTTGCTCTTATATTAAATATCAAAATAAATTTATTGGGGACAGAGTAAACTAAAATACAGGCCTATTTTTATTGATTCCATATGAAGAATTCAGCATAAGTAAAAAAAAATTCATCAGTTCATCTTCCTGCACGATAAAGGTCACTGGATAACTACATTATATGTGATATGGGCACAAGGTTCCCCAGATATCAATAACCAAGATATGGGAATTAATAGACATATCCACCAGACTGATGGTTTTGGCAGCATCCATCTGAAAAATACACACATGGGGATGAGTGTTAAAAATGAAGTGGAGCTAAACACCAGGCCAGTGGACTGAAGTCACAGGAAGCCCAAGGAAGACCATCAACGGCACAGATGAGATGCGTCTCCCCACTGGGGCCCTGGTAGACGTTGGATAGGGTTTGTGAGTGAATACATGCTGCGGCTTGCTTTGTGAACTGGCACCACAAACTGCCGATCTTCTCCTTTCTTTGAAATGATCTGGGATTGAAGGATTGAGGAAAACACTACAACTACAACACAAAATAATAATGTGAAACAAATTTGCAGGGATTTTTTTTCAGTTAAGCCCCAGCTGAGGATACCTACAGCGTAACCCTGCAATCTCCACCAGAGAATCAAACTGCTTGTCGTACAGAGCTGTGAACACACATTTATGGCACAACTAATGTTAAATATAGCATTAATATCATTATTTTTCATTGGCATTTTCATATAAACACCTGGCGTGCCATTTAGTCATTATAATAATATATAAAATAATATATAAAAGGTTCAAATCATCAGTAGGACAGCAATTGAAAGTGTTGCTTCATCACGATGGTAAGAAAGCATCACGACTGAGCCACGGACGACGCATGAATTACGTGGGGAGCTGATGGTGTTAGTCGCCATAAACGCAAATGACTGAGCGCTGCAGAACGTCTAAACATACATCATTTATGTTTCAGACACAGCTGCAACAATGAATGAATTATGACCGTTGCTTCTGATAACTGGGCGAAAGCACTGGTCCTCCAGTGGTTTTTATGGAGAAACCCACCCAGGAGAATGTATGGCCACGACCTTTAGTATGGCATAGTGAATCATTATTACAGAACGTACATGTAAGAGTGCATAAAGAAAATACATACCGATATGTGTAATGATATTTCTATCGTGTAGTCAGCAGGTAAGAAAGCACACCAGCACTATACATGAGGATAAATGATTTAATCCATTCTTGGTACTTCTAGGTGAAAAGTCTTTGACAGAAACAAGCTAACAGTTCTAACGTCCAGGCGAGCACAGGCAGAAAATAGTTTTTTGCTGTTGAACTGTCAGTTTACACAGTCCGAGATATCAGTGTAGACAGCCCTCAGTCGTCGTCCCCAACCCCCCAGCTGAACCTACACCAGAGACACAATGTCAGGTAGCGAATGACAAACACTAATTTAACGGCCCAGGAGTCAAGCGTAATTGAGTTTGTCCATTCTGCCTGAAGTCTGTGTAATAGAATGGGCCACAGATCCGAGCCTGGCTCTCACCTTCCCCGCTCTCTCGCTTACCTTCCTAAGAGGAAGAGCAGGTTAGCAGGTAAGCCACCTGTAAAGAATCTGAAAGGAGCTAAATGCTTTATTAACACAGAGATGGTGGATTTTTAGTTCGCACTGTACCTTTTAATAACAGGGACTGAGCTCATTAGTATCCCCTCAGAATGGAATTTTTGTGACTTCCACCTAGAAGTTGAGCACAAGGTGTGAAATAGCCATACAGATTACATTCCTGGGCCATACCTCGAACGACCTCGACTGTATTGCGCAGCCGCACACGCAACCGCACACGCACGTGCGCCCGTAACACTGGACGCGATGGGCGGAATCACCTGCCCCACTGTGGCTGACGCAGTCTGCCTTGCGCATCGTTAGAAAGCCTACGGTGAGGATAAAACGCTATAACTGCGACGTGGAAAACCTATCGTCACACAGACAAAGGCTGGGTCAGCGCAGAAGAGGTTCTTACAGCCCCCACTTCGAATGCCTGGTTTGGTCAGGAACAGCTTGCCTGGGAAAGACTCGATGTGCGCAGAATAAGAATGAACAAGCTGGCCATTTTACAGCCATTGAATGAATAAAGACAAGCACAGGAAGTATGGGAAATAAAACAGGAAGTAAAAAAAACAGAAGTCGTGATTTCCATGCGTTCTCATGGATTCTTTATGAGTTATTAAATTTAAGCCTTATCTTCAGGTACGTAATTGCTGTGATGATTCAGCCAGGTTTCTTCATTGATACCTCACCAAATCCTTTCAGAAATGGCACACACATCAACGAGTTAAGGTATAAATGGCAGGAACAATGCAAAACTGGTTTTATAAAAGAAATGTAAACAGCTGTTTTCATTTGAACATAGTCATTGTCAAGTACAGTGAGATTACAGTGTAACATGGACAACTGTACTGGTGCAAATTCCGAAATGACTTCAACAATGGAATAGGAAAAAAAAGAGATGCTGTAATTGCGTTATTTTGCAATTACATAAAACAAAAATACACAATTATATTAAGTGGTATACATTATATTAGGATATAACACTTTTGTGTTTTGTTATTAACCTGTTACTTTGTTTGAACTGCCATTCATTATTTCAAAGGGGCAAAATAGCACAGAAACGGAACACTGCAATCATACAACTGTAAAGGTTATGTGGTTATGTAAAGAGTTATTGAAAGTTAGTTGAGCATTAGTGAGCATGAGAATATTTCATTATGTACCATTACTTTCTGTGGTTATCATAAAGGAGATCATGAATATTGAATATTTTCAATTTAACGGGAATATAAATGTAATTTCTTCCTCTTCTGCCTCTGCTATTTGCTTCAAAATTGGAAATAATTGGCCAACAATTAAAAGGTCAAGAAGACCTTCAGTGAGGAAAATTATGTGCTTCTTCATTTTTATTTTTTTTTTAACAAGGCAGGCATGTTGATGGACAGCTCAGTTTGATGGAGGGGCCCTTGTGGGGTTCCATTGATGTACAAATTAAGACAAAACCTATGGAGAACTTTACTTATGCTATCGGGGCACATTTGGGCAGCTGACTCGCACTGCATGCTGGGAAGATGTGCGAACACATGCGATTTGGGCAGAAAAGCTGATTGTGAGTGCAATGCACACAGGGAGAAGATGGACGTGGGTGTACAGCGCACGCTGGGAAGCTGGACACATGCGTACAATGCATGCTGGGAAGATAAATGACGATAGGAGGGGGCTCCGAGTGGGGAAACGATAGGAGGGGAAAGCTGCTGCAGGTGATGATGGAGAATTGAGGTGGAGAGCAATCACAGACAGAGGCCAGAAGAAAGATGAAGGAACAGATAATCGGAAAGCACGACATTATTTATTAACGCGATTCATTAATAAGAAATTTGCTTTATGAAATAAGGAGGGGGGCAATTATCAAAAGCAAGATGGACTTCATATATAGTCACACCTTCTGCAGTGACCTGGGAGATGTTGGTATCTCCAGTCAGCCTTCTTTTATCCACCCGTCAAATATTATTTCATTAAATTTCCCTCTCTTAAGGTGTATAAAACAATTTATAGCTAAATAGTCAGTCATATCATGCCTTGAAGATGTGAGCGCAAAGCAATGATAACTTTTATCGTTTTCTTTCCGAAACGCTCAACACTCTCTGCCAAAGACAGAACTAAGAACCGAACTGTTGATTTAAAACACATTTAAACAACGTGGCCAATGGTAGCTCCAGTCATGTTCTTGACGAATGCATGGCTTAGAGGTGTGTGTGAGGGAGAATTTGACCGAAAAGTCTGGGCACTCCTTCAGAATGCAAACCTAGCCGTACACATTGACCCGGGTTTAACAGACTCTTATGAAACATGGAATAGAAAAATGAGATAAAGTAGGAATTCTCTGTTACAGTAAACCTGTATTGCCAATCACCAGCTTCCCAAAGCCCCGCACAAATCCATTCGCAATAAACATCCATCAGACGAATCTGTTCTGGCTCACCTGGGTTTGAGATAAGGCTCCTCTTCGCGGGCACATGATTGTGTTTCTGAAGAAGTAACATCCCTTTTTTTTATTTGCTATTTACAAGATTAACAAGGCGAACAAGTTCCATTAGATCTGTGTCAGTGTTCCCTTGGCGCCTTGAAGACGCCCCTCTTTCCCCCGAAGCTGGGGAGCTCTGTTCCGAAGAGGGCGGATCCCTTCCGTAATGTAACAGCGTAGACGGCTGGCCCTCCCCGTCGCAGTCGTGGGGGCGGGGTTGCTGTGTGCAGCAGGGTGAATGGGTAGGAGGGAGCAGAGCTGGAGGGATGAAAGAATCCAGGTGGAGCAGGGGGAGCGATGGCAGGTGACGAGGGTTCATTCAGAGTGTCTTACTGGGTGTTGGGGAGTACCTGGGCCCGGTGCAGTTCACACGCAGTTCTACAGGGGGCAGCGAACAATCCCGGTGCAGTCGCTGAGTTCCGAAACCCCTCACGGTTCCTCTGGCCAAGGGTCGGGGTGGTTCAGCATCAGATGCGTGCGGACGCCTTAGCTTGTAGATACAGTGCGGACTTGTTGGATTATTAAGAGTGAGGTGCACCAGCAAGGCCTACATTCTCAGCTGAACCAGGAAGACCCAAAGGGGTCAACGAGTTATTATAAATATGTCCACAACGAGGCACCTTTTCTATTGCCTGCGTATAATTGCATTCCAGTACGTCGTATGTGAAAAGAAACGTAAAATAACATGGGAAACAAGACATGTACTTGTCTTTGGTAAGACGTTTAAGGTGATGTTGCTTGTCAATAGAGAGCACAATATAAAAAGAGAATGTGTCAGTAATACATCAACATGTCAGTAAGAAAATGCTGTCATGTGAGCGGGTGTGCTGGGCAACTCACTCATACAATCAAACAATCACAGAAGCGTTTGTGTTTTCACCAACTGAAAGCCGCTTCAGAGACAACGGGAAAAAGACTTTCCACCCATTAAACTTTAATCTGCCCTGCAGTTCAGTCTCTCTTCTTCCCCTCGTTGCTGTTTACTTTACACTTTGATAAATTATCTCCCAAGCTCTGGGGAAACACCTACGTTAATTAATCGAAAAATTTAGGTGAGGGAACTGCTCAATGAAGAGCAAATGAATTATATTTAAATATTTAGAATTTTCATTACCAACTAAAAAAATGACACATTTGAAAAGTGTCATCTAGTCATCTTATCATTTACAGAATTAGCTTTCAGTTGGTTTGTTTTTGTACAGCGATATTGCACTGATAAATTGTTCTGGTTCTCTAGAACACCC
>JAODUD010000040.1:9578589-9593645 GCA_026784285.1 Stomatorhinus walkeri | reverse complement strand
TTCCAGCTCTCATGGCCCCTACCATGGTAAACCTGTCCCCATTTCAGGGTGTAGTTCATGGTTAAGCATTTTAATCTCCACCACCTCCCTCTCCTTACATGACTGCCACAGGGAGGGATGTTTACTAGTCTCCATATCGCCACCCTCACGCTAAACCTCCTTCAGCCAGTAATTGCCATGTCCTGTCTGGAGAATCGCGTCTTATAAATGAGCGCTCTGAGCTGACACAGACTGGAGAGGCTCCCGTTTCAATGAAGCAGCTAGTTTCATATACCTGTGTGTCTCTTATATATGGATCTTTTGCCCACACCAGCCGTGCTTCCTGGCCGTAAAATCGGATCCCCCAGCTCCCCTCTGCAGTCAAAAATAAGACAGCCTGATGGCTGATACCCTGCTGGGTCGTGAACTAATTTACACCTGTGTTGGCCCCTCCGTCTCACTTCAGCGCTTCCGCTTGTTTCAGCTCAGTCACGGCGTCGTCATGCAGGGGACTGGGGACTGAACGGAGTGGTTAGCTGGGGTTTCTGGGGAAACCGGCCTGGTGACAATCTGCCCCCCCCCCCCCCCCGAGAACCAAGGATCTTCAGGGGGGTGATTGGGTACCCTTAACCTCTTCACCGCAAGATGTTCTGCAAAGACTTCAAGCTGAGTGAGTTGCCCTGGGTAAAGGTGTCTGCTAGGAAAGCATGTTAATAAATCAACAAATGACTTAATCACGCGACATGATGGTATGGCAGCCGGCCGATGTGCGACTTCAAGGGAAGGGGGGGGGGGGGGGAGGAAGAGGGGAGGCCAGCTGTTTTCCAATATGGCACGCCATGTGCGTGTGTGTGCGAGCCCGTTCGTGTGGTGCCCTCCTGTCCCTGTCTGCTTTCTCACGTGGCTCTGAATCAGCCGATCTCGTCCTCATGAGCACAGATCAGAGAGCATGAGAGCACCAGGATCACCCAGCAGTGGGCTAGTATAATATAGCATAGTATAGTATAGTATAGTATAGCTCCTCAGCCTGGTATTTATAAATCATGTATTGTTTCATGCATCGCCTGTAAATAATTGAAGAGCTGCTGCCTGAATTATTTCAGAGCAAATCTGTTTACATATTTCTGCAGATTTGTCTGTCTTCCCGGTACGCTCCGGTTTTCCTCGTATAAAACAACGACACACCAAACAGCTGTTTACACTGATGGAGGACTTACAAAAGATTATGCCTCATCTGCCTGCAAATGAACTTTTTAACACATAAGCGTTGCTTGTTTAACCACAAAAATGCCATAGTCATCATTCTTCGTTATTGCTGTGCTTGAGTGTCACGATTATGCCCAATATCAATTTTTTGCCCATTTTCTTTCCACGTGTATTCCTAACGTGCCACAAACTTCAGGGTTCAGTCATGTTCTGTAATGTCCAACCCGTCTTGACGGAGATTTTAACTTAAGCCTTTTAATTACTTCCAAGTGTTAAACTACTCACATGGGTAAAATGCTGATTGAGAATCTGCACAAGTCCGATAAGTAAGCAGATGAAGTTTCAACACTGGCGTGCTGATTAAGTAACTGGACTTGTAGATCGGAATCACACCCCCTGAGTGGATTCCTGTTTCCTGCTTAAATACGGTGCTTATTATAGATGCTTTTCTTAAAAGAATCCCAGTGATTGAGGGTAAAAGTATAGTACAGAAGCAATCAGAGGTGAGAAGAATCTGCATGAAACATAGATGATAAAGAAAGTGCACGTCTGCCAGTAATTTATTGTGTTATTTGGGTCATTTGACTTTGTGCAACCTCTTCACCTCTGTGGCACAACACACATTAGATACGCCAGCCCAGCCCAGCCCAGCCCAGTCGGCCCTGTGTATCTGACAGACCTATGTCCTTAAAAGCACTGCCAGTCTAAGTCTGCCAGTGAGGGCCATGAGAAATGCCAACAGTTCATTCGCACCTGAACTGCATCCAGGTCAAAGGCGACTTGCAAGTGTCCCAAAACCGGTTGTTCTCAATGTACCCTTCTGAACTTCAACTCAGCCCTTTCCGGTTACACTCGCGGGAGCTGAGGGCAAACATTGATGTGATGGATCGGAACCATACCAGTGATCGCAGTCTCAGGGTCGCCCTGGCGAGCTTCAATAGGAGCAACCTTAACGTATATGATGCCTACAACCATCCGACTCTTAACATTATATGAGAACAACGTTTCAGCTAGCCAGATAACATAATTGGCAGTTAGGGACAAGGTAGAAAGTGACAGTTTTAGAGAGACATCGTATTTGTTATTGTAAATGCATTATGCTATCTTACACCAA
The DNA here is from genome assembly GCA_026784285.1 of Stomatorhinus walkeri. NCBI lineage: Eukaryota > Metazoa > Chordata > Actinopteri > Osteoglossiformes > Mormyridae > Stomatorhinus > Stomatorhinus walkeri. The sequence goes on along the minus strand of JAODUD010000040.1, from coordinate 9,591,346 downwards.
ACCACTTCTCTTATACAAGTGACCTTCTCGCATCTCACGGTTTTCCGACTCCTGCAGTTGCTATTTGGGCACCCCACTAAGGTGGAGAAATCAACCAAATAAGCATGCGTTCATCGAGAAAAGGGCACAAGGCCGTGGAACAGCCTGTGCGGGACGCCAGGCCAGCACAGGGCACACACATGATCAATTTCATTTTTATACTTCCTACCTAATATATTTTTCCCAGCATGCTTTGCATGTACACATATAAACACATTAGCCTCTGGGTAATTTATAATCACCAGTTTACATAACTGCTTGTCTTCAGACTATGGGAGAAAACCAGTGTACCTGGAGAACACCCACGCGGCACAGGGAGAACCTGCGAACTCCACACACACATACCAGAGGAGGGACTTGCCCCTCATCCCCCAGGTATGAGATGACAGTGCCACCTGCCAAGTCACCATGCTTCAGCCTGGTAATCAAGGTCACAGATGTTCTCCGAGTTGCATCCAGGGCCCCTGGTCCAGTCAAGCTTGCTGCGAGCCCACTGTCCTAAACGGTGTGCCCTGAACCACAACTAAGGCGCAGATTGAAGCTGCACATTCCAATCACCCCCGTCACATTTAATCACTGGCCACTGACCTGACACACTCGTACAAAAAAAATGGAATCGAAAGCTGGATTCCTGTCGGGTTCGCTCTGGAGGAACGACATGCCGGGGACATCTGGGAAACGTGCTAATCTCCCGTTTCTTTACCTCTAGAGATGAGACTTTTCAACACGGAAATGAGATCTAACAAAGAGCAAAAAGCGAACAGCTGGTGTGGGGGTGGTCTTTGTTCTTGCTGTGACTCATCCCCTTAATCAAGTGAACAGCAATGTATTCAATCATTTGGCGTTATTCATGATTACAGCGCCCTGCATTGTACAATGCATGCATGCCTGAGAATTTCAGAGGCCCGATGCTGGTTTGAATATTATTTTGCAACACAGATATGGGAATATTTGAAATCTCTATATATTGTAATTGGTGATAGACAGATAATGATGTTGTTTAAGGCATAATGTAATGCTGATGTTAAGATATAATAAGATCTAAATATGTATATGTATATTAAAGAGGCGGCCAACCTTATTATTAGCCAATGATATGTTTTGAATTGGTGAGTGACTGGGGAGGAGGCACTTCAAGGGCGATGGGAGTTTTACTTACACAAAAATGTTTTGAGGGCAGAACAAAAAAATGACTGGTTTGGAGAGATAACCAATCAGATTGTGGAGGAGGTGGGTCCAAGCAACTAGAGGAGGACATCTGATTGGTTAGTCTTATCTAATGCAGTTGTTTGGATCCACCTCCTTTACAATCTGATTGGTTAACGCTCCAAACCAGTCATATTTTGTTCTGCCTCAGAACATTTCTATGCAAGCCACTCCAAGGGCTTTCGGGTTTCAGCAGGGGTGAGTGCTCCAGTGACCCCACCCTGAGTATGACCCAAAAATGCAGTACTTCGGTACCTGATTCTCTGGCCCCTCAGAGTATGTAAGTCTAACAGTAATCAAGCCTCTAGATCTATGTGCAGGGTTGGCATGCCCTATTTGGCACCCCGAGGCCTTACACAATTCCCTGTCGTGCCCACGCTTCTCTCCCAACTATCTGGAGTCTCTGACTGCCGATGCAAACCGAGCTGAGCACGATGCCGCCCAGCTGCAGACAGCAGCTTAATAACGAGACAGGGGCAGACATGTTTACTCAATGGCAACCTGGACTCGGCTAAGCAGTCAGGTACGCAGACGGACGCACATGCGGTCGCATATGGCACGTAAGCGTGCGGATGCGTCACGGAGTGAGAGACCAATGGGGTGTGACTGCGAGAAATTCGGGGCTAGTTGTAGGCAGGGCTGACTGCACACTACCAAAGAAATGACTGTGGAAGACCAGAGGTGGACTGTAAAAATACCTAAAGCTGGCTGCAGAAGACCAGGGATTGGTGATTAGGGACTAGAAGCGCCTTTTCCGCCTAATTGAATGGTTCTGGTGACAGCTTGAGTGTCTCTGTCATCATGTAACACATACAAGCCCCTTTCCACTGCCTGTCTGATTTCTGGTGAACCAGCAACAACTGGCACGCAGCTTCCAAAATAGATCTGCCACATAGCACAGGGCTGTGTTCCTGCAGTATGCTCCTCTGTGTCAGCTCCATCTCTCAGCTCTACACCCATAAAACAACCTGCCTAACAATTATCCCCCCCCCACCCCTCCATTCTGCCAGATGAATGGTCATTGGGAGCATTTCTCGCTGTAAGGTGGGGGGGGGGGGGGGGGACACAGCTTTCAAATCATTCATAGCACCTCCATTTCACCTCTTTTTTGGGGAGTGCCATTCTCTATATATTTTTTTCCCATTTTTGCTATGCTTTGACAAGCCCCCCCCCACACTCTTTGTTCTGGCTGGCTAATTTTGTCGACAGAGACTTTGAAAATGCTGGAAGGGTTAGCGGTGTGGCCTTTTTAGAAAGGCATATAAGCACCCTGAGTAAACAGATCATCGCAGCCTATGTTCCTGATATATCGCTGTTGATATAGCACTAGTCTTTTGTACGGCGCTCGAGGCGTCAGCAGAATCCCACACAGTCCCCGTTAGGCTGTTCCAGGGACGCTGGATAAAAGTGAAACTGAGCTGTGACACTCTGTGTACGGGAAAACAATGCATGTAAGATTCAGTACTGTCATCTAAGCAGACAAGAAAAACAAAAAAAAGGCAAGCATCTGAGAGACTTCCTTAAAATCCAGCACATATCCATATAGCCATGCGCTATACTTGCTAAATTAAACATTTCCCACGTGTTGCAGGAGCTTTATAAAATGTAATGTGTGGTATGTAGGTTTATGTGTGCAGCATGTCACATTTACTGTGTATCGTGTCAAATTTGTGTGCATTTCTGTGTGTGTGACTCGGAGATCAGATATGCATACGTACAACTACCAGAGGTGGACATTTTAGATCCAAAAAGTAAAATTTCAGAACAAGATAATGTTTCAACCAATCTGGTTGGTTGAAACAAAATATTTGTCTGGATTTTTACTTCCTGGACCTGAAATGTCCACCTCTAACATCTACATTTGTGTGTATCAACACAAGCATCTTGCAGGGACATGTGATAAGAGTGCGGCTCAGTGGGCTAAGCCTGTGTGCCTGTAATCAGAAGGTCACTGGTTCAAACCCAGCCTCAGCATGCCTGTGGGTCCTTGAGCTTTAACCTCTAACCCCCAGCTCCCTGGGTGCCCCAACATGTGGCTGCCCTTCGCAGATCGCTTACTCTACAAAGAGCAAACTGAGGGAGGTGTAAGGACATCTTCCCCACAGGGAACAATGAAGTATTGATGATGATTATTATTGTGAAGCTGGTGATGTCGGAAAGACACTGGTAAGTGACTTTGGCAGATACTTTTATCTAAAGCGACACAGAAGGCAGGGTCAGCCAGTCTCGGGAGCAAATGGCGGTTAAGGGCCTTGTACAGGTACCTAGCGGTGAAATCACTTTGCCATCATCGGAATTTGAACCAGGGAAGTTTCAAACACAGGCAAAGAGTCCCAGTGCGCTGATTGACCACACAAACACATGTGATTAGCACAGGACGTGGTCCTTTGCTCGCCGATGCACACTGCACTCAGAGGCTGCTGTAATGCTGGGGACACACCTAGGGATGATGGTAGAGACCTTGTGCTTCTCAAAGTCTAGTAAAGCAGAACAGAAGTGGACGAGTGTTCAGTGTTCAGCAACACAGAGGACCGTCTACGGCTGCATTTCGCATGAGAGCTCATGGACTAATGACAAGAACAAGCCAGAATTGCACCCTATGCACCCTCCAGGTTCACAGTATTCCACTGTGCTGGAATTAGATAGTTGGAGATTTCCTGAAGAATATCTGCTACTGTAGTATAAGAGGTAAATACGTCCAGTGTAAAGGAGTAAAGTCTGGGGTAAATCCAGTGTAAATGAGTAACGTCCCAGGTAAATAGGTAATGTCCAGTGTAAATGAGTAAAGCTCAGGGTAAACAGGTAAAGTCGAGAGTAAATGAGTAGCATCCCAGGTAAATAGGTAAAGTCCAGTGTAAATGAGGAAAGTTCCAGGTAAATAGGTAAAAATCAATGTAAATGAGTAAAGTTCCAGGTAAATAGGTAAAAATCAATGTAAATGAGTAAAGTTCCGGGTAAATAGATAAAGTCCAGTGTAAATGAGTAAAGTTCCAGGTAAATAGATAAAATCCAGTGTAAATGAGTAAAGTTCCAGGTAAATAGATAAAGTCCAGGGCAAAGGAGTAAAGTCCCAGGTTTTGTGTTATGTGCAATGCAATAATATAACAGCAGTTGTTAGGTCTTGTAGCTTAATTGTGTTGAGCACATTATCTAATTTTTTTCACATTCAAAATAGTGATAACTATGAGTCTGCTAGCAGCCACCAAAATCGCGTTACATGTGCGGGACGACTCGTGAGCTGGCCTTGACCACAGTGTCAGTAGCGACACCTTTCTGGACCGGGTCAAGGGCGGTGACGTCGGACGGCTGTTATTGGGAGTTTGCGGACGATCCAGGAGGGTGCATGGGACCCCATGCATGGCGCTCTGGGCTTCCAGTCCCACTGCGCCGAAGCCAGATCCACCCCCTCCCATCTCATTCCAGCTCCGTTTCCATGGCGATGACAGCCGGCTAAGGAATGCACATCTAAATAAAAAGCAACAGCTCTTATAAGAGAGAGGGAAAAAAATTGAGGATGGTGCAATTGGGCCGGGCATTGGGGGTCTCAGAGGAGGTGTGTGTGGGTGTGTGTCAGCATGTTGTCTGATGGTGTGTGGTGGTCTTCTCTGTTCTGTGCTTAATTTCTAACCCCCCCTCAGGCACAGATTTGGAGATTAACTTTCAGATTGATGTGTGAAAGGCTAAACGAAGTGTCGGGTTTGTTTTGTGATAGCTGACAGAAAGTGTATTTTTGTTTTGAGGGAGATAATGATTTCCTGTCACGTGACCTTACTCAGATCTTGCTGGGCATTGTTCATGCCTGACGCTCTCGTCAGAATAATAATTAAGTCATGGGCCGCAACATGTCCATCCTCTGGAAAAATTATGTTTGGCTTCTACAATGAGAAGTAAAACAGCATCATGTATTACTGCTTTGATTTAAATGCTCCCATCGCATTGGGTTTGTGTGGTTAGATCATGTGGGTGAGCCTTTGTGTGGGAGGGTGTCTCTGTTTGTGTATATTGCGTATGTGACTGTCTTTCTGTATCTGTGTGTAAGCATTGCAGATGGTGTCTCCAGTGTGTATAGCTTGTTCCTGGTGCGTGAGGGCTCATCCATGTGCAGTACGTGTTGGGAGGGGCAGTGGAAACGTTGAGTCTGGCCAGGGTCAAGTTGGGGTTTGGATCTGGGCTGAAAAATGCCTGTGAATTGGCCGAGCGTGGTCCTAGTTTTAGTGAGGCTGGATTTAGTGTGGGAGTTGTGTAAGGCCTTGGGATGTCAAACAAGAGATGCTAGAGGCTTAATTACTGTGGAACTTACTTACCCTGACATACTTTGAGGTAGTAGAGGATACAGCACTGAAATAATGCACTATTTTCATTATATACAGGGGTGGGGCTAAAGGGACACTGTCTCCTGCTGAAAGCTGATTGGCTGTTGAAATCTCCTTCCCTGTCACTCAATGATTCCAAACATATCATTGGCTAATGATAAGGATGACCCCTATTTATGATTCATGACCCTTCCTATGGTCCTCCACCTTAAGAAAAGCTTGTGTACCATCTCTCTTTTATACTATGGGATGCTCATTCTAGGGCTTATAGCAGCTCAGGAGTTAAATATCAGCCTTGTAACTGAAAGGTTACTTTGAAAGGTACTTAACTGGAGTCGTTCCATTAAAATGACCAGATGTAATAAATAGATAAAAGTGGAAGTTGCCTTATAAAAAAAAAGCAAGCACTGGCTTTTTACAGAGCATGACCTCACACGGCGATCAAACGCACCTGACAGGTTGGCGCTGCCTTTGCCAGAAACGGAGGGTCCCTATTTTATCTTTCGCATCAACTAGGGAGCCAATGCCAGGTCCGCGGTAGCTCCTCACGAACGGAGCCAAATCATTAACCCAACTTCCCTCCATTAGGCTGATCCGCCATTCAGAAATGCTGTCTGCGTGGGCATATGGCACCTCACACGCCCCCTGGTGGACATATGTTCACTGCTTTGGAAGATTACATCACGATAAGATTCTCCTTATGGATTTTTACAAGCCGGCTCAACATTCTGAATTCTAACTGCTGGGTTTATACAGAGAAAAAGATTTAAGTTTTAGATTATTCCCAGCTTCATACCTCCAAGGTTGAGCTCATGGGAGTTTTACTTAAACAAAAACGTTCTGCAGGCAGAAGAAAAGATGAGTCAAGGAGATAACCAATCAGATTGTACAGGAGGTGGATCCAAGCAATTAGAGGAAGTGGGACCAACCAATCACATGTCTCGATCCCGCCTCCTCGCTGTCATTTGTGAAAGTAAAACTCCCACGAGCCAAGATTGGGGGTTCAGATTCTACCCGTGGCTGTGTGCGTCGAGTTTGCATGGTCTCTCCTGGTTGACACTGCATTCTCCAGGTACCTGGGTTTCCTCACGCGGTTCAAATATATGTGGTATGGTTTACCGGTGCCTTTGAATTGTAACTGAATGAGAGTGCGTGCCCTGCAATGGACTGACATCCTACACAGGGTCTTCCCCTGCTTTGTGCCCTATACTGCCTGGCATAGACAAGCTGTGCAAGTGGGTGGAAGATTAATAGATGAATGGATAGGTGGATGAATGAATTATTTATACACACTGACAAACCACACTGACAAACCGGTCCAAAAATCTCCCTTGTCTGTCTTGCAAAGTCTACATGCCAGCAGCTCTTTTTAAAGCTTTTTGGATTATAATTTAAACCCGAACAATAAATCGCCGCAAGTTCAGGAAGGGGCCAAGCCAGAGCATGTGTCAGAGGGATGTATTGTCATTTAAGAGAGCCATCCTGTCTGCTTTTGATGATGACGAAGTAAGGACAATTAGGAGAGCTTCTCTATTAAACCTGCATATCAACGAGGGGTGGGAAAAAGCCAGAGTATAGCTTACAGTGACTCTGTTCTGTGATACTCACACACCGACATCTTTTAAGAGGACGCCTTCTGTCACGACTCAGCTCTAATGATGCCTGAATAATACATTTAAGGATGAAGCCAGTGCGTAGTAATTTTACACATGCGTTTTTCATTTCATTCGACAGTCGAAGCGGCCAGGTAGGTAACAACCTCATCCCCGGGTTCTGTGTGGGGTTTGCGTGTAACTCTCCATGCCGCCTTGGTTTTCCTGTTCCCTCACACTGTCCAAAGACATGCAGTTAGAATGAGTTGCCTTTAACTCGCCTATATTGTGTGTGTATGTATGTGTGTGTCCTAGCAAACCTCTGCTTCCTAGGTTCCTGACATCCATGGGCAGATTTCACAATTAGCATGCCGTTTTATTGGCTCAGCCGTCGCTGTTATCCACAGTAAGATGCATAAGGCTGGCAGAGTAGAGACATAACACAGATCGAGAGGATCTGAGAGGAGAAAATTCAGCACCATCCTTAAGCATCGATTCACTTATATGCTGGTAGCTAAACACTGTCAGGTCCTGAAATGTTCCTGCTCGAGGTGCATGATACCTGCAAGAGACAGGTCTACCTGAGCAGTCTGCCTCTTCAAACACCAAGGACGCTCCAGAAAACACCTCGTCGTTGCTTGTCATTCCGTCAGGCTCTGTCAGCAACAGAAGGACGTTTAATCTGAAATGGAGCTCCGTTGTCTTGCACCGAAATTGGCAAAAATAAATGCAGAGTCGCTCAGATGTCTGAGGTATTGTAGCACGTTCATGGTCCTTATTAAAATTTTGTTCTTTGAAAGTATCTGACTAGTGTTTGTATGGGCAGGGTATGTTTAGATTAACTTTACCCAAAGATAGGGCCAATTATTAGCAATTCAGCAAATCAGAATCCTAATTAGTAAGTGGAATGTTGGCCTGTCTGGTACACCAGCTTATTATTTTGTTGCTAACATGCTTTTGTGTGAAAGTTCTGAGGGAGATAGTCTTCTCACTTATTAACACTGTTTTCCAGGATTTTGCAGCGTTCTTTCTCTTTAAAAGACTCTGTGTATACACTGGAATAAAGGAACACACTTTGGATACCCGTACCACAGTGAGCAACAATTCAAATGTGAAAAAACAATGCAACACCACATACTTTTTGGTGTCTTTCACTGAGTCTTTCGTTGTAATATTTTTGGCGGAAGTGTTCACTGGATGAGTGGAACGTGGTTTGTAAATTTGAGTTTTGGGAAATGTTGGCTCCTGGTGTTCTGTTGGGAATCCGAGAGGATTTAAATTAGCATTGACTTCATTAATATCCTGCAATTATAGTTTAAGACGTCCTGATTTGACCGTGAATTTCCATAACCCATCCAATGCTATAAGCCTGGAGGCTATCCCAGCATGCACCGGATACAAGGCATTGCACACCATAGACAGGAATATCAGTGCATCTCAGGGCACACTCTTACACATCTGACTGAAACATGTAACAAATTTCAAAAATGGTAAAAGGTGAGATAAAATGAAATGCATTGAGTAGGAAAATACTTGTGCTTCTGCAATGTGTCTGGTTTGACCAGGCGATTTTCTTTATAAAAATGTAATTATTTCAGGCTCAAGAACATGGCAGGAGGCAGAACTCTACGCCTCCTCGTCGCATTAAAAATCTGGACTTTGAATTAAATAAAAAGTCATGAGTGCCACTGGAGACCCATTAAGAATAACATTTCCGAACAGAAAACAGAGTGCAGCATATGGAGTTGATGTTTTGAAAGCCATGGAAAAAAGCTTTCCTCGGAATTTTGTTTACAGAAAAGGATATCAGTTCTGTACGCTGTGTTTCTTGAGGAATTAGCCTTTTAGCATGCATTGGCCAAGTGCTTCCTTTTTGAAATGGAAGCGCCGCAAAAGTGACAGAGTGGTGACAGGGGGTCTGGCACTGTGACGCTGGATACTCTGGAGACTTATGATTTTCCAGGTGTCTTGAATCCCATTTGCAGGATCCAAATACATATTCTGCATGATCTGGGGGTGATATGTCTGTGTACTGGCATCTTTTCTGCCTTACCTTAGAAGTAAGACCAAATATACCATGATTTCCCACGTTGCCCACATTCAGTGGAGCAGACATCTGTGAGTGCAGTCATGCGGGTATATTTTTGATCAGGATATCAGCGTCAACAAATCAGGTGAGCATTTATCCCTGAGCACCAAGTTTTACTAAGGAAAATACACCATATTTTAATAATCACATATTTCAGAGACATTCTCTCACTGGTCCATTCGGAATAATGTACTGCTGCAGCATCGTCTGCCACAAACCTACACTCAGGTTCTCATCTCTGAGGTGGTTTGTTGTGTGGTGGGTGCAGCAACGCACTGTAATCAGTGCATGATCCTTACCTCCTCCACTACAATCTGTAGAATGTATTGCCTTGAATGCAGCATGAAACAAGAATTAACGGTGTTTCTTATTGCGGTGAGCAGCTGGACTCTGTCTCCTGAGGCTCCCATAAAGGAGGAACAGAGGTTAAACGGGGCAGACCAACTGCAGCCTTCTCACCGAAAGCCTCACACGGAAAATCCACCGCATCGTTGCTGCATTCGCCTGATTTTTTTGATTGTGACACCACCCGGTCAGTAGGGGGCGGCGGTCCACGTGGCTGGCGAAGGAGACACTAACCTCAGCCTGGTTGTGGTCGTTTATCTCTAGCAAGAACCGGGAGCTTATGGGTAGCCTATGGGCCGTAGGGAAGGAGTGACTGTGCAACCTATGAAGGCAAGGACTTGTGAAATACCGGGTGGAATATGGTAAAACTGGCAACCTCACACCTATCCCCTCCCCGCCCTTGCTGAAATGTCACCAGACGGGGGGGTCCAGGGAATGCTGAAAATATATTAAATAATCACTGAAACAATCAGGTTTACAAAGTTTACCGGAATCAGTAATTAATAAATTTAAAAATGCCAGTGGCTGATTTTGAACTAATACTGAAAGTCGTTGAGGAATCGTGAAAGGCTTCAGTGCTGTGGGTCCTGCCTGGGTTTCCCCACAGCTCCTTATCCTGCTTCTCCAGCCCTTCCCGCACCCTTCGCATGTGTTTGGCTCCCTCTGCTGTGACCCACCCCTCCCAGCTCCCGTCTGCTCTGGCTCGGCCTGACAAAACCCTCCTCCCCACCTCAGAAGAGGATCGGCATTGCTGCAAATGTCACACCGTGTTAATTGTGGGGTATCTTCCGGCTGGACCGTGCCCGGATTGGTGCGTCTGCAGAGGCGGCGTGTGGCTGAACATGTGCTTATTGACCCTGTGCTTGACATTTTTGCTATTATTCTTGTCTTGCCTGGAAGAACTGCCTTGTAGGGAGACCTGCTGTTAACTAACAAGCCCTTTGCCCCCCCAGGTCCTCGGGGTCATGCTTAAATATGGCCATTTCCTGCTGTCTGTTGAAGACGAACTGACTCCTAAGTAATTCTTGGTAATTAATATGTTAAAGAAAAAGAAAAACACTATCTCTATGTTGGAAAAGGACAGTATTGAAACTAACTGTGGACAAAGAAAACAGTTATAAATGTAATGTTAAGTCAGTTTTATGAGTTATAGGCATGCAGGATGTTTTGCAGACACCATGATTCTGCATATGGAATATGGACAGATGCATATAAATATACATTGTTTATTAAAACAGTTCAATTTAGTTTAATTTACAAATGTAACTGGCGTATTAAAGCCTTCCCTTAATTTACGAGTGTGCCGCAACTCGATATGCATGTCATGGTGATTTGCATATCGCAGAATGCCACACCGGGGGGGAGACAAAAGCTGTTTTCCCGACAAATGCTCGATTTAGGATTTCCTCCGGTTAACGGCACAGGGACACACATCGATCCGCTGCTCCCCGGCGGCTTCGCAGACGGGCCGGCCAGACTCGCGGAGCGACAGAGAGGCAGCCAGAGTGCTCATTCTCAGGCCCGAGAGCCGAGCGGCGAGCTCCGCGCCATGGAGGACCATCTGCTGGCCTGGAGATGTGTTATGAATAGCATGAAACGGCATTGAGAATGAAGGCCTTCTGAAAGGTGGAGCTTTAACAGGGCGCAGGAGGGCTGCCCAGGCTCTGCCTGTAACGCGGCTACTGGAGCCTGTTTGTACTCAGATGTGAAAGACATCCATATAAAAATGACCGTGCGAGGCATTATCATCCAGCGGCAGGGCTGATAATAATTGAATTAACATAGGTTAATCATCACCGATGTGGGGGGAGGTCTAGTCTACATCTCGATTTTGTCCCGATGTCACCTTCGCTGTAAGGAAGGGCACTTAAAGAGATCATACTAATGCAATTTGTCATAGTTTTACAGAGTTTTACTGCAACGCCTTCAATCAGTTATGGATGAAACTTATCCTCTCACGGGGTATGATATCCGATAACCACGATGTCCGGAAGTGGTCGGATCCCCCCCCCCAGTGCCCCGCTGCCCCGCAGCAGTACCAATTCCATTTGGGACGTCTGCGCGCTCCTTTGCGCACTCTCTCTCTCAACGTAAGCCCAGCCCAGGAGGAGCTATGAATTTTAATAGTATATTTCACTGGAGGGAGGGAGTCAGCTCTCCTGAAACTACAGCTTAATACTCAATTACACTTGGTAAGGTTGCATTATGTGGCTGGATTCCTGTGTTATTAAATGGATCTTCTGTTCATGGAACACCGTGAAAATGTGTGACTGACTCACATCCCAATCCCAGTGCCTTCAGTTTCAAATTCAAATTGTATAGGTAATGTACACATACATAGTACAACATGCAGTGAAATGAATTTGCAGTGCCCAGCCTATTAAGAATTAAATAGAATACAAAAAAAATATAATAATTAAATAAAATAGAAGATAAGAATGAAATGTAGTAATAAAACGTAAAGATATAATATATAATGATATAAAATATAAAGAATATAGAGATAAAATATACAATATAGAGTTAATAAAAAATATAAATAGAAATTAAAATATGTACAAATAGAATAAAATGTTCAATTAGCAGCAACAATGTCCGATTATTATTATTGGTGTAAAGTGCAGTGTAGTGCAGTTCACTGTGTGTGTGTGTGTGTGTGTGTGTGTGTGATTTTACTGGGAGTACTGGTAGACCTAACTGTATCCCCAGCCATCCTCCGGGCCCCAACACTGCGCATAGAAACAGAGTGCATTAGCCGTTTCCACGATAGCGACCCCAATGAGAGGCACTGTGGACCCACTGTCTGACTGTGCAGAGCATGTGCCCACCCACCAGACGCATCACACATCATCAGTAAAGACCCCCAAATCACCATCAAAGACACATCACTCATCATCAGCAAAGACCCCCAAATCAACATCAAAGACACATCACATATCATAAGCAAAGACCCCCGAATCACCAAAGACACATCATCAGCAAAGACCCCCGAATCACCATCAAAGACCCACGAATCACCAAAGACACTTCACACATCAGCAAAGACCCCCGAATCACCATCAGACACATCATCAGCAAAGACCCCCGAATCAGCATCAAAGACACATCATCAGCAAAGACCCCCGAATCACCATCAAAGACCCACGAATCACCAAAGACACTTCACACATCAG
>JAODUD010000040.1:9546862-9565290 GCA_026784285.1 Stomatorhinus walkeri | reverse complement strand
CTGGCAGACTGACATGGACTCTGATTGCCCTGGGGGCTGCCTTTCAGACAGACTGTCAGACTGACATGGACTCTGATCAGCCTTTTCTATGTGAATCCACCTTCTGCTTTTTGGACTCCGTGGTCAAGACAGGAAGCCACCAGGATGCAGGCCAATCATGAGATGCTGGAGAATCTGTGCCTGGATTGTTGATGCATTGTTTAATGAACAGGACATAAGCCCTATACCCAGATACGCTGCTGGAGATGTGGGGCCACGTATAAGAACATCATACAGAGACCACATCCCAGGCCAATCCAATTATGTTCTAATTCCTTTTAGGGTTCCTGTCGCTCAGAGGCCCTTTGGATCAGTCTAACTCCCCCCCCCCCCCTTTATGGTGGCTCTGACTCTACCCACGCCACTTTGCTGGCCAGGCCACACCCACTTAAGCTGGAATTCTATAAGTTTCTGTCTCTTTTGCGAGCCCATCTATTGTCCGCGTGTACTTAGTGAACACGGCTGTCAGTGACAGGGAGCGTGCTCCTTAGTGAACTGTCCTCGGGGTATCTGTCATCGATCCCTCTGTGCGCGCTGGCGATTGCCGTTCTTGCTCAGGCACTGCTAAGTACAGCGTGTTTGTTCGCTCACAGCGAGAAAAACATGCAAGCTGGCGTTAAAAAAAAAAAAGAAAGAAAAAAAAAACCCTGCAAGAACCAGTTAACGATTGTGTTAGCACGTTCCGTGTGGCCGCGCTAACGAGGTGGGGTCACCCCGGCTAAGCGGCGGCCATCTTCGGCACGCTCCTTGGCAGATTCCGAGGAGTGACACACCCATGAAAGGCTGCCTCCCTGGCCCCGGTCCCTCCTCCATCACCCCCCTCCCCCTACCCCACTCTCCAGTATGCTGGCAGGCTGAGTGCAGAGCTCTCTGGGGATGCGGCTATTGATTGGGCTGCATCACCTATGGACACTTTAATTCATTAAAGGCTTTCAGTCGCTGCCCTTCAGGTCACTTCTCATACGTAAGGAAACCGAGGAGGTGGGAGAAGAGGAGGAGGGGGGAGAATAAGGGGGAGGAGGAGGGGGAAAAGGAGAAGGAGGGAGGAAGATAAGGGGCAGGAGGAGGAGCGGAGGATAAGGAAAAGGAGGGGGAGGATAAAGGGGAGTAGGAGGAGGAGAAGGAGGGGGAGGAAGAAAAGGAGAAGGAGGATAAGGAGAAGGAGGGGGAGGAGGAAGATAAGGTGAAGGAGGGGGAGGAGAAGGAGGAAGGGGAGGAGGATAAGGCGGAGGAGGGTTAGGAGATGAAGGGGTAGGAGGGGTGCAGGATAAGGGGGAGGAAGAAAAGGAGGAGGATAAGGAGGGGCAGGAGGAAGATAAGGTGAAGGAGGGGGAGGAGAATGGGAGTAAGAGGAGGATAAGGAGGAAGGGGAGGAGGATAAGGCGGAGGAGGGTTAGGAGATGGAGGGGGAGAAGGATAAGGTGTAGGAGGGGGAGGAGAAGGGGTGATGAGGAGGATGGAAAGGAGGAGAGGGAGGAGGAAGGGTGGCCTTTTGACAAATGCCAGCAAGGGGGAAGCGTCATCATGTGAAGCCGGACTGATCGTATCTCCGACTGATCTGCGTCTGCCAACAAACACGTGTGTTTTCCGTCCGAGTTGCTTTTTCTGACTTTTTCACTTGTTTTATGCAAGAGGCCAGCTGCGTTTTATCTGCCAATTGAAACCCTCCCTCAAAAATAGTGGTAATTTAGTTAATTACCTGGCCATTTAATTACTGGGTGTTATAGGTAGTGGTCCTCAGTCAGTGATTATAGCTGTTTTAGGTGATTCTCTGGTTTAAGGTGGGGATATAAAACTTGAAAAAGAGCTGAGATTAGCTGTATGACGTGAGGCTCTAACATCCCCCCCACCCCAGTATCACGACCTTTTAACACGTTTTCCTTCGGAGATGCAGAAGCCGTGTGTCCGTGTGTGCGTGCCTGGGAGTTACAGAGCAGGCGACTTGAGTGCCTTCTTCTGCATGGCTGAAGGCCTGCCTGATGGATGCCCGCCCCAAACCATCAATCGTGCTCCCAGCCTCAGCCGCCTCCGGGTTGCGGGGTCTCCGTTATTATCCTGGGGACATTATTTATGTCCGCATGGCTGGCCCGTCGACCACGAGCTGCACACAGCATTGGGAGTGGGAGTGGAGCCTGTCCACATGACCTGCACAGCAGCGTCCCCCCCACCCCCCAGGACATGTGGTTCGATTACAGAAGCGCCATGTGACATCACAGCGTGATGGGTGACGCATCCCGTTTCAGTTCTTTCTGCTGGAGAACGCTGTATTTTAACGGCGTCCGGCGTCAACCGCACCGGATCTATGTCCAATATGGATGGAGAGGGAAATCAGAATGCATACCACGTAGAGGCAGCGGTGATATACCTCCGTCACGGAGCCGTGTGCTCCGCACTCCCGCCCCCTGCAGCTCTGACCTTCCCCTCCACTCTGTTGGACTCACACATCGCAAAAAAGGATATAACACCAGCTGGGTTGGGGCCACAGGAAAGCTGATTGGCTCCTGGGTGCCCTCTCCTTCGTCACTCACCGATTCAAAACATTTCATTGGCTAATGATAAAGTTGGCCCCTCTATGTGACTTATGCCCCCAAGAATTACCCCTGAAGCTTAGCCAGGCTATCCCCTTGTGTTAGGGCGAGCACTTTTAACACGACATGCACTGATGCTCCATGTTGTGTGCAGTGCTCCAGTACTCGTGAGCTTCGGGAATAAAGTGCTGGCAAGGCCAAGACTAGATCGAGTAAATGCCTCTGAAGCAGGTGTCAAAAATCCTGTGTCGGTAAAAGGTACCATGTCGCTGATGCGTGCTGCCACAAGGGTGGGGGTTGACGGGGTTGGGCGAGGAGGGTGGGCGGCACACGATGACCCCGCATTGATATCCAAAGGGGTGCAGGTGGAAGCTGAGAGGCACAGGATGCTTGGTGACGGCGTTTGGGGACCATACCTCCCTCAGCACACGCTCCGAGACTGGACCGGTACCAAAAGGGCCCACAGGCCTCATGCAGGACTGCTAGGGAGAGACCCATAGCTTCCATGAAGCCACTTTGAAAATATGACTTCATCATCATCATCATCATCATCTTATCTCTTGTATGGTGTGTAGAAATATACAATACACACATCTAGTTTTGTTATATGAAACCTTCTCCATAACTAATAAACGTTTCAACTCCACAGATCTGGTGAAGCTTTCTTCCTGTCATTCGGTTTGCTGAGCTGGTACTTTAATGTGTGCCAAGTACTGCACCTGGTACCATGAAAAGACAGGAAAAATAAAAAAGAGGCATCACAAACAAGAGGCAGCAAACATTAGAGACAGCAAACATTAGAGGCAGCAAACAGATAACGCCAGCAGAAAGTTAAATTCACATAAAGTGAATCTGTTAGGCAGATCTGCCTCCACTTACCACGCCTTTGGTTTCTACTGTGTTTGTGTAGTGATTTGTATTAAGTAGTAATTTGATCATTTACACTATTTTTTTTTTTTTTTGTAATTTATAAATAACGGTTTAGAGCATTTACGTTGCACACAGATGGCAGTGTGTCTTCACCCCTCAGTTTAGCGATTGTCAACATTTAATTAGATTCCAACACCTTCCTAAAGATAATCATTTGCAAGAAGTATCACACTTCAGAGTGCAATTAGCTGGTGGTAGCAGCTAGAGTGCTACAGCACCTAATGGACGGTGCAACGCGCACTCCGGCTCTGTAGCACAATTGTAAAAACATGTTGTGATGCATTGGACTGCTGATACTAGCTATGACTAATGACCTGTACCAAGGAGGACTGTGCGTGTGCTAAGCCCAGCACTCATGGTAGAGTGACTCTCCTATTCGTGTTCTGGGTGCATTAAGCACCCTGTTCCAGATCACACTACACGCTGCCAGGCCATCCTCTCTCGTTCGTGCTCCCTCCATCTGAAATTGCATCACCTGCCTTCTCCTTTGCACTTTCGCACCATCCATCTTCTTGCCATCTGCCTTTCCTTCATCCTGCTCTGCTGCTGCCCCTCGTTTTGGCTCCACACTGGCTCTTCCTCCAGAATGTTCTACCTCTGATCTAAGCTCACCCCATTGCTGAAACACTTTCTTCTCTTTTTTTCCACTCCCTCTACATCCAAAATTCAAACGTCTTACGAACTACTGCACCTAGCCGCCACCCTATTAACACTCTCTTGCCTCCGTTCCCACCCTGGCTCACCGCATGTGCTGACCCTGCCTCTTGCCAAACCCTGGGAGCTTACGGAGCAGACCTTGCCTGTGCCAAGAAGCCTTGAAGGTAGACCAGTCTCCCAGCAGGGCATGCCTCACCTGATCAGCATCCTCCTCTCTGTCCCTGAGAGATGAGATCCTTACCTCCCCGAGATCACAGCTGCTACTTGCCGCCACTCTCCCGCTCTCGCCAATACTTCTCCAGACATCTGCTATCTGCTCCCCACCTGGCTTATGCTGTGAACTGATATTAATGATGAAGAACTGTCCTGGGACCAGTGTTCCAGAAGCTTCTACATCCCGGCTTGCATAGACAGCACATGCGTCTTCACCACTTCCTTATTTTCCCATCATAACCTCACGTTCCACTTTTTTCACCCGTTTTGTCTAATTTTCATTCCCTGCCGCTAATTACATTTTCTAAGACCTTTTACCATTGACCTGTTCTAGAAAGATCTGACAGAGGTTTCCTGTCACTGACTCATGTTCATTACATGCACCGTTATCAAGCACTTGTCATGTTGCGTAAGATCCCTTCCGGTTTGACGTTCGGAGTCGAGCGGCTCGCCTGATTTTGCCCGTGTTGTCCCATGGTGTTCAGAGATGTGGAAGAGAGACAGGGACAGGCCGGTGACAGTAATGCGATAGGCACACTGGCCGAGTGAGCTGGGAGCCGAGTACAAGGATCCAGACACAAGGACAAACCTTCCCTTAGGTGTGACAGTAACACAAAGGCATAAATACCTCCCACCCCCCAATCACAGCCCGAGAACCACATCCAGGCTATATACCCCCTTAAGAATGGGGACATGAGGAGATTGGGGAGTCAGAAGGGGAGGGTAGGGGGATTTATAATACCCCTGCTGGTGAGTTTCACCACTACCTGTTGTCACGGGGACCTGACAAACTGCCCCTGACGTGACTCTACTTGTTGCCCCCTGTCCTTTGTACCCAGGGGGCACTAGGATCCAGACTTTACTGTCCCCAGCATTGCTTGTCTCTGTCACTGCTTGGTGTCCCCTGCTTCAGTCACCACGGCTGAATGCCTGCGACGAAAATACACGCCTGCGCTCAGGCCGAGTGCAGAACTGCCTTCTCCCCTCTGCCAACTATTAATTACTCATCCCTCCCCACTGATGGGTGCAGGTAAGAGCATCCTCACATGAATCTCACAACACGCCGCGGAAGGAAAAGGCCTGGCTTTCATGCTGAATGGGCGGGCACATTAAAATGGCAGTGAAAAGGAACAAGGTGCAGCCCGACAGGAAGGGGGGGGGCGAGCAGGGGCGACCCTTTTCTGACGGGGTCGATTTAATGTGGAGAATGGCTGAGCACAGGTACATCTGAATGCCTCTTTTTGGATGTCCCATCATACTGTCCTTTGAAACACACACACATACACACACACACTTTGTAATTATATCTTTGTGGGGACTCTGCATTCATTTCTGAGGGGAATATTCTAATCCCAACAAGATTACCTTAACCCCTACCCGGCCCCAACCTTAACCATAAGTAACCAAATATGATATGGGACTATTGGCTTTTTTCATTGCATTCACAGGTTGTTGTGGGGACCTGAAAAATGGGTTTCGGTGGAGTTGTGACCGTTATGCCAAGGCTGGGATTTAAACCAGTGACCTTCCGGTCGCAGGCACAGAGGTTTAATCCAATGAGCCAAACACAGCCCCCAGAAACATGCGAGCAGAGACGCGACCCTCCGTCAGCTGCACCTTGCCGGGGTACTCAGTGTCTTTGTCTAGCTCCTCCCCATGCAGCAGACACGGCCAGCGTCAGTCCATAAGACACACGTGCGGGGGGCGGGGACACCGGAATCACCCCAACCTTTCACATCTACCTCCGAATACCTGACATCATAATAAGACAATTACATAAATTACATGGAGACTTTACAGCTTGCTGGCCCACTCCCCGTCTGTGTAACCTGCCTGCTTCCCCTGTCATGCCCAAGCCTCAGTAAAATCCCTGACCATCATCGCCGGACCAGCCAGTGGCACAGAAAAAAAATAAAAATCTCGATTCAGGTAACAAAGTCCTCTTTTAAAACAAGACTCCATGCATTATGGAATCCGACAGTAACTGTGTCAGTGCACTGGGCTGCACCATTTGGTGATGTCAGGCGTGGGCTGGGGCTGGCTTATGGTGTTTCGCCAGGTCCTTGGATATCAGCCTTGGCTGCATGTGCAAGTCATGTGACCAATGTGCTTCCGTATCGTCCATCCCTCCGAGGCTCCTTCGCCGTACGCAGTTTCTCCCTGGGGGTGTCAGAGCCCCTCCTCCCCTCCCTCTGAGTTTCTGTGCACCCTCTCCATCTCCGCTACATTAGCGTCGCAGTCTGGACTATTACTGAAAGTAGCCAGTGGCCATTGTGTCATTTTTTGCATCATTGTCTCATAATAACAGTGGTAATTAAATATGTTGCCCGCGGAGGATTTCTGCTGATTTTGTGGATATTTCCGTCTCGCTTTGCTCCCTGTCTTTGCAGGCCAGTCGACAGATACAGAATCAGGGATCCGGTTTCTTAGGCTGGTTGTTGGCTGTCCCCCAGCTGACCCCCTCCGGGCCTGTGTCCCAGGGAATGCTTCTGGTTGGCCGACTGGAGCAGGTGCTACGTTGGGCCTCACTGACAACAAATGACATTAGACCCCTTGTGACTCTCTGTATTTGTAAGTGCGACTGGCAAAGCTATGGTATGAGAGCAGGCAACAGAATGTGTGTGATAAACTTTATTTGCAGTGTGTGCAAATTCACGCATGGTGATGCAACCGAGATGACATATCCAGCATGCCATTAAACTGTCAAACCATCATGCTGTTTGAACACTGAGGCTCATGGACAGGGCTCTCTGCTTTCACAACAATCAGAGTGACATCACAGCAAATGACTGGCCTGATTGGCTGAAAATCATTCTCATTTTCATTTTGAATTATGATACAGAGAGCTGGTGATGTAATCTGAATGGCTGAGAAAACAGCATACCTCCAGAATTTAATGGGGCTTACTTTAGCCTGTAGGAGACGTGTTCTGTGTTTAGAAAACTCGCTCATCATCTGGCATGTATCAGGAAGTTATCGCTCTGATCCATCCATCCATATATTTTTATTTTATACGTATTACTCCATTCGTCTTTTATTTATTATGTTGTTCTATTTTACTGCATTATCAGTATATGACAATAAAGCTTGAAACTAATTAAACTAATCCATCCATCCATCAATCCATCCATCCATCATTCACGTTTAATTAGAGTCAGTCCAATTAGGCTCCATTCTAACATTTGTCTGTTTTTAAAAAATATATACTTTCCTTTAAGAGTCAAAAAGGGAAATGAGACCATTAAAATCTATTTTCCTGAAGGCTGCTTTTCTCCGACACTCTGTCTCACCAGCAGTCACATGCCACATTAAACAGCTTTCATGCATCCCACAAACAGGCTGCGGCACCTCCGGCTCCTGTCACATACAGCGGTGCTGGGAGCGTTTCCGCCGCTCCCGTTTCTGTGCGTTGGGATTTGGCTCCGTCCGCTCCAGAGGTCGGCTTTGTTCTGGACCCCGAAACGGCGGCCCGCCGGACTCCACGCCGCTCGCCGCTTCCTGTCCAGTAAAAGGCCGGTAGGAGTGGAGGCGAACTCCAGAGCGCATTTGCATTCACCACCGGGCAAGGGGGGGGCAGTGAATTAAGAGCACAGGGACGCATATCTGCGGGTCAACAAGGTGAGCAGTAAAAAGCGCAGTTCTGTTTCTAGTGCACATTTGGGTTCATACGAGCCCCATTTGGCTGCGCGTGAAAATAGTCACCATTGTTGGACTCCCCAGCTGCCTTCAGGGGAGGACATAGAAATTATGGTGGGGGGGGGGGCATGGATTGAAATTTGTGAATCAGAAAGCGTGTTGGGAAATAAGGCAGACATCAATTTCCTGCGATCACATTTTGCAGCCTTCAGGTATTTTTTTTAAAATGTCTTTACGAAAAGCTTTGGCAAGTCATTCTCAAACTCAGGGGATTCCATAGTTACAACAGCCCAGGATTGAGTGGGGTGACACTGGTAACTTGTCCACTGAATTAGCTAGGTGGCATTAGTGAAACATTTGCGAACTATTTCAGCACCTTCATATTGGGACTCGATTTAACCTCCGTCTCTCCTCCCATCTTTGTCTGGGAGCCATGAAGGTCTGTGGAAGAGCGGTACATGGTCGCCTCAAAGTGTCTGCAGGAGCGGCTTCTTGCTTTTAGCCACATCAACGGTGAAACAGCAGGCGGGGAAGGCGCGGGCAGGGATGGCGCGGGCGAGGAGGGCGCGGGCGAGGAAGCCGCGAGCGGGGAAGGCACTCGTGACAGCCGGCACCATCTTATCAGGAAACCGCGCCTCCTTCAGCTATGTGCAGATGGGAGCTGTGAGCAGACTGCGCCTAAGGAGGCCGCAGTTACCCCCAGGTGCGTTCCCAGGCTAGCAACGCTAATGGCTGCAGCATCACTCGCAGGAAAACAACCTGCGGCCCCCCCCGCCACAGCAGGCTGCGGGCTGCTGGAGGAACAAGGAACATGAGGTAAAGCTAAAACAGCAGGGCTGGTTTGCAGACACCAAGCAGATTTGGGGGATTTGTTACATTAGATTTTTTTTTTTAAAAGGAGGAGATGTAAAGGACAAGGTCACCTATTTATATAGCTAAAGAGGCTGGATTTCTCCAGAGGTTTAATGATACCATGTTACCATGAAGAAGGACCTTTCGGACACCAAATCTATTACAAAAATTCTAATCACAACAAAAATGTAGAAGATAAACGCCAACTCAAGCTGACCAGCATGAATTTATTTTCATTTCATGATGTAGGTGAGCTAGGCCACACTTAGTGACCTGTGTGTGTGTCTGTGTGTGCGTGTGTGGTCAAGGTATATAAATATCCCCACAATGTATTTAAAAACCTCTTATTTTGACATTTCGGGACCATTTTTTCAGTCTACAAAAGGGGAAATCTGTGACTGCATTAAAAAAATGCACTAAAATGCCGTAAATATTTTGTTTGGTTACTTATGGTTAAAGTTAGAGCTGGGTAGGGGTTAACGTTGTCATAGTTTGGATTAGGGTTTTGCTCATGGAAATAAATGGATGGTCCTCACAAAGATATGAGTACAGGTGTGTGTGTGTCTGCATGCACGGGCGGGCATTTCGGTGTGCATCACTGTGTCCATGTGTCCTCTGTGTTCAGCAATTACACAATTACATCATCTTAAGAATTCTTTCCTGCTCCTAATCAATTAAGAGATTTAATTACAATCAGTCTGGGGTTAGCAGTATAGAATGGACACAGCCGCCGTCCCATCTATCTTGCAGCCACACACACATTCTGTATCCCTGAAGCACGGGACAGAGCCAGCCAATCACAGGCAGAAAGCTCAGCTAAAGAAAACAGGGGAGTTACTGAGACTGAGGCCTTTTGAGCAGCTGTTTGCAGGTTAATACTCAGCTGCTTCTGTGACAGTGAGTATCTAACACTGAAAGCTGCTCGCAAAACTCCATGGAATTCAAATGCAGAATTTCAATGTGCCAAGAAATTCAATTCAAATTAAATGCATAAGATTACAGTATGCCAATTCAATTCAAAGAAAACTAACAAAGAAGGAGACTAATTTAAATTTAAATATATAATGCATAACACATTCATTATAAATGTTACAGTATCTAGTTAAATCAATTAAAAAAATTAAACACAACACGCACTAAGTAACCAGTACCATTATTCCTTCAATGGATGTCTAAGCAGCATGTTTAATCTTCAAAATATGTTT
Organism: Stomatorhinus walkeri; assembly: GCA_026784285.1. Taxonomy (NCBI): domain Eukaryota; kingdom Metazoa; phylum Chordata; class Actinopteri; order Osteoglossiformes; family Mormyridae; genus Stomatorhinus; species Stomatorhinus walkeri. The sequence continues at coordinate 9,555,230 of JAODUD010000040.1, read as the reverse complement.
AATTTAATATGCAACCTGCTCAATATAAAATAATAGTTGAATCGATAATTAAAGGAGTTATTGTGGTGTAATATTAAAAACGTCTGCCCTGTCGTTTCTATCGAGTTATTGGATCAATGTCTTTGAGGAAAGCTGAGGTGTGTCTGAGTTACGGATAGGTCACACTTCCCGGGCCGTGAACCCTATTTCCTGTCCCGTCCGGCGTCTCTAATCCGCGGTAATAAAAGGGGCGGTGCCCTCTCTGTTTTGCCGTATGGCTTCCGTAAGGCAGGCCGGATGCTGACTGATGCAGGCCGGGGGAAGGTTAAGCTTTCATTTGCCGGAGGAGATAGAAGCCAGGCAGTCGCCTTTTCTCATGTTCACTAATGTCCGTGCAAGGTGAGCAACCCGAGTAATAACTTCATAGAGACTGTTTAACAGCCTGACATTAACCTCTAGAAAAAAATAGTCTATATCGTATATCAAAGACATAATCAAGCAATATACCCTATGCAATTTCTTTTATAAATTATATTCAATTCCTTATGCCGCTCGCATCAGACTTGTATTAATAATATCGTAAGATGAGTTTAACTTCGTAGCACATTCGTAAATATGTCTTGTACCAGAAACCTTTAAATCACTGTTCCCTCCCCTGCAGATATACCATTACAAAAATATAACAGGCTGCTGGATGATTGAAGTTAGTCGTGGCCTTAACAAAACTGCTTATTATCTCACTCACTGGCGGCCTTTGAGAAAGGCTGGATATTCGTGTATGCTTGTGCTCCTGACCCCAGTCTTCGGGCTCTATCCGGAAGTTTCCGCCCTTTCCTCCGTTCCCTGTATCTTGGTTGTGGAACTTCCCAGTTCTGGTGGCCGCGGTTCACGCCAGACAAAACGGGAGGTATCAGAACTGGCCGGCGGTGACGTTACGCTGAGATGGTGTGTGGGAGGCGGAAGCGGGGCAGCAGGTATAAAACTCTGTTAGCCGCAGTGTGTCCAAGGCTGAACCACTCCCAGTTTCTCCATGGGACCCAGATCAACAGTCAGAATGTACTGTGCGCACAGACCAAGGTACATTCAGTGACAAAACCTTCAGCACACAAAATAACTTTCCCATGGAATCAATAAAGGATAAAAAATATGGTCCTAGTTTGTCTCATTTAAGATGGGGAGTATTTATCCAAAGTAAATTTGGGGTAGCGGGCTACCTGTTCGCCCTTTTATATCCATGTATAAGATGGACCCAACCCAGTCCATTGACCAATTAAGTCTCAACTACTGCCACAATGAAACATAAGGGACGCAAACCACGTTCTTCTCTCCTTGAGTCTGATAGGCTTTGCAGCATCTTCTACTGACCAGACTGAAGAACAGTTTCTTCCCCAAGCTGTCTGAATCTCCAACAGTTAAATATAGACCCTTTCAATCTCTGTACTTAAGCTTAATTATAATGTCTTAAGTGTTTTATCGCAGTATTGCACTAACAGCTATTGCCTTTTCTGCCTCTTTATTATTCATTTATATTGCTGTATATTTTTATTTTAGTATCATTGGCTGTGAATTACTGACTTAATTCTGTTAGCTGTCCCTTGTACTGCATGTGGCTGAGGGAGAATGCTAAGCATGTGTCTGATAAATCATCTTAAATCTAACTTATTGACACATGATCGGTGCTCAGATAAAGGCAGATGCACATCTTTGGTGACTGATTCCATGCAGTCTAATAAAATGTTGCCAGACTTCAACTAATAGATGTCATAGAGGCTCTCATGTCTTTGCTATAGGGGCTTCGCTGGAAACATTTACCCCGCACCCTCCCCGAACCCTTGAATCCACTAGCCAATAACTGCAGGTCCCTCCTCACCAAAGTCAGCATGCAATCGGGATGCTGCCACGCCTGATAGCGCAGTGTTAGCAGCACTAATTTCCGCTATAAAATGCTATTAATTATGATCAATGACATCCAGTAAAGTTCTACTAAGAAAGCATGCGAAAACATTTGCTGTTTAATTGATAAAGATGGAAACAGTCACTAATTTGACCTACAGACCGTCCTTGAAATTAAATCCTAATGAACGTGGGGATTTACAATGCATAAACACTGAAGTAAATTAATGGCTTTGTGATCCTTATTGCCGATCTCATTTGAAAAATATAGATGAGTGTGGCTTTATTTGTCCTTAAGTACTGCAGCTGTGCAGCCAAATCCATGGGGTTGTATCTAATTATGAGCTTTGAAGCCGATTATATTAAAAATTCAGGATAAATACAGTGGTTAAGTTATATGGACACACGCTACTTTGGGACACTTACAAAGTCATTGCATGGCTCCGGCGTTTGTCGACTCGAGGTACAGTAGAGTATTGCATGTGGTTACTTTTAATATTACTTGACATTATTACTCAGCTGAAAGATGGAATTAGGGAACGGATCTCGTTCATAACCAGGGGACGGCTTGTGTAACAGAAGAAATCACAGGTTGTTAGGCGGCTGGAGCACTTTCTCTAACCCTAACGCTAAACCGTTTGTACATTATGGTCTGCCTTTAGTTTTCTAGGACTGAACGTACATCTATACAGGAACATAAGAAAGGTACACGTATGACTCACTTTCCCCCATTAATACATTAAAATGTTAAGTTTGTACATGATGTACACAATCCTCAGTCCTTCATTAACATTATTACTTGATTAGTAAATCAGCCCACCTTGTATTTTATGTGTTAATCAGGCGTGATTAAAAAGTTCTCAACAACCTGCAGGAATCCTGCCCCAGAAGAATAGCCAATCGCAATCAATAGCCTTGATTCATGTGGTGAATAATGCCTGTTAATATTTTGTAACTTGTTTTTCTTTTTACCTTTAGAGACACTGTTTCTATAGCTTTATCTGCCATTGTGTCGAACCAGGGAGTTGGATGACCTGTTTGTGGCCCACCATAGCTGCATCTTCTCAGTGAGGCCTTTGCTATGACAAAGATGACGTGGCCTGCAGAGTCATGGCGGTGACATCATCCAGCAGAGAATACAGCCAACCCTAGGACTACAACCCATAAAGAGCACTCGGGCACCGGCGGTAACAACAGAACGACGTCGTGGATAGCTAGCGGCTGGGTACGTGCTCACCGGCCAGCATTTTTCCCATAAACCTCCGCTGGGCGCTCAGCCAAGTCCTGGTGCCTCTGTAGCAAACACGCTCACAGCAGCAGACCCTCAACATGCTCTTGCTCAAACGCGCACTCACGCTGGGCCGACTGGATCGGGCCAAAATGATGCCGCCTGCCAGCACACCGTCATCAAAATAAACAGCGGAGCTACGGCAGCGGCGAGCAATCGGCTTCGCCCGTCCCGTTCACGCCGACTGTGGGTGATGCAATTAAAGCCGTAACCATGGGAACCGTGAATGCCATGACCTCGGAAAAACGGGAATTCCACGGTCGCTGGTCCGTCTCTGTGGCGCGTGGCCAGATTCCCACCACGCCGCTGTTACGCCTGTGGCTTCTGGGACGCGCAGGGCTGGGTTTGCAATCCTTCGTTCCGGAACCTTTCCTGTTAATCTTCAGAAAGGGTTTTCTAGCTGTGGTTATTATGGAATATAGAGAGAGTGCTACAATGAGACAGCAATTTATGCTGCCCACTCCTGGGTGGTTGACGGCTGAAGCGCACCCCCCAAATGCCACCAAATCACCTCAACTTCCCCGTTTCAGCACCATCGTAATGTCCTCACCATACTTCGGAGGACATATGTCGCCATGGATAACAAATCACCTGAGGTAAATTGCTTTGTAAAGATAAACAATAACAGTAATGCTGATATTCAATTAAATTTAATTATCTTTGCTGCTTGAATTGAATCTGTTTCTTTATCTATTATGTATGGTTTTATGCATCATTAATAGTTGTTTCTTACATGACACATGAAACAACCATGTAATAGAATATTGTATTTTAGCTTTTTATTTATGTAGCATTGCTAATAGAACTGATTACTCATATCGAACTTTGTGTAGCATTTAATGTATTTTCCATCATATGCATTGACTTAAAGGCGGCTTAGGAAAAAAGTGTTTGCTCATAAATGGAGCATTTAAACATATCCATGACAATAACCTTAATCGTGAAAATGATAATCATTCATTTGCTTGTTCCTCAGTGCTCCTGTTTCGCATTGAGGCCTGTTACTGACTGTAACTCACACCCAAGACACTACTACTAATAACAATAATACTACTGCTACTACAGAGTAAGTAGCAATATTCATCCATCCATCCATTATCTCCTGCTTATGCAAGGTCTGGTCGTGGGGGCAGCAGTCTCAGCAGGGAAACCCAGCTCCTCTGGGGGGATCCCGAGGCGTTCCCAGCCCAGCCGAGAGATATAGTCCCTCCAGTGTGTCTTGGGTATTCCCCGAGGCCTCATACCAATAATAATAATAATAATAATAAGAATAATAATAACAGGCATGATCATAGCCCTAATTATCATTGTTGTTGCCATTTGAATAATTCTATTTTTTTCTTACATCGCCATCTTGTTTGCAGGGCTGCCCCAGTGCTTGATTAATGCATCCTAGTATTATATTTTAATTCAGACCCAATGTCAGTAATATTTGTATTTTTTGCTGCACTACATACAGCACACGGTTATGACCGGCAGTCCTTTACTTTCTGACAGACAGACACACACCTTAAATCTCGGGTGAAGATAATTCCATACCACCATTTGACAGTTGACTCTTAATCAACAGAGTAATTGTATTGGTTTTTTTTTTTCATTGCAGTTAACTAATAAGCTGACAACAAATCAGCTGACAGGCGCGCTTGTGTAGGAGCCAGCGTTAGCCTACAGCCCAACCAAAGAAATGATTTTCAGAATCGTTTTTTCGGGGCTTGCCAATTATATGGGTTGATTTACACCGTGACACAGAGATGCACAATGTGTTCATTTGTTGTGTGCAGGAATCACATTTCATTCTCAGCTACATATATCCATTACACTCTTCAGTCATTAAATAAGAGGTAAAGAGACCCGAAACACAGATCCAGTTAAGCATTTTTCCATTTGCATTCAAACCGTGAATATGTCATCTATTCAAAATGGAAAACATGCAGTGGTGTTTAGTGTAGGGATACAAATGTTGCTGAGAAATAAATGTACATCTTCCCTGACAGCAAATTCACACACACACACACACACACACACAATTAGCAGCAATTGTGGGGCAGGAGTAAACTTTAAATACACGTAAGCATAGGCCTATATAAAAAAGTGTCCTTTTAAATGTTGAATATTCAATATTTACTGAAATTAGTATTTAACTATTGATGTCATGCCTATGTGGATTTTTCATATTTACGTAAATAAAATATTTTTGAAGGCCATAATAGCCATGCCTGTATGAGATTTGAACAGGTAACATCAGGTTACATATCCTCATCCGCTATGCCTGCTGATGCCCAATTAGGTTCCATTTTCGAATTTTCTAAATGAAAACACAACTTTGAATGTCTATGATAAAAGGTAAGATACTGCAGGGAGAGGTCCTGCTGCTAGTAGGTGATGTCGTAAGCAGAGTTGGACAGTTCAGGTGCAGAGAGTAGAAGTTCAGACCAAGATTTTGCTTCAACCAACCAGTTGAGCATAAAGAGTCAGTCACCAAGTATTCAACTACTTCGTTGAAGTAAAATCCCGGACTGGACTTTTGTTCTTTTACCCAACTCAGTTCGTAAGAATAGCTAGCTGTATATGTGCCTAAGTGCTGGTACTATGGCAGTGCACTCTAGCGTTACATCCTGGACTTACAGTGTCTGTGTCTTTATCTGTCTGTACCTTTTAGTATTACACTATGGTAAGATCTGTTACATTTTACAGGTCTGCACGAGCATAACCTCAGTTTCACAAAAATCGGTGAATGCAATTACAAACTAAAATTGCCAAATGTTTTGTATTTTGTTTCGTTGCTTTAGAAATTAATAAACAGTCCCCACAAAAATATGAGTACAGGTCTGTGTGTGGGTTTGCACAGATCACATTTGAGGACCAAATTGTCGCCAGAGTCCAGTAAAACGTGAAACATCTTTTGAGGTCCCCATTAGGATAACCTCAGTATTATTATAAAAATTTGTGAATGCAATCAAAAAAGTAAAAATGCTGTGTTGTGTTTGGGTTGGTTATTTATAGTTAAGGTTAGGGATGCGTAGGGGTTAAGGGTGTCGTGATTGGGATTAAGGTTTTTCCCATAGAAATGAATGGATGGTCCCCATTTAGATAGGAAGTGCAACTCGTATGTGTGTGTGTGTGTGTGTGCGTGTGTGTGTGGGTGTGTGTGTGTACCCTTCAGGTCATAGGAATTAATCTGACATCTCGGGAGATCATCAGTGATAAAATGCAACATTTTTTCAAGGGTTTTTCAACTGCTTGCTTTATAGGTCGCCACCTCTTGTCAAAACATAACAGGCGAAAAAGTCATGCCCTGTGTTCCCGTCATGCCCAAATGTCCCGTGTGCAGCGTGTCCTGCATTGAGGATATGTCTCCAACAGTGATGTTAAGGCCCGATAAGCAAAGCAGCGACCGCTGTCTCCCTGTGCCCTGTCCTTCACCCTGACAAAAGACCTCCATCGGCACGCACCATTAGTGCGAAATAAGTAAGGCTATACTTCGGTATCACGTCCTGCCCTGGTGATTCAGCAACCGACTGCCAGAACCAAGACGGCACCACCTCCGGGGAGACACCAACTTCCCGTTTCTCCACAGGGAATTTTTATACACTGCTTCTCCCAATAAATATTTCAGGTGACTAAATGAAAAAAGTATGTCGAGATCTGCAACAAACCATGCTGCTTCTCGCAGAATTGCATTTGAATTGGCATACAGCAGGCAAGAAATGTGCCAATGTACTCATAGGGGCTCAAAGGGGAAGGGATGCTATTTTTTTGTACTACTTCATGCTCAGTAATCATCTCATGTACTGCGTTTACTATGAAAATTTTGCTTTTTATCAATTTATGTTAAATTACTTTTAAATACAATTTCACTAAGTGCTGCAAGCAATTGAAAGTGGATCCAAATGAGGTCCAGAGGGAAGACAAGGCACACAGACGTGTCCTTTGAAGTGAGATGGGTGGCCTTACCTGCCATTATCGAAATGTAAACTGAATCAAAATAAAAAAAAACAGCAAGGGCATGCACAGGAATGCGCATATGCCTGCATCACATGTCTGCGTCACATGTCTGCGTCACATGTCTGCTCTGACAGGAAGCTCAGCTCTGCCATGATCGCACTGTGGCTGGCAGAGTTATCCCCCCATTCCAGCTCCCCGCTCACACTCATATCTGCACTAGGTTTGCGGTTTATGTGACTAAATCCAACACTAACAATGAAGTAGTCTTTGGTATCACGGTGTAGACCAGCCAGCTGTTATCTGTGCTTTGATTCAAGGGTGAAGATGTACCTGATGCCAGTCAGGCAGAGACAGAGTCTGGTGCACTGTGCCGGGTCTCCTGCCCAAACACCCCCGACTCATCCATCAGCGAGACAGCATCTGGGGGCCTCTACGAGGGGCATCTGCTGTTTCGCAGTGCAGCCTATTTCCTTCCGCTTCGGAGCTCATGGATGCGCCGCTATTCCCTGCCGCATGCCCTCCTTCCCTCACTATGCCCCACCCTGCGCTCTGCTAATTTGGCACATCCAGGAAACCTGGCCATCAATCACACAAGGACAGCCAATTAGCCTCCTGGCCCCGACGCGTGCAGGGCTCCATTAGGACTCTGTGGCAGAGCACTGTGTCAATTGACAACAATATATTTTCAGGAGAATTCCTTGGGAAAACTGAGCTCAAAGCCCAGCCAGAACTTCAGGGATCTGCTTTTCAGCTGTGACCAATAAACAACTAAAGGGCTGAATGGCAAATCGCTTTCCAACAGAGAAGAATTGATTACCTCTATGGGCTCTTTCAGTAATTTTTCAGCTTTGAGGTCACTTCCTGTTGTCTCCACATTGGCATAATATTGGCTTTTTCAATTTATTCTCTCTCCCCCCTACTGGCGGTACCATGCGCCACACAAAATGTTCAGTCACCACCAACTGTCCGTAGATGAGCAATTCAAACACCTTGCCTGACATCTCCCATGCTGGTTTGAGCTAAACAATTTAATTGCATGTTTATTGCCTCTTAATTTATGCTGCCACTTTGGTGTTTACACAGTTGGATGAGTGTCTGCCAGCTCCGTGCAAAGCATAATTCATATCAGGAACCTCTCTCCATATTACACGGTCTCACCTACAAACGGTCACGTCAGGGAGTGTTCGAATGTTGGAGATGACTTGGAAAATCAGGATAAACAGGCGCTAGGGAAAAAAAAACAGGCGTTGTCTGCATAGATAC
>JAODUD010000040.1:9487274-9497717 GCA_026784285.1 Stomatorhinus walkeri | reverse complement strand
ATGATAGCTTAATTCGTAGCTTTCTCAGTTGGACAGATACACTTGCATAACAGATATTTTAAACCCACCTGGACACCTTGCTGTTCTACCCAGGATTAATGCTCAGGACTGACACGTAGAGGAGGGGCAATACCCAAAAGTTACAATACCGATATTGGTCGCGTGGTTTGTTCAGACCATGGTCCATTTCAGGCCGCAGTGACCACTCCATTGGGGTGCCCTCAAAAAGATTTCAGCTACAGAACATCAAATGCATTCATTTACTGGTAAATCATTCATAATTTTTCGGATTTTTGATGTAAAGAAATAACAACAGTGAAATAACAATACAATATTACTCATAATTTTTTGTTACAATAATTACACGTTGCAGTGTTCGAGTATATTGGTGTGAAGTGTGTTCAAATTATGCCATTTCTGTATCACTGGCCGAACTAACAGTTCCAGAGAGCGAACGAAGTAAATCCAATGATTTACTTGAGTGCCTAAACGTGTGTGCGCCTAAACTACGTCCATGGTACTTGCTCAAGATGCGTGGAAGAATTTTTGTATGTAGGTGAAAACGGGCAAGCTATAGTCTCAGCATGAGAAGTTTTTACCCAACAGTATTTGCATTAGCTGGGTGGGCAATTAATAATTAAAATTAAACTAACAAGCAAGTCAATATATAAATATACACACAGCGTATTTATTCTTTTATTTTTTTGTGGCATCTATATAATTGACATTAATTTAGATACTTTGAAAGCATGCAATAAAATATATTGGTGTATAAAGAAATATCGATACTTTGTATCGATCTGCCCACCACTATTTCACATGATGCTGGCAGTGTTGGCTGGCAGCGTTCATTCATTCTGTTTCATGCAGGTGCACAGAAGCATTTCATTGAAACCCAGAGTGCCAGTTTATCATTTCATATGTCATCTTTCACCATTGGCATTTGTAAATATCGCAAATAAAGTCATTATCATTGAGTTTTGAGTTTGATCTTTTAATGTTCAAATTCAGTAATTTTCTTAGTAGACTAGTGTGGGAGTTAGCTTGCAAATTAAGCCGTGCGTATGTTCAAGATGAGCTACAGGATGTGAAGCAACATAACAGACACTGCAGCCGATGTTGTTCATTTCATTCTGAAGAAGAAATTTGATAAAGGAGAGCAGAGAGCATTTAAATATAAGTAGCTGACCGACTAAAATTTAAAAATGACCTTTTTTTTCTCCATATTGTCCACCGTGTGCCTCACCCATTTAAAGAATTACCATCGACCATAAACAGGACGTGTATAAATGCTGTTCACTTTATAAACAGAGAGTGAGACGTAGGAGATGGAGTAGAGATACTGTGCAAAACTATTAAACTCTTAAGCAATGGCATAGTGTGGATTATAGGAAAAAAATATTCACACAGAAAGGACTGTGAAACCTAGAAGATAAAGTCAGTTTAATGTGTTTTTATATATTCTCCACACCGATATTTGTTTAAAATTTCAGGCAGTTAATAATTCTGTTACCTCAGTAATGGCTGAGAAAAACCTAAGGAGATTCATAAAGCAATTATGAGGACGAAGCAAGACTCTCAACAGCAATTAAATGGAAAAGCTTCAAGAAAACGGAATAATCCGTCATAACATTATATTGAGCCAATCTAATTTAATTTTTTTCAAGGGTTTCTACTTCTATTTTTTATTTCAGGAAAAGTAGCTTACATTCTTTATTTGGTTAACTTCTAATTAAAAAAAATGTAGGATATGATTTCATGTAATTTGCTTCACCGTGTGAAGCACTGAATACTGTTTTTTTTTTTTTTTGGTACTAACTTTTATGATAAGAACCACATCCCAGATTCTACTGAGGAACCACTGAGAACCTAGAAGCCATCATGGGCGGCCTATTCAAATCTCGGTCCACAAGGTCCTAGCACTGACTGTGTGAGGTTGTGAAGCCTCTGACCAATCAGAATCAGTGATCACTAAATTACCTACCTGAGAGAATTACAAACATCCTCTTTGTCAAACTGTGCTTGTCTTACCTAAGATGGCTAGGAAGCTTTAAAACAGCATGAAGGGCATTATGGGATCCCCCCCCCCCCCACCCTAGGTGGGACTTCCTCATATGGCGTTAGTTGTGGCTGTACAGGATATGTGGGATTAGCCGTCGCCGCTATCACACGGCACCATGTGTGGGGAGGAAATCTGACATTTCTGGAGGGAGATTAAAAGCGACAAGATCCACTGGCAACAAAAAGAAAGGTTGCAGTGGGATTGTGTTCAGTGCATCATAACTCACTCAAAAGCTCTGAAATATCAATGTGAAGCCATCGCAGGCCAGAGGCTGTCGGAAAGGCTCCTTATCGGGTCGAATCATGCTTACAACTTGAGTACATGTTACTTTTTCTTGCCTCATTTATTAACGCTCTTTTTGTTGTGAATGACTATCACTTCTGACCTTGATTTCTTCTTTTCTCTTAGGACATTGTGCCCATGGTTGGGAAGACGGACAGTGTCCTGTAACGATCTGCTGCAGCCTCCTGTTCATGGTGCCGGATGTAAATTCCCTCATTAATTGTTATTAAGAGTTTGCTGAAAGGAGCTAATTATCCCCGCAGGGGTACGAACCTGTTTATAAGTCTTCATCTTTAGATGGTGCCACTTTCGCCGGTTGCCCCGATTTTCGTGGAAAGGAAAGCACCCTCGTGCTTCGTAACAGCTTGCTGGTTAAATATCTTCCCATCTTCAGTAAAGTCTGATATTTTGTTATTTTAATAATTAATCTGAGGTGCTTGTGTCATATTGCAGCCCAACACCTGGGCGGGAAAAATGGATGTATCTGTAATAAATGTGTAAATTTCAGCATTCCCGTATTTTCCCCCAATTTTTAATCAGACTCTCTGCTGGAGGCATGAAGTTTCCTCTAATATTTCCGTGCAGCACACAATCTGTGCCCCCCCCCGCAGATTATATTTAGCCCATTGTCATTCAAGGCTGATTATGAGTAGAACTAAGAACTCTATAGGCAGGAAGCTCTGGAGAATTTTTCTCTTTTAGAATTTTATATTTTCTGTTAGGTGCCATTATATTTAGGAGTTCTATAAGAGTTACTGAATGTTAAGCCCGTTTGTTTTTGGTGTTTGTTTTAGAGACATTTCTCTGTATAGCTGATTCACTGGTATCAGAGGTATAATATTCATAATTTTCCTTTTACTTATAGTCTAAAGAGTTGCATCTGCATGTTTGTTTGTGCGTGCATTTATCTCTGTGGCTTGTGTAACTGCCAGAAACAACGTTCCTTGAAATGGCAGAGCATTATCAAAAAATAACATATGGATTCCACTTCTGCATTTAAGAAACATATGGGTTAACCTTTGAATTACTGTCCTGACTTCTGTCCCGCAGGCAGTTACCTGAAATTCAGAAAAAAATTTAAAAAGCGTAGCCTGGAATTGAGTTTGGCTCAAGTTAGTTCTTTCCCTCTTCCCCCACAAATGATTCAGCTCAAGTGCTGTGTGGTAATTAGCACACAGAGATGCAAGGAGTTGAATCAGGTGTGTTAAAGGGGGGAAACCCAAAAATGCGTAGGGCTCCAGCCCCCCAGGACTGGAGTTTGACACCCCTATACTCATAATCATATGTCAGCAGTGAGAAATTCGGGCCTCATTAGACCCTAATCCTCCAGCAAAATGCCACCACTTGTATTCATTCCTAGGAGGCGGTGAACTGCACTGTGCCCTGAGGTTCTCTGCATGTGTGTGAGAGTCTCAACAAGCAAAGCATCTTGTCTGCTTACCTGTGAATCCGACAAAATTGGAACGCTGCAGGTGCAAGCATTCAGAAGAGCGAAACTTTATTTTCACTAGTGCTGGTAGACTTTTCTGTCCTTGTAACACTGCTGAATTTAATTTATATCAGGCAGAGAAAATGATTAGACAGTTTTGCTGCTAAGTTCGGTGTCTGGGTGTTTTCAATGAGATTTTATTTTTTTCAATTTGAAGACTGTTTAGGCCAAAACCTTTTTAATCTCAAAATGAAAAGAAACAATATCTTTATAGAGCTCTCCTGAGAATTTATTTACTTCCAAAGTTAATCTCCAAGGCAGAGTATTACAGTAATCGGTTTTATGTAGCGTTTTATTATCTTAGAGTACAGTCTTCGAGATGACTTCAGGGAAATCATTGTGTGTGTAAGTCAGCGAGAAACTAAACAAGATGTGGAAAGAAGAAGGTGCTGGAAGCTTGAGGTGAACAGCACTTGGATTTAAAGGTAAAATGCGCCAGTCAGTTTGAGTTGCCCAACGACCTGATTTTTCTTTCCAGTGCTGGTCTTTCTGGAACATTCCGCCGGGAAACCCCTAGTGAGAGCATTGCACCTCGTTGCAGTGTCACATGCCGTGGTTCTCTACGCTTTCCACCAAATTACGTTCCCTGATGCTAGATGACACCACGGGACCTTTCCTAGCCACTCTGTAATTGCACGGCTCTCCCAGCTGTGTAACACGCTCACGGCTGTGAAAGCCGGCGTTGATTATTTGAGTGTTACCACCAGGTGCCACACACGGGCAGGGTGCCCTATTCGCACGGTTAGCAAGGTACTCTGTATAATAAGGGTAAGATGGCAGTAGGCCATGAACATCCCGGGGCGGGGCAAAGTTATGAGTCCTTCATTCACCTCTTTCCCAATATTGCAGTTATGAAACAGCCCTCCCTCTTGGCCCCTGACTGCCAGACCTCGTCACACCTCCCTAACCTCTACGTTATTTTTGCGTCTCTGAGTTTTTTCCCCCACAGCTATAGTCTGAAATTGCGCCACTTCAGTCATTTCACCTCTTCCATTTGTTAGTCTGAAAGCCAAGTCTCCATCCCTTCCTCCCAGTGTCATATGAATCTGTTTTACATACAGTCTTAAAACAGAAGAGAATGAAGCTTAACCCTTGATGCCCATATTCATTCATAATTCAGGTAACCCATCTGCTATCATTAACACACATTAGCATTTAATTAATTTTCCAGGCCCTTTCATCCAAAGCGACAGACATTTTAGAGAGGGCAGGGTCAGACAATCCCTGAAGCAAGTTGGGGTTAAGGGTCATGCCCCGGGGGTGAAACTGTGAAACTCAAGGATTTGAATCCACACCCTTCTGAGCACATGCACTGTGCCCTAAGCCGCGGAGGCACACAGAGTCCTATGCATGCCAACTTCTTATCATTTCCCACAATGCATTTCCTGTCTCTGTGCTAATGTTTATATGAAGATGGTGTGGCAGGATCTGCTCCTCCTGTACTGGCGTTCGCTGAAGACGAGAGGAGGGCTAGCCACAGAAAGGACAGAGCCACATTGCAGCATGCTCCACTGCATTACTCCTGTTTATCAAGCCGCCGGAGCACTTGGGAGGTGTCAGTGCTGTTGGCCAGTTTTTGCCAGGTCCCTTTGTACGTCCTCCCGAAATTGATTGTGTATGGGGAAAGGGATAATTTATTTGTTTCATTTACTGATCACGCATACACACATGCATGCGTGCACAAACGTGTAGGTATAATATACCGTCAAACAGCAGCTGGATGGACAGCTATGCGTTAAAGAAACGCCTAAGTAAACTACGTTTCGCCCTACTGAAAAAAATGCGTTTTTCATTCTTGGTGCCACAGTCCATTGTGCCACATTTTATGAAATAAACATCTTCCCTATTAGCTGTGTGACTAATTGCCTACTTAATATTTCAAAAATCCAAAAGTCACGCCACTGTTGACCTTTGATTTACAAGGCATTTAGCATTCATTTGCTACTCAGAAATTTGCATGAAAAAAGTAATGACTGATTTGGAAAACGGCTGGATGCATATTACAATGACCGTGGCCTGGTTCATGTTGGCCATAGCTAACAGCACTATGGAACTGTTCTGGTCCATTCCCAGGAATAAAGGTTCTGCAGTAAAAGGTTGTTTAGATATGTATAAATGTAGTACGGCTAGGGTAACCTCCTAATCCATGTCAGGGGGACACTATGAGCCGCTTCAGGTTTTACAAACTACTTTAAAACTGAAAGGCTCCTGTGATTGGCTAATTAGTTGAAATCTTGTTCTTTGGCTGGTTTGTTTCCTTGATTGAAAGACTGATCCAGCTGTTTCACATTAACATCAGTGACACATGCATGATTATAGGAGACTGACCAATCAACACACAGCAAGAACTCAGCACTAAAGAGAAATCCAGGTCTTTTTAATTGAAATGGTAGTTTACAAACCCCGTCGTGGCTCATAGTGCCCCCCTGACATGGATCAGGTGGTCACTCTGGATATCATGATCCGTCTTATTTTTACACTCCTGCACAGGTAAGATATTGATCACTAAGGTACAAAAACTGAGCAGCAACCAAAGGATGGAATTTGTCTGCAACATCAAGCGACTGACAACCAATACTGAAGGTTCAAGGTTTTTTACAGTTACAGTTGCATTGAAATCCTTACTTGCAACTGCAGTGCAAAACAAGTGCAAGGGTCACTGGTCACTGGAGAAGACTTCTGCTTGGCTGTGGTGCCGGCCTGCTGGATATGCTCACAGATCAGCACCCAGACAAAGCCGGGGCGGTTACCAGCCAGCCCATGAACGCTCATATATAGATCCATGAAATCCAGTCTAGATAATCTGCAAATCCCATTCCCTTCATCTCCCTGACATGGGCGCTTGTCCTGGGCTGCTAGAATTTCGCAATTTTAACCTGCAAATCATCCAGCCTAAGCTAGTATTTATCATCCACACATCTATGAATGCAGCGATAAATAAATATACAGCATGTAAATATGAAATGAACTCCAGTGACACGATTTTATATAAAAAATGATTCAGCATCCCAAATAACTGGAATCTTGCTGCAGTTTTAATGCATTATATGGCTACATTATTGGTAGAAAAATGTCTGTACAGGTGCCCTGAGATGGACTGGTATCCTGTGCAGTCTCAGCCTCATGAGCCATGCTGTCTACATCTACATTCATAGTGCTGGATGAGTGATGTGTTTCCTGCCAAAACTGCTGGCATCCAGAATTACGGGAATTACAAATAGCAACCTGCAAATCAATAGGTAAATGGCAGCTTATGGAATTGTGTATTAATTAATGATCATTCTCCGATGGCAACTATGCTGATTGTTTTGCGAAACATGTATTAAAATACACATTATCAAAAAAATCTATCAGCTGCAAAACAAGTAGGTATTTATAGGTTAGCAACAAAACAATATACGTAAAATGTATCGAAGTGCATATGTTTTAATTTATTTTCCCACAACTGTTGAGAGAGGGAGCAAACCCATAAGCTAAACTGCCTTGTGGCCATTGAAATCCAAATGTTTGACCACTTTATATATATATAAAGCAATTTATTTATTTATTTATTTGCTTGGTGGCTTGCTAAGATCACCACAGCTACCAATACGAGGGAAAATCCCATCATCTTTCGCTGAAGGTGCTGTTTGTGACCAAGCTTGTCTGCAATCCTAACAAACGTTCACCCACCTTGACCTCTTCCACAGCTGAACGCTCGCATTCACACAACGCGATATCAGTTGCCACCCTCCCTCTGTATAGGCTGCATGCCCACGGTGGTCATAACTCTGCAATATATAGCGGACTGATTCCAGTCCAAGGCACATGATGAGTATGCGCAGGGGGCATTTGCGCAAAATGCATGGCGCATTTCGCAAGCTGACATGTTCTAGACCTGAAAAAAAAGGAAAAAACAAGGTGACCCTAAAAAAAACACAATTTTAATAACATGACACATACAATTCATTTATGTCCCTATTTGCATTCCAGTAGCGCACTCGCACTTTTAGACCCTAATTACCCACAGGGCCAGCGAAGCGGGCGGCACGTACCATGGAATTCTGCCCCCTCAATTTCTCACGCCATTGTTTCGCTGTGATTTTAGACTGTTCTTTTCCGGGAAATTTAATAATGATAATTACCTACCCTTGTTTACACTTCTCGGGTGATAAAAAAAAAAAACAGCAACAAAATATCACTCCGCCATTACTAATGGAGGCCAGCTGCAAATAGCCATGTAGCAAATTCTTGAAGAAGGACTGTGAAATCGCGTCAACAGCTTGCCGTAGCAGGCAACAGATGCTTGCCACGATTACACGACATCTACGGGCGGCTGCGGAGCGCTATGGATGAAGCAAAGAGATGAAGGACGGGAGACGGCGGAGCTCATAAGCACTCAAGGAGGGAAGGAGACGGAAATGTGTAACTGCATTTTGTACACCTGTTTGGAGAATGTTTGCCAATGCAAACACTTTACATTTTACACTTCTGAAAGTGCTTGAGGCCAATATCGCCCTAGTGATGGAGAGAGATGCAGGAATCAGGGGTGCATTGCGATGGCAGGAAGAACACGCGGAAGAAGACGTGATTCGGACTACTACAGGAGTCACAGAGCACGAGTGTGGTCAGGCAAGCAGGGTCGCCACTGGTGAACTTAATTCAGAGTCAGATGCATGAAGATGCCAAGATGGGCAGCAGGAGGTCACTCAGTTACCAACTACTAATGTTCTTCCTAAAAATCAATGACAAGCGAGAAAATGAATAAACATACACGATACATCTTACAGACACACATAACTCATCTGAAATAACTCATATAAAATATCAATGAACAAAAACATTAAAAATCCATACTGGAGTATATGAAAAATCAAAAAAGGTAACAGAATTTGGTGATGAGCAAATTTCACTTAATATCTTGTGAATTTAATCAAAATGTTTCTATCCACTTCCGCATAACAGCATTCCACTTTTTTTTCTTCACATTTCACCATTGCATATCTTATCTGTATAATTATAAATATTGTACATAACTTAATCTTACCATACATCTTTACATGTTTATATGCTCAATGCAGAATGTTATGCTGAAATAAGTGAAAAGACCTTGAATCACACCAGCACCAGCTAGGTTTATGTTTATCTATGTGTATTTTATGGTAGTGGAGTAGAGAGGTTTCCTGCAGCTTACTCAATGTAACGGCAGTCTTTATAGTGCATGTCAATAACATTTTCCGAATTCAAGATGGCTAATAATAGCTATTTATAAACAAAGCACGCAAAAACATTCAGAAATCACAAAACCTTCTGTTTTCAGTGACCGTGCCGTGTTCTCCCAGTTTGAATTTGGAACTCGCAAATCACCCCTGACATGTGACATTCATCACAGGAATGGATGCTACGTTGCGTTGTGGAGTTAGAGGGGATGTTCGCCTATAGATTTCTGCACTTAGAGAACCAATCGAATCATGAACTTGCTAGAAGGATCGCCCATTTGTAATTTTAACGTCTGAACTTGACAGGAACAGAGATAAGGCAGCAGAGGGTGGGGTGACCAATGGCGAGGCTCACCGAGAGAATCACTTGTCAGGAGGCCCCAGAAAGGCTGCGAAGCTGGGAATTCTGCTCACTCACCCGCCCGAGGTGAGTAATTTAGACAAATGGAGAGTGCAAGAAAACTGAATGCTAGCCTGCTGGCTAGTAAAAAAAAAGAATTGCATGTTGGACTGCATTTTTCACAGAACTATCCTGGTTGGTTAGGAGCAAATATAGTTAAGTTCCACCCTTGGCTATATCATAAAAGGGGAAGAATGGACGACATTTGCGACGCCCAAACAGGTACCTGGAGACCAATTTAGGCCATACATGCCTGAATGTGCAACCCCATGCGAGCACATTTTAATTTGCATGGCGTGTTTACTGCTCAGTGACCTCTTCAGAGTGAATCACCCTGCCAATAAAAGAGCCATTACTCATGAAGTCTGAACAACAGGCCTGATTTACAGTGAGCCTAACAGGGCGTGCACTGGCTTATCTCCACATACGTATGAAGAAGCGGGTTTCTGCAACTGCAGAACGGGCTGAAGTATGGATCCTTTCAAAACTTCTTTCTTGTTCAGAAGGCTGCACATAGTTCGGGCTGAAATCAAAGCCAACAAGGAGCTCTGTAGCATCAAGGGACATAGAGACTCTCAATAGCGCTGAGAAGAACCACAGCTACTAGTGACTGGGCTCTATGTTTGCTGGCTATTTGTGATGTCATTCCTCCCTTTATGCGCGTAAACATCCCTCTGTCTGCATGTAAAGGGCAGCCGGGTCTCTCACGGTAACCGCATTCGTCTGACGCAGGACTGCACTCTTTCTTATGTATGTTCTGCCTTCGCGCTCTGCATGCGCAGCATGCTGGCCTCAGTAAGCTACCTATTTATTTATTTTAGTACTGGGGGGCGTGTCCCCTCGAACCCCTATTTCTGATGCCTCTGCCAGGCAGCACAGAGAAAAGGGGGGAGAGTACAGCCGGGTGAGGATGCCAGTCTATTGCAAAGTACACGCACACACACACACACACACACACACACACACACACAGATGTAGGGTAAACATATCCTTATGGGGACCGCTCATTCAT
>JAODUD010000040.1:9475417-9487174 GCA_026784285.1 Stomatorhinus walkeri | reverse complement strand
GGAAAAAAAACAGATATTTATCACACTATGGGGACATTGTGTCCCCATAAGGATAGGTATACCCGCTCACACAGACATATTAAGTATGTATGTCTTTGTGGGGAATCTCCATTCATTTCTAGGGTACAACCCTAACCTCAACATGACGACCACAACCCCAACCCAACCCTAACCATTAAAGTAAGTAACCAAATTAAAAACAATTATAAACAAGTGTGTAGGAGAGAATACACATATAGGTGAGATTTTAGCCCCACCTGGGTGCTGCCCACTAGCAATAATAATATAATAAAATAATAATTGAATTTGTCTTTGCTGTCCATGGCAGGTTACTTCATCAGAAAGGCCAGGTTCTGAATGGAAGCCATGTCTCTGTGAGGCCTACACACAAGAGCTTGTCGCAATAACTGTGTATCTGGAAGGATGTCAAAGAGGTAATTTACTGAATGTACTGTAAGACGATGAATATATTACAAATGCATGCTGCAGATCGAACAAACATCTCTTTTAATACTCGCTTAAATTTATTCTCTGCTTACTTACGCTTTTGACACAAATCACAAACATTGTTTTCTGAGGTTCTAAATGTATGCAGGTTCTTTTACTTTGAGACTGGGGAAGTCAAGACATTATGAATAATAAATATGCGCAAACTACTAGGAAGATCGTCATAAAAAAAGCGGAAAGACAGAAAGAAAGAAACAACGACTTGTGTTTTTCATAGCTTCTGTATTTTGCCCTCTAATAAGCTGACATGTTTGCGTCTTAAAATCACTGCAAGCACTTTCCTCTTTATAAGTTACAATGCATTTGATTATACCATCATACATCAGATAAATTAATATTGAAATAGCTATAAAAAATAATAATAGGTGCACCCTTAGCATTAGTTGTCTACTGCATGCCAGTAATTCTACTGCTACTACCGCTAATTATAATAATGGATAAAATTAGGCAGTCCTGTCAAATTTTTACAGCATAAACATATGCAAATGTATACACTGATGCGTATACAATGATTTGATACCGAAAGGAGGACACTCATTTGGAAATAAGAAACCTGCCTTCAGATGCAGAGATCACACAGCATATAGTTTTTGCTTCAGAGACTCATGTGCATTTTAGTGAAGAATAATTGTGTTCACAGACAATGGTGCATTGTGAGGTATTATTTAGTCTTACTCGCTGTTAAATGGGGGGCACACCGTAGTTGTCAAATAAACTCACTATTTTCCTGTCTTGTTTTTTGATTTAAGTTAACCAAATGCTATTAGCGCCTTTCCACTGGACCAATAACCGAGGCATACCTAACCCATACCACGAACTGGCGCTTTTCCATTGCAAAGTACGTGAGCTGCACTCGAGCCGCAAGCACGCTGTCACAATCCTGCCTACTATCAGGGCTGAAAGGGAGACCAAACCGAGCTGGTTCTGTCGCCATCACCTGATTGGGCGAAATACATGGAGATACCAGCGATCATCTGCATGGATTATCTGAAGGAAAAGCATTCATTCAATATGCTATTCATTTTCAGAAGCATCGCACGTGTAATGTCCTGCCCATCCTGTCCGCCTAACCCTCCCATTTCCTGCCTGACGTGGGCCTGATTATCCACACCTGTTGCTTCGTATCCCTCATTAGTCTTTGTATTTAAGATTGTCTCACCAGTCCCAGTTTGGTCATTGACATCTCACCTCCGGTTGCCTGTGCCCTTCCTGGTACCAGTCCTCCTGTTTTGACCTCTTGTGGTCCCTTTTGTTTTCCAGCGCCTGATTAGAATTGGTTTAAGAAAGGTCCCTTCGTTCTCCTTCGTGATGCATTCCTGATAACTTGGAACCTGAAAATGTCCGACCTAAGTACTATAGAAAAACTGAATGGAGTGGATTCATAATGCAAATTTATACAACAAATGCTAATTTTGGTAGTGTATGATACTTGCATAACACGGCGATTCTCACAGACATGCTACAGAAATTACCACACAATAAAAAAGATTTTTTTTTTAAAGTACATAGTACATAGTAAATTATAATATACACTGTGTGAACAGTAAATGAGCGTATCTTCGGTTTTGTGTCACTGTCATCTTTACCCAGTTGGTCCCCCTGTAGTGGAAAACCAAAGCGAGCTGTAACTAGTCTCTCATCGCAGTATGGCTCGGTTCCTGTGCGCCAGTGGAAAAGCGCCGTAAGAGGGAGTCATGGTCAACAGTTCAACAAAAAAAAAAAAAAACTACTCATGAAGCTACTATTAATAACTGAAAAATACACTAATCCATCCATCCATCCATCCATCCATCTATCCATCAGTTAGCATTGTGGGGTATTGTTATTTATTCCATTACCATTACCATTGCTATCTCCATTACCATTACCATTGTTATCTCCATTACCTTTACCATTGCTATCTCCATTACCATTACCACTGTTATCTCTATTACCTTTACCATTGCTATCTCCATTACATTACCATTGTTATCTCCATTACCTTTAGCATTGCTATCTCCATTACCATTACCACTGTTATCTCCATTACCATTAAAGAATAACTGAAGCTTCTGTGGTACCAAATCCACGGTGAGACAGTCAATAAACACTTTGTGGAGGAGTACAGTAATAACAATGTTCCTTTTAATTTGAATGGAACAGTTCATACTTCAGGCACACCAGAAATTTAGTCCTGTCTGCCCCTGCTCCAAACCCCCAACAATAAAAGCAAAGTTTTACAAGCTTGTGCAAGAGTTTTAAAAATAAAACTTTAATAGAGTTCTCGCTAAGTGTCCCGAAGGCAGTAAAATGTTCCCACGCTGAAGGCTTACAGGGCCTTCTGGTTAACCTGCTTAGATCAGTCATCCTTTATTTCCTCCAAAAGTGTCTATTAGGTAAGAGGGCTCTTCTCTTGCTAGGTGCGATTAAACACATCATTGCTGGAGCTATGGGGCAGAACTCGGGATTTTTAATTAATTTTCAGGGGAATATGTGGAATCTTTTATGATTGGTATACACATTAAACTCTGTGGTCTGATTCTGACCCGAAGAGTAGGGCTCTGATACAGTGTCCTGAACCATGGGCCCACTGAGCTGTTGTCTTCTCTCAGTTTCTGTAGACAGTGTTTCCCAATCCAGTGCTTGGGGCCCACGGACAGTCCATATCTTTGCTCACGCCCAGCTCCCAGACTACCTGGTAGAGAGCTTAGAGGGAGCAAAAACATGGATTGACCGTGGGTCCGCGAGGACCGGATTGGGAAACACTGTCATAGACAATGTAAGAGTAAATAGACTGATTTGAAATAGACTACTTTCATCTGCCAACTATGGCTGTAATAGCCAAACAAGCAGCAGCTGGAGGTCTGATGGTGTTACGGCCTTTGTTTAGCTGTCTTTTCAGATCAAACATACCAGGAGATCCATCCATCTTTTAGAACTGCTAATCCAGTAGTGGGTGGCTGTGAACCTGGACCTCGTCCCAGGAAGCAGAGGCCAGGAACACCCCAGAAGGAACAATAAAAGATGTTTTGATAATGATTTATCTGATGACTAACATTCTACTTTGCATGGGGAAACAAATGGGACAATTATTCCACATGAAATGACAATGCAGGTACTGAAAGGGATGCGTCTGAGTATAATCGCAGTTTCTGTACGTTTTTTTTTTAGGTTTTATTGGTATATAGAGGATGAAAAATCCATTTTGTGGTTATACGTTGACCTTTTGATTACGCTTGTAATTGTGACAGGTGCGCAAGGGGGTCACATGATTCCATTCATACATTTGTTTACTTCAAGAGTCTCTGCTGGCAGAGATACAATTATCAGAAGAGCCCAGCGATGCTTTACTTCATCCGCTCTGCTGAAGTGCCGCATTCATCTGGCAGGAGTGGTTTGTTTGTGCACACCTCAAGGTGCTCCAAGCTAAAAAGCCTGTGGTCTGTGATCGAAGTGTGGTACACCACCGTTCACAGCCATGCAAGCACCACTTTGCTCAACACAGCATGTGTTCAAAAACTTATGGTTTACCCCCCTCTCAATGTTCCAACTCTGACATTTTTGCGTTCCCCCCGGCAAACTGCCATGTTTCCAGAAAGACATCCAATGACCTTTCATTTATCCTGTCTTCCCCATTGAGCTGACCAATCTCTGGCCTCAAAAGAAAATATTTTGTTGCCTGTGAAACTGCTTATCTGTGCTGGACAAGGTGATGGGACAGACGTGTCAGTTTGGTGGTTCAGGACTCAGTCTGTTGAGGCAATCAACAAACTATAACAGGCTTGCAAAAATGACCATGAACGGTTGAGTGAATCAGCGCAGACCACCATAGGGGGAGGTGGGAGAACCCACGGCACTGCGATGCCAGGGGGGAGCCCCCGGCCATCGACCAGTTTCATTGAAACCAAGTTGTACCGATTGTTGTGTCCTGGCAGCGGTCCTGCATGGATACTGAGGTAGGATGTGCTCTTTTTGGGGAAAACTGGCAGACAGAATGCTGTACCTGTGGCTGACAGAGATCTCTCTGAGCCCAGAGCTCTACACCGAGGAAATGAGCTAGTATGTCATCCAGGCAAGAAGTGGTACAGTCCATATGGCAGCGAGGTGCTAACGTGCACAGAGGAATATGGTGTCACTGGAGTAAGCAATCTGCTGTTGTGTTTATCCAGGTCAGGAGTTTAAAGGGGCCAAAAGATTAACTAAAAAAGACCGGGAGGGCTTTCATCATCATGACATCTGACTTCTTTTGTTGTAAATAATTAATCTATTTCAATAACCCTGGATGTAATCCACAAAAACAGGGATTATGCTTTAATTCCAGAAATTCCAGGCTAAATCCCCAGTTGCAAAGGAGACAGACAAATCCAATCAAGGGCCAGTTTGCTGGGATTAACATGGCAGTCTGTGTCATTACTGTATTCTCTAAGATCTTTTTTTTTTCCTTTGGAAAGTTTCATTTCATTAAATTGGCTACACACTCTTCTGAGTATCGAGCAGCAGCTTTTTAAGTTGGGGGGATAACAAAGACATTTCTTTGGCAAACAACCCTGTTGTGATTTTCAGTGTTTACACATAAATAAATATTTATCTGTTGTAAAGATTTTCCAACACTGAACACATACTCCTTTACTTTGAAACCTTTTAAAGTATGTGTCCAAGAAAAGGTCACATTGTATTATTTTTATCATATAATATAATATATATAATGTAGCACTGGTCATAACATACAGTCAGACACCCACATATACACACAAGTAGCATGCTGACTGTGGTGCAGGGCTAATAGTTGCCATTGTCTGAGTAAATGTGACATTTCCCAGGCCAGTGAAATTCTCTCTGAAGGAGAAACAGAGAAGAGACCCTAGAGAGGAGATACGGCGACCATCTGATAAAGTCTCATTCCTGGGTGAAACTCCACGAAGCAGATGCGAGTGTGGTAGTGGGTGCAAGGCTACCGTGTGCAAAATGCTTCAGCTGGGGCGGGGCAACGCCTAACGGCCAAGTGGTGATGCACATAAACCAGGCGATGAAGATGATGATGACGAAGTATTAAAGTCAACCTAGTGCTGGGCGCTACGGTGAAATATTTTATCGTGTTTTTTAAATTTCATATCAAACTATATCAATACCTATGATGATGTTCAAGTCATTATTCAAGTCATTATTTCTTTACTTCAATGCTCTATTTTTACGCAAAATTCCCAGAGAATTGAAGAGGTTAAAATCATAACAAAGGCGACAAACTGAGTACGTATGTAAAACATATAAATAAATACATATAAATAAAACACAAATGCATGTATTAATTGGGCTGCCAATTCTCCCATCAATCCACTTATTGCATCTTTCTGGGTTTGCTGTAAATCTGTGAAATGTTAAAGCAGGTTTATCACCTTTCGGTCTCTAACTGGTATCTATTTAAGAAAAATCTGCTAGAAAACTGAATACGTTGCTGCTGCTTTTATCTGCGTTGTGAGACGTTGCTTTTTGAAAGTCCGTGAGTTTGTTTGACTGGCACTAAAAGAACAGACCAGACTATTTTATGCATTATCGAGAGAGAAGGTAAAATATTTTACCACTTTTGTCAAACTAAATTAGGAAGATAAAAAGTAAACTTTTACGGGATTCACAAATACTGTATAAAGTTTTATCAAATATGTATTTTTGACAAATTATTCTAACAGGTTATTTAAAGGTTAGAGGGCCCCCCTTGACCAAGGGCCAAGGGACAACTGATCCCCCCCCACGCCGCCATTCAAGGGTCTCACGTTTATTTCCTGGCAAGCTATTGGCCATACCGTCTTTTAAAATGCAACTGCACTTTTAACTGATTAACCTTTTCGCTTTGATACAGCCGATCACTAATCAGAAATCAGGTGAAATGGTGCATTTGACATTTGTTCTGTTTCTCAGAGTTAAACACAGCCTGTGTTGCTGACATATACCTGTAACATTGAAAATAATCCAAAGTAAACAATGAATAAAACAGTCAGTGCTTATTATTTCATTTTTCCACTGATTACTCAGTCTTTATTAGCCCTTGAACAAACAACTTTGCGTAAATGAAACATTTACAAGCGATTGAACGCGCCTGAATTAAACTCACTATCAGTCAATCACGGTTTATTAAATCACAGAAGGGCCACAATGCGAAAATGTAACAGGTGTCTTACAGCTAATAAGTAATTTGGATGGTGTTTAGTGCTCCAGATTTTCGGATTGTGAAGAGTTAACGTCTGAGATGCATTTAGCAAATAGCTCGATGAAAGCAAAGGGGTAATTAAATAAGAAACTCGGCTGGAACAAAAACCTGCAAACCCCAAGAACCGGAGAGTGATCTCTCATATCCAAAGTGCTTGCCTCTCTGTTTATTATTTTGTAAACTGCTCTCCACAATGCAGTGCTTATGCTAATTACAATAATAGCATCTCAGAGAATAAAATCTCTAAAACGTAGAAGTATATAATTTCACTCATCGATCCAGGGTCATCGTCATGGGGGCCACCCAAGTGGGCCATTGTGGCCCCCAGCCCCCCAAATACCATCCAACAAGAATACTGTCTTTAATTTAAATTTTTAATGAATGTCTTGGCAAGGGGTGTGGCTATGGATCATCTGCTTACTCAAGCCCCTTAGTCATTAATTGCCCAAGCTCTCTTCCCATACAAGGTGCTGGGAAGATTAGAGCCTGTCCCTGAAAGCTGGGCTATCAGGGACAAGCATCCACTTTATTACATGGCAATATTTCCTGTTGTTAAGCTATTCTGTAGAGATTTGTGAACGAGCAAAAACACTATTGTTGTTGACTAAACCTGCATTGATACTAATCATTTGGCAAATAAAATGACCATGCATTACAAAGCAAGAAAAAAATCTAATTAAAGTGGTTGCTAATTGACCTAACAAAACAATCATGGTCATAAACCAAGGAAATGTATTTTGCTTTATTGATTCTATTAAGTTTGAAATATGATCAGGATCTCATGATCAATTACAGAGACGGTTTCTGTTATTACTGCTGCCTGTGTTATTTTTCACCTTCACTGATTTGTTTATAGAGAGATTGTTTATAAATTCTTAATTGAGGCCCTTGTTCAATAATTTTTCTGATATCTGGACATTGCAGTGGAAGATGACTTTGACATTGGGTGACCTTGACATTGTATGCACTGTACAGTAATTCAGACATATCCTTTTTGATTTTTACTTCTTAATGGTCAGGTATCTTTTACGTCTATGACATCAGCCGATAAATTTTACTTAAGGGCATTTCAGGTGGTAAACTAAGAATTCAGACTTTTAACCAAATTCTGAGAGGTAACAGTGTCCTGGACATTTTACCAAACCACTATAATTAGTTTCCGTAATTTCCATTTCCATTCCTCAATTCTTACTCAAATCTGTGACTGAGGCGTGGTCATTTTGTTCTGGGTGTCTTTGGTTTAATTAAGGTTGATAATCCTTGGGGTTATAGGATGAACAGATGTTTGGATGGATGACCCGATGGATGAATAGATGGGTGGATGGATGGATGTTTGTCCTGGGCAAGGTCAGGGTGACCCTATCTCAGGAAACACACAGGACATTTGCTGAGGCATACTGAAATAAATGTAGTTCGTGTCTGCTTAGCTGAGACCTTGTACTAGAGGAGTAATTCAAAGTTGGATACATGGACAGCAGATCGTCTATATTATATTTGAAAATGGACTGAGTGTACATGGTTAACATAATCCTTAATTGTTGACTCATTAAATAATCATTCATATGAAAAGCATTTCTTTAGTCAAGTTCTTTATTGTTTATAATGTGACGGAATGGACCAATCACTTTAATAAGCCCAACATGCAGCACAATATTTCATAGTGTGACTACCAATTTTGAAGGGTTAAGGGATTATTCGAATTATTAAACAGTGTTTGTTAATCTATTTATTCAAAAGGATATAACTTTTTAAAGAGATATCCTGAATGATATGATAACTAGTTCAAACAGTATAAAATATTTATAATGTATTTATAATATTTAAATAGTCATTTTAGTCTAGGCGTGTAATTTCATACTTTAAAGGTTTTAATTACAGGTAGATGATATATTGCTGGTAATAACTTGCATCATTAACTACAGTTTTATTACATTTTTTATTAATTATAACATTAATATCTATACACAACTATCTTATAATGAATGTTAAAATTAAATCTGAATGAAAATATGTGCTTAAATTATTTATAAATTTCTGCTGAAGCTAATAATGTGAACAAGAATCATTAAATTATTATCGCACAGACATGAAAAACAGCCACTCAAAAAGTATTGGAATCGGATATACATTTTCTGCGTTTTTTTAAGAGAATATCTTCCCCATAACATCAAGGTTTTTTTAAATGATCAAAGGTCAAAAATATTAAAAAGACAACGCAATTTAAAATGGATAAATAATACAACTAAAAACCTAAAAACACCAATGTTATTAATTACTTTTTGAAATAATATCAATTAATGAAAAAATCCATGTTTGTACTGGTACTTTACATGAGTAACTGAGCTGGATTTCATTCTGTTTGGTCTTATGTTTCTGCATTAGGGACAAGAGAAAAAGTCTTATGATTACAAATTTGTTATTTATTACCTGTCACAACTTTGCACTTGTAGCGAAAGTGCGGGAATAAGCAGAAATGCTGCACCGAACCATTGATCACAGTAAATAACAAACCATCCTGCCTGTCACACATCCAGGACAGCCTGCTTCTGGGGATGAAACTCTCCAGAACCATTTAATGGATTTCCTGGTTACTTAGCATGGATACAGGATGACGTGTATGTCACTATTAAGAGATGGTAGGACGGTCTAAACACAGGTAAGAGCCCAGGAGCCAGTGAGCAACCTTCTCCGTTTGCTGGTGTAACGCTAAGCTGAGTCGAACTCAGAGGGAGACGTTGGGTCTGCTGTTCTACTGAGCTTGTCGACTTTGTTGTTCTTCGTTTACGTTTCGGCTTCCAGCTGGCGAGACAGGAACCGGGAAGTGATAAGGAGAGAGGAAGGAGGGAAAGAAACAAAGGGGGGGCGGACTTTTTTATCTGTGCTATTACATTAGCAATTTAATAAACGGATATAAGCTGTATTAGAAAGCAGCAAAACATATGATCCCCAGCATTTTCTGTATACAGAGTGGAAGATAATTAGTTTAAGCAACATGAACACCAGCTGATAGGGAGATGGTAAAATCAGCTCACAGGCAATTTTAAGTAAATAAATAACAGCAGATCTTCATGGTATGTAAAATGTGACATTTATTTTCTGCATCACTTTCTCTGCCTCTTCTTTTCATTGTTTTCCTTTTGCGCAATATCGCCCCCTTTACATCCTGACCGGACGTCTCCTGCAATGTGATTAGTGTGTTTTCATCTGGTTCCCAAATGCTTGAAGTTAGCCGACTGCAGTTCTCTTAAGACCACCGTTTAGACAACCGGGGCTAGGAGAAGGGGACAAAGGGAGTCTTTTTATAGTTTTTAAATAGTTTTCCTATAGTTTTTCACGGACGCTTTACAAACACTGGGTGTAGCGAATGACGGGAGTGGTGAGGGCCAAGGAAGTGTGGACGGGAACACATCTGCTGAGCGGAAACCCCGGGCTGGGCTAGTCCTAAGTGGACTTCATGTGACATTTTCCATTAATTCCTGAGGTGTCGAGTCATAAGCGGTGACAGGTCCTTCAAATCGTTGTTCAGAGCTTGTGCGGTTCAATTAAACCGGAGCTGTGGTTCTGTTCCATCTTCGTACAAAAATAACAAATGGCTGAATATTTAATTAAAGCTGCGTATATGCAGTAACCACACTATGGCATGTCTCGAAGATCTCAGGAAGTTCAAAGAGCTTTTTGGCCGTTATTGATGCCTACAAGAGCAGAAAGATGTCTTTAAATATATACCTGCTACCGTCTACATGAAAAGGCAGATAGAGAGATGTGTTTTACCATCCCTGACTTATTAGAAATCGTACTCCAGCAATGACCGCTGGAAATCAACTGCTAGAACTTGTGAAGCATGACGCAACCTTTGCAAAAGGTGCAAACGAAAAGCGAAAGAGCGAAAGGCTCAGAAATGATGGTGAGCTCATCACGCAGCTCTCAAAATAGTCGTGTAATAAGCGAGTCGCGTCTTCGGGATGTGGGTGTCGAAATGGCAGGGATGTTCCCTCCCCAGCCGGCAAGCTGACGCCGCACAGCAGGGGCTCGCGACGCATGAACGCCTCCTTTGTCCTCTCCTTTGCCGTCTTCTTCTTTTTTTAATTTCTTTCTTTCCTACATCCCACTGAACGGCTGGCCATGCGACTGTCCCTGTAACCGTGAAGTGCTTGTGGTGTGAGTGCCGGGACATGGAGGGGACACTGAGAGGACACCGTGCTGTAGTGTTGTCAGGGAAGAAGAGAGGAATGTGTTTGGAATGGTTTGTTTCCCCATCCTGGCTCTATGTGTGCAGATTTTGCATATTCTCCTCGTCTTGTCATACGGCTTCCTCTGGGTTCTCCAGTGTTCCCCCCACTGTCCAAAAACATGCAAAGGTGGGGTTGCCAAATTGTCCATAGGTGTGAATTTGTGTCTGTGTGCCCTGCGATGGGTTGATGCCCCATTCTGAGATATTCTCTGCCTTGTGTCTATAGCTGCCAGGATATCAGGTATAGAAACATAATGGATGGATGATCCAAACCCCCCTGTTTCATCTTGGACCTAACCTCTCCTCACCCACACTAAGTGGGTCTTGAACCCATGTTCTCCTGAGTGGTCAAAGTGAGCCTCATACTGCACACATTAGCAGCATCCGTAACGTGCTCCAGACCCAGGTCCGCACTTCGCACTCCGCTTCTCTCTGTCTTTGTTCCACCCTTTAAAACACATTTGCTACAGTAATTAATCTGCACAAAGAGGGAAAGGCAGCTCCGGCGAACACAGTAAAAACAAACGCAGCTTTCATGGCATGGCTGCCCCCCTCCCCTCCCAAGATTCAGTGAGCTCACCTCTCCAATCCAGCTTTTGTTTTATGTCGCTGGACTGGCAGCTAATGTCCCATTTATGGTAGCGAGCGAGAAGATTGAGCAAGCAAAGCAGAATGGAGGCGTGGCTTTGGGGCCGGGGGGGGGCATGATGGACACATAGGATCAGACGCCTAAGTCTAAGAGCAGAAGGCAGAATCCTAAAAAGCTATGGGGGCTATTATTTATGTCTTTGGTTGGTGGTATGGGGGGGGGGGGGGGGATTTCAGTTTGCCTGTCAAT
>JAODUD010000040.1:9374392-9394657 GCA_026784285.1 Stomatorhinus walkeri | reverse complement strand
GTGCCCTGCGATGGGCTGGCCCCCCGTCCAGGGTTGTTCCCTGCCTCGTGCCCGTTGCTTCCGGGTAGGCTCCGGACGCCCCGCGACCCAGTAGGATAAGCGGGTATAGAAAATGGATGGATGGATGTAGCAACCAGGAATGGATGGACTAAAAATGCAGAGAGAGGGAGATTACAGTACCTCCAGAATGAAGATCTGGCAGCGATGGGGCACTTCATTGGCTCATTTCCCCATACGGAGTCTCCTGATTCACCCTTTCCAACCCCGGATACCTCATGCTTATTCCCTCTCCTTCTGCTCCACAAAGCTTAGCCAGACAGGAGACAGGTACTCATAGATTTTCCTTATTTGCTACCAGTACTACTGCCACAATTTATGCCTCCTTCTCTGGCTACCCTCAGCCAGACCCCTTTGAACTCTGCTGCATCATCAAGAACCCCAACAGGTTCTATTCCCCCGGGGAACGGAGCCCAGTTCTGTACGACGTCTGGTTTCCTTGTTCTTTTCTTCTACGAGCTCGCCAGAAAACAAAGGTGTAACTTTTTGCTTAGGCTCACATTTTTCAGGTGTTATTTATGAGAAGCCATGCTCGAAAATGTCATCGAATGTTCTAAAAACAATATACCTCTTTGGAGACTTGGAGAAGCTGCGCTACACTGAGCGGCCACTTTATTAGGGACACCTAGTTAGCACTGGTTACAGCCCACATTCACCTCCAGAAGCACTTCAAGGTCAGACAGCTGGAGAATTATAGTCATGTGTCTATGGAGAGCCAGATGGCATATTCAAGAACTACCAAGTTTCTCCATGGGGATGAATAAAATATTACTATTATTTCTATTATTGATTTTCTGCACTCCGCTATTGTACTGAGCTATTATTTTTGCACTTGTGACCTTCCTGTTAGCTTTAACAAGTCTGGCCGTTCTCCTCTGACCTCTCATTAACAGGATGTATTCGCCCACAGAGCATACCATTGACTGAATTTTTTTTTCTTTGTTTACAGCAAAAACTTCCAGGGTGGTGGGTCTGTCTGAGATGCTGAACCCACCGCATCTGGAACTAACAATCGCACCACTTTAACACATCTTAGCTATTCTGATGCAGAGCCAAACACTAGGGGACCCTTTTGTCTGGTTTCTGCATGCATTCAGCTGCAGCCAAAAGACTCACTCTTTGGGATAGCAGGCAGCTTGCTTTAATAAGCAGGTGTACCTAATAAACTGTCCTCTGTATATTACTTCTAACTGTATCAAAATATACTGAGCTTCTGAGAAGATATCAACTCTGGATGACATGCCACCCCAGGACAGTGGGGACCATTCATCTAAGCACACACTTTGCCCAATCCTGCCATATCTTCAAGTTCCCCTAACTATGTTTCTGGTCTATGGGGGGACCCAGGGAATCAGGGTGAATGTGAAAACTCTGTACAAACACACACACGCACACATATACACACACACACACACACACACACACAGACGTACAGAATCAAACACACAGTCTTGAAGATGTGAGGCCACAGTGCTGAACACCTCCATAATCAAAATTATTTCCCATTTAATTCACTAATGGCTTTTTAAAAATTTAATTTTATACCCTGTATTGCTACAGTATAAATTTTAGGATAAATAATTCAGACAGTGAAGTTCGAGATGAGATAGCCGGCATTTCCTTTGGCGCGTGAAAAGCTTGGAGCAGCTCTTACCTTCAGCACCTTCATCACTAATTAAGCTCTTTAATGATCAGGCATCGTATCGCCAAGTTGGGTGCCTGGTAGTTTTTCCACGAAAGGTTTCAGAGAGACATGTCTTTTTCCTGTCACGGAGTAGCTGCCCCCTGGCCCCCCGCTGCGCTCCCAGGCCTGCCCAGCTCATGTTTCCTCAGGATGCTGATAAGCGAGGGCTCCTCTGCTCCGACCAAGCTGCCAGTCTCTTCTGCCGCTAGTGACAGACCGTCCTGCTCAGAGCCTCGTTGCTGGCTATTTCCCGTACAGGGTGAGATGATTCGGTGCTTTGGGCCAAACTAACAGCCCCGTTTTGTTTCCTGTTTCCTCGGCTGCAGAAACCGTTGCTGAAGGCACCGAAATATTTTCTTAGTGTTTCTGTCAATGTTGTAACCACAAGGAAGAGATACACAAAGGCTAATTATCGCAGAGCGTAGCAGAAGCATCATTAACTTCTACCAAGCCTCTAAAACGTTCTGTGATCTCTAGTGTGGTATTCTGAGCACTGCATGCAAACTTATAATGCAATACAGTTGGCTGGTATTTTAATATTGCATCAAATAGCTGTATTTAGACTACATTAAGCATGTTTAACTTTAACAATTATGGGAGACTAAAATTGATATTTGCACACATGCAATTAATGTAATAAATTTTCATCAAAAGGAAAAGCAGCCTAGATATAGATGGACAGATAGGTGCATGTAATAAATGTTTTAAAATTTTGTTGTATGTCGTTTGAACAACCTTTTATGGAAATATTCTATCTGTATATCATTATACATTTACATGCTCATGCATTTTTACAGAAGCTGAATGTAACTCTGCAGAGTCGGTCCGAGTCCACCTTTCACTGGAGGCATCTACTGTAGTCATGTGTGTGTCCCATTAACCCAACTGAGACGATGGCTCCTTCACATCCACTGTTATTAACTTAAGAACATAAGAAATGCTACAAGAAACCTTGCCCATGGGGGGGCTTCTGTGCCCCTGTGGGTTAGGACTCTGTACCTGTGTTCAGAAGGTCAATGGTTCCTATCCCCTGGTCAGCAGACTGATGTCACCATTAGCCCTTAGCTCCAACTGCTCCGGGGTCTGACCGACCCCCCTCCTTTTTGTCAACTGTTCATCGCTCTGAATAGAAGCATCTGCTAGATAAGTCAATGCAAACTTCCTTCATAAGTATAGTACATTGGGGTAGTGGGCCTGTCTCCATGCGGTCTGCATGATCTCTCCATGTCCACAGCTATACTGTACACTGGCTCCTGGGCACTCTTCATAAAATGACTGCGTGCCTTGCTGACCGAACTCGTGCCCCCCTGTGATGGATCGTCACCCCCGCCGAAGATGAGCCACCCCTCCCCACCCCCGGCCCATCCCAGGCTTCTCAGGATTGAGTCATAATTACGACAGCCTTCAGCTGGTGGCGATTATTAGAAACAGACAGGCGGAAATTAATTAGACCGGCTGGATATGGTATGGATCTAATATTAAAAAGGACATGTGGTCACATGGTATATGAAGAGTTGAAATGCAGGGCAGGAGTGACAGCCCTGTCACTGTATCAAAGTCCCTGGGTTCCTTTAAAAAGTGGACCGTTACACAAAAAAGCATTGAATTTAATAACCGCTGTATGGCGCCTTTCTGCTTTCCCACCAGAAAGGACGGGATCAATCTTCGAATGTGCAGAACTGTAGCCCCGCAGCTCTATTTGATGGAAAAGATAATCAGCGTGTGTACTGGAGTGATTGGTCGCTGTTGATATTGGATATTTCTGAAACGGTTACACAAAACCATCCGGTGGAATTACTGCTGTATGTCTTTCTGCATCCCATACCCCGTCATCACCGAACGCGTTTACAAACACACACACACACACACACCCCGTCTACACAAATGAAGCTACCGTGCTGCCTCTTCCATGTCATTTCTCTCACTGCAAGACCCCACGCAGCTGAACCCGAGGTCAGAAATGCACGGTTAATATTTTACTGGCTACTCCTCCAAGGCTGCAGGGCCCTAACATTTAATTCACATTATAAAACTCATTTTAAACAGAGGAGCCCAGATAGGAGCCTGATCTGGTTCCATGCTGAAATAAAAGTAACAAAAAAAAATGTTTCTGGTTTCATTCTGAGCTCATTCTCCTCAACATGCAGCTCAGAAAATAACGGGTTATTGCGAAAGTCGATACCCACGCTGCGTATGAAATCACAGAGACGGCGTCTACCTGCTGAAATCGCGTCGGACCTGAAACCATTATGTTTAAGGTAAACGTCAGAAAAACATGACCACCTGCTCAATGAGGCAAACATCAATGCGAAGCCATTCTCTTTAATCAATGTCTAAATTTTCCATTCATAATTATTGATTTTGAAATATCCTCTATAAACATACCTAATACAATATACAATACTAAGGCTACTTCCATCTACTCCTTCTTTTATTTTCTGTCCTCTGTCAGTTTTTCCCCACCTTTCATCCCTCCTTCACCTACCCTACCCTTACTCTACTTCCTATGCAACTGAATTAATTAGCTCATGCAAACGGGCATTATTGGCATGACAAGATTATTCAACTTTTGCCAAAGCAATTACTGTAAGCTGGGGAAAAACAAGAGAGCAACGTGTAATGATCGCGGAAGGCAATTTCCTATTCAAACAGGAATAATGGAGACAAAGAGGGAGGTGTAAGCAGCTTAGATGTGGGGAATATTGTCTATCTTCTGCAGGCTGCTCTGCTGGCCAGTGTACAACACCTGAGGACCTCCGATAAACCTAATCTCGCCTTGGAGTGACAGACATTTTAGGCACAGAGATAGCAAATAATCTGCAAGGAAGAAGAAAAAACAAGTTAGTGAGGTAGGACAGGTTAAATACAAATTTCTCGCTCTACATTTAGACGTTTAAAACTGCACTGCGTTTCAGTCAATATAGATAGATAGAGGCCTGTTCAGACACATTTTCACTTGGCATTAATAAAAAGCAAACATTTAATAATAATAAAAAATAAGAATAACCAGGTATGGTGAGATAAACAGTGATGTCCATCCGGATTAAGCCTCATAGCCAAAGGCAGGTTTGTTCCAAAGAGAAAATGGAAAGATTTTATTTATTTAGATACATTAATATGGATACCGTATCTTTGTCAGTAGAAGAGGGTCATGGCTGATATGAGAAATGCAAAACCATAACTGTAATTGGCTAAATGTGCAATTATTTTATAGTACAAATCAATCAAATTACATTAGTGCTGGGGAGAGTTTTCATCACTTGCAATGATCAATCATTCCAGCAGCCTAATTTTTACTTTTTATAAGATTAAAAATTGATAATCGAGTAAGAGCTGTGTCATGGCTGCTGTAGATAAACTGTCACGAGCTTCATTTGTGATAATAAACCAAAAAGTTATGATTAAGTTACACTATATGCTCTTAATAATGAATATTGCGTTTTCATCTCATAACCATCACACCATGCGTCCTTGCCAAAAACTATAAATATGAACCGGAAAGTGCTAAAATGAATTCATATGAGTTTACCTTCAAAAGAAAAACTCAAGATTCTGGAATGATGTACACCAGATTCCAAAGCATACACTTGATATTAAAATACCTCCTGGTAAAGCAAATATAATTTATGTCTGTTATGGGTCATCTTTACTGAATGTAAACAAAAGGTTCCCTAGAGATATTGTAATGTAAATTAAATACTGAATTCCAAATAAGTAGCAGTTAATTAAAGGCACAGCAGGAGAACACTTGAACAGTTGACTGAATGTGCGTACACAATTTAATAATAAAAACAGGTGCTTAATTCCCTTATATGGTCCCTGAGTTATTAACTCATTCAGTCATACTTAGGGTGATTTATGAAATGAATGGGAATGGCCTGTTAGAAGGTCTTCTGTTTTGAAGGACCTTGACAGACTTGTTGGTGTTTCTTGAGAAATATATATGTGTGAGGGGCAGACATCAAACAAGGACCAGAGTGGACTAAAGTACACACTCATAGGCAAAAAGTGGGCCAAAGGAGACAGTAATGCTGTGCAATTTGGGTCTTGACCCTTTTCTTTGCCCATGAGTGTAAATTCCTCGACCATGTCAGCCATGACTTGGTTGGCGAAGCGTATTAAAGGAAGAGCTTGCTGTTATTTACAGTGCAAATGTAAGATGTGGTCAGTCTATGTCTTCACAGAAGCCTACTCAGAAACAGGTCATAAGGGCAGATGAATTATCCTTCACTCTGTTCTTTACAATTAGACTACTACAGGTGTTTACATACCAAAGGAGTACTCCAGTCTGCGGCGGCATGCTTTTGGTTCACTGTGAACACCATCACACACAAAGCCATTCATCCAAAGCCAGACAATCTCCAGTGGAAGCCTGCAGCATGGCAGGTCTCCCATTCGCGGACGTTGAGCGGCCGCCGAGCGAATCTGCAAACAAAGTAAATTGTGTTGCCATGGCTCCTTCGTTCAACAGATCTGAACATGAATCAGGGCTAAAGTGTGGGACCACCATTAGCGATCACGGAATTTCCCATGACGAAAACTGTGTTGAATCTCATCCAGTAGAGTCTGTACACATTTAGAATCTATGCCAAAGGAAACAGAAAATGTTCTGCTGGGCCAACATTCCATTATATGTATTGTGGTTTATTTCAGTTTGCAAGTAGACAGTTTTTTTGTAAATTATTTGGTTTATTATTTTGTAATATGAATACAAAATGTACAAATATGTCTTTATTAACTTCATCATGGCTCTCCTGCTTGTCCACATGCTTTGGCACTTTTAAAGCACCTCAGCCATTACTTCATGTGTCTGTAATCCTGCTTGGCTTTGGCGATGCACCTGTTTATTCAAATTCCAAAGTGACCATTAAAAATGAGGCACACTGCGCATTTATCTAGCGGCGGTCAATCATTACCCTCCATCTGCCGTCACTAAATCGCGGCCGCTTTAACAGGAATATTAAATTTCTTGTTTTCTTTGTTTACGATTCGGAGAGGGGAAAAAAAGGACAACAGTAAATCCTGTTCGCACTGACCGAATTCAGACTCAGCATATTTTGACCCGTTTTTTTTTTTTTTGCCCACATTGTTTATTCATGTAAGGTCGCATGAATTTATGCAACGCTGCTGCAGCAAGAAATATAATTCATGGAAGGGATTGTTGGTTGTCAGGTGCTCCGGAAATTACTCACATTTTTCTCACTTGGTAGCTCGTACCATACTTGGTTAGCCTGTCGTGCTGAAATACAGAGGCCGTCTTACGGTTACCTGGTTACAGACAGAATTGTGAGCTTCTCTCTCCATATTTCAGTGCCCGTCTACTGATATGACCCCGGAGTCTGGTGTCTAAACGCAAATAAGATGAGAGCTGGGAGGGGGGGGGGGAGAGGCTGCTTGTTTAGGGCTCGCTTCAGGTGCCGGTCTGCCCAGTTTCGCCGTTCTGCCCTTCAGTGAATATGTGAGCGTGGCCCGGCTCCCACGACCTCCCCACTCCTAAAAATGTAATTATGAGCCTCAGAAGGTGCTGCTGCAGAGAAGAAATAAATCTGGGGAGGGAAAATGGCAGAAAGCGGCTGCAGTGGCATACTTGCTGTAGCCTGTGCGCCATTCCTGCCCCGTTACGCGTGAGGAGAGCTCTGATGTAAAAACCTTTATATGTGCGTTTGCTAAAATCTTATAGTTCTGTAGTGCTTTAATTTTTCTATTTTAGAGGATTTTTGTACATATTTATACATTTATTTGTGTCATGGCTGGTTTTCCTTATTTATTCTTTCCATCAGATTTTTATATCGCAATCCCAGTTTTGAGATTATCGCTGCCAACTTTTCAACATCGATCAGTCTCATTCGTAGAGGTCAGACCCACGAGGTCACACCCACGAGGTCACACCCTCTGTCCCGTAGAGGAATTCCTAGACGTGTCTGCAAGAGACAAAGACTCTGTTAAGTTTGTCTCTCAGAAGTTCACAGGTGACAATGGCAGACATCTCTCATCTCCCAGAAGTTCCAGGAGTCCCCCACAAATTGACAGCAGCTCCGCCCCCCCCCCCACCCACAAATGATGCACGATGTCCTGGAAATCTGTTCTTGCACTATTCAGCAGGTGGTGAAATTTGCAAGATGTTTTACTGTCGCAACTCCTGCCCATTCAGTCGGCAAATTTTCCGCCACCATCTAGCCCCAGTTATCAAAATTTACCGCCCAACAGAACCCAAAGCCCACTCCCCCCCCCCCCCAACCCCCAGCCCCAGTTGAACCAGCACCAGGCTTGAGTAATTAATTCCATCATACATTATACAGTACTTTTTTGCTATTCCAAAATGCAAGCTATTCCAGTTCTGGTAGCAATAAAAATCGGAGGCAAGGTGGCGGATTTCTAACCCTAGTCGGCACCCCTCCTTCCGGTTGTCCTTCATCCAATTCGCTGAAATCAATGAGCCTGAAATGGGATGTTTTGAGGAGCTGATGACTGACTGGTGTCCCGCTATCTCTCAGCACCGCTGGACAGGAGCCCGTGGACACATGTCTCACTGTGAGACCTTTGAGAGAGCTGTTCCTGACCGGGCACTTAGGAAGGAGCTGGAACTGGGCGGCCCGGTCCCTCCCAGTACTAAATCTCTCCGTCTGGGCAAGTGCCATTCTCTCCATGTGGGGCACAACACAGAGGTCAGTGAGAGCGATGCTAATCAAAGAGCCTTCGTGATAATCTTGCAGGTGGCCGTGATTTATTGTGGCAGCCTGATATTTTCTGGAGAGCTTCACGAGTGTCATCCGCCGGCATAAACAAATACGACACTAAGCCGCACAGATCTTCCTGCAGCCCTTCCTCTACTTTTGCATCAGAGGAGCGACAATCGGCTCATTATATTAACCGATTTCATCAGAAAATGTCACATAACACACAGAATAGCACAAGGTATAAATACCTCGCTTGAAACTTCATCCCATTGTCTAAATCTATCTCAAGTACATCTTTTCCAGATTTGTTTTTACTTCTTTAGGTTTTTTAAATTCAAATGAAATTCAACATGTCTTAATTCACGGAGCACAAAAGCAGGGTACCTCCTAGGACCTGACAACCTTTAAATCACGTCCTGCTCCTCTGTGCTGTCTTTTCTTCTGCCAGTTAACCTGTTGGTGCATCAAAGCCATGAAAGACAGGCCCATCAGGCTCTCTGGATAATTTGATCCATTATTTCATTTTGCAGCTTTGAGCACTAGGGAAAATTCACTTGGCTAGACACAGCACAAGGCGACCAGACATTTCCCGGATACAAGGCGATGATTCCAGCCAACAAGGGCCAATTTCCTATCGTTTGGGTATGTTTATAAGAGGTAGGCAATGATACAGGACCCGGCTTAGAGACAGAGCTCTCTAAATGAATTTTATCACATGGAATGTAGCTCTGGTGATCCCAATTTATTTTATTTTGATTGTTTTTCATTTTTTTCTTTTGAAGCTGCAGAACAGCAGTAGGGGGAAAGTGTAGGGGAGTAACTATTTTACAAATGTAACTGAAACACAATTGAACCCTCCTGTTTACGACACAACCACAGCTGGGTGCCTTTCACCTCTACTGTTGTGTTTTGTGAGTGTGACTCGGTATCGCTTATCTCATAGATACATTGTTGCAGGTTTAATTGTCAACATTTCCATAATGTGCTGTGCCAGACCCCTCACAACCATTTTGGTTCCATGGCTCCGTTTCACTGCAAGGAAGCAAAGATGAAAAAGCTGCTCGCTGGGACAACAGACACGCTGCTACACTGAACAATTAGGCTTTGATCAGAAATGACAAAATCCAAAACTCAGACAAAACAAAAGATAAAACTAAGGGTCTTCTGCTCTGCTCAGAAGGGCAATATAATGAATTGCAGGAGTGCTGTCTATACTCCAGAGTTACTTTATTTTATCAATAATTTTTCCTAACTGAAGTGAAGACAATATATTTTTGCAAATTACCTTCAGCGCATATGGCTAAATTAGATAGTAGTCAGTGAGGGATGTTTATATTTGTTTGTAATGAGTGTATTAACTCCTTAAACCATTTTCTGCTTCTGAAAATTATATTCATTATATTTTGAAAAGTCTGACTCATAAATCCCAGCCTGACTCTTGACAGTTACTTGATTTATTTTCTGCAGCACATCTGTGGAAGACTTTAGCCAAATTGCTAAGCCGAGACAGTTTTGTCCCTCAACCTGATAATCACTCTTGTAAATTCAATCCCGAATAAAAAAGAAAATGACCCGTTTTAGTTCCCTTCTTGTTAAAACTTCTGAGTGAACTTACAATGGATAAATTTGCTTAATATTTCAAATTCAAATAGCATGTTTGAGATATACCGCTCAGTCGTTTAATCCTGCTGTGGCACCAAGACCGCACTCGATAGTTTTGTTACTGGCACAGCATCATCGTGGGATTATAGCGCCTCTTTGTACTCACACTACTGTCTCTAAGAGTTACTTTCGACACCATCACCACTGTAGAGTATGCTCTTTAATGTACACAGTAATCCTGTTGATCATGATAGATCTGCTTTCTGATGCCTCAGACTTTATCTGCCAGAAACCAGGACATTTTTGCTACTAAATTCAGTAAAATGGAATATCTTGTTCCCCAGGGTTAAGAATTTGGGCCTATAGTTTCTCCACAAAGAAATCTCACCATCTGACACCATTACCCAAGCAGCAAATGTGGCTGATTCATATTGCTGTGTTCTGCTGAAAATTTGCTGAAAAGTCTTCTTCTGTATTTTGTAATAAACAAACAAACCATTAAAAGACAGCTAAACAAACAGATGCAAACTAGTTCAGATATCCTAGATTTATTGGTGATAAAAATCTTATTGTGACAGTGTAAGTATCCATTAACAGAGATGTAAGCTCCTTAAAAACCATAGCACTGTCGCTGACTGAGACTTTTCATTTGGTTATCACATTATTTGCACCATCAGAATCATATTTTCTCATTCATAAGCAAAGCCAAGGAACTAGTCCACGCCTTTGTTACTTCGTAGCCTGAGTGTGACTCACCGTTCTCAGGCTACTAAAACACCTCGCTACCTGTCAGCTCCTTCAAATGCCTCTCCGACCAAGATCAGAAAAACAGATCAGCCTGGATCTGCTCCCAGACTGAGAAGAGACCATAGTGATGAAGACTTTCAGAGCTGGGGGAACTTTCCAATCTCATCCTCATATATCATGTATGCATATATCCCTGCATCTGAATATACTGCATATGCGCCTCTAACATGACAACTAGCAAAGAAAAGTTTATGCTTGGTCTCCTCCCCCCAAATTAAGCACCCGGAGACAAGCTCCTATGCTGAAACCCCAGAAAAGTGTGTGTGTGTGTGCGCGCGCGCTCTCATTTCTCCATTGTACATAAGGAAGATCTGTACTGCTTAGTTCAAAACAAATAAACAAACAAACAAAAGCCACATACTGTTTTCACATTTAAGTGTTGTAAACAACATAGGTAAGAATTTAATTTCAAAATTGGTTTCTCATTCGGTCTAAATGCTTTGAACGTTAGTGAAACGTGTTTTTAACCTGCTAGAGAATTGTACTTAAAGTGTAATTTCTACGGCATTTGCCCAGTGAATTTGTTGTACTGCACCAGTAAATGGGCTGTGCTGACTGTAGGAGTGTTTTGTGCTGCATGATTTACCATTAATAATAAACTGCAATGCCAAGGCACTGACTAGCAATGATGGGATGAGAGTGTCTGTGTCCATGACAATATTGCACACTGAGGCATGACGAATAGGTATAATTGCAATGTGTATGGTGTTATCAACCCAAAAATACCCGGCTGTGACAATGATTTTATTGGCCTCCAGGTTTAACACTAGTCAGTGTTAAACTGACCATAAGCTAAAGACGGCACAATATGTTTGCACACAGTCACGTGTCACGCAAACATTTTTCAAAATGAAAAAAGGAACAATGAAACATAGATGCAACACACTTGAAAACATAAAGAAAGAAAGAAAGAAAG
The DNA here is from genome assembly GCA_026784285.1 of Stomatorhinus walkeri. NCBI lineage: Eukaryota > Metazoa > Chordata > Actinopteri > Osteoglossiformes > Mormyridae > Stomatorhinus > Stomatorhinus walkeri. The sequence goes on along the minus strand of JAODUD010000040.1, from coordinate 9,382,914 downwards.
AAAAATATGTAAATATACCCACACACACAAAACATAAATATGCAGTGGAAAAAAAAAAACATTTATTAAAGAAGAGGAATTTTATTTAAAGAACGGAGCTGATGTTTTGGTCTCTTCAGGGGTTTGCTTTTATGCTCTCAATTTGGGTCACAAACGTGAATTTACAGAAACAGTTAATCTACCATGCAAATGAACTCGTTTTACTGCAGAGCATGAAATCACTGCTACCTTTAAATTGTCGGTTTTTTCGCATTATTAAGAAAACTAGATGGATACCTTAAACAGGGCACTGGTGGTGTACAAATCCAAAGCAGAGCTATAATCTTACTAGCAATTAGAATACAAAAGAAAAATCTAATAAGGAATTTATCAGACAACACAGGGTTATATACACCAGCATCGTTAATAACATCAATACCATTACATTGAACTAAATCCCAGGCAGGACTACGTTAATGGATTGTCCTGATTAGATTTGGGACATAACCCACAGGGTCAAGAACAGAGATAAAGGCAATTTTTAGTTGATTGCTATCACTGTCTACACAGGTAATAAAAAACCCCTCACAATCAGAGCCTCGTCTGCTAAGATTGTAAAGTCCGATAGGAATTCGCCAAACTCATTTAGGAAAAGAGGCTTTTGACCATGCAGTCTGGTCTTCACAATAAGTAAAGTAGGACTAAACTTTAGCCCAAAAATGATGGCCCTGCCTTTATTTACCTTAAGGAACCCCAAAAGTCCACATTTTTGGTCCCTCGCAGTTCCCTCTCTATGGGTCCCCAAGGACTGGATTTGGAAACACTAATTAAACTGATCGAAATTCAGCCATGAACTTGCAGCACAGACTTTGGTGATCAAGACTCATTTCAGAGGCAAAGTCCATATCCTGCACTCTTTTGGGGGAGATTTAATAAATGCTGCATTTCCCTCTGATCTAAAGGCAAATCTGATTGCACACATATAACTGAAAATGTCATGCTTTATTATGAATGATAATTATGTTTACAGGGTTACCCCTGGATTAAAAAAAAAACTTATATTTCTAGCAATTACTTGGGAAATTAAGTAATTAATACCTGTGTTATATGCCATGCCTGGTGATCGAATGCACAGAAATTCTTGTTATACAATGATGACAACGTTAGCCATTCTAGTGGGTCTGCAGATATGGCAGCTTAGAAGACCATCCAAAAAAAAAAAATGCTTTTGTACATTTGCTGCCTGGCTCCCGATGACAGGAGCATCACATCATCATCCGCATCAAGTCCTCATTATTTGAAACCACATCACACCTCTGGCCAGGGCACCATTCGCCTGGAGCCAGTTCACCCCAGGATTCCTCACACTACTGCAGTACAGTGAGGCATCAAAGGGGAATTCATAATTATAACCGGTGTCCCAAATGTCAGAAGTGCAGTGGAATACTGAACATACTGAGATCATCCTTTTACAATTTAATCATACCAGTTAAAACTTTTTTTTCTTTCCTTTTATGCTTTGATTTGGCAACAGATGACTTCCAGGTAAATCTGTTAAACGATGTCCTGTATGTTCTATAAGATGCTCATAACTCCCATCCGAGGCAGACCCTGACTCAACAGACCGAGGCAGTCCTTAACTATACAGACTTGCTGTCAGGAAGCCCATCAGAGGCAGACCTTAACTATATACAGACTTGCTGTCAGAAAGCCCATCAGAGGCAGACCTTAACTATACAGACTTGCTATCATGAAGCCCATCAGAGGCAGACCTTAACTATACAGACTTGCTGTCATGAAGCCCATCAGAGGCAGACCTTAACTATACAGACTTGCTGTCAGGAAGCCCATCAGAGGCAGACCTTAACTATACAATCTTGCTGTCAGGAAGACCCATCCGAGGCAGACCTTAACTATACAGACTTGCTGTCAGGAAGACCCATCCGAGGCAGTCCTTAACTATACAGACTTGCTGTCAGGAAGCCCATCAGAGGCAGACCTTAACTATACAGACTTGCTGTCAGGAAGCCCATCAGAGGCAGACCTTAACTATATACAGACCTGCTGTCAGGAAGCCCATCAGAGGCAGACCTTAACTATACAGATTTGCTGTCAGGAAGCCCATCAGAGGCAGACCTTAACTATACAGACTTGCGGTCAGGAAGCCCATCAGAGGTAGACCCTGACTTTACAGACACTCTGTCAGTAGCTCATAGAAACCAGCAATGAATATACATGAAATCTATGATGATGGTTTCCTTCTTAGTTCAATATATTTTGGAGCTACATTTACAATCAACCAAAATTCAGCTATATGACATCAGTAGTATTTCCCCAGATGACTTGGTGATCATGTCCGCACCCTCTGGGATGATGCCAGCAGGCCGTGAAATGCCCGTAACCGCTGCAATTTATTGATCATGTGGAGAGAAGCTGCTCGGCCACGATGCCCCCATGTGGTTCTAACTAGTGTCCACTGAGCACCCACAGGTTTCCTTAGATTGGCCCATTTTGGTCTTATTGGAGCCGGGGTCCTATTTTTCTCTCCCGGCTTACAGCTGCCCTAACAGCTCGCCCAAAGGTATATTTTTGCTCTGTTGGAAATGCCAATTCTGAAGGTACCACTCAATATTGTTTCTCTTACTTGCACTTTGGTTGACAGCATGGCCTGCTGGGTTTTGTAAAAGCCCTCATAATCTAAGCCGTTACAGCCATCTTGATTTCAGGTGGCACACTGGGTCTGTGTGTGAGGAAAATGGAAGGTATTAAAGTTTGCTTCCATTATAGCAAAGAGTGATTACGAATAAGTGCTTATCAACTGTAATTTTTCTGAGGGGCTTGAGCCTATCTGAACAGTACAGGGCACAAAGCAGGGGGACACTAGGATGCTAGTTATTGCTAATATATGCAAAATTATTCTTGCTTACATATTTTTTTTATTATAAATCAATTCTTTAAAATTATATTCCAATAAGACAGCCATATATACACATACACTGGTACCTCAGAACTCAAATTTTCCCCTTAAGAAATAAGGTAAAACCAATTAATTGGTTCCCGGGCCCTCAAAAATTACACCTAAATATGTTTTTTTTTTAGCTTTTCAACACAAAATGAACCGGATAAAACAAGAAGAGCATATACTGTGCTGAACACATCTAAGCACATTTATCTAAACTAATTTGTAAAGTAAGCAAATAGATGTATCCAAACAATGTGTCCTGCCACGATTGTCCATGTGCCACGCCCCCTCGTTAACTCCGCTTGATCAGCTGTTTCTGGTTGTTGTCATTAGTCCTCTGTTTTTCGTCAGCATTTCAATTTGCTTCCCCAGTCTAGTCATTGTATTGCCCATCATCGTTTTGCCTGCCTTCCCTTTAATTTAACCCCGTATTCCCCGATACCCTGACGTCTGCGCCTTTGTCTCCGTTCCATACCTGCTCAGCACGACAATATTATTATAATTAAATTTATTAATAGTCTATTATTACTATTAAAATAATTAATAAGAAATCTTTATTTTTAATGTATTTTATTAAATATTAATTACTGTTACTGTCTATCATTGTCTAAATGTATTTTAACTGTCTAAATATATGTATTCAGCTAGTGTAAACATGCACGATGCTATCACAGCGAATGCGAGGCTGAGACTGAAGCTTCACTCTTTGTTTCCGCTGAGAGACGTGCCGCGTGACTCATTTCCTTGCGCGTACAAGTTATCTTACGTCGGCGTTCTTGGTTTGACTTCTGAGATTCAGAGTTCTAGGTAATTTTTTTTTCAAACTGGTTGGTTCGACTTTCGAGTTCTAATGAGTTCGAGAACTGAGGTACCACGGTACCTTGCTAGTGCTGAGCTGGAAGAACTTTTTCCTACAGGACAGTCTGAATACTATATGGCACATATAAGCTTGGTGGAGTAGCAACCGACCCTTAAACTGCACGTTGCTCATTCTAAAGCTTGGTGGAGTAGCAACCAGCCCTTAAACGGCAGACATTGCCCATTCTAAAGCTTGGTGGAGCAGCAACAGACCCTGTCCATGTGCTTTATGTGATTCTGTTCACAGGAGCAATTTGGGTGTAAATGTCCCAAATAAAGTGACCGCTGCTTATATGTTTGAATAAATTATTCATGTGCATTATTTTAGTGTGACATTTGTGTAAATTCTCTAAATCACGCCCGGAGACTTTTTGGTGCGTAGTTATGGAAGAATAAACAAACATCTTACTTTTGGTATCCTCAAGGGGCAGAAAGTGGTCCTTTCCATTTTACATTTTGCAGGCTGAATTGCATTCGACAACATTGTAGGTGAGGATGTCTGTGAGAATTGCTTAAAAATGATCTACATTAATTCCTAATGAATTCTGAATATATGTAAATCAGTAAGCAATCGTCCTTTGAATTAATCTTACCTTTTTATATGGTTTTATGTTAGCTTTAAATTCTTACATAATTCTCCAGAGAAAAATCGTCCAGAACTATGTGACTTGACAAGATTAACTTGTCATTAACTTGTCATAATCATCTCAGCATGTCAAATATGAGAAGAGGATATTAGACAACTGCAGAAATACCTTGGAATGGTATTTAATTATGTTGAATGGCTATGGTATTGAATGGCTCTATTGTATGATAAAAATCAAATGACATGTGATCACTTCGGTTTCTTTTTTTCTTTCTGTATTAGTGCTATCACAAAAATGGTACAATGTCATGTTCAAAAATCTCAGTGCCATGTGGCCTCATGTGTCACATTCACCACAGCAGATATCTTCTTGCGCACTACTTCTCTACGATCAGATACCTTCTTAGACCCCTACATTCCATAACCTTCTGTCTGACTATTTTCCTCTCCCACCTGCCATCTGCTGTGGACCTTCTCAGAATGCATCCATCTTCAAGAAAGGATTTACTGATAATGTAATGAACTGAGGAGGGTATTATACCTTGCACTAGGGACATGTACATAATGTGATTAAGTGCACCAGTGGAACAATGTTATCTGCGTACGAATTCATTGATGGACCACAAGTTGCTGGGGTATAAAATAAGTTCAATCAAAGTCCTTTTTCACACTATTATTCAAAATGTGGTTTCATAGAGATATAAATCAGTTTCGCCCGTAAAACCAAGAGCAGCCCAAGGCATAGTAAAGGATGTAAACATTTACATGCAGTGGTGCCATTATGGCACACGTTTGTAAAGAGATGACCATTCTCTGCCTGCTGCGTGAGTCATGTGACATCTCAGGCCTTAAATTTAAACAATATTTAATAGTAATAATATTAATAATGATGGCTAAGCTAGTGCACGTGTTTCCCTGCAACATGAAGAAGCCAAACGCAGGTTCACGGAATGCTAGAGACACAGACTGATGAGCTGCCTGACGTATAGGCCACCACATAAATAGCAGCACTTGCACAGTACTAGGTCTACTCTCTCTTCCAAATGTTAATACACGGAAATGGCTTAGTACCCCGCGGTGTAGCAGGCCGCGCCATCCAGACAAACGACACCGGACTTTCCACCGTTTTCCTGCCGCATGCCACTTGCAGCGAAGCGGGGGCCCAGTTTAGCTGATGATATACTAATGGGTGATATGGTAGCTTTAACAGATTGCACTGGAACACAATTTCTTACCCGGTAGGCCACCCAATGGGCAATTATTTTCAGCAAGACTTTTCAATGTCTCATTTTGTTTACTTAGAAAAAAAGAAACAAACAGAAATTATTGTAGCAACCACCCCCCACCCCCCCACATCACTCACATCACCTCCCTGATTCCCACAGCACTCCCCACTGCCAGTATGGTTTACGAGGACCTTAGACACAGCACTAGCAGACTGTAGTATTTCCAAATGATCTTACCCAATCATCCTAGGGTTATCCTGCTTTTCTACACGTGAATTGCTGTACAAAATTCCATTACATGATTTTACATTGACAATAAAGGTGCTCTGTGTCATCACGTGTGTAGTAATAATATGAGGATCCCATTCAAGGACAGGGGTAGCTGTTTCCTGGTTGGCAAAACCATCCTGTTTTCATGTCACATAACCCTCATATTTTCATATCACGTTATTGTGGTGGTGAGGTCTGTAGAGCAGTGGAACTACCCAAAGCCACTTTTGCCAGAACACGTGAGCGGTGGGGTGGAGTTTACGACCAGGAGCGGTGGGCGGAGTTTACGACTGAGAGTCTGGCAAGACAGGCCGACTTGAGCTCTGAGGCTTAGTCGTGGCATTTACCGCGGCCAAAACTCGACGGACGTGGAGAGCGATAACGGGGCGGCGACGGCGGTTTAAAGTCTGCCAGCCTTTAAAGCCCCAGGATTCACATTAGCGGGGATGGGGAAAAAAAAATCGAAAATTAGCCAGCTGGTGGACCGCCTTCCAAATGCAATGCAAATGAATCCCGTGACCCCAGATTTATGAATTATGTATAGTTGTTGGGGATCCATCAGATAGGGTCACATGGCTAAAAACAGCACCCCACAGGTTCGCACTGAGGAAACGCAACAGAAAAGCACGAGAGCAGAGCTACAGTATAAGGAGAGTGTTTTATAGCCCTGAATGGAACGTGCGTTTGGTCTCTGTCCGGATGACAGACATGATGTGCCAATGGGACTTGGTAGCAATTATAACACACTTGCTTTGTTACATTGCAACATTTTTTAAGCCTAACTGTAGATGCATTAATTGTGAGATTCTGAAAGGGCAGTCAAATTTAAATCTCAGGACACCCAAATTAATATAAAACTCTGAGACTAAGTGCTTCTTTGCTATTTCATTTGTCTATTTGATTTTGTTCGGGCAAAACCTAATGGCTGTAGTCCATACTGTACAAACTCCAAATGAGTTTTAAAACACTATTATGATAGGACTGCAAGAAATGTATTAATATATAATATTTCTGAATGCAGTGGTATTCTGTTTGTTTATGTCTCCTCTCTGGCCTAAAAAATAAGTAAAAAAAAAACCCACATATCAAAACTCGTTTAGTGGGCGACATCAATCCGCTTTCCATAGCCACTTGTCCGGTTCAGGACCTGGAGCCAATCCTGGGAAGCAGAAGTGAAACCTTGGATGGGATGCCAGTCTTTCAGAGCGAACATGCAGACTAAAGCCAAACCCATTTATACTGCATGCTTTTGGGCTGTCAGAGTACCAAGAGGAAAGCCAGATGAGCACCGGCAGAGTACCACACACGCGAAGCCAGGGTAGAGATCAAACTCGCACCCTCAGAGATACTAGTCATCCCTAAGTGCCAGCAAAATTAAAATAAAAAATGGAAAATGGAAGCATGCCAGTGTGGTTTTCTTATGCTCAGGCTCTCCTCGCGGGAAAGAAAATGTAAAGCAGCACACAGTTATGGCGCTGTTTATACCTTCAGGATTTCATGTCAAAATGGATTCATAAGTCACTTATTTTACTGAAAATTGGGGGAATTATATAAGCATAAGACTTTTTAGGTGTCTTGGAAAAAATTGGCCATGAATTTTATGGATGACCTATTCATAACCATGTCTTCCTGACGCACTAAACAGCAAACCTGTGACAGGCAGCAGTAATAAAAAAAGCCAAATTAATTTATTTTGCTTTCTCTCCTCGCACAGGGCTGGCAAAACAGCCTGCTGTGAATGCAAACAAGCCCAGTGATGGAAAATGGCGAGACCAGCCACAGCGAATGCTGCCAGCTAACACTGTATACCGTAGTTTACTATTATATACCGTACATACTATCCTGATGAAAAGCTCAGCGTCCCCCCAAAACGACATACACCCTCTTTCCATGTTCTTTGATTAGATTTTTATGATATTTTACTTCACCTGAGCTGAGGTGCTCAGACTTCCAGGGTTGCCAAGTTTCGCACATTGTCCCAGCTGTGTGAGGGGATTTTTTTTATATCCTCGATAATTAATGGGTTTGTGTGCCTTCTGCGTATACAGCAGGGAGCACTGTAGGCTCAGACTTCTAGGGTTGCCAGATCGATTCCAGCCCCAGCTGTGTATCTGGGATTTTTCATATTCTGATTATTTAGTGGGTCTGAGCACCAAACGATGGACAGTAACCCCACCCAGGGTGTCCCACACTTCCTAGGAGGGGGTCCAGACACAGCCTGACACTACACTGGATAAAAACCCATGAAAAATAGATGAAGCCACTACAGACCCTTATGAAACTAAGGGGATCTAAACAAACAAACAAACAAACAAACAAACAAACAAACAAAGGGCTAGCTAGCTATTGGTTAATGTGCTCACAGAACAGCTGAAAAACAACCTGATAAAACATCAAACTGCTACCATGCAAACACCTGCTGAATCTTTATTTCATTAGAAAATTATGATCCTTTAGGGTATCGACTGATACCTCAGCACGCGTCAGAATGCGGCGCACAATGCATCACGCTCGTAACGCCTTCAGCCGGCCACACGAGCCTTGATTATGTACTAAGTGGATGAACATCGATGGGGCAGGAGGTAAAATTGAGAAAAGCAGTGGTTGGAGATGACATTTGGACAGAGTGTACACTTCATTC
>JAODUD010000040.1:9357187-9370452 GCA_026784285.1 Stomatorhinus walkeri | reverse complement strand
TAGCATTTTCCCTATAGAAATGAATGAGCGGTCCCCATAAGGATATGTTTACCCTACATGTGTGTGTGTGTGTGTGTTCTCTTCATGACCACAAGGGGCTCCTGCTGTACAGACGACTTTGTCACACTGCTGCTGTGAGAACCATGAAGTGAAATTATCAAATAAAATAAAAAAGCTCTGTCATTTATGCATTAATAATCACACTAATTGCCCCAGAATGAAAAAAAATATATTGTGTGCCATCAGCCAAACAGGTTTATTACATTTATTTTGATGTGCTGAATTTAAGTTAAAATGTGTTTAAAACAGTCTAAGGCACACATTCATAGCTATACATCTATAAAGCTTTATCTAAAGAAAGACATTATTAGTCAGTTCATTATTATTATTATTATTATTATTATTTGATGTTTTGATCGTGAATCTGAAATTAACCCCGTGTATTGATCAGCATTGGCTTGTAGCTTCTGCCAGTTTGCTGCAGAGAAGGTAACACCAGACGTTCAACTTACTCTAGAACATTACTCTAGAAAATTCCCCTGGCAGCTGGGGGTATAGGACCTGGCTTTGTGTGGTCTGGCTATGTAAAAGATCTCATTCCTGTCAAGCGTGTGATAGTAGCAGGAACTGTACCACAATCGAGTTGTTCCAGTCGTCGTCCTTTGGAGGTGACATGCAGCGGCATTTGGAGGGAGTCCTGATGTTACTGTCATGTAATCCTGTGCCGTTTCACTGTCCTCTGTCACAAACTTCAGCTTATTAAGCAGTGTTCATATAATAATGTTTTTTTCTTCGTCTTTTGCTTTCTATACTTCTTTGCTAATCACCTTGGCTTCACTTAACAAGACTGCTCCTTGTTCCCAAAATGATTTCAAGTAATGATATAAAGAACAGAAGAGCCACAAACTGGGACATTATTATTATCAAACAGGCTTCTGTCTGGTGTCCTTGTTCCGAGTTTCTACATTACTGAAAGTCTATTGTGTGACATCTTATAGATAATTGCTCTTCTCTTTGAGAAAAAATCTGGGGGTGGCGGAGGCCTGCCAGATATCAGTTTTTTTTTTTTTCTTACTCACAAGCAACTGATATTTAACTTGATGTATTCAGGGTAAGAGAAAGATCGATCCATCTAAATACTTATCCATTACGGTGTAACTGCAAGTTTGGAGCGTTTCCCAGAAAGCATACAGCATGAGAGAGTAGGCCAGACAACCCCAAGACGCACACCCACACCAAGAACACGCACACGCATGTGTAACCAGATCTGCATGGACTGTAAGGAAAGATCCTTCCCCCAGCCGTCTGATTAGCTTCTGCGGAGCGTGACATTTACAAACGCCACTTCTTCAAAAGAGGCCCCTGGAATGGGACGAATGAGAGGCAATCATTGTCTCTGCAACCGAAACGCCGTCAATCTACTGCCAATTACCCGAGGTGTAATTCAGCACGCTTGTTTTTGTGTTCCTCTTACACGCTGTTTATTCTCTGCGACATCGCTCGAGGTCACCTTCCTCGCCAAATGCCACGGGCCGACCTCACAGCAAAGCCTCTGAGATGCCCTTTGCGTTGAGTATTTATTAAGGTCGATCTCGGTGTTATACTGCTGCACTGACATGAATCGCAGTGGCGCTCTGAAAAGAATACACCCTTAAAAGCACTTTCCAGGGCTTTCTCTCACAGACCCACACACACACACACACACAGAGTTACACACACAAGGGGGCCTTTTCCCCACCTTCAGCAATGACCTGTGATTCCCCGTAAGAAACCGGCAGGTCGGGAGGAAGACTGCACATGCGGAGCTGCTCAGAAAGCTGGGATTAAAGCGCACGGCATAAACGCCGCCTTGCCTGAGCCGCTCATATAGGACTCTGCCGCTCGGATGCCGTCTCCACACGGCTGCCCATCTCCACAATCGCCACGCTCGATGCCATAATAATCATTCCAATCAGCTTAATCCAAATTCCATATTGCGCCCAGCAGATATACATACGGTGCCACTATCGGGGGGTAATGCAGCGGTTCAGCATCCGCGCTCCCACTGCGAACCAATCAGCTGCTCAGGCTTGACAGATGTCCCGTAAAGCAAGCGGACGGCACCTGCATATGTGAGAAATTTAACCCTCAGTCAAAGAGAAGCCAACAGCGAGAACTCGGGCTGTGTGGCAGTTCATTCCAGGCACAGAACAGCAACCCCTTCGAAACCCTGCACTTGCCGAGCAGTTCCTTTGCAGTTTGCTGTGAGGAAAGACGGGCCAAACACATGCTGTACGTGTGATTATATTTACCATGCTAACGGAGGTCATATTTACCTGCCCGTGTGAAGCGAGCATTCCCAGCACACCGTGTAGTTCCCACCTGAAGGGCCAAAGATTTATTTACCTTTTCTTGTAAAGGATGTCATCATAACAGCTGTGACGGCTGCTATGAGATGCACCTTCCTTTATTTTACATTTCCTGTAAACACATTGGCTCCTCTGAGGTGAAAATGATTCACAGTTTAATCCACCTGCCAGAATCTGCTTCAGAATTTTATTGAATTTGATTGTCTTATGCAACAGTATAAAATGTGCCTATGAACTACATTCGAATAAAAGAAAATAATGTCAATTTGTTGTAATTTTGTTACATGTATCCTTTACTTGGTTCTCTTTATTTCTCAGTTCTTTCATCCATGCTTAGCATACTGGGTTTCCTATCGTGATTGTCTTTCATATTAAGACTGCTGACGAGATGCTGAAGAACAGTCGAGAGGAACATGGAAAAATGGCTGTGAGCGACTGGCTGCTTCTGCAGCTCTGGCCCAACTGGGCTGGGAATATAATACAGTGTGGCAGACTAATCCGCAGGCAGAGGACAGGACAGGCTGACCTTTAACCCACATTTACATCTTCAGCCTTGGGGAGGTCTGCCGCACTCGGAGATCCTGCAGCTGAAGTGCAGACTCATGTCACACGTGCGTCCGAGGGTGAAAAAATGACTTGGAAATGTTTCAAGGCAATTATTTCCTAAACCAAATAATTCACCCTGGAAAAGCAACTAGAAAAGTCCAACTGGAATGCTATAAGTGTGCTGCTCTTTGCTGGCAAGAGGGCTGTCGCTAGAAATACTGGGCCCCGTGAAAAGCATATTGAATTGGGCCCTCAATTCAGACCAATCCAAATATCTTCCAATTTTTTTAGGCCCGCCCAGAATCATCCTATCTTTCCCTCTCTTTATGGCCCCCCTGCTATCAAGTTCCAAACGCATCTCCGTCTGAAGCTTAAATGTTTCTAATTCTAGGTGTGCTTGGTGTGCCTGAAAAAAAAGAAACCTCATAACATATATAGATACTGATAACTTTTTCATTAGTCTGATCTATCTGTGGAATTCTCAAATAAATATGAAAGTCAGAGGATGTTCCTGGATTTAGTAAATCAAGAATTGGTTTGTGATCTGGAGTCTTTGTTTGTTTGTTTGTGTGTGTGTGTGTGCTGTCTCTTTGCAAGTTCACTTGACTTACCCCAACAATATCTTTTTATTTATTTTTTTAATTAGTTGTGGTAAGTTTTTTTTTTTTTTTTTTGGGGGGGGGGGGGAGCAGGCATCAAAGTTTCAGATCAGATCAGCACACTGTCTGTTCCTAACACATGACAACTTGTCCTCAGTGACCTTGCTTTCATGTTGCTGCCCATCCAATCCCAAATTAATTACTTGGGAGCTTCTGTCCCATGGTCTTCTGGGTAATGTAGTTTTGGGATGCCTTCAACCTATTTCATTTTTAAGTGCATAATAGCAGCGGTTAATCATCTCATTAAATATTCTATTTTCTGTATATATTGCTTAGTTTAGCTGATGTACTTATCTTTGTATCTCATTTTGGTAAAAACTCAGTGTTTTAAGAAATCTGCTTTCTAAATAAATTTCACTTAATTACTAAAAGGTTGTACACAGCTTCCTATTGTACCGGGATAAGAGGCACCTTATGTAATGTGGAAGTTCCAGGTATATTCATGAGTAGTCAGTGCGCGTGCATGTATATTTATGCCCCCCCCCCCCCTATATATGTGCCAACCTGGCAGCAAAAGCCAGCAGGCTGGGGGGTTAGAGCTGGGCCAGCTCCAAGGTAATACCTCCCCGCAAAGGGCACCGCAGGGTAAGTAATTAAGCCATTATCTCTGTTACCTTGCTTCTTCACTGGAGACCACTCTCGCTGACAGCGCTTCAATTACGGCCACAGTCAGAATCTGTCCTGCTGGGACCACTGCTCTGTCTCCCAGAATCCTTTGCTTCCCGAAACAAAAGCGAGAGCCGATTCTTTTCCGAAAGTTGTAGCGACGATAAATGGCCTGAATATCGACAGTGGATGCTGCCCTGATAACAATGATAAGCTACTGCTTTTATTTATTTATAAAAATCATGCACTTCTCGAATGCAGTTTTTTCTTTGATGCGATGCTCTGAAGAACACAATAACGACACAGTTGGATGAGGATGATATATATACTGAAAATCTTGCAGTGTCACTGTGGGGTCTTCAGAAATGATTTATTAAACCAAAGATCCTCTTTCCACACTGTTTCCACTAGGCCATTATAAGGTTATATATGTAAATAATGTATTTTACAGAAGTAAATGCTTAACTGTGATTTGTGGTTTTCTGCACAGTAAGCAGCAGTCCTTCAAACAATCCAGTGTTTTTGTGAGATTCTAATTTAGATTAGCTTTGACCCAAGTGCACTTGTGAGCTTTCTTCCGGACCTGACTGTGAAAATTAATCATTCCAGTGAAGTGTGTAATCTGGGTAAATCTTCTGTTTTCCTGTAAAGTAAGAAAAAAAAACATTGAGGAAATAAGTCAACAGAAATATATCTCATTACTAAAACGTTTCCCTAAGGCAGGCCATTCAGATATTAACCAAAGCCGTGAGTATTCCTCATGCTGTACATTGTGTTCCTGCATTAAATTCAATACTGAGAAGTATTATGTTTATGCATTATCCTAGTTAATGTTTAGAGCTCTGCTATATATATCCGTGTTAATATTCTTTCTGAACAGAGAACGTTATGCACACTCCCACACTTTGTTTTCGTGCTGCAGACAATTAGCTATCCATCTCATGTCTTGCCAAAAAAATGTTCATCATTGCTTTTAGCAAAGGATGTTTAAACCCAGCTTACTGAGTCCCCTTTGCTTCCCACCTCCTCATTCTTCTGCCTCTCTGCCCTCTAATTTGGAAAATATATTTGGTCTGGGAATCATTGTCTCTCTTCGTGGTCATTTGGTTTATCTTACATCCCGCCTGCTCTCTCGGGGGGGGGCATGCATTTCCAGTAAATAATTGCATTGTCTTCTTGGCTAGACCGGTCGGAGGTTTATGAGGTCTATCATATTCTTGTTTTCCCAGGCACATGTGATATGTACTGTATATGAAAATATATTTCCCAAGTTGCTGAAGAGCCTCTTGCCTCAATATTACGAGTGGAGACTAATATTCTTATTCCATCGCCATCTCTTTCGATTAGCTTACAGAATACTTATTTCATGTAATTTCAATTTATTTTAAGTGATATAACAAATTAACCAAATACATACATGCATCTCTACATCGGAAGGACCCAGTAATGCACTGAGCATAAATACAGTCTTCGCCTGCTGTGTTTGGATGCATTCGCATTTCCATTATTTAGCAGATGCATTTGCCTAAAGTGACATACAACTGATGCAAATAATACATTATAAGCATCCAGCTGTCAAGGAGTCGAATCGGCATAAGTGCAGCCAGACTGAGTTTCCAGTGAGCGTCCAGGTACAAGTGTAAGCAGGGTTGGGGAAGGAGCTACGCACTGACTTCTAACAGAGCAAGAAGCTCATAAGGCAGCAAATCATGCAGGCAAAGTGCAGCCGTAAAAAGGATACTTAGCAAATACATTCGTGCTTTGGTACATTTCCGTACACTGGCATTTTGGCTACGGTTAGGACGAAGAAAGTTAAACCAGGACATGGGCATCACGTTAAAGCTGGGTTAGGATGGCGTCGACAGTGGATGGTGGCGTTTACGAGTTGACCGACCCAGTAGAAAGAACGGAAATCATCTCAGAAACAATGATTCATGTGGAAAGAAGGATCATACTTCCAGTCATCTCCTGGAGAGGCTATGCTAAGTATTCGCTACCTTGGAAACAGGGGGTGCTCCCGCTCTGTGATCATTAATAATGCCTTTAAGGAAACCTTCCTCTACGGCGTTTTCTTCATTGACCGAAGGCACATGTTGCTGCAGGCTTATCGAAAGCATCTGTGGCTATTGGCACTATCTGCTTTGCGCGGGTGGCAGGCAGGAGGACACAGGCTACCGCATTGTGTCGTCTGCCCCAGCGGCCCCTCGCTCCCTCCGCTCATTGCTCATCCCCGGCAGTCACAGTCACGGGTGGTCAGGAACAGGCAGCAGCAATTTGTTATCCCAGCTACATTCGAAAACCCTATCAATTACAAGGCCCTATGAAAGTATATTTTATCTGAAGCGCTGTCATATAGCAATCCAGTTGTTTATCTTTGAGCGATCTTTAGCGTAAAAAGGTCCCCGTTTCATCAAAGATTAGTGCACTGCCGCAAGAAAGGCGGCGAATCTCACCCAACTGGGCGCATGCGACCTCCATTGGCTCGATCCAGCCCGTTTCAAGCAGGGAATCAGTTTCGTCCTGCCAATAAACACGTTACATGCATCTCCAGCCTCACGCTTCACAGAAAAGGAATTTCAAAAGCCCAGCTGCCCCTCGTGGCTTGGCTCTTGATGAACGCATCCCTAAACGTGCAATTAAATAGAAATTTCCCTCAACAATTTCCTGTCCCTCAAACGGATTCATTTGCCTGACATGGATTCAGAGGTGCCTCTGTGGAGCTACTCCACGACTCCCCAAGCTCCATTTTCTTGGTGATGCAGGTGTTTGCCCATGATACTGCCCTGGGACACGACCTCCATAAAGCCGATTCTCATAAACTATAACTGGGAATGTGATGGAACTGTCAGATCAACCCCCACATCCCTTTCCCAACAACAAATCTGACAACTGCGCTATTTCGCTTCCAATTTATCCGGAGAAAAGGTCTGGATGCCTTCTTTCCAGAAATATCCCAGCTCTCATGGTATTGCCATTAGATGTCTGTTCGTCTGGGTTTGTTGAAAGCATGCCCTTAATTTTTCAAAAATCTTACATACTATCATTATTATTGCCAGGAACATCGACTATATACTTGACGGCTGGCTTGTTTCTCACACAGATATGAATGACTATTTGTTATATGAAAATATTATGTTTGACATTTATCAAAAAAGCATGGTTATTCTAAATATAAGAATTAAGACATAACACGTACAGAACCAGGTAATCAATTAGCAGAGAATGTCTGGTGTGTTTTACTTGAATTAAACAATTAAGATTCAAAAACTGACTGTAGAGTCTCTTTAGTTACTTTGTGATTTTGACACAACAAAATGTAATTACACAGTTGGTGATTACAGAAAGTCTGGCTCCGCACAGGGACTCACCTACGTAACATCTTGCGTGTAAAGTCTCTCACTAAATTTATTTGCTTCGGCTCTTTGGAAGTTTGCATCGGCGCCACCATGTGTCAGTCTGCTGTGCCTGTCGGGGTTGAAGAATAGCCTGCCTGCTTTGCAGCGTTTATAACGAACAGTTAAAGAGCACATTCTGCATGCAGGGTGCACAGCCTGCTAAGGTATTCCTATTTTCATGAATGCTTAAGAAGACACAGAGTGCTGTTTATACATCTTCCTGAAATGCTCGTCTAGCATAGCGGTTTGCTAGCGGCTGTCATCAATCCATTTCACAGATTCCCTTAAAGCAGGCAGAGATTGACAGCATGGGCTCCTGCCCAGCCTTATTGGGTTTCAATCCCATCCACCTTGCGTTTCAAAGCCTCATTTCCACTTGCCTCCAGCAGTACCACTTATAAGGGCTACAGTTTCACATAAGTCAACCGGTGACACCACTCCCATGGACAGCGCTCACCTGTGTTAAGGTAGCATGGGATCTCGAATGTGTTCACCACCCCTGTACGCTGTTTCTCTGCATGCAGGTGAGCTTTGATTTGTGCAGAGAATTCTGTTGGCACCCCGGGTTTGCTCCGTGTGGACCTGCCTGCACACATGACTGAATGCTATGCTGGCTAACGCTGAGGCTGTATCCATGACTGTGGTCACGCTGTTGAGGTTTGCACAAACCACAATCCACTTGTTATTCCTTCATTCCTATAAACTACCACCCTGCCATGGACACTCACAGAGACACAAGAAAAGACATACTGCAATTTAAAATTTATCAAGATCTAATTTTTTATGAGTTTAAAATACCTGACTTGAAAATATGATGTTTTTCTTACAATCAAACTGCAAAAGTCAAAAATGACACAAATCACACAGCTACTACTTATTTTTTCCCTGTTCAATTATGGATGAAAACACATTTGACTGCAAGCACAGAAGCTCAGTTGAGATCACTGTATCGTTCCAACTTTTGTGCCTGATGTTTCCTAGCATCTCATAATGGCTTGTTGTCATTAATTAGTTGCACTCTGCGTCTGTCGTCAGGCAAATGTGGGAGACTGACGAATGGCAGGCAGGGTCAGGTGGGAGCCCAAGTCACCCTCTTCGGATGGTTATCAAAGATCAACCGGAGGCAGGCTTCACAACAAGGCCAAAATATATGGATGTGAAAACAGAGACCTCACTAGGCATGTTTTCTTGGATGTTTACATATGGTCACGACAGACAGGCCAGCTCTGGGTGAGCAGAATAAGGTCTGATGGCTCTGGGGCACCGCATATGCCAAAGGGGATGTTTTTCTGGGGCACAGACCCAAGAATGGCATTGCTGCGGAGAGCTCGTATGGTCTTGCAGTATGTGAGCACACCTTCTTTTACAGCCTGTGCTGACATTCCCGCTGCTGTTCTCCTTCCTTGCAGCACATGCATCGTCGCATTTAGAGACAATTTGTACTCAACGAAATGCTGAGTCACCTCAGTGATATTTAGGTTGTTTTATTTTTCCTGTGGAGCCTTCTTCAATATACAGCAGTTGCCTCTGAGTATTTTGTAATGGATATCGCAACACAAACAATTAATGTCAGACGCAGAGTTAGAATCCAAAGCTATTAATGCTTGGCAGTTTCTGAAGGAGTTTGGAAAAGCCAGAAACCAGCAGGAAAGATCAAACTATGAAGAAGCAATTAAGTATGTGGGAAAAGCACCATTGGAGCAATGTCTGGACACTCCTGCGCTCACCTGCGGCATTCAGACTCAAATAGCCGTCAGCCACAGAGTCTTTTACCTGGCAGTTCTCTGTGAATGTAAAGGGATAATGCAAGATGAAAGAATAGTGCTAAATGTCTGGAGTCAGAAAAGCATGAGTACAGTCCAGACGCTTGGATGACTAGAGAGAGACATGTTATTAATGTAAATATCACCTTTTAATGGAGGCATTCAGTTAATCGCAATCCGAAACACTTAACATTAATTTACTTTGGAAAAAAATAACAGGTTCTGATTATATTCACAGTTTAGGTTCCCACTCTTTGTAGCTGTGAAGCTGAATATTCCTTGTTGTAATAAAGTTTTAGCGGGTTTTTAATGGTTTTCTAACTGGACTGTATCATTAAAAGCACTCGCTGTTACTTGTTAGTTTAAGGAGCAGTGGGCAGAACCATGAATGTGGAGAGGGGGGAGAAATGGGGTCTGAAAAAGAGTGATCAAAGGTAATGGGGAGGAGTCAACATGAAGCAAAGTGGAACACCTTACACTGACCAGTAGGGGGCGGTGTTTGACTCTGTGAGTTAAGACTCTGCGCCTGTGATCAGACGGTCGCTGACTCATGCCCTAAATCATTTTACGATTGGTCCCTTGAGTAAGGCCCTTAACTCCGATTGCTCTCTCCGATCTAGGTCGCTTGAGATAAAAGCGACTGCTAAAGCAATGCAAATGAAAGAAAACAAAATGGGCGCTGCAGCACAGAAGAGGATGCAGTCCGTGGAATATGTTTTATAGAACTGTTACCAAGGGACAGGAGATGTGAATGAATGGATTCATTACGTAATAACATCCTGCACTGACTATGCACCAGGTATTAGATTTGATTAGTACATCATTTTCATTTTGTTGTTGTTATGTCACAGTAAGGTCTTTTATTTTTATTTCCCTTCAACATGCATTCATTTCCCATCACAGTACAAAACAGAAGCTATTTTAGATTTCATCAGGGTCATTTTTTTTTTGTATTTAGTCTTTGGAAGGACTTCAGCATGCGTTGCATTGTAGGGGTTAAAGATGGGTCTTTCAGAGGTCCATGGAAAGTTCCGGAGATAACTGGATGCAAACTCTTTTTTCACAAAGTCCAGCTATTCCAATTACAGTATTTGGACCGCAGGGACAGTCATCCCTATACTCTGTGCCGAGTCGTTAAGTCAACCGAGCAGATCATTGGCCTACAGCTGGCAGACATCGGGGGCATCTGTAATGATCACCAGCTCCGGAGGGCCAACAGCATCATCGCAGGCCCAGCTCATGCCAGCCATGGACTGTTCATCCACACAGGACCACATATGGCTACCTGCGGGAAGAGCTTCCTTCCCAGACCGGACGTTATCTGCCTTCGCTGACCTCTTCCTCCCACGATGGCCTAGCTACTGTCCACCACTGCACTACAGCACAGTCCAGTGCTGCTGTAATATTATTATGTGCAATATCCAGTGTGATTCATCGGCTTTCCAGTACTTATTGTGCAGCACTTTTATGTCATGTACTTTGTGGCATCCTGTGCAAATCTCTTTGTACTATTTCAGATGTAATGCGATACTCTTGCTCAGTGCACTCCTGCTAAATCTAGCATCCAGTTCAATATCCAGACTCTCGCCTTTCTTGAATCTTGAATGTAACTCTTGTACTTTGTGTAACTGCTGTACTTTATCTATGACGTGTTTGCATTCTTGTACTTTCATACATTTCTCTCCCTTATGCATGTTAATGCTATATTTTTACATTAATGGAATCTGATAACCAATTTCGCTGCTCTAAGCTTGCACAGTAACAATAAAAATCTTTGAATCTCCGAATATTATAAAATAGGGATCTATGTGTGACTCAGCGTTAGAATTCCATGCCTAGGATTTGAAGGTCACCAATTCCAGTCCCAGAACCCACACACCGATGGTGCCTTTGGGCTCCTGAACGAGGCCCTTAACCCCGAGCTCCAGAAGCGCTGCACGCAAGCTGACCCTGTGCCGTGACCCCATCCCCCCCTGCCGCCCCCTAAGCTTGCTGGCACCTGTACCTGTACTTCTTGGAGAGTAAGATGAGGTCAGTGAACAATTTCCCCACAGGGATGAATAAACTATCACTACATTATATGCTATAAATGTTGGTTCTGTTTTGGGCTTTTTAACAAAGTCTTTAGCCTCAAGGAAATATTGCGTCATTCTGGAAAAGAAATGTTTACATTAAGTAACTGTATAATAAGTATTATTACTGCATTCTTAAAGCAGTCATTTTCACAGGCCATCTGGACCAGTCATGAATATTATTCTGTCCAGCCCAAATAAATAAATCTGGTTGCCAGTACAATACAAATGGAGATGGTAATCCTACTGTCGTCATGTATGTTTCTATGGCCATTGAGAATCACATATGTTCTTCAAAATTCCAAGAATGATGCTCAGAAGCTGATTCACTGTACCAGAGCAGCCAGGCATATCTAAACTTCTACACCGTACTCGAAATAGGGGTGGCGAGATGTCCCAGCAGGACTATGAAGAATTGCTCTGCTATCCATTGTTGCAAATCTCTTCTGAGTCGTACACACATGGGAAATGATACAGACATTCATTTGTTTCTACATAATTCATTCGGACGTGGCCCATATTCTTAAATGGAATGTTGCTAAGTTTGTGGAAATAGATTGCACCCCTGCTATTGAGAACAAATGCATGGATGTTGATTTACAAACTGGACAAAAAAATCAAAGACTGCCCATTTAATATCTATCTGTCTATCTGGCAGTCATTTGTTTGTCTATCTATTGTACAACCTGTCCTCTCATTCTCCTTTGTTGCTGCACTCCCTCCATTCTGAAAGATGATAAATAGCCACACCCTGCAGAATGCAGATTCATTTACAGGCGGACACTGCATGTCACACGCATGCACACAAAAATGCCCTGATGCGTTAAGTCCATTCATTACATTGTATGCACCAATCCATTACTGTAGCAAAATGATCTATTAATTATGGAAATAGCGTAATAATGAAGTGTATGTTATAGCAAAGCAAGGTGTGTAACAGAGATAAAAGCATGCAAGGTGTTGTCTAAGCAGACAGCACTTTTGTGTTTGTTTTTTGTGTGTTTGTGTATGAATATCTGATCGGTTATGTATAAATTACATAGTGGGGAACAAACGTCCCCACAATGTGATAAAAAATTATTGTGATGTGACCATTTTTTCAGTCCCCACAAAGGGAAAGTCAGTTGTATAAAAATCTGTGAGCTAAAACTAAAAATGCCAAAAGTCTTGTATTTTATTTGGTTACTTATGGCTAACCATACAGTACATGGTTGTGTTCTGTGGAACTCTCTTTAGCCGAGCATCTCTACATTCTGATTGGCTGCTGCCAAGTTGCATCATAGCTCATTATCATAAAGTTGCCTGGGCTTCAACTTCATTTTGATGCTCTCACCACCCAAATCACCACGCGCCGCTCCTCGACGCCTGGTCACGCACCCTCCCATAGAGAATGAACAACGTCCGGTTGGTTTGACGCTCTCGCCATTCACGTGGGAATGCACGGCAAAGGTTAGGTCTGGGTAGGGTTGTCATTGTAGGGTTTTTCCCATAGAAATGAATGGAGAGTCCCCATAAAGATATAGTTACACACCTATGTGTGTATGTGAGAGAGAGAGGATTGGTATGTGCTAGACTGGCATCCCCTCCAGCAAGACTTGAATATTAGCGGGCCCCATTTTTATCCTGCATGTCACAGCAGCATTTATGCTATAAGGAGATCCCCAACAATAAGCCTCAGGTCCACTAAATGCTGCTCTGACGTCCAGGGTATGACCTGTGGTTCTCAGGAACAGGTCACAGGATAGAGTTATGACCTGTGGTTCTCAGGAACAGGCCACAGGATAGAGTTATGACCTGTCGTTCTCAGGAACAGGCCACAGGATAGATTTATGACCTGTGGTTCTCAGGAACAGGCCACAGGATAGATTTATGACCT
>JAODUD010000040.1:9329480-9341972 GCA_026784285.1 Stomatorhinus walkeri | reverse complement strand
CTGTGCCTTCTGGGATAGACTCTTTCCCTGTGCCTCCTGGATAGACCCTTTCCCTGTGCCTCCTGGGATAGACTCTTTCCCTGTGCCATCTGGGATAGACTCTTTCCCTGTGCTGTCTGGGATAGATCCTTTCCCTGTGCCTTCTGGGATAGATGGGTCTTTTTTAATGCTTGTAAATAAAGCATTTCACAGTTGGTCACAATGAAATTACAGTAAAATACAGTCGAATCTGTTATTCACATGAAAAGCACATTCCTGATCATGTCATATAATCAGTCTGCAATTATTGCTGGTTCTTGGGGATGCCCGTACATCCTTCAGACGTCTGCGCCGCCCTACAGAGACCGAGAAGCAGAGTGATGGAGAGAAAGAGCCTTGTGACTGATTAATGACATTTTACCAAACATCAGGCTTCCAATCTGCCCTAAACAGTATTCATTAGATCTCAGGAATCATGCGTAGTTGTCATAACAAAGTCGCAGTGACAGCAACGGCACTTTTCATGCCTGTAATGTGGCATGTCTGTTAATTAGTGGGACGATCTTCCAAAAACATGTCAGCAAAGTCAATTGCCAGACATGTAAGTCTGCTGTGTGAGGCAGACTCCTCAGTTTACAGCGCACAAGGTGGGTTTCATTTACCGAAGTCCAATGTGCCTAACGCTACAAAACACAGTGTGAAGCTGAAAAATAATAAACAGCCTTCTCAATGTGTTTCCTTACTGGTTGCTTGTACACAGGGCTGCTAACAGGAACATCAAGACCAGGATCCGAGGCATATGACAGTCCTATAAATAAACAGGTGGAAAACATCAAGTCTGTGAGTGAAAATCTCCAGCCAAAACAGCAACAGCAACGCCTGTGCTGCAGTAATGGGCATCGAGGTGCCAGAACATTCCAGCGTGAAGTCGCAGATTCGATTATAACCTGGGTCTCACCTGGAAATTACAGTCAAATCAGCTAGATGCCATTACCTCTTAGTCCTCGGTCAGGAAGGATTACAATGCAATAGATTTTTTTTTGCTTGATGTATTTACTTTTTAAGGGTTTCCATGGAAGGAAATTAGATGTCAGTAGGTATAAGTTAGCAAAATAGGCACCCTGGATTTTCCTATCCAATTTCAAGAAGGCAAAAGGAAAGATGTTTCAGTGCATGTCTTTGGTGCAGAACAATCGGTTTTCCTTAGACTTGGGCCACAATTTCTTCTGGAGGCTTTGCCACGGAAATGTGTTTATCCTCCCGGAGCACGACAACACGGTGAGGGGAACACAACCCAGTAGCTGATAGGATATGTATGTTTCCAGGCTAAACTATCTCTGGGAAATGAGGGGGAGCCGATTCCCCGCGACGGCGGTATGGGAACGCATTATCCGAGAAGGAAGATGACCAAGCGGCGTCGAGATGCACCTCTGAGAAAGAGCTTCCTGTCTAACATCACTCCGGCTTCTGAAAGTTTCATGTCGGCCAGAAGGTTCCAGTGTGGTGGAAAGGGTGATGTCAAGAAGCCTATAAAATGTTTCAGCTGCATATCCTGACTCCTTCATCTTTGACACCATTTCATGCTCCAGTTAAACCAGTTTGTGCAGTTACTGAAGTCTTTGTCCAGTCTGTGGACTGCTTTCAATCACCATCCATCACTTCTAATTCCTTTGCAGGTACTGGTATGTAGCTAAAAATAAAACTGAGCAGGAAGTACCCAACCTGAAAAGGCAGTAAAAAGAGTCAGAAACACAAACCTATCACTGCTGCTAATCACATTAACCAGCTCCTTGGTATTTCATATTTCGGCTGAGGCGTCGCACGCCGTTCTCATGTCTCTGGGGATGTTAAAGGCAGCTTATCGCAAAACTGAGAAATTGCGGCCATAAAGTGAGGACTAATACCCAAATACCCAAATTCTTATAGCCAACGCAGTGTCTGTGGTCTCCAAATGGCTATTTGCATATGTTAACTGTAGACGGCAACAGATGAACGGCAGCAGGGATTTCGGCAGCAGGATATCAGAAGTAGTTATCCTACCAATGGGGGATTTCGAACAATTACGGTCCCCCAGTAAAGTGAAACTGAAAATCTGGAATATTTATTCACCCATTTGCGCAGCAAATACATTGAATTACACATTTCTTTGACAAACAGATCATCATGCGTGGAGGTATACACAACTGGCAGTTTCCCACTTAACCTGTTTGTACAGATATAAATATGCACGTTGAATGTGCATTTATAGATAGCTAATGGTGTTTAGAATAGAGATGACGTGGTGATGATTAATGGTTATGTTCCCAAGGTCTCATTAAACACAGGTAACTGTAAGTACAACAAAGTAATGCATTTAGATGGGAGTCTCCTTTTAGCTACTGTCAAGGAAGTTAACAGCGGTAAACAAAAGAATTAAAGTGTTTTGCAATATTCATAAGACTATAGGAGTACGAAGATGGCCTGACACTGTTTAATGCTCATGGAGATGCATTTAATTCGAGATCATTGTAGAACAACATAACATCGGTCTCTTTCTCTCACTCTCTATGTTAAAATGAGAAATGCAAATATCCGATTTTGCTTTGCAGGAATCTGCTAAGCGGCTGAATAATGACAGGAGTGTTTTGTGAGTGTGTGTGTGAGACTGCAGAGAAGCCAGCAGTCATGCAGCGTCTGACTGGCATTTTATGTGCGATTTTAAATTACTCAATTTACTGGGAGCTGAGAGAAAAGGCTGCAGCTCAGCTCCTGGCTGCATCCCGCTGACTGCAGGCGGCTCAGTCCTCCCGACTACAGAGTCCGTCACGGTAACTCGCTCTTCACAGGGGAGGTGCCTTCAAAGCGGCCCAGAAGCCTGGACTCATAGGCTTCAGAGGCTCCTCCCTTGATGGCAGCCAAAGTCAGAAACAAGGTTAGGCTCCATTGGCGTGGCGCTAAGCGGCTTCTTTAAATCTGACAGATTGACGTGTTGTTTTGATTTTTTTCCCCTCTGCCATCGCAGTAAAATGGTTCAAAAGTTGCTAAACAGTACATGGAGATAAAAGCACTATAGACAGCATGCGTCAGCCTTAAAGAGGACGGGGGACGTGTCAATGGCTATCAAAGGATATGACATCGGTGTGAAAGTGAGCAATCATGAAGGAGCCATCCATCTTGCATAATCACTAATTCGGTACGGAGTTCCAGTGAGCCTGCAGCCTAACCCTGGAAGCACTGCGCTCAGGCGGAGGACACTCTGGATGTGACTCCAGTGTGCAGAAGGGAGCACACTCAAGGGTCAAGTTTCAACGTTATGTTCAACGTCATGTGTGCAACGACATTTTAAGCTGTGACTGCATCAGGCTGCACGATAAATAAATGAGACAAGACGAGAACATAGAGGTCTCCACTGTCAACAGTCAACTGGAACTCATGAAAGAGACACATTCAATATGGAATCAGCAATAAATAGTCAAACTAGAGAATCATTCAGCATCATAGACTACAGGGGGAATTATTATTATTATTGTTGTTCTTCTTCTTCTTGTTATCTATCTTGAAACCACTTATCCTGCTTATGATTGTAGGGTGTAAACAATTAACTTAGTCATATTTTAGTTTTCTGTTCCTATCTCTTATGTTAAACGAGTTGGTGCCGACCCCTGTCTTAAATCAGCCATAAAATACCCTCAAAACAATTATTTTTCACCCAGTTTGTTTCTTACCTCTTGGTTTCCTTGTTCAGCCTCCTTCTCTGTGAAAAGATTGGTTTTAATATTTTTGGTGAGGCTTTTTGGACCTTTCTTTTGACAGCATACCTCTCGTTTTCAATAAAAAACAATGGTAAAATAAATCTCAAGAGAATTATATAAATAAATTGAATTGGTCTCATCTTGCCTTACATGTCTGAGCATGCCTTCGCTATTGAAAAAAAGTTTTTTAATTTAATTTTTTGTTTAAATAGAGGTTTGTGACAAAGTGAAAAAGCCTTGATGCAGTACACGCATCTCTGTGGCGCTTTTATGCATTTTAAACTTACAAATGGGTTGGTGCCGACCCAAACACCAGTGCTCTTATAATGTTCACCACAGCATTTATAATTTGGTGAATTTTTGTTTTATGTATTTTATTTTGTTTAAATAGATGTTCCTGACAAAATCAAAAATCATGCCTTAATGCAGTACGCACATTTATGTGGTTGCTTTTATGCATTTTAAACATTGCAAACTTACAAACGAGTCAATGCCAATGCAAACAGGATAGCAAGGTTAAGCAACGTTCAGTCACCGGTTAGCAGAGGTTTCCTGAAAACACAGACCTGCTACTGACGTTCTTCAAAATATGCTCCTTTTGAGACTGTGTCAGGCTGTCAGAGAATACTTTCTATGTATACGTTAAGAAACCTGTCGCATAACCTAGTTACGTTAGCCCTGTGGCATATTGCATGAAGGTGTATCCGACTGTATGTGCCGTATAGTCTGTATGCATCGTGTGTATCTCTGTACTGTTGCACTGAACCACAACTAATTGTGTTCACATACTTGCAATAAAGTGTTCTGAGTATATTTGAATCTCTGTAACAACAGAGAACTGCTGCCTCTCATCTATATATAGACGTTCAATATGTGACGGATATACCGCTATATTCGTTTGTTTGTTTTTGTTTGTTTGTTTTGCTTTGTTTTACATTCTATGGCAGATGCTTCTTTCCAAAGCGACATACAATAGAGAAAGCAGTGGCAGCCAATGCAGCTCCTGGTTCTTCAAGACCTCGGTCAAAGACCAAATGGTGAAATCAGTCTGCTGATCAAGCAGCTTTAACTGGCGACTTACCAGTGACGGGCACAGTGTCTGAACCTGCAGGACCACGTACCCCCAGGTAACATGTTTAGCCGAAATCACTTATACAGCCGGGCAATTGCTACAGTTGGCTGCATATTTGATTCCTGCTTTTGAGTTTGCATGTTGTCCCCCTGTTTGTGAGGGTCTCTACCAACAGTGAAGTGGGTGAAGTGGGGTCTGTTTCTCCCCCGAATGTGTGTCCTCTGACGGAGCATTTTGAATCTTCTAGACGATGTTGGGTTTTCTTGTGTTGTAGAAACCCCCTCGCTGATAACAGCCTATCCCCACACAGAACAGAACTGAGAGACACTAGTGATTCCTTTTCTCGCTGTGAGGGAAGCCAGGTCAGGTTACAGGGACAGATCCCTGGGTTTGACTCAGCCGACTTCGAAGGGGCACTTCCCCTGCAGCGCCTTTTATTTGCACACAGAATTGTTACACAAGCAGTCACTCGTTAGTTTCCTTTAGTTCCATATAAGATAAAATACATGCTATTGCTAGGCGGAATAAAGAATTTGGTTGTGCTAGGCTTCAGAAATAGCTCAGCGAGAGCTCTGCGGTTAATGAATCAGAGAAGAGAAATATGTTCATGTGCACATACTTTTAGAATGTCTTGAGTGCGTTCTTTTGCACAACTAGAGAAGCAAAACATAAATGACAACAAAACAATTTCTAACATTTCTAACAGACGACACTTTTAATAAATACATGAAAACATCAACATCACTTTTACATATCATTTGATATGAAAACCAAAGCTTTCTGTAAAATTTATAAAAAAAAATCCTGAGAATTACTCTGACAAATGGGTAATGTCATTCCATGACAAGACACAACAGTTAATTAATTAATAGATGAAAAAAAGAGCTTGATTAATACCAAACGCTTCAAGAAGCACTATTAAATTAATGATGTATTACACAGGATTAACCAATGATCTTAGTGCTGTAATGACCAAGCCATTTTTTGTTTACTGTACGATTTTTCATGTTTTTTTGGCATAATTAAGTTGCCAGCTTACCTTTAACATTTTGAAATGTTTTTGTGGAGTTTCAGATTAATAAGTTCCACTCAGATGTTTCAGCATCTTTGAGAATCATCACAACATTGTTATCTGTTGTATAAACATACCAAGAGCATGGAAACCTTGATCATTTTCAAGCAAAATGCCTTCGAATGGGGTGAAATTTTTGGATGTCAAAACTGAATATGGCTTTAGGGAATCAGTTTATTTTTCCTTATATAAATGCTTTGAAACTTATTAAATCACATTGGCAAATACATTTTACAAGTATACTTTGTAAAGTATTTGAACCTCAAAACCCATATAAGGCCCATAAAAGTCTGTCTCATGACACACAGTGCAACATTCCAGAACGTTTCCATTAACAGTAACTGGACTTTATCTCGGCCTGTACTGGAAGGCTTGAATTCTGGGGATTTTCTACATTTGTAATGGGATACTAATGTAACTTCTGGGTAAACGTGGCAGAACCCGTAGTTAGGTAGATGACTGGGAATGTAGTAAATGATACTTCTAGTGGAGGTAGTTCACTAACTTTAGGGTATAATGGGAATGCAACGAAGTCCAGCATCAGGGCATTCCGATTTTACGCTGAAGTGTGAAGGAGAATAAAACTGTTTTTTTTTTGGCAATGGAAAATAATGGAAAGTTATAGAGAATGAAATAGTGAATTTTCTGGGTTGGGTCTATTCAAACTATAAACCAGGGTATTGTGAGATTCATGGGAGTAGAAATGCGGAAAAAAACAAGAGGCAGGCAGAAACCGCTCATCAGCTTCATTAAGTGCCATGACTCGGCGTTGCCTAGTATGCTCCACACTGTCGCCATGGAAGATGACTTCTGTTTAGTGAAGAACCCTCAGACTTGGAGAAGAAGTGCTGGGGCAGCAGAGAGTGATAAAAGGCGAAGCGGATGAGAGCCGGCGTCAACAGCCACTCCACGAATGGGGCGAATCGGACGGCTCCGGATTTCAATTTACTAACAAAGGAGAGGCCGCGTGGCTGGGAGTCGTGTGAATAATTAAACACGGCCACTTCAGTGCCATGGAGCTTCCGAAGAAATTAGGCAAAATAAAATGAAATACACTTACAAAATTTAACAAAATAAACAAATAAGCAAGTAAATAAATACAAGCTAATGAATAAATTAATAGATATATGAATTAATAAAAAGCAAGTAAACAAAAAATTAAATTTTATCAATCAATGAATGAATACCGGTACATGAATAAATAAACTAAGAAGTAAGCAATCAATCAAAGAATAGATGAATAAACAAATCAATAAAATTGAATTAATGATTTAATTATAAATGAATGGATTACTAAACAAATAACATATTACAAAACACAGCAAATTCATTTCTAATGTCAAAGATGACCGGTTTTCAGGAAGCTGTATTTCGGCAGATTTTATCCTTATTAGGACTCCAGTTTGAGTTAATTTAAAAATAAATTGATTTGTCTCGGTCCCCGAGGAGAAACTCTAGTAGCAAAATCTTCCATAAGATTTAATTTTCTATTTTGTAATTACTTGGTTGTGTCAACGTCTGTACATTCTCCAGGACATTTCTGGAATGTTCTCTGCAAATGAATAGTATTCAGGGGATTACTGGAATCATTAAAACATCAATGCTAGGAAATATATAAGTATATACACAATACACACGTGATATGCATGAAAATGTAACATAATATATGCTCTGCCTCTAGACACACACACACACACATACACAAAGAGGTTTGAAATTATATATTTGTGGGGACTCCCCATTCATTTCTATTGAGAAAACCCTAATCCTAACATGAATACCTTAACCCAAACCTTAACCATAGATATCCAAACAAAATATGAGACATTTCTAGTTTCCTGACTGCATTCACAGGTCTTTGTGGGAACCCGAAAAATCATTAAGTCCTCACAATGTAATATAAACATACTCCAGATATACAGACACGCACACATACAGAAATATCTGCTACCAATTTGCAGTACAGAAGTTTCCCTGTCAGGTAATTCCACCTGAAATAGCATGCCATCTGTGTATAAAATAAGTAAATAATTAGAAGTAAGTATTCAGGCTAAATAAAGTGAGAGAAGGCGAATGAAGAACCACAGAGGTGTACGGAAAGCCGTTAACCCAAATATAATATAAAATGACTTTTTCATAAAGCCTGTAATAGATATGCACTTTATAATGTGTTGGTGGAGTTTTTGAATTTTATTTACATCTAAAATATCATCTTTCAACCTATAGCACAAGATTCAGCATTAAATTCTTGGAGGGATGCTTGCAGGGCTGGTCTTAGCATGATGAGGATTATGCGGGGTGGGGTCACCTAATGCTCTGTTTGTGTAGGCTTGAATCCTGTCTGGGTGTTGATGAAGTTTGCGTTTTTGTGGAAGTCTCTTGGGTTAGGAAGATGAACAGATGAACACACTGTCTTGGCAAAAATAAACAGGTTGATTAAAAAGGTTGCCCTTTTCAGGGACAGATCATTACTGGGCAGGCATGGAGGCGACTTGACCCAAAGATAAACAATTTCGGGGAAAAAAAAACTGTGTTGTTCCCTGCCTTACATCTGTTGTAGACTTCAGTACCCATTGACGTTGCACAAGACAAATGAAACGGAATGTAATGAGTGATATTGGGCAAAAAAAAATCATTCTGATTAACATTAATCTGCAGTGGGCAACTTTTCACAATCATCTAGATCCAGATGATTACATTGCCCACTGCAGTGATTGTAGGTGCATAACATTATTTTTCAAGTAGCATTCTAAAAGAATGTCTTCCCTATTGTGCCCTATTATGCTCATTTTCACTGTTCATAATTTTATTTTTGGGGTCTACAAGGATAGAGCTACATGCTTCATTGCTCCAAAAAATGATCTTTCTCCTACTGTACATCTCTATACAATTTGTCGATATCTCTGTCTCAAACTTGGTATACAGCTTTAAGCCCCTCCCCTGATGAGCCTAGAATCAGAATCAAAATAAGCTTTATTGCCAGGTATGTTAACACATACGAGGAATTTGTTTTAGTGACAGAACTCTGCAGTGCAACAGAATGACAGGGACAAGACAAGACACTGGTAATATAAAGAGACACAGATATACAAAATAGCAACGGTCAGCTTCACCGACTGGTCAGCCTCTGTCCTGCAGCCTGCTGACACATATCTGCAGGTAGGTGGTCAATAAGGACGGCGTTACGGCGTGACCGCGCCACGTCATGGAAGTAAAGGCTAGCATTCTTTTTGCTCAGAGTGAGGTCTGAATGAGCAGAATGGTGATTAGGAGGCTGCGCCAGCGTGCATGAATGCCAGGAGGGGCAGAGAGGGGTTCATTTTCAGCCCAGGAATTTTATGCCCAATTGCAGCCCATTTTGCCTTTGTTCGGGAGAAACGTAGATAAATGAAGCCGCAGTTCAAGACTTAATGTCCCAATTAATTTATTGCTAACATTTCAAGAAGAAAATAAATAATAAATACCATATTGAATTGTTTAAGCAAAGAAATTTCACTGAAATCTATAAATGTGCTTAGTCAAATCTATGAGTTTGCATGGTTGGAAAGTACAATAAATACAAATACAAAAGTCAAATATAAATATAAAAATGAAACATCGGTATAAATTATGATCTATAAAACTCACATTACACCATTCTATAAAACTTGTTGTAACATGGTTTTTAATACAAATATGAACATTTGACCACAAAATATAGACTTTTTACTGGGCAATCCTTAACAATTATGTCCAATGAATAAATAATATTACATGGAAATAAAGCACTACATATTACATTGCTATAAAAACTTTTTCAGTCCTGCCTGATCTATGTTTAACATCCATCGTTTGAGAAACCACCGGTGATTATGTGATTTTAAACCTGCCAAATGTTTAGGTGTGTGACCAGCACCGCAGCTAAGCACCCTCCTGGGAAAGCTCCCGAGTCTCAAAGCTGCATGGCCCCCCCGGGCCTGAGTGCCAGCCGTACATCTCGGGGCATAGACTGCAAATACTGCGGATCACCTGCTTTTTGGTGGGGCTTCTGATTCTTTGTGTGTTCCAGTAATGTGTTCCCATGATGACTCATCAAAATGCCTCCATCCATCCATCCATCCACTTAATCCAAATAACTGTTAGGGTCCTTTTTAGAATCACAGGTATTGTACTGTATAATTATATTATATTATATTATTATAAAGTACAGTCCAGTTTCACTTTAAATGATGTTATGTAACATTTCTGCCTGCAGTCTTGGAGATAGAGGCCATTTCATTTCATTGGTAAGTCCTTTGCACATTTTTTGCGGATCTTTCCTGTGCATGTCTCCTTTCCTGGAAGCATAGTGGCAATTTTGCACTGCTTCATCTTCCTGGGCTCAAGCCGGGTCCCTGCAGATGCACGTCTGGCGGAAAAGACTTCTCCACGGCCAGTCCAGAAGGAAATCGCCATCCTTGTACTCTGCCGGTCAGAGACGGAAGACACTGGCTTCTCCGTCTGTACATTCCTGCTGCCGCTGCTTGATAACCACTCTAAATTTGTGCCATGTTACATTTCATTCATTTCTCTGATGCTCTTGGCTTGCTTTACTACTTGAGGGTCACTGGGTACATAGATAATTCAGCACCAAAACTGTCTGTGTACAATTGCAGTCACCTTCATATCTGACTAGCAATGTTAGTCAACAAAGAGCCACAGGAAGAGCACAGCAGGCATGAAAACAAAGCTGAAAATGACTCAAATAACAGACTTGCAAATTTATTGTTACCAAATAAAATTAATAGCTAGCTGAGGGAGAGAAATGAATGAAGGATTGCAGCATTGTTGTGATTGTAAACTTAATATTTTTCTGAACAGTGTATCTATGGTGTTAATAAATGTGATATGGTAATTAGCTGGCTGGTTCTGAGTATGAAATGAAATGAAATGAAATGAGAAATCTTGTGAATATGCTGAGACTATTGCAACAGATGTTACCATGTGTGTAATTTGTGGAGCAACTTTGCCTGAACATTGAACATTGAATGTATTTGTACTCTTTGGGGTTGCCATACAAAATATCTGTATAAGTATATAGTAAAGAGTTACATCTCTCTTCACTAATAAGTTGCGTTTGACTTGCACTGACTAGTTGTTCTGATGCCAAATGCTTGCTAACACTATCTTATGCTAGTGTATGAAGACAAGAGGTCATTTATGTGCCAGATACGTGTCCAGTTTAGGGAAGAAATCGTTCCATGCATCTCTATTCAACAGTCAGAGTCGGAGAGTCAGGTAAACACGGCATTTAATTGCAGACACACACACTCAGAACACAACATAATGCTCACGACCAGACAGGGAAACATACTCAAATTTAACGCGGACTTAAATACAGAGGACTCATTAACAACAACTAGACACAGCTGGGAACACCAGGATTCCACATGAGGTAAATGAGGGGGGTGTGGCACACGGGAAGATCAGACAAGCAGGGCATGACATCCTTCTGTCTTAATCAGTTCACTACCCACAGCGTTGCTTGTGTAATTAGGAGATGAACGGAAACCTTGGCAAATGAACAATGTAAGATTAATCTGTGCTGTCTTTTCAGATTAAGTGTTTTCTGATCGAGTAGTTTAAAGCTCTTTCTTGTTGTTGTTAGTGATGACAGCATCATCGTTCAATGTCCGTCTTTGTCAAATGATTTAAAGACCTCTCTTTACCTTGGATACAATACTAGCTTTTCCTCTTTTTTCTACTTTCTCCAGGGATTTGAACCTGTCATGGTTTAACTCACATATCCAGGTTCTCTGTCTTTGCATAAAAGTAAAAGGCAATTTAAACATGCATACTACCCTGGCGCAGTCCGGCTACCTCCCTCTGCAAAGTGAAGTGCCGCTGTGAAATTTATTAACATACACACACACACACACAAGCAGAACAACCAAGCCACTCCCGGTGTGTTAATAAAATCTATTTGGGTCTGCCCTTATGTGAGGGGGGGGGGTACGGGCCTGATGCTAAGGAAGCTGGCATCTGGAAGAACTGTAGTGAAGATCATGCTAGCATTAAAAAACTTCCTTGGGAAGTTCAGTGGCCAATAGAGAGAAGGATCAGAGGAGCGAGGGCCGCCAGCGTGGGGAAATGGCCTGTGACGTGCTTCAGCAGATCAGCCCTGCGATACCATCGTTCCGCCATCTTATCTCCCAAAGCTGCCACAGCTGCCCCCTTCTGTCTCCGTAATAGAGACCGTTTGTCACACGCTGATCCGCTACACCCGCCCGGCTTTCCGGGAGATCAGACAACAAATGTTTACTCTCGGTTCATATCCAGCTCTTTATTTTGCTGGCTCTCGGCGCAGGGTCGAGAACCCGCGACCCACGGGGGGCCGCCGTATCCCTCGGAGCTCTGCGGCAGTTTACTGCCTCGCCCTGCGATTGGGGGGACATGGGCTGCAGCTGGGGTTATGGAGCAGAGAGTTTTAGCTGCACCATAGACTTTTCCCTCCAAGGGGGCTCGTCACAGGCTTTTGAGTATGTGCTCTCTGGGCACTTTACATTATATGGGAGCAGCATCTGTGCAAGTCCAAAGAAAGCTCAAAATGAGTGAGTATTGGAGGCAGAGAGGGGAGCGTGTCAGAGACCAAAATGAGTGAGTATTGGAGGCAGAGAGGG
>JAODUD010000040.1:9309941-9321744 GCA_026784285.1 Stomatorhinus walkeri | reverse complement strand
CCCCCCCCCCCCGTCTTCACGTTAAGTCAACTGTAGTCTCCAGATTCTCTATACTCGTGTCCTTTGCAATGGACCGGCACCAAGCCTGTGCTCTGAGGATAGGTTCCAGCATCACTTTGACCCCGTATTGCAGAATAGTATCGAAAATGGATGGACATATAGAATCGTATAGAAAATGGATAGTATATATCTTTTTTGTCCGTTGTGCAGAACATCCACATTGGACTGTTCTGGGTGTTTGACCAAACATTGCTAGGCTGGGTGGTGATGACGACGCTCTGGACTAATTTGAAGAAGACTTCATGCCTGGCCGATTCACTAATAGCACTTATTTAACTGAGGGATTTGTGGTGTAATTAGATGATGATTCCACCTCTCTGCCCGTTTTAATTAGGGGTCCGCAAAAAAGTTCCAGGCATGAAGAAGGAGGGGCAACCTGTGCCATGCGGGGTTACCTGGCTTAGACACGGGGTGCTGGGTTTCATCCACCAACGCCCCCGTGACAGTTTGAGGTCTTTCTGTGTTGTGCTGTTCCCAAAAATGACACTAAATTTAGCATCTCGCGACAGTTATAATTAAATTTGGGCGAGTGTGTCGCTGCAGAAATAGCAGAGGAGGATTGACACAAAGCGGTGTGGTTGTGTGCTTCTGGTGCTCCAGGGGGCACGAGCAGGCCTGCTCACAGGCATTAGCAGCCCCCATGGCAGCTGCGTCTCCAGCCAGCTGGACATGCGCCTCGTGGGGTGAGACTGAGAGGAAGCTCTCGTTCCCCTGGGGCCATTATATCACTGCCAGTGTGGGGCCTATCTACTCCGCCGCTGAGACCGAAATCCACCCACAGGAGGATGCCCAAATGCCCAGGAGGGCAAAAAACAGACGGTGTGCAGTGAGGCGTCCCAATGCCACACAGCTTTTCAGCCTAGTGAGACGTACGCGTGTGGCGGGGGTGGGGGGGGACGTTGCATGTTTCTGGCTGCGAGGGATGGTTGGAGGTGTGCCAAAAAATGCTGAATGTTAATAAGCGGGATTGAGCTCTCAGAAGGATGGCTAGAAAGCCGGCCCTGCTGCCTTAAAGAAGCACTCCAAATTAAACACGGCTGGGGCTCGCGACCCGGACGGAATCTTCCGGAAAATGCTAAAAGTGTCACTGAAGGTCAGCGGCACAGAGAGGCACGGCTGGTGTGCGATCGATAATGCTTTCTGTCCCAGCCAAAAAGTCTGCAGATAAGCATTAGTGACCCTCACGTAGTCCTACAGTACATCACAGCTAAACGCCTTTGTGATAGAGAGAAGTGTACGGCATGGGGCAGGAACTCACTAATCAGCAATCACACTCATCCTACTCAGCTGCTAATCTTAACCACCACTAATCAGCAAGCAAATCCACTCCTCCAGGGAATAATGATCCGATTTATGCTGATTAATAGTCCAAAACATGTATTTAAGTATTTATTTACTTTTCAGAAATCAGCTACTACAACTGTAATTTTTATTCCAAACAGAGCAGTTGCTCTTACTCCTCAGCTGCCGTAGTCGAGCTATGAATAGGTAATGATGCAGGATAACGGGAGATGAAGGACACTTTATTGTGTGGAATTATCCAGGAATAAGCAGCTTTACTGCATTTCTTTATTGGTAATTTTATGCAAAATGCCTATATCCATCTTGAGAAAATACATTCACATAACACTGACAATGGTGATGTTGCCTTTAATGAAGGAAACACCGAGCTTCTCTCAGCAGACAGGTGAGCGATCGTCACATTGTGCTGTTTGTGTTTTGGAAGCGGGACCTATTCAGACGCCGGTGATCTCTGCCTTTATGAGGAGGCTGAACTGTGAAACTAATCTGCACGCCGCAAGAAAATCTCCCATCAGTCCAACAGCAAGGTCCTTAAATAAAGATGGATTTATTCTAATCCTCATTTCTCTTCATTAATCCCTTATTGCGTTGTAGGTAGTGTTTGAGATTGCTAGTCAGCTTCCAATAAAGCTGATTTTTATCTCTGTATTTGCCTCCCGTCTCCTTATATCGCCTGTCTCCCCTGAGGAGGATTAATTCGCTGAATGTTCCTGCACCTGCAGCCTGTCCTCTGTGCTGTATTTTTTTATTACTCTGCTGTCGCCGTGTTCTTAAACTTCTTAATTTGTCCTCAGCCCGTTCCCTCGAGTGACACGCTTCTTCCAAAGCCTTCATCCGTCTGCTCGCCTCCTTAAAGATCCAGCATTTCTCCTGCCTCTCACGCTCATGTTGGACATCTTCATCCTGCGTCGCCATTGGCCTCTTCCAATGCCACGTGGCTCTTAGTCGTCCATGTGGACGTCGATGAGATATCAATGATTTTACCTGTTAAGATGATAAATAATGAAACTCCCGGCACTGCTGCTCTTTCTGGAAAGGGTGTAGGTCATATTGCTTAGGACAGGATCCAAGGTTAACACGTGGGGTGTAACCTGCTGTGAATTTCTGGGTTTACCTGGTTGAGATCTTTGCCTTTTCATACTTGCCTGCTGGCCCTCGCGAGAGCTGAGGATCATGCAGAATTCCCTGATCCAGTCCTGGCTTGCAATTGGCTTCCAGGTCGTTTGCCTCTGTGAGTTTCCTGGGCTTCTGTGGCGTCTGTGCTGATTCTCCTCAGGTTTGCGGGCTGATAAAGGGGCCCCCTGAAAGCTTAGCCCCACCACTTGGGGTGGGAGATATAACCCAGTGATAGGTACAGAAGCCTCATGCCAGCAGAACGTGATTATTGACATAATTTCAGGCGGCTGGCTTGATTTATTTATCACCAGACAAAGACACGGCGGAACCCAATAGCTACGTGCACAAGGAAGTCACCTGAGGTTAAAAAGAATGGTGGCTCGATGAAGATGGGTTTGAGGGACAGGTGATACGGAAACAATGTTTATCATGCGCTGTCCCACATACCGCAGACGTGTAAGAGCGATGGCCCGTGGGCTACGAAGATAGGCTAATACCGTGAGAGCTCCGGCTTCATGCATGCCCATTACTCATCTCGTCCTTAATATGCTGAAATCTAGAGAGCCAATTCTTGATAATTATCACAGAATCCTTTATGCTAGGATCCATCGACATAGGAATTCAATTACTGGGATTGGTTTCAGGGCAGGAACGAAATATACCCCCTCCTCCCTCTAATCTGTTATCCCAAAAGCACTGAAAAGGAAGGATGACTCCGCTGACTCCTTTTCACTAATAAACTAATAATTTATCTAGTAAATTACACATTGGTGTTTACATCAACATATCAGCAAGAATCTTTTCTAGTCATCTAGTTTTGGGCATCATGCTGCTTATTTACAGACCTATTGTAATGGGGAATCTTCTAGAAGCTTGGATCCAGACGCAGAGCAGACAGAGAGAGATGGAAATCAGAGTCGAGGGTACAAGCCGAGGTGCATAAAGCAGGTCGGTCGGTGTCAGGGTTGCAGGGAAAGGCAGGCACCCATGCAGATCCAGGGAAGCAGAGACAAAACACCTGTACTGAGCAGGGGAATCGGGCTCATCAAGAAGAAAGGATCAGAAGCAATGTTCGTCAACTGTGCATGAGACAATTCCTCGCACGGAAGGACCCGGCTTGACTGAGTAAGTAGGCTAATCAATTAGTGAAACTAAAACCAGAATGACAAACAGCTGTCCAGAGCTCCGGGGTATGTGAACGGCTGAGGGGGCATGGCTACTGTGAAGGTGGGGGGCGGAGCATTATACCTAAGGCTACTGTCAAGCCTGTATTAACCCCTGAATCCATTTGACCACGCCCAGCCAGTTCCCACTCCACCTCACCTGTAGAGCTTCAACTTGGTCAACTGGCCCTTATTAAAAGAACCTTGTGTATCAGTTACTCCTCGCGTAATATCGACTGTTTGCATCTTACTGGCCCGTTTCTGTGTCAGACTGATCTCCCAGTTTCCAAGCTCTTCCTGTTGTGATTCCGGTGCTTTTCTTTGTTGGAGCCGTGACATTCTCACTGCTGTAGGACTACGGATTTTCGAATACGATCTGCACCTGGTTTTCTTTGTTATTCCTGGGTCTTCAACCCATTGCTCAGGCAAGTTTGGGATACACCTGGTTCCTCAACAGTGGTCACGTGACTCCTGAAATTCCATCATGGTTTGCATAACCTTGTTGGCATGGCGTAGTAAATTGCCAAGCCATATAAGCGGGCATATTGGGGGGCCGGACGGGGGGTTGCTTGCTGAGTCCCACTTTTCAGGTTCTGAGTGTGATCACTTTAAAATTTACTGGGGGGGACTACCCCCCTCCCCCACCCAGTCAAGCACCTGCCCCTCAAAAAAGACTGCATAGCACTACAAAAGAAAAAAATAGCTAAACATATTCTGCCCACCTTTGCAGTGCTATGAAGGACGATATTTATCCTTTTACACGTTGAATCACACGAGGACACCGTTCATGACATACAATGTCCTTTTTTCATTTAAGCACTTTGTTGTGAAAAATACGTCTCTTCTACCTTCTACCTCATGCTACGGCACTGTTAAATAGCATCACAATCTCGCGACGGGGCTGGTGGGCCAATGCTGCGAATGGAGCTGCACGCAGATGGTTATGTCGCCGGATTATCTCTAACTGTGCTGCCCAGGGACTACATGCTGTATAAATAAGGCACGGCAAAAAAGCAGAGGCGATGAGATGAACAGGAAAATGTTTTTCTGCGTTGAGCCGAAAGGGGATGACAGACGTGAGGATGAAGCCCCCCCCCATTAAACGAAAAGCCAATGAGCTCCCTCGCTTCATCGCGGGGGCAGTCTTGGTGTGTCAGAGTGAAAGGCAGATTGTCCTTGAGAGAACGCGTCAGATCGCCAGGCGTGTCACCTGAGACGGCTGTCACGACCTGTTGTGTTAGCTTAACCTCGCCATTCCCCGGGGTGGGGAGGGTTCTGGGGGGGGGCAGCGTTCCCCGTGGCAGGAGGAGTTTTGTGTTAAAGGAGGGCAGTCGAAATCCACCCTCCCGCACCTTGATTTTTTTTTTCTTTCTCTTCACTGGGCAAATGGTCGTTAATAGCCACAAAGCCAGAAAACGTTCTCGGGAATGACTTGTCAAACTTATGTCCCCGTTCCCCTTCCCATGGTGCCCTGGCCCTGCGTGTCACCCTGAGTCCCAGAGGTGTCACTGGCATGATGTGGGCTAGCCGTTCTTATTGAGTGTAAGGGGTGGATTAGCCTAAGAAATATTCCCAGTTTAAGGAGCACCACTGAAAACGCGCGTGTGCCCTTGGAAACAGTATCTGGAAGCGCTGTACAAAAAACACCCAGCTAAGAAAACAGGAGAAGTACAGTTAAGTATCACAGTCACATTAGGTAGCGATATCTATAGAACGATGAATGTTAATTACCCAGAATCCTTTCTTAAAAAGTGATTTAGTATACTGACATAATGACATCCAAAGATGCAAATATGAGAGGGCCATTTTCTATCTTTTTAAGATGATTTATGAATGGAATACAAGATTAAGCACATTATGCTGATTATTATTGTTTTATCTGACCCACAGTAGGCTTTGAACACTCATTGTGAGTGTAATTTAATTTTAAATAACCCATTTCCATAAGAATTGATCGTTCGATCTAAATCATTTTTGAAAGCCTTGCAACCCCAGAATGCTAGACCATTTATGCTCAATAGATAATTTTTCTTTTTTATATATTGTTCCAACCGTTTGTTTCTTCGTTTCAGTCTGGGGGCTCCTTTTTCAAATTAAATTTCCCAGTGGATTTGGGAGAAGAGGTGTCTCAGTCAGGGTGTGAATAATCTACCCCGGCATCTGTTTCCGGCTGGATTTGGGCGACTGCTTTATTTCTGGAAACTCCATTTGTGTATAAGAGACCTGGACGAGTGAGCAAGGTGTTCGGCCAAAAGGTGCAGATGCGTTCATGATTATTTGTATTACATCAAAAACCGGTCACATGGTCAGCAGCCACGAAGATCACGTTTTATGCTGACAACACTAAAAGTAACACTGGTCCAAAATGGATCATAAATTTGACCATCAAAATATACATTTACTTATTATTTTTTAAGCATTTATTTTAACATAAGCCTTCATCCAAAGTGACATATGTTGAGAAAGCAGGGTCCCTGGAGCAAATGAAGGAACGGGCCCCATTCAAAGGCCCCGTGCTCAGATCATTCTACTCACCATGAGATCCATCCATCCATCCATCCATCCATAATTCCTGTCCAGTTCATTTAAAATCTCATAACTGTTACAGTCATCTGCCATCCTAAGAGAAAGGCTTCTTGTTTACTGCCTTCATGACATCCCCAGCCTGTTACCATGCTGAAAGCTGGTAGTGGATGCACCGACCCTAGGAAAAAATGGGGTATATTGTAGCCTACTCTACCCGACTCATTAAATCATCTTCTGAAAAAACAACATATTATTATTAGTATTGGCCTGTATTTAAAAGAACACTTGGTGGTACGAATAACTAAGATCAAAATCTTTGAATGCATTATTAATTATATATAAAGATCTTCTGAACTACTTAAAAATCTGCATACTTCAAGAAAATCATATGCCCCATAAGGTTACGCGTCGTCATGTTCTGGGGTTTATTGGTTGTTTAAGATCAGAGTGAACAAGTATAGTATGGTCCACATTCATTTGTTTTGGTCGATTATATGTAAATATATGAGTAGACCCCAACTTAAAAGATCCACATGAAACACGTGTAGCTATTGTGGGTACATTAAAGCAAATTTTGCATTGTGCTTACATTACACTATAGTTTGGATGGACACAGTTTTCTCCACGGGGTGCCATTACTCAGCCACTCCGCTGTAATTATCCTAATTCGCCAGCGTAGAGAAATGCAGCAAGCGGTGCGTTTTTTAGCAGTGCACACGCAAATATTTACTGGGGCTCCAGCGGTATTAAACTTACATGGATAACGTCTCTTTAAGTGATGATAAAGAGTCTGATAATATGGCATTATTAGCATTTAAGGTTTAGCTGAGGGTTGATCTGTCACACTGTGTAGTTATATATGGTTATATATAACGTTTTATTTACAACATAGAAGACTTGAT
The DNA here is from genome assembly GCA_026784285.1 of Stomatorhinus walkeri. NCBI lineage: Eukaryota > Metazoa > Chordata > Actinopteri > Osteoglossiformes > Mormyridae > Stomatorhinus > Stomatorhinus walkeri. The sequence goes on along the minus strand of JAODUD010000040.1, from coordinate 9,314,675 downwards.
TTTGTGTGAGTGCAATTCATTGTAAGGTCATTTTATTAAGAACAGGCAATTTAGAGAGCTGATTAGATATCTGTCCCCAACCCCATCTGTCCCCGCAAACATATAAACATCCCTGTCTCAGTCCCACGTGCACAAAACCCTTTATCACAGTGCATCTCAGCCCTTCATTCTCACCCCTCCCTTCACCAACATACCAATAGTACAGTGTAAAATTAAGCATGTCCATATTTGCTTTTTAATATCTTAATTAAATTACTTACTTGGTACTACCATGAGGTGGTTTTGGGTGAGAAAAAATACTTTACAAGAACAAAATGACTAATAATTGATTAAATTAAAATATAAGCATATGAATATATGAGCAATTTCATTACCGTTACCACGCTCTTATCGTGCATTCTATCACCATCCTGAGTAAATACCCCATTAACGTGGATTACCGCGTATATCACAGTATTAATGTTTTCCCTGTTCCCGTCTTCCTTCTGATGCAATATACAAGTACATTAAATTCACTCCTCTTTGAGAGAAAATTACCCAACTATGCATCATTTCCTTGTTTTAAAGCTATAAGATGGCTCCTTTTATATTTATATTATTCCGAAACTGTTTGAGTTTGACAAATCGGAAATCTTATCAGTCAGTAAATAATTGTTGAGATAAAACTTGGTGTCTGTTTATTTTCTTAGTTTGTAAAATTATATCAGCTGATATTGTCCATTATCAATTTTTTTAACCGCTTACATATGAAATATAATACACATATATTAAGTAATTATTTTTGTTTGGAAAAAAATGGATACTGGTGTATCTGTAACAGTATATTATATTTGGTTGTTAATGTAACAAAAATGTTTTGTATTTTGTTTGATGCAAAAGTGTCACTTATGTACATTATACTGATTACGGTAAGGAAGTTGGTTCCGGGGGGGGTGGTTTCGGGGGGGGAGAAAAAAAGAGAAGGGGAGTTGCAGAGAGCCGTGGTTATGTGTGGTTCTGGGTGCTTTAATAAAATTTACTTTAAGTGAGTAAACTGTAACCCATGTGTTCCACGCCTCAAGGAGGACTGGAGTTAATCCACCAACCCCCAATTTATTTGGGTTACATATTTATCAATTAATTAATTTCATATTAATCCGATAAAACATGCCTGGATTCATAAACGATGGGTGGAATCTTCAAATGCCTGTTCTACTTGTGTTATTTTGAGGGTAATTATTAGCAGTGGTCAAAAAAGGGTGTATCGGGGTTGTAATTAAACACCAGAAGCCTCCTATTCATTTAGCAGCTGAAAAGGACAGGATCTAAAACAGTGATTAAGAAGAGTTTAGGGTGATGGCACCGAAAGGCACTTTAAGAAGCACTGAAGCAGGGAATTTCCAAACACAAGGACAGCTGCATTCTCATTGGCTACGTCTGCTTGCACAGGGCCTCTTACAGCAATACAATTAATCATAATAATAATATTAACACAAGCACATCCACAATTCCTTTGTTGCCACAGAACCAGATTAGTGGGATTTGGATTCAGTCCAGTGCAGTACCAACAAGCGGAGACAGTGACAGGACAATGGGCCCAAGACATAAGATATTGGCATAATGGCAATAAAACGTCTACATCAAAGCGACACTGGTGAGTGTGGACAGTGTAAGTACAGTATGGCGTGCAGTGTAGCTTGTGCAGTGCCGCTGTCCATGCAGTTGAAACTGTTATAATAAATAGAATAATGCAGCCAGGTCAATATGTAGCATTTTATTTTTGTGAAAGGGGTATACTGTACATTTGGAGTCATTTTTACCTCAGGAAAAGTCGGGTGGGTCAGAGTATTAAACATCAGAATACTCTAGTTAGCAGGAAATATTAAAATGCGGCTTGTTCAAATCCCTGATCCTGCTCTCTGAATTGTACACTGCTTTGGATAAATGCATCTACCAAATAAATAAATGTAAAAAAAATCTGAAATGATCAAAGAGTGTGAGAGTGAGAGTAGATGAATGGACTTGGGTAAAGTATCATCTTTACCGTAGAAACCTGTAAAAATGTCCTTGGTTGGGGACAGCAGACGATAACAGTACATGACACAGGATCTTTATTGAAGGAAACTGCTGTTTTATGGGGGATGTGATAGAAGCAAGACTGACAACAAACACGGCAGAATGAATCAGTCCCATGTCTTAGTCCTGCCTCCTCTGTAGTTTCTTGGACCCACTGCCTCTGCAATCTCATTGGTTACCTCTTCAAACCAATTGTTTTTCATTCTGCCCCCAGAACAGTTTTGTGTAAGTAAAACTCCAATGAGCAACTGTCACCTGACCCTGCCACCTTAGTCACAGCCCAACTGTCCTTATAGTGCAACACAAATCGTAAAATAAATGAAAAATAGTAATATGTTAGCATGAGTGGAATATGAATGTAAAACAGGGTGCAGTTACTGAGTCATCTAGTATCATCTCTCCTTCCATGTGGCTCCTCAGACCACCGCTAATTAACACGCCGATGTAGCACCTGTGTTCTTTTCCGTCCCTTTGACCTTTAGCAACTTCCTTTGACCAGTAAGCCGCTGTTTCACAGCTTGCTCCACGGCAGGTAGCGTACGGCAGACCGTGGGAGGCACCAGCAATAAATGCAGAATTATTCATGCGAATCAGGCAGAGGTCGAGGGGGCGGGCATTTTATACAACGTAAATGACGTGTCCCTTCGTTCCAGAGGTGATGTTAATTGCGTGCGTAGAGACGCAGAACGAAAAGATATTTAGAAAGCAATATTCCGAGTAACGGCAACAGTGCAGTTCAATCACAAGCAATCACAGGCTATGCTTGGTTTAAATCACAACGCGCATGCAATATGAAAAGAAAATCACGAGTTGTTTCAATGCCGTGCAGAAATCCTATATTCCGACAACAGCTGGAGCGCTAAAGTTAAAACGTTAAAACTATTTTTTATTTCTCAGGAGGAAGTGGGGAAAAAGCCGCAACAAATCTTTGGTTCTTAATGATTGTGCAAATGTGACGTTCAACAAACACTAGCAGGCAATCTATTATCCATCCATGAATGAGGTGCGAGGGGAGCTGCAACTCATCCGGGGTACAAGGCTGGGGTACAGCCAGGATGAGGTGCCCGTCAATCACGGGGCATACGTGCAATTACACACTGTGGGCAATTTGCAGACACCAAATGGCCTAACTGAATGTCATTAAACTATACTGGACATTTCTGCAATATCCAATGCCTTGCCATACTAATTAGCCATTTAATAAAAAGCATTCCCCTAGGCCTAATGCACAGCACATCTATATATAGTTGAAATCAAAATTTGATATAACCCACTGATCCACGGTCCATAAATCCATAAATCTGCTTATCAGCCTTGAGAATAAGCATCACTGTCATGCTGATTATACCCAGGCTGAGATTTCAGTGCTTGACGTGAAGCAGTCAGTTTGGTCTTAAATAACATGCTTCTGTCCACTGTAATTTGACCATAGACAGGGAGACTCTGGGATTATGCTGCTTTTACGCTCGCTGACGTCAAGGCGACCTGTGCGGCTAGTGGCTTATTTAAAAACGCAAAGGCTTGGATTCCTTTGCCTATTTCACTTTCAGTTTAGGTTAATTTGTTCACGAATGGCAATTTATTATTGTATTTTGCTCATTTTGACTCATTACTAAGCAATGTTAAGGAATTTTTAATTTCCATTTAATTTGTTTTCGAGTTTCCATTAAAGACAATAAGCCTAAGGATTAGTCGTACGGAGAGCCTGGAGCCATTGGTGTGTTCATGGCCTTAATACGGCTCAGCATAATATAAAGTGTATAAGATAGCTTGTATGCACGGCGTAAATGAACATCCTCCACTGCGCACCTCCAGCCTGTTTGACACTCGGCAAGTCCACAGAGCAGCCTGACTCTCGGGCATCATGCGGCTTCAGCCAAGGAAATTTATTACGATACAATAGGATGTCGACAACGTCCGTGTAAAACAATTTAATGTTTTTGCCAATGGGCATGCTTTTAAAAAAAATGGGACTGAGGTTTGGAACCTTGCAAGACAGAGTGTTTTGTCCTAAGGACAGTAGAGACCTCTAGGTCTTGTTTATCACAGTGTTCAGGATATTGACTCCTGCCTGCTATAAGCGGTGAAAGGTGTACCACCACAGATTAGCTACCAGAGCAGGGGGCTTCACACATAGTGGGTGGAGTTACTTTGTACTGTGAATCATAATCCAGGTTAAATCACTCCCTATTGGTTAAGTCGGATTGTGACTGACAGCACACGGTATTCCCGCCAAGCATGAGTTTTGAGATGACATTTCTCCCACGGATGACATATAAATAAACAGTAAACATAAAATCCTTCATTTTTATCACCAGAGGAGTGCGCTTCAAATCATGCACTCTTTTAATGTGAGCAGTTAATTCTAAACATCCTTAGGCACTTAGCTGTTTATTGTGATCATTATCATTCTTTTAAGTCATGGTTATTGTTCTTAAACTCTGAGCTATCGGTTGAGTTCTCCCCAAACGAGCTTGATAGGCTGAAGGACCTCCTCTCATTTGTAAATTTGTTATGTTCTTTACATTAAACAATGTATTATGCAAAGACCCAATATGGAAGCTACCAGCTTGGGGCGATCTGCACTTTGTAGGATGACGGCGAGCATGGTTGCCTCACTGGCAGCTGGTGGCTGATAATTGCCCTTACTGGGCGGTGGGGGGGGGGTGGGGGACGAGG
>JAODUD010000040.1:9265800-9281018 GCA_026784285.1 Stomatorhinus walkeri | reverse complement strand
ACAGGTACATCGCTTACCAGGTCCTCTCATCACAGGAGGGATGAAGGAGCAGGGCAACGGAACAGCTCACAGGTACATCGCTTACCAGGTCCTCTCATCACAGGAGGGAGGAAGTTACTGGGAGAAACAAAAACAGAATTCAACTACCTTTTTATATAAAAAAACACCAGGAATAAGGGAGTAGTGTAACCAATCTCTCCATAGAATCACAGTCACCCCACTGCCCCTCCCAAGGCCTCCTCTCATGCACCAGTTTATGTGTCCCACAGCTATTCAGTCATTTGTTGCTCTACATCTCTACATCTGGTTTCTCTTTAGCTCAGTTTAATAGAGCAGTTTTTTACCCAGAATTCCCTTGTAAGGTAAAGGTGTGGTGTGTACCTGGGCTGGGGCATGGTCAGGTGACGAGCATAAACCCTCCCATACTGTTCCTATTGGTTACCACAAGTCCAGGCCTGTAGGCCCAACATCCACCTGTTCTCCATCTACTCTCCATGTGATGATGGTGAAGCATCTCTCTTTTGCATTCACTGCCTTCCCCAAGTCCATCAAAACCCTCTGATTTACGATTCGTCTCTTACAAGCAGAATGATGAAGAAGAGGTTAACTGCTATATATGTGTGTAAGATCTTTGAGTGGGATGCTGTCCAGAGTTTCATCCTGTTATTTTTTTTTCTTTTTTCTTTAATCATGACTGACGTTCTGTCCACCAGGAGAAACACAGGCCATTTACTTCATATGAGGTATCCTTGCTATTCGTGATTTTGGGGAAATACTCCAGCGGCGCAATTTTCTGACATTTCAAGCATGGGCGACATTTCGCCGAACGGCTGCACGTCAATCTAAACGACTTGCCACGACGAGAGCCTCACCCATTGCTGAGCCTTGGCGAGCGCATTGCCCCCACACCGCTAGCCACAGGAACGGTGTAGCAGTTTTCAGACAGCAACCTCCACACCAGGATTCACAGGGAAAAAGAAGAGAGTCACTTCAAAAATAGACCCCAGAGACAAGCGCTTATTAAAAATAGAGAGCTGACAGGGCAGTGATTGATAGTGACCCAGCAACACAGCGTGGAATGCAGACCCCCCCCCCCACAGACCACCTGGGGGCAGCGTGCGCTTAACATGGCCTTCCGTCCACACGCGTGGGAAGCGGACGCTGACAAAGACATTAAATATCAGTCTAAATTTTTAACTTTTTAGTATGGAAGAAAAAAAGTACAATGTCTTTCTTGTAGAGCACATTTTTAATCTTTGTTCGCGGGACAGAGTCCTTCAAAAATAAAAAACCCCCCTGAAACGCCTTTTCCTTGGTCACGTTTGCCAGCTGCCACGATTTACATTCTGGTAGCGTTGAAACCTCTCACGTCTCTGCCTCTGTATCTATAATAATCAATCAGTTATCACTGTTTCCCACTGCGATAAATATTAATTCATAACACATTTGCATTATGGCAATGGAGTCAGTTACATAACTACTTATCCAGATTCACTAGGGAAATGCAGTAATATACCAGTATGAAAGCCGTATTCAAAACAGCCCAGCTGGAAAAGCAATGGGTGTGTGTTTAATATGGGAAAGAAGCAGGAAAACCTGTGTTATGAGAGGCCTGCTCCAGTCACAAGGGCCACAGAAGGCGTCATTCCGTATCACTGTAGCATCTGTAGCAGTGAGCTTCGGGGATTGACCACAGCTGACGAACCGATGGACTTTTTTCAATGTGTTTTATTTTATTTTTATTTTTTATTCGCCACCAGGCTGAGACAAAGCTATCCATCTCTGATAGCACGGAGGGGAGCCTCATCAATGCAACACAATGTGGCGTTTCCTGCTGGGAAGGCTGAGAAACGAAGGTAACTGAGAAACATAATACAAACATGCGATATCGTATGATAACATATTGCGTGATGTTTGTGTCCTCGCCATTATGCTCTCAGCACTTTGATCTGTTTTATACATTATATCTTTATATATTGTCATTCCCAGCATAGTGCCCCCAAAGCATTTGCCCATAGCATCCTTAGGTTATTTGTCACACCCAGACACATCAGAGACTAATGGTGGACGAACGGGGGAATTCAATTTGGGGGCGGGCAGGAGGCAAAAAAAAGCTGAAAAAGATGGTCTGTGGATTCAAACCCCGCCCCCCCCCCCCATGCCATCAGGCAGAGGACGCTGCCCCCCATCAAGCAGGAAGGGCTGCCCCCACCACGCCGAGGACACTGTCCCCACGAGGCACAGGGCACTGTCCCCCACCAGGCAGGGGGTGCTGTTCACGCCAGGCAGAAGCTGGGATGGGTAGGTCTTGTCAGATCGCAATGGGAATCTCCAGCATCTCCATCCTCGCATTGTCAGATGCCAGTCGCTGAATTTTCTTTCAGCAGATGGCTGTCCCTAATTTTCTCCGCAACCCAGAAGTACCACATCAAACAAATGAGCTCACTGCGGGAGCAACCGTCGCCAGGGTCGGCCCATCCCACGCTCACAATTTCAGCTTTGTACTTCCCCGGTACATGTCGAGTGCTTTGATTTAAAAGACCACAGTGGAATTAGGCCATTACGCTCCAACAATGAGATGAGAGCAAAAGCTCCATCCAAACTCCCTGGAGACCATCGACAGCACTGTCCCACGCCTTCCACCAGTCTAGACTCACATGCAAGTTTTCCTTTTTGTTATCGACACTCGTACAGCCCTGATAAGCACCAGCGTGGACAGGCTGGCAACCAGAGAAAAACCACTGTGCTGGAAAGCCAGCAACTTTTTCGTTTGAATTGAATGAAATGCTACTTTATTTGCCATTTGTATCAGTACAAATATTAGGATGCTCTTTTCACAGCAAGTTAAGCCCAGGGTCCTAGTGCAGCATCAGCGGGGGGTTTAAGGGCCTTCAAACATCAAAATCAGTCTGCCACCCCTAGGATATAAACCAGCCACCCCTAGGATACAAGCCTCCCAACATGTGTGTGTTTTAGAACATATGTGTGCATTAATTTTTGTAAATGAATACTCTTCTCTCCATTTTCCTATTTTCATTTCGCCACAGCCGGTAAATACTCTCTCCTTTTATTGTTTTTCTTTTCTCCATTGGAACCGATGAAAATTCTGCATTTAAATGACTTTCCAAACATTTTGTACCTGCATTTAAAGTCTAAAATGCTCCAAAAGGAAAAGGAAGCAAACTTTGCCTATTTTTAACTTAGGTTGGAATTCCCGAGAGCGGCGCGACTGCAGTAATTTGCGTCTGTTTGCTCTCTGAGTATAAAAGCACTGTATAGGATATCAGTGATGGATGAGATTTTAAATCTGTGTTTCATGCCTCTCAGTTGCTCCGACTGCATCTTTAATGTGATGCAGTTTCTGTTGTTTACAACTCCAGTAGCTGCATTTATTTCTTTTTTTCTGCAAGGTCTTAGCAAGGTCTGTGTGAAGTAGTTTGTTTTTTTTCCATTTTTTTTTTCTACAGCTGGATAATCATAGTAACATACTGAGAAATCATATTAAATGAGGTAAAAGTCTGAGACTGTTATTACAAATTATAGCCCCCGCACACACAAATCTCACCCCACTACCCCACATCTGGAATTACACACGCCTGTAATCACATTCAGTTTTAGGAAACATTTCTGTAAAATGAGGTGTGCCTGAATGAGCCGGATAACTGTCCTAATCTGCTCAGCCAATCGGCAAAACAGATGGTAATGAGATGCAAAGCGGGAGACGGCTCATCTCTCGAGCGTCAAATTACACATTCCTGTTATCTCTGGCTCTGGACATGGTGGGGCGGGGGGGGGAGGGGATTCCTCACCTCAGGTGATCGATGTGAGTGTGTTCTGGGCCACATACGAGAGCCGAACATTCCATTTTGGTTGACCGTTTAGTGTGATGTCTTTTGTGTAACTGCAACTATCACTGCATCTTCGCTAATTCTAGCAAGACCCTTTGCCTATATATATCTGAGCGCTCCTGTCCTCTGGCAAAAACTATTACATAAAAAAACCACGCCTGTCTTCCCAGAAATATGCATTAATCACATTCCTCACAGGAATTCATCCACTATCAAAAAAACACAAGGGATTGTTGCTAGAGACTATGAAAGTCGTTCTCTTGTCTACCTATAGTTCTAGGCCCCCAATCTCACAGCAGAGAGAGGGATGTAAATAAAGCAAATTGATTATAGCTGGGGAGTTGGGTATTGTTGTTGAAACCTTTCAGAAATTTTGCCACGTTTTTTTTTCCTCCTTTTTCCAGATTATATTAATGTGTCATTAATATTATTGTACATCTATTATCCAACCACTCATCTACGTCAAGGTCATGATCAGTATGGAGCGCCTTGCAAGCATCATTCAAGTACAAGGCTGAGGTTACAGGCTCGACATGATGCCTGTCCATCAGAGGGACTCACTCAGACCCCCCCGCACACACGTACACAGACATAGTCTCATCCTACGGACAATTAAAAGAGGCCGGCTAGCCTGAGTGCTGTGAGAGGAAAAGAGGGAACATTAAGAAAGGCCATGTCATATGGGAAGAACATGGAAGCTGCACACACATAGTAGAGGTGGGATTCAAACCCACAACCAGGTCTGACAGTACAATGCTGTTCATAGTGTCACCAATGAACCGAAGGTTTGTTTTTATTTATACATTTACTTTCTTTCTTTCTTTCTTTCAATTAAGATAATATTTAATGTAAAATATTTAAAGTGTCCACAAACTTTATCCCATTGTACCGAGATACAGGGTACGGAGGCAGTCGACTCGTATGATTGATACATTTCGAGCAACGCCACACGTAGCAAGCCGAAGCAGCTAATGGAACAGCATTTCCTAGCTCATCGGAGTGGATCCGAGACACGGCCAGTCTAATGACGAGTCCTGCCTGTGCCTCACCGCGGTTAAGTGATCTCTACGCAAACGACGTGATTTATGGCGTCCGCCAGTATCCTCCACAGCTGCATGGACACCGACAGGCGCATCTGTCTTAACCGCCTCTGTGTTGACATGTCCTATGAGCTTGCACTTACATATAATGTAGCAGCATGGGCCGGTGGGGGGCGGTCTTACCACCAATGGCCCCTAGATATCCTCTTTATACACCAGAAATAATCCCAGTATCTCTTTGAAACACCGGCGGTCACTGTGAAATTCGTTACGTCCTTATTACTACCAATACACTCTTTGGTGCTCACCACTAACACAAACATCAATCCGTTTATTTTATTAACCAAATGTTCCTAGAGGAGGAATTTTCTGGAGGAGAGCCACACGAACATGGGGAGAAGATGCAAACCCCACACCCGCACAGAGCCGGGGGTGCAAGGCTACGCTAACCACAGAGCCACAACGCCACCCACTGACACGACCCATCTCTGCGGACTTCCCCACTGGTACCCCTGAACCTGAATTTTCAGCCTGTGGTTTGTGTTTTTGCAGTTTTGCTGCAGTCCCACGGACGTCTGAGTCCTGAGTCACTCCAATGTTGCATTGTCAGCCCTTTTATCAAAGTGCTTGACCATTTTACATGTCTGTGTTCCTCTGTATTTAACTGGAGCAATTCAGGTTAGGTACCTTTGTCAAGGGTGCTCATTTATAACAGTAATAACAAAAACAAGAACTTGGCAAGCCTGATGCATCTGGGCCATGTCCTTATGTGGAGTGCCTTTAACTGCAAAATGGGGGGAAAAGATAAAATCTATGAGGACAAACAATGGCATTGTATATGTTTTATATTTTGTCGTAGAATACAGAAGTTTTAAAGCAGATTTTCGCTCGTTTTCTCTGGCTACTCCAGGTTTCATCGCAGGTGAAGAGCATAGCCCTTAAAGGACCCTGTGACAGCTCCAAAGGTGCCCGCTGTTATCGCCCGATCATCTGCATCTCTCAGGATAAGGGGTCACCGGAATCTGACGGATGTGGAATGGGGGGTTGCAATGAGGTGACCGTAAATAGATTTACCCATAACTGAAATAACGTGAGTGGTGTTGGAAATAGGTTCCGCGATGGTTATAAAAACTCATAAATGTAAAGTTAACTGAGGGAGAAAACATGAACTGTCCATACACAGAATAGAAAGTGAGACCAGTTAAGATTACTGAAGCATGCGTCCCTATACACGCTCTAGACCTTTCTTTCCTCTCTTTTTCCATACCTGTGAATCCACGTGTTTTAGGGTCCGTGTCACATTTCGCCATTAATTTAATAAAGTGCCTAAATATGCACCATCAAAGGCCTGGCTGATTTTAAAGACCTATAAATATTGCTCACGTTTTACTTTGCCGCCGCGCTGCTGCAGCAGCCAAACGCCAGTCGCATATCCGCAGGAGTTCCCTTAAGGCTGGGGAGTCAGACAAGCGACAATATTGCAAAAGCAAAGTTAAACAAACAGGGCTAATTAAAGATGTCCTGAAGCAAATCGCAAAAATGACTGAGTAGGTATGTGATATTGCTACAGAGGTGAAGGCACATATTAATTTTTTGAGTGCTAAATATAATGTTTTGTCAACAATTTAATGCATGTATATATCAGCGGCTCATTATAAAAAGGAAGGCGAATTTTATTTCCTATTGCAGCATCTGCCTACGGGTGGTTCAGGTAAGCATGCAGTTATAACTAGAAGCTCTGGCTTCAAAGGGCTTTTTTGTTTGCATTGTTATCCATTGTTGAATTGAATTGTTTGTTAAATGTGTAATTTTAAATGACATTGGACTAAACATGTAAATGAGGTCACTTCTGTGGCTCATAAGCCTCAAGCAAAGTTATTCATTTAGGTAAATCTGCAGTCGCAGAACTGTCCTCGTAGCAATTTCAGGTGCCGTGCATTTCCTGCGTGCTGGCTCCGGCCGCAGCCAGCGGGGAGGCACGCTGTGCTTTCCGTCGCTATTACTACTGGGGTGCTCCATCGTAAATTACACATGAGCCACGTGCCCCCTGTGCCCCCGCCATAAGCAAAATCACCTGCTGCATTTGCTAACTTTGTACTTACCCTGCAACCCCAAATGCATGCATGTATGCAAAAGTGCATGAATTTGAATCTCCTTTCCCCCGGCTCCCACTTCACACACCACCGCTGCAGCTGGCAATCGACCAACTCCGAACCTGGTCTGGCTGGGCCCACTCCCCCCCCCCCCTTGCACCAGTAAAGCCCTAACGAAGGGGGATGCGATGCCGAAGTCGAGCCCTTTCACGTCAAACCGCCACTTCCCATCGGCGGCCCCCATGTGATTGATGAAGGCAAACAGGAAGCGTGACCCCCCCCTGAGCGCACACACACAGACACCAGCAGGTTTGAGAACGCAGGAGAGAATGTGGATCGGGACTTTAAGTCTGACACAGAATGATCCTAAGTCCATCTGACAGCCGGGGTAAAGTCTCCTCCTCGTTCGCCAACGTGCGACTCCCCGGCTCCCCCTGGAGGTTAACAGAGAATAGCAGCTTTGTAACCAAGAACATGAAGTAGCCATTTCTGTGGTCATAAATAATGAAGTTGAGGAATTCTAATTGGCAAAGAGAGTCAGACCACATGATACCGTCATCAGGTACAGTGATGCAGATTCGCAGAGCCTCTTAGTTTGGTACTCTATATGTATTCATCAGTCTCACTACAGCTCGACTTGGTTGGCAATATCATTACTGTTATATTACGCTCCTCCACAGGACTGACCAGCACTGCTCACTGTGAGAGTTACTTTTCTGGCATGGATCTGGCCGGCAACAAGCATCTACTACAAATGAGGGAGGCCCCCAGGCACAAATCATCAGGGTGGTAGAGGCGAGGGCCGAGGCGAGGGCCGAGGCGAGGGCAAGCTTGGCACAATGAAGTATGAAAAACAAAATACAAAATACAAAACTTTTTTTAAAAACTAAAAACTAATACATATATTCTTCAGGAGGTCCTGCAGATACAGGTATTGTTATATAACCATCATATATGCTGGCAGATTCAGTAACTGTCTAATTAATTATTTAAGACCCTGTACTGGATAACGAGTTGTGGAAAAAGATGGATGGATGGATGGATGGTTGAATATTCAACAATATATATCTATGTGAAAAAGAAAGAAAAAAAATATTATGGCTCCTGAAGAAAGTTTCCCTCTGATAGCATCCAGGCGCCATGTACAGCGTAACATGTCAGTGATACTTAGCTGATCAAAATTCCAGATGAAAATATCATTCATAATCTCACACTGAAGTGGTTGTGTCTGACTTAAACAAGTTTGGGACAGCTCTTGTGTGTTTCAATAACTGATTCCGCAGTTTCAAGTGTGCCTCTGTCTCTCATATATACTGAAGACGATTCAAGGTGATTTTCTTGAGTTAGATGAATAAGATTACACTGCAGATTTTTTGATCCACTGCTAGGGATTTTCTAAATATGTGTTGTGAGAGAGTCAGTGAGAAATTCTGTATAGTTAATCCCATCTAAAGTGTACCCAAGCCAGGTGCTGATTTGCGATTTGCCCCCTGACTTTCACAAGGATGATCGGTACTTGGATGAAAGGATGGATTTTGCATAGTCTGTATATAAGCACTCAGATTCTCAGCTGACTCTGCACATTATTTGATCTGTATTATACATCTCTTCTATTTTTTTCATTTTATTTTCTGCTATAACTTTCCTTTTCATGACGTTTACTATATTGTTTCATTTACAGAAATGTCTTTTTCCTAATGCCCATTTTGCTTTTACTATATATTATTACAGCAGAGCTGACCATCTTGCATTTCACAGCAGGTTATACTTTATAGTCTGACTGTACAAATCAACCCCTTGAATCCATTAATCCTCCTGTCTTTCATACTGTAAGCTTTGCCAGTACAGGGTTATGATGAGTTTAACGCACAGAGCACCTTCTGAGTCAATTACTCGAAAAATATTGTGATGTGAACATTATAAAAATTACTCAGTCATTGGAAAGTGTGTGTGTGTTTATGTGCGTGCGTGTATGTATGTATATGTGTACATATTACATTGTGGAGACATTTAGCCTTTTATTTTGACCTCATGGGGGACATTTTTTCAGTCCCGACACGGAGAAACGTATATGATTAAAGTCTGTGAATACTATCAAAAAGTCATCAAAGTCATGACAGGAACTTAAGCTTAAGTGAAGAGGGTTAGTCATATACAAGAATATCCCCCTACTCTTCACATTCAGCACTTTCTATGACAGTAAAGCATTCAGTTCTCAAGTGTAAAACCCCCCGGGTGACAAACATAGAATGATCTTAGCGTGGGCCCAATGCTCTCCTCCGCTCGCTCCCAGAACGAAGCGGGCCTTCCCCTCCAGTTTGCTATGATCCCAGGGGTGACACAGTGACATGCAGCACGAGACATCATCACAGCAACCTGGAGGAACAGGGGTTCGGGTGTGGAAAGTGTGCAGTGCTGTGGTCTCTGTCACACAGGGAGGGATGTGCAGCTGATAGAGGGACATTTAATCAGCATAAACACACATGTATCCTTTGGTTAGATTCCTGTTCTGCTGAGTTCCCTACTTACGGTCTTCTTTTCTCTCTGCTCCCAAGAACTGATCCTATTATTCCCCTTATGTGTTTGTACAGGAGAGAGAGAGAGTGAGAGAGAGAGACAGAGAGAGAGAGAGAGAGAGAGAGAGAGAGAGCATGAATAATCTACCACATTGTCTTTTTGATCAATGCCATCTCCACGGACGCTGTCATGTAACCTCGCTTGTCCCCTGGCTTCCCAACTGCTCTCACATTCTGGTCAGCAGAGATAGCAAGAAGTAATTAACTTACCCAAAAAAAGGCGGCTGGCAAGGACTGGGAGAGTGGGCGTGGCCAGGACGCGTAGAATCCGCAGGATTGGGCCCTGCTGTTCCGGGGTCTGCTAGCAGCCACAGGATTGGGCCCTGCTGTTCCGGGGTCTGCTAGCAGCCAGCTGCCGTCTGGGTCCCTCCCGGCCCTTTAACCCATCACATGCACTAACCACCCACCCCCCACCCCCCAACCCAGTCCTCATTGTACATGCTAATAATAGTGCCTAGCAAACAGGAAATTATCATAGTGTGCAGTGTGCATGCCGACTTACTGGGCTTGGGTAAGCGCCATTTAAATTTGATACTAATTCTTGTCGACACAGGAAATCACATTTTTTGAATCTATCCATCCATTTTCCATAAGTGCTTATGCAGCATGGGTTCCTGGTGAGGCCAGAGCCTATCGTACAGAGCACACGGCACAAGGCGAGAGACGCCCCCCCCCACATGTGCTGCTAGGGCCCGCAGGGCAGCAGTTTTCAATGCAACTGGACATTAATCCATTATCTTGATAACGCTTTAGTCTCATAAACAAACAAGGTTAAAGGTCTTAAACCACCATTAAACTTTGGCTTTTCAGTCAAAAATGCAGTGTCTGTGTGTCTTTGTGTATGGGTCATGTATATATTTCATTGTAGGGAGCAAATATCCCCCACAATGTGATAAAAGCTTATTATTTTGATTTGGTTTCATTTTTTCATTACATAGAAGGGTAAACTCAATTGTGACTGCATCTAAAAATCAAAAAATCTTTCTTTGGTTGCTTTTGGTTAAGGTTATGGATGGGTTGGGGTTAAGGTCATTGTTGGGATTAGGGTTCTTCCCATAGAAATGAATCCCCACAAAGATATAATTACAAACATGTGTGTGTGTGTATGTGTGTGTGTGTGTGTGTGTCTTCATGTGGGCAGGGGCAATTCTAGATGTTTTTTAAGACGGGGCCCATAAGAGGGGCCATAATACACATGGAGGGGCTAACCATACCACTATCCAATGATTATGATTTGAATCTGTGACTGACAGGGGAGGGGACACTCTGGGGGCCAATCAGCTGTCAGGTTGGGCGAGTGAACCCTGTGGCCCTGCCCAGGTATACGCCTAATCACGTGGACGTCCCCCCCCACCTCTGGCTTATATGACGTGTAGCCGCCACGGACCAGAAGCTACGGCAGGCATTATATTCTAATCATTTGGAATCAGGTGGAACGTTCCATCGCCGGGTCCCTGATCGCTCCAGTAGCATCCAGCAGCCCTTACGTAACGGGGACATGTTTTACAAATTTATTGTGGGGGGGGGTGTGGCTACGGCAGGGGAGAGGTGTTTATGTTTCCTATGAATCATGACAAGGGGGGCTGCCTGTTAATTAACCACTTCATTAGTCCCACTTAACGCCGCTGTTTCTCCCCCTCCTCTTTTCGTCCCGCCTGCTGTGCCTCCGCCGACGTCCCACCCCTCAGGAGACACGCCGGCAGCCTGGCAGAGGGGCTGCCGCTTCCCACCCGGCCCGCTCCGCTGGGGTGTGAGCTCGGTATTCCCACCACATCCATCCCTGACTCACACAAAGTCCGCCATCCTCTCAGGGGGCTAATTACCTTTCCGTGCCGTGTGTGCTGTCAGCTGAGAACCCATTAAAAGTGCCTAAATAAGTATTTCTACAGTTTTGTGGGCATAAAAACGTATGAGCAAATATTGTCTGTGTCTTAAAGGCCTGCGAGGAGAAGTTTGCTTTTAATAGGTAGAATCTGGGACACAGTAGGTCTATCCATTTCAGGCTCATTAAAGGCAAATCGTTACCTTCACCGACCCACGCGGTAAGCTGAAGGCGCGGGCAGGAGCCAGGTGGACCATTGAGCTAGCATTAGCATTTAGCAACCTTAATGGCACTTCCTATGATAGCCACACCGGACTTATAAAGGAACCCAGCTGTTCAGTCCAACTTACGCTTACAGTTATATAACAGGTGTTTTTTCCAAAGCGACATACATTTGCAAATGTAGGGTTAGGCAGCCCTAGAGCAATTGCGGGGTGAAAGGGCCAGACGGTATTATGTTGTATAGCACTTTGTGACTGCTTTGTCTGTGAAAGGCGCTTAAACAATGAAGTTCACTTACCCAGGTAAACATGGGATTTAAACCCACAACCTTCTTATTACAAGCACTGCATCCTAACCAGCCAAGCTACACACATTCCCTACCATCGCTAACTGTAATAGAAATTAATGCAATATATTGTACTGACACCCATGCCATACTGGGGGGGTGTATAAGAGGCCTCGCTGGACTCTCTTGCTGCATGTGGGCACTCCGCTGCTCTCTGTTTGAAACATTTCTGCATCTAATCCCATTAAGCGGTTCAGTCGCCTGTCCGGAGTTGAAGCATCGCAGGGAGCTGTCTCTCCTCGTGGCAAGTGCGCCGTGATCTCAGCACGGCATTCTGGGTAAGTGACACCCGCCAGCTTAAGACATCTCTCTCATCCAACCCCGCCCCGGCACTCTTTTTTTCTCTTTTCCCCGTGAAATAAGAAGAAACAAAAAAGCCAGTGGTAGACGGCTTCCCTGTTTTGTCCCAGTAATTGCGCTCCAGTGGATAGCAGTCTCGCTGTTCCTCTGTGGGCCCAAGACAGTTCTATTCTGAGCTGAATGCCTCTGGACCTGCCCCCCCCCCCTCCCAAGTCCTCTGGATTCCCCGTGTGGAGCCATATGGAAATGAGGCTGCACAGTTTCTCCTCACACTATTCCCTACCCCCGACACCCACCGTAGACACCCCCCCAATGTTGGGTGAAGGACAAGGGTGAGGTCACACCTCTTCTCTAAAAACCAAGCATATCACACATTTTACCACAAAGCACTGCGGGTCCTGAATTACCTGCAGTTACATCTGCATCCCATCAGGACTATTCTCTAATCATCACCAATAAGAAGTTTTTGTTCGGAGAAAATGATCTGTATTACTCAATATATGTGTAATTCTTCTATTTCTCATACAAGCTTTTCACAATGTTGAATGTTTTTATTACTGTTTTGTTGAAATCACTTTGAGGATTTGACAGGCAGAGTGAAAATATTATATCAGAAATGGAACGACGAATTTTATCTGAAATCAAGAATATGAACACCTGTCCCTTATAAAGTCTACAAAACTAATTAGCAACAAATCATCAGAATGTTTGCTTTCTTTATAGGGCCCTGCCTGTTTCTATACGCTTAATTGTTTAAGAGAATCAAAGACAAAAGGGAAATTCTGTAAGAACTCGGGGCTTTACTGAAAATAGACACCACAGACACAGGGAAGCAATTAGGAGATGGAAAGGGATAACGAGTGAGACGCATTAAAGCCTGATAGTGGAAGGAGAGAGGATGTGGGCCGCCGATTTCCTCTCCCTTCTCCGCTTTCCTTGATGATGAATGCGCCGTTCCCCCTCGCACCAGCTTCTGGCAAAGACTCCATCTGAAACATGTGAGTTCATGAGAATCCTTCTCTCTTTTTTTGCCAGGCTATTTATCAGAGCGTCTCTTCGTTTTTCACACGGCTAAAAGCACAGAGGCAGCGCAGCCACACAGCGGCGGCACACTCCATACCCCGTGGCTCTGGCTGCCGTCTGAACTACCGTCATTTCTTATTGGCATGCCGGACCCCCCGTGATGCCAGTCACAAGCTGACGCGGACGGTGTCAAAACATGCCCTTCATCACGATTAGGGCTCCCTCCATGGTCTCAGCATCGCTCTGCTCACCAGATTGCGCTGAGCTGCTCATCTCTGTCTTGCTATTCACTGTCAGGATCCAATTCTTGGCAGTTTTGATTGTACTTTGCATTGTAACTCATGCAGGTTCAGGGTTCTAGGAATTGGGATCTGTATTATAACCTGGGGAGCATGGTATAACCATGGGATCATGTTATAACCAGAGGAGCATGGTATAACCTGTGGAGCGCAGTATAACCTGTGGAGCGCAGTATAACCTGGGGAGCGCAGTATAACCTGAGGAGTACTTTATAACCTGTGCAGCATAGTATAACCTGGGGAGCACGATATAGCCTGTGCAGCATAGTATAACCTGGGGTGCGCTTTATTACCTGTGCAGCATAGTATAACCTTGGGAGCACGTTATAGCCTGTGCAGCATAGTATAACCTTGGGAGCACGTTATAGCCTGTGCAGCATAGTATAGGCTGGGGAGTGCTTTATAACCCGTGCAGCATAGTATAACCTGGGGAGCGCGTTATAACCTGTGCAGCATAGTATAACTTGGGGAGTGCTTTATAACCTGTGCAGCATAGTATAACCTGGGGAGCGCTTTATAACCTGGGGAGCATAGTATAACCTGGGGAGCGCGTTATAACCTGTGCAGCATAGTATAACCTGGGGAGCGCTTTATAACCTGGGGAGCATAGTATAACCTGGGGAACATGTTTTAACCTATGGAGTGTGATATAACCCCCACCCAGAACCAGACCAACCATTTTCTGGGCCCAAGCAAAATTTGATTAACCCATCTATTAGGATTGCGGATCAATACTACACTATCGACTCTTTCGATCTGAATGTTTTCATTTTAAAGAATCATTTCTAACATCAAGATATCAATTTATTTGCCAGGTCATGTTTATGTTATTATAGGAAGCAGGACATGAACTTTTGCCAGGCAGGACAGCCCATAAGGTGGGTAGAAGGGAAGGATCCCACACTGAATATCAGGAAACCAATCTTGGATCAAATTGAAATCAGATTGAAAAGAAAATCAGCACTATCAGCCATCCTTGCTAGCTGTCATATCTGTCACCCTCCTTCCCCGATCAGATAGTGGGGGCCCCCTGGTGGCTGCTGGGGCACATAGTTTGGCTGGCCTGTCCCCACCGTTGTCTCATAAGCCCACCACCTTCAGCACTAACAAGAAACGTAGCTTTGAGGACAACATTGTCACCCCAGCTCTCTTAGGTCAGGGGTGCAAATCCCACCCGAGGCAAAGATCTCGGTTCGTATATTTCATTTTATTTTCTGCTCTAACTTTCCTTCTTTCCTGATATTTACTATATAATGTTTTTTTTTTATATAGTAATGTCTTTTTCCTAATGCCCATTTCCTATTGCAGTAGAGCTGACCACCATACATTTCTTGGCAGGTTACAGTCTGACCGTACACCTTGCATGTAACAAATCAAACCCATGAATCCATGTATCCTTCTGTCTTTCATAACCTTTACCAGTACAGGGTTATGGAGAGTTTAGAGCACAGAGCACAAAAAAATATTGTGTGGTAAACATTATAAACATTAAATTGTTCTCTGGGAAGTGTGTGTGTGTGTGCGTGTGTGTGTGTGTGCATGTGTGCGTGGGTCCAGGTATACATTGCATTATGTTGGGGTGAAACCTAAGTTTCCCTCCTGTAACCTACTGACGAGTTCAATCACAGACTGCAAACTCTCAGTATATT
>JAODUD010000040.1:9254547-9265700 GCA_026784285.1 Stomatorhinus walkeri | reverse complement strand
CACCCTTTTCTGCAAGCTATTGACTGTTAGACATTCTGAAAGCAAGATATGATAAGAACATACAATTTAAGTATTAAGAAAGAAATACACTCTAACACATTATGGGGACCAAAAGCACGCTATTTTGACGTTTTGGGAACTATCTTTTGGTCTGCACAAGGGGAAATGACTCCATACCAAATGAGCAGCTACGTTCAAGCCATATTTGAACAGCCAAGCCCAGAAGGGTGCTTGCAGAGT
This sequence comes from Stomatorhinus walkeri, assembly GCA_026784285.1. Taxonomy (NCBI): domain Eukaryota; kingdom Metazoa; phylum Chordata; class Actinopteri; order Osteoglossiformes; family Mormyridae; genus Stomatorhinus; species Stomatorhinus walkeri. Next base: position 9,265,460 of record JAODUD010000040.1, on the reverse strand, counting down.
TTAATTAAGCCCATAGCCAATTATATGTAATTGAATTATACGTAATTATATTAAAATACTCACTGCCTAGTATTACGGTGTGCGATACATTAGCAGATGACCGAAAAGATGTAAGTAGCTCATGCCATATTAGTAAAGGAATTGAATATTTTATATATATACACATAGAGAGAGAGAGAGAGAGAGAGAGAGATCTGTAAATGGAACATATGTGGGTGGGGTGTGTGGGGTGTGTGCGGTGTGTGGGGTGTGTGCGTAGTGTGGGGCTTGTCCGGAGTGTGTGGCATGTGGGGTGTGTGTGTAGTGTAGCGCTTGTGCGGAGTGTGCGGAGTGTGGGGCATGTGCCGCGTGTGTGGCGTGTGCGGGGTGTACGGAGTGTGCGGAGTGTGCAGAGTGTGGCGCGTGTGCAGAGTTCCCCCTTCCTATGATCTGGTTGAATGTGACCCTGTGCTGGACGAACTGAACATGGACAGACACACATCCCGTGGTCGGCAGAGTAACTTCACCACTGAGCCCCAGAGTAAATCCTTTAACCCCATTTTCTCCGGGGAATGACTGACCCTGTTCTGTGTAGCTTTGGTTACAATCACCTGCTAAATGGAAATGTAATGTAAAAATCTGACATACAGGTTACAACAAGATTTATGAAGAACCTCCAGTATATATCAAAAACAGCAAAGTTCTCCAGTCTCCCCTGTTACCCCTTGAAGAAGGTGAGTGTTTGACGAGCATGTGCACTTCTGAACACCAGCAGACAATTAGCACAGGGCTCAGAGGTGAGTCACCCTGGCAGTGCTGATCCTCAAGGACAAACATCCGGGGGGGGGGGGGGGTCTAGGCTTTGGGTCACCGGTGACACAGCTGCCAGAAGGAGTTTCTCCCCTGCGGTGAGCTCGGGTAGGCGGGAGCAGCTGTGCTTCTGACGTTGTTGAAGGCTGTGTTCGTGGAAATGACAGGTCTGCTTCAGCTCCCTGATTCACAGACAGACGGGGCCCGGACACACAGAACCTCACCCGATGGTGCTCACTGGAGCTGACAGCCAGCTTGTCTTTCTTACTGGAGATACAAAACCTGAACTTTGCAAGACATGTCTCTCAGAGTGAAGATGGTTACATGCCCATTTTAGACGGCTTATTTCACAGCCACTGCATGCAAATTCTTATTTAAAATGCCAAAGCTTACATATGTCAGCTTCTGTGCCTATTTTCTCTGCCGGATCTAGGTCACTGCAAGCACTGTGTCGATAGAACGTCCTGCTGATTCTGTTTCTGATATAGCGCCCCACCCAACAAAATTGCCCAAAAGCTCCTAACAAAGAGCCAAACAGCAGTGGCATTAATTGGCATGCAAGTGTACGGTAAGAGTTTACGGTGACAATATTACAAATGAGAAGTGGATAAAAGCTAGAAAAGGGAACAGAGAAAACAAACCTCAAAAGTTTGACAAAGGGAAACTGTGTGTGTGTGTGTGTGTCTGTGCGGGTAGGTATAACTCACCTTCTGGGGACACAATGTCCCCAGAACGCAATGAATTCCCGTTTTTTTTTTCCCTCTTTTGGGGACCAGTTTCCTGGTCCCTATGTGGGAAAACTCAATTTAATACAAATCTGTGACTGCGATGAAAACACTAAAAATGCGAAAACACTTGCATTTTGTTTGGTTACTTATGGTTATCGTTAGGGCTGGGTGGGGCTTAAGATTGTCATTGTCACGTCCGGAGGGAGAGACACAGGCGAGGATCCAGATATGCGGGGAAATGGGCTTTTTATTGGACCAGTCGTAGTCACACAGGGAATGAAGCCCCGAGCTGAGAAGGCAGGTTCGGGTCGTGCACTGGTCAGGAACCGGGGAACCGAGAGGGAGAACCCGGAGGGGTGCCCTCTCGGGGGGAGCCAGCGACCGGAACTGGGGATCGGCAGGCAGAACTCGTAGTCGTGGGGCAAGAGCGGGGGTCAGAACCTGGGGAGTCCATCCAACACAGAGGCACAGGCACAGGGCACGGGAGGAAGGGGAGACGAGGATGGGGGAGGACGACGGGAATGGGAGGTCAGGTAAAAGGAGGGCTCTGGGAAGTGAAGGAACAAAGGTAAGGTACCAACACAGGCAAGGCGGACGGACTGGGAAGGGCAAACGCAGGACAAGAAAAATGCTCAAAATCATCGGTTCAATATTTCAGGTGTTGATGATCTGGAATGCACGCCCCCTGGGGGGCTCCGCCCCTTGTGGGCGTGACAGTCATAGTTAGCGTTAGCGTTAGCATTTTGCCATAGAAAGGAATGAGCGGTCCCGATAGAGATATGTTTATCCGACACGTGCGTGTGTGTGTGTGCGTGTGTGTGTGTGTGTGTCTTTGCATTTTTGTGCTGCAGTCTTCTGTTCTGCTGATGTGTTTGCCTAAGATGTTGTTCTGTTTTTATTAGTTTAATTTTAATGAAACGTCATTAAAATGGCAATATGATGCAATTCATTAGCCCCATATTGTGAGTATTCTGCAGATTTAATTGACCTATATGATAAATGGCGTTATTTGATTATTTATTATTCGATTATTAACTTATCAGCTTCCCTAATTCCCTATCCAGTGCAGGGTAGCAGTAGTTTGGACCCTGTCCTAAGGCGGGGGGCACCCAAGGCGGGAGCTTCCAAGGTGGGGGGCACCCAAGGCGGGATCAACTAAGGAGGGGGGCACCCAAGGTGGGGGGCACCCAAGGCGGTATCAACTAAGGAGGGGGGCACCCAAGGTGGGGGGCACCCAAGGCGGTATCAACTAAGGAGGGGGGCACCCAAGGCGGGGGGCACAATCATATGATTTAGAGACATTAATTTACTGGACGTCATGCTTTTGCTGAGTGGGAGGGAACCAAAGTAAATTTGTGCAAACAGGAAGACACAAACCCCCCCAGGGAAACAGGAGGTCATACTGTTCACCAGTGAGTCACTGTGCCACCCCCAGCTAACAAAGGATTTTCACCTATTTATAGCCATTTCATTTTCCTTAAAAGCCCCCAATCTCTCCATGGTGACATTTTGCCATTGTGCCAAATGAAATCTTTTCATATCCAGTTATATTAATTATACGTATCCATTTATTTCCCTCACATTCATGGAGGTTTTCCAAAAAGCAAGGGCATCAATATTGCTGATGGCTGCAACAGAGAATCCAACTCGCAAGAAATTAAACTGTATTCAGAGTAAATAAATAATTAATGGAGGAAGAGTTCTTTAACTTGATCACTCCATTAAGAGCCTAAGAGGACTGCAGAATGATGAGGGCCAATCACATTCACCCAAGCAAAAAGTGCAGCACTCTGATTGGCTGGAAATGTATGTCTGATGGGGCGTGGGGGGGCGAAGTGCAACATGCATCTTCAACACATTATTTTCTCCAGCAGGATAGCAGGTCACCTCACATAAGGTGCACTTATGCCATTAAAACACTGAAATATTGTGTGTTCCCTACATGACAATCTGATACCCCTCGTTCACGCTCAAATCCAACCAATGATGACCATTTGTGGCATCATGAGAACCAATGAAAATCAGTTACCCATGTGAATTTTAATACTTTTATCTCATACAAGTTATTACAGTCACATGAGCAGGGTCTCATTAATCAAGCATGATTATTGTCTTATTATCACTAAATAAAGTTATTCATTTGCTGAACCTTCATTAAATCATAGGATTTCATGAGAACCATGTCCCTCTGTGTCTTAAGCATATTTTACGAACACGAAACGAGCTTGTGTCGACTTCCCAAAGCGACGTGACCCTGGCGCATGCATACCAACCACAGTGCATTTCAAAAATTACTGGTTACTTGCAGATATTTCACAAACTTAGATTTCCATTTATACCACGTAGTTAAAACAAGTGGCGTACAACATGAGCTGGGCAGGTGAAAGCAGAGCCATGTCAGACGGGTGCCGGCGGATGACTGATGACTGCATTCTTCTCATTTAGTTTTTTTTCTCCTGTCTGCAATAAACCTGACAAGACCCCAGTGCCTGTGTCAATGCTGCAGTCATAACTGTTTCCCCTCGCATCTACACTGCGACTTCATACTTTATTTTCCTAATTTCCCCAAACTATAGGTATTTTGGTGTGTTTATGTTTTGTTGGAAACAGTTTTTTTTGTGTTTTGCACAGTATCTCAATAAATGCTTACCCCCCCCTCGCCCCTCCAATTTTCTAGTTATTTTCCACATCCTGATTGCAGCATTTCTCACATCCATTTAATAATCATATTTATATAAACAAGGCTCCCCAAATCACCCAAAGCTCCTAAGAGTACCAAGCTCATCGGAAATCAAAAGCTGGATGCGTATGCAAACTACATGGAAGGCCTTGAAGGTTCTGAAGGGACCGTAAAGCAGATTTAAGTCAGCGAGCAGAGCGTTGCGTCCCCCAGCTCAAAGAGATCACTAAGAAACACCTGTCATGATCTGTGTTCCACGTCAAGTTCACTCAGCTAAAAGGACTTCAGACTTCCAAGCTTGTCTGGAATATGTTCAGGACCAAAACACCTGACCAGCTATCCATCATGGATGAGCCTGAATAATAGACAGCAGACAGCCTGGATGAGACGCCAGTCCATCGCAGGGCACCTGTCTCACATGTCCCACAACCCACTGGTAACGCCGTCCACATTGACAGTAGATATATTTCAGTGTTATTTTGAGCATGAGCACTTTTCTACAGTCCAACATAGAATGCAACAATGATTCTTCATAAACATGATTCTTATAATAGTTAAATAGTTTGCTTATACTAAGAGGAGAATTGGCATGGGTATTAAATCAAAGAATTTTTTTTCTATTTTTAAAACTTTTTCTTGCATTTTCTTAAACAGTCATGCTGCGGGGAAGTTTTACTTGTGCTTCCCAAAGCAAAATAGCTAAATGCAATTGTTATACCCAAGGACATCAAACAGGACCCTCTGATGTATATTAAATATTATAATTCAAGTGTTCATTAGTCTAGATTCCAATAGGGCCATTTTCTTATCTTTGTGGCTTTTTCCTTCTTCTTTCTTAAAAAAAAAAAAAACATTTTAATTAAAATTCAGCCTTGCAGTTGTAATGGACTTTTTGAGCAGCAGTTAAAATTTAATGGCCCATTTTCTTTGCTTACAAATGGAGGGGTCTTTAGCTAAATGATGTGGACCCAGCAGTGAATTTGTAAATGCCTTCCTACTTCCTGCATTCTGTCATTGCTCTTGAGCAATGGGCTAAACCCAGTTCACTACGAAGCTGCTTTAGCAGTGTATTCTTTTATCCATATGCGTCTGCATTGCTGCAGCATGTCTGGACGTAAATATAGGCCTACCTGCGTTTCAATGCACAAATACAGAGATCAAAGCATAGATGCCAAAACAAACTTGGTTTCAAAGGATAACCAGTGGGTATCGTTATCTGTTTCCCAGAGCAAAATATTTTATAAAGGTATTTTTTCATATTCATTTTTTCATAATTCAAGACATTGTTTCAAATATAGTTTTGATTTTTCAGTTCAGTTTTAATTTTTGTCTTATTTCCAATTTTTATTTTAAATCCAATCTAGATTTAGTTAATTTTCAGTGTGGTTTTATTCGTTTTCATTTTGAGGCCATATTTCTATTGATTTTTTATTTTTGTTTGTATTTTAGTTTAATTTTTAATAATCTTCTTTATAGGGATTAACTGAAAGTTGTAAAGCTATTTTATATGTCTGATCTTTAAAGAATTCTACGTGGATATACAGTGCACATTATGTACTAATGTCCTCAAAATTTGGGAAATCAGATTCCAGGTATTGCTATTAGCAAAATAGTATTAAAACAGTAACGGAAATTAATGTACATATCTCATTCTCTTTTAGTTTGCAAAGAGATTTTTTTTTCATAGTTTTAGTTTTTGTTAAAGATAATATTGCTAAAGATTTCCTTAGAAGTGCCTTTAAATCAGATCGGGACAAAATTCATTTCACTGCATGTTGTACCTGTACATCTGTGTATGTGACAAATAAAGAACCTCTGAACTCTGAATTCTAAACATATTAAGATTAAGAAAATCGCTGATATACTGAACGGACTGTCGTGGAATGTCGTGGCTATTGTGGCACGCTCCACTAAAGGTCAGTCAACTTTGCTGTACACGTGTTGGTCTTGTGTGTCCTTTGAAGACTATCCCAAGATAGGTTGGAGTTGGTTGGCCTTCGTTCCTGTGATGTGATAGGCTGATGTATGCTACGACCTTATCAACCAAATACGAAAAACTAGCATGGAAAAATAAATCATAATTGCAGGAGAATTGAAATTAAATCAATTTACACAGAGAACATTAACTCAAAATACATCATTAGTTGAGCCCGATTTGAGTATAATAACACACGCAGTCTGCAAGCAAAGTAGACGTCACAATGAAGTGACTCGGTCAGGCTGGGTATTTCCACAAAGCTCACAGCAGGAGACTGTGTCCCTGGACAAAGAGAGAGAACGCTGCCAAGGTCTCTAACTACACTGATGAGCTCTCACTTCCCAGTGAGGAAGGCGGGAGGGAAGGTCTCGCCAACCAGGGTCTGAGCAGATGACAACCATCTAAGTTAAGCTTCAGAGAGACGCCAGTGTTGGCCTAATAACACGCAGGATCAGCTTAGCCAGGGAAGGCTCCTTAGACTATAGTTACATGTCCAAGATTTTCATGGATGCAAATTATTTTGATTGATACTCTAAACACAGGATATTTAACAGTAGTTACATTATTTACCAGTTCCCTTTTAAATATTAGCTTGGGGAACTTACTATTCACAAATGTATTTCGTGGTAGCAGTGTGTATACCCAGCGCCCTTGCATTGCTGGCTACGCCACCATTCAGGGTGCCAAATAAACAGAGAATGATGCTTTATTCCAGCCAGGATAATAACTAAGGCTCTGCTTTTGTGAGCTATTGGCAGTCTGATATGTCATGCCTTTGTCTACATGATTTCTATATATTTTCATCATTATTTTTCCTTCGTAAGCTGTGTGGCTTTAACGATAACTGTGAGTAGAGGCAGCTAATGAACTCAAAGCACCAGAGCTACTCGTCTTTTGTATATTTTGAAAAACCCTGAGGTTCGATTCGGGCCTGCTGGAGAGCTAAGAATCCCTTACGCTGTCTGAAGTCTTACTGGTGAAACGTCGCCTCTTAAAGGTTTACATCACCATGTCCGTGCAGAGCCTTTTCCCCATCCTGATCTGCACATTCGGAAAAGCTCAGCTGCAATTTCTTAGAAATCACCTGTTTGTTTCTCTCAAATAATAATAATAATAATAATAATAATAATAATAACATATATACAGCCACTATACACCCATTCAGACAGAGAGCGACGACTCCATTTTGAAAGTCAACAGTCTAATGGAAGCCGTGACCATCATGGCCAAATCTCACAGCCCCCTAAATGTACAGGTGAAGCACGTGCCTATGACATCACATTAAACTACTGTATAAACAAGTTCTCATACCAAATAATGACAGTTTATCTGCTGTAGCTGATGCTGCTGGCAAATATATCTCCCGTCACCTTTATCTTAATTACAGTCTTATTCAAAGAAACATTAACTTAAAGCCCAGTTTCTTATCCACAAATCAAAAATATAGGAGCAATGAATAAATAAAACAAACATGAACTACAGACCAGCAGTTTTTCATTATGCATACGTAACCTATAATAATCGTTATTGTAATTCTCAGAATTGTCAATGCCTATTTGATTAGTCACATTCATTGACCTGTTCTGACCATTACATAAGGAGAAAAAATACTCGTGGCTATAGTAGTTAGAAAAATAGTTAAAATAACTATTGTGGCTGAATTTCAACTTGTTAAATTTTATTATGACTGAATCAATATTTGCTTTATCGACAGTAGGCAGTAAAACCGTGTGATTGTCATATAGTAGGATAGCGTTGCTTTCTGATAGGCAGAAGCAGAGCAGGGAAGTTTTTTGGCTGTTTGAGGAAGTTTGCTAAGTCACTTCTGTTTTGTCTCTGTGGTTACTGCTGTGACACATGTAAGAATGCCATACATTGGCATATTTTATTTCTTTTATGCGTTTCTTCATTTTAATTGCACCATCACGCAATGATGAATTTAAGATACATGACAGGAAGTAGGTTCTACCCAAGTGTTTTCAAAGAAAAAATCTTTGCCCGTATATAGAGCAAAACAATCATAATTTTCTTTGACATCACTTCCTGCTACTGGCGGTCTACCAATCACGTCAGTGGAGTCCAGACAACAGAGAACCAGCAGAACCATGAGAAAAACTAGAAGTCTTAGGTTCAGATATAGGAAATGGCTCAGTACATGGCTCTGTGAATTATGCTGTTGTTTCATACATTTCAGACTGCAGATGAAAATCAGACCCCAATTGTGTGTGTGTGTGTGTCTGTGTGTGTCTGTCTGTGTGTGTGTGTGTCTGTGCGTGCATGTCTGTGCGTGTGTGTGTCTGTGTGTGTGTCTGAGGGGACTTTTTTTCCCTTTGTCATTTGCCATTTTTCGAGTTTCCTTTGCGATCCAAAGACCAGAGTCATATTGCTCATATGATCTGACATCGCTCCATGCGTCGGCCAAGAAATGTTCCCTATTCCTGCCACCGTCCACGATGACATAATCGGATAAACGGTTAAAATGTATTAACAGAATGTCAGGTTGTCACAAAGGGAGGGGGAGCTGTTGATTGTTGAAACCATGTTTTAAAGACTAAATGTTTTATTTTTAGTCAGCTGGAGAAACACAGATTAGTGTCACTGGCCTCATAAACGAAAATGACTAATCTCTCTGGACCTCACTGACCAACAGGCAAACAGAGCGGCAGAGCTGCAGAAGCAGAATATAAATTACCCATAATACTCAAAACCCTTTGAAGGAGATATCTATACAGCCCGAGGTCCTATTGAAAGACTGGAGCAGAACAGGGTGACATATCTACGCAAAAGTCTAGAAAACACTAACTAGACTGGAATTAGGAAGTCAGCAAGAGTGATAATGGGTGGAAATGATCAGGCAAGGACAAGTCTGGGAGACGGTACTGGCATGGATGTAATATATATATCATTACTGTCCTTCAGAGACCACATGAGTAATCTGTTTTTGTATTGCCAGTATAACTGGGCCAGTGTGAATCAGACTGATGACAAGGGGATGGGTTCAAGTGGTCAAGCATGTCTCCATGGCAACCGATCACCATGTCAGAGCCAACATATATCTTAGGTATTGAACCCCAGCTGACATCCTTAGGGTTTAAACAGCGTGATCTGGGCAGTTGTCAGGAAAGTTGTCGTAGAACATGCTTTGCTGCAGGGTCCGGGTTTTCAAAAGCAAACAAACTTCAGAAAGATCAAAAATGAGCAAATGAGCCCGGGCCTCCTCCTTGTTTAGCTCCGTCCGGCTCTTACGTCAGCTTTCAACCCCCCCATGCCTGTTACAGCTTATAATTTAATTCTTACACATCCGAGGGCAATGCTGGTCAACTGCTGTATAGATAACTCTCTGAGAATGAAAACCCAGCAGCTATTTCGTGCTGTTAAATTCACACGCAATAAAACTTCATTCTCCCTGCAATATTTAACTTGTAAGTTAGTTAGAAGCTTTGTCACGATAGCAGCGTGAAAAAAACAACGCTAGGGGTAGGAAATGCCAGCTCGCACCATTCACACAACAGCTGTTTTTCACTATATTTATGAATCGTGTACGTTTTTTTGTATAGTCCTGTTATTTATTCCATAAATATATTACTTTTATTTTTCCTTTATTACTGGTTCCCCTTTAATTTTTTTTTACTCACATCATCCTTTTGTTGTAGCTATTTCTTATCCTTTGTTGTGTCTCCTCTGTGCAACTGGACAAAGAAATTTCCCCTCACAGGGATCAATAAAATTCTATTTTAATCATAATCTTTACGGTGCAGCCCAGCCTGCTGGAGAGGGTCAGTGTGTGGTAACTGGACGATTGTGGCTTCAGCCGGCATTCTAACATATCCCATCTCTCCATCTGGTCTCTCTCCTTAAAACACCGTCACTCATAACCTACGCTGCCCATGGCACCTGAATCGTGTGGATGATACACTTGTTGTAAAATGCTGAATCGCTCTTGGAGTGAAATCAACCTGTGGGTAATTCACATTACCGGGGATGCAGAGCAGAAAAGAGTAATGATTTAAATTCTCATTTTTTTAGCATCCATGGTCAATATTTCTTCTACTCTTCCACAAATTGGTCATTGCAGATTTTTTTTTGAATACTTCTCTTTTCAACTGCAAAATCAGCTGGCTGAGAGGACCCTGCTCGATCAAGGTTGCAGGGTCCTCTGGCTTTTATAGTACCTAAGATCTTAATTAGGTGATTGTTCTTTATGCTTATGTGAATCAGTTTAGGGGCCTGACGAGATTTAGAGATGCCCGTAAAACCCACTTGACTGTGATTTCCACAATAACCCTGGCTTCAGTCTTTCTCAAGGATGCTCATAACTACACTGTAATATTGCATCAATAACCGGCAAAGTGTCGTAGATTATTCTGTACAATGGCACGCACAGTGCACGACTGGCCAATGTAGCTCGTATAAGGTATAATGGTACTTGCCATTTGACATGACACTCCTTCAGCAGCTCACCTTGCTACCTGGTTTACATCTGTGTCTTATTTTAATGCACCTGCTAAATAATATTTATAGTTTAAAGCAAGTTCAATACCTCTAGTCCAAATAAGGTCATTCAAAAGAACCTAATCTTCACCTCAATCAAGATAAAAGTTATTAAAAGTCAAAATGTATTAAAGGACATTTTGCATTTTCTCTTTAATGTTTTGCTCACTACCCTGTACTTCCTAAGGTGGGCACTGTAATTCCTCAGAGAGACTGCAGGCTCACTACCCTGTACTTCCTAAGGTGG
>JAODUD010000040.1:9186149-9203845 GCA_026784285.1 Stomatorhinus walkeri | reverse complement strand
ATGTGCAGAGTTACACACAGTGGTACACACAGGGTTACACACAGGGTTATACACAGTGGTACACACAGTGGTACACAAAGGGTTACACACGGGGGTACACATACGGTTTTGCGCAGAGGTACACATAGGGTTATGCGCAGAGGTACACATAGGGTTATGTGCAGAGTTACACACAGTGGTACACACAGGGTTACACACAGGGTTATACACAGTGGTACACACAGTGGTACACACAGGGTACGCACAGAGGTACACAAAGGAGAATAGACAGGGTTACGCACATTTTGGGTTTTAGTGGGATTATTACATTTTGGTATGAAAAATGATTAAAAGATTAAAGAGCAATACGTCAGAATGAGGAACTTAAGCCTGAAAGTTAAGTGGAGTGCAGAAGCAGTCAAGCAATTTGAGCTGCTAAAGATACAAGTTATGAATATAAGCTATAATGTTTAAGACAGCAGGGATAAAGGTAGGGTCTCCTTATTCTTCTTCTCATTATCTTTTGTGAACCCAGTTACATTTTCTTGTGGAACTCTGTTTTACGAGTAAACATTCAACTAATTATTAACTTTCGACAAATGAGGTCAATCGCATGTAAGATACGATAGTTTTTTTTTTTTGTATACAAAACTGTTCAGTGAATATGCATTTAACTAAAAACTCTGTGCAGTTCCTTCCTTCAGTGCCACTGCAAAAATAACCACCCATGTGTTGCACAAGGCATAAGCATTTTTTATGCCTTCCTTCTATATGTGTGCTATTCTCGATGGATTTATCTGTGGGGGCGGTGGGGTCAAGTGCCAGTGGTGCATGTGCTGATTAGGTGCACGAAAAAAAAACTTGCATATAATGTGCTGTAAATTCTTTACACTGCATACATTCCGCTTTGTTTTGTGCATTAGCGCTAGACAGGGCCAGTAATGTGCTGCAACTCTCTGATCAGTTATGTACATTTTTTGATATAAAATGATTTATCTCTCTATCTGTTTGTTTGTCTGCTTACGTTAACTGTGACACTGGATTTTGTGTCTGCACATGAGGAAATCTCCATATCCATAATAAAAATGCTCCCCTCTGCCAAATCTCTATGCCGTGTGGCCGTTTGCTGCCTGCACCTCACTGCCTCTCTTCAGGGATTAAATTCTTCAGGTATAAAACATTAATGCAACTGATTTCAAAATCAATGCCACTGATTTCAAAATCGGGAATGATCTGTGATGTCATCTCGGGCCTACTATACACGTCAGTGTATTTTGTTTAGTTTGTTTGCTTGCTTGTCTCATCCGTCCGTCCCAGAAGTTTACTGCTCCAAAGAGGCACACAGAATAAATCCTTTGTACATACCAAAGTCGACAAAATGTAAATGAAGACTCTTTAATTGCAGAAGGAGGCTCTCTACCAGGGAGCATGGTGTTTGCTAGCTGTCATCCACAGAGGCCATTAAAATTCCATCCTTCTGGAGGAAGTCAACTCACACGAAGGAATACTGTTTAAGGTTGTGCCGTACATTTGAATTGCACGTATAACAGTCTCCAGTGTAGGTTTGAAAAAATAAGACAGTGAGCCATGACAGAATATGCTATTATTCTTTAATTTTTTTTTCTGCCAATGTTTCCTTCTTTTTACTCTGTGTACATCCCACATTCTTCCTCTGCCCCCACACAGGCCCCCGTGGAAGGCAGGCTATACTCGTTTCCATTTGAAAACAAAGAAATCCATCAGTTTGCGGTTAAGGTCAGCCCCTTCCATAGGGGAAGAAAGACCATTTACAGACCTTCCTCAAATGACTTGGCAGTTACCCCACACCCTGGGTCTACTGTCTTCACAGTGTCAGCCTCTCCAAAGACCACAAGGGGAAGTGAGCTGGAAAGTCCGGCAGGGTCTCATCTGCTATTTCTCGCCAGAGGTGGGTATTTTTTGAAAAGCATCACAGAGAGGCAAGAATTCCCGTGGCACTGACAAATCTCCTCTCTCCTTCCTTTTCAAGCAAATCTTTGAGATATCTTCCGAAATGCTCCAAATTCACTGGCAGCAGATCTGCAATGGGACACTAAAAATAGTTTTTATAACACAGCAGCAAGCAGCAACAAATGTGGAATCCTGTCCTTAAGTCATTGGTGATTAGATATCAAGTTTGACTATGATGCTCCATAGCACCTGAAAGACACTCCGGTCAACAGGGGGAGCTACAGCTGCTATAAGGAAGCCAGAAAATCTGAAATCAGTGCATCCAGGGGTGGCTTTACAATTGATGTCTTATATATTGTGTTATAATAGATTTTTGTTAAGCGTCAAAACTTGTTGAACTGAAGTTATACAAGTCAAACATTTTGCGAGCTGGGCCAAATTCTGCCCTGTTTTTGTATTTGACTTTAATTAAAAGATGTGCACTCTCTCAGTGCACACTATAACCGAGACAGTGTAACTTCGTAACAAAATCACTGATTGGATGGTTCACCAGAGAAGGGAAGACAAAGCAGAGGACTAGTCAGCAACCTCCTCGAGGAGCACCGATCCGGCGTCTGTACTGAAGGCATTGATTTGGAGAGCTCACTGCAGAGCGAAGCCTCTTTGTTTCCTGAGATGTTTACCCAAAGCAGAAGAAAATCGCAGTTAATGAATCCGCAGGCTGCTGAGACCCCGTGAGGGAGCTTTCTCCTGGAGAGACAGTAGGTTTTCCTCATTAACGACCTATTAATAAACCCAGTGTGTGCTCAGTATGATATGAGAGGAATTATTGCAAGGCATCGACTCAAAGCACGGCAAGAATCTCACTCCTCTGTACAATACAGGTGTATAGTCACATTTGTTCAGCTTCCGTTCTGAGCCTTTTGCTCTCTAGCATAACCATTGTTTTGAGCACCACCATTAATTATGCTGAAGTCTAGGTCTTCCACACTAAAGGCTACATATTTTGACATGAATGCAACACTTTCTTCATCTTATTCACATCATTTTTCCTAGTGATAAGCAGGTCAGGCCATACCTCCCGGAACAATCCACAGACTCCAGCTCGTTCTGGGAGATTCCAAATGTTCTCATGCCAGCTGAGAGATATAGTTCCCTCACTGCGTCCTCCGTCTGCCCTAAGCCCTCTGTCTAGTGGGACATACCCGGAACAGCTCCGGGAATCCCAAACCAGCTTAGCTAGTTTGGTCTATTCCAAAGTCCCTCCAAATCTCTGAACTCCTCCCTAAAGAGAGCCTGGCATCCCTACAGAGCAACCTCATTTTGGTCACGTATGCTTACAACATGTCTCTCTTGGTCATTGCACACGGCTCAAGACCACAGCGACATAGATGTGAATCATCTGACGACTTCACCACCGAGATCTGTTCAGTGCTCTCAAAACTGCAGCCATCAAATCAGTCCACGTATCTCTTATCGTCACTCATGAAAAGATCACCCTGGTCCAGAAAGTGTGTAGATCACTGGGTAAAGCATCTGGCCCCATATCCAGAAGGTTATGAATTGGAATGATGGGAATCATTGGCTGATAGAGCAGTTAAATCACAGCTGGGTCCTTGAGCATGGCTTTTAACCTCAACAGCTGCAGAGGTACTGGATTAGGGCTGATTGTGGTCTCCTCACCTGTATGCCATTTTGGGCTAAAGTGTCTGCTATAATAAATGATAAATACTAAAGCCCTATTATTAACTAGACTGTCCCCCTTCATCTGAAAGGAGCAATTCACTTTTTTTTGAGAGAGAGCACCATAGCCTTGGATTTGAAGGTGCTGATTCTCTCCCCTGCCACTTCACACTCACATCGAACCATCCAAGTGCATGCAGGGGGTGCCGATCATATGAAGCCAGAAGCATAACACAATCTACAAATAGCAGGGATGTCGTCTGTGAAAATCACAAACTGGACTATAGTCATCACCAACTCTCGCCAGTAGTCAACACCCACTCCAAATGGCTTTAGTTGTCCCAAGGATACAGACACAACAATTGTTACACTCGTACCGGGAACAGACAGCAAAACGTAGGCTTCCTTGTACCCCATATTCCTGCATCAGCTCTTCAATACGGTCTATTCCAACTCAGTGTTCCCAGCCTCACTCGGCACTCAACTTTTACCGAGGTTGAGTTAATTAATCTTTAAGCTTTATCTGGACTCGTTGCTGACTGGGTCGGCAGGTTCCCTGGTGCATAATTTATTGCATACAGACAAATAATCAGTTCTTCCCTCCACAGCACAATAGCAGTCACATAGAGGCACCCTGTCGATGACAAGGAAACACAGTTCCACACACACATGCTTGAGATCTTTCACCGCAGGGAACCTGACAGTAGGAAAGATTCCATCCCCAGTGAGATTTGTGGATCCCGAACTAAGCATGGAGGTTCGGCTAACTGTACCTAGCTATATGTATCTCCTGTACTTGCTCAAGCTTGTCCATTTCCAAGGTCTGACCCATCCCGGTCATCTCGCGGTTGCTGTCCAAGTGTTACTGTACCTAGCCCTTATCTTACATCTTGACATCCCAAGAAACCATTCTGGGCTGAGCCTAGCTGGGTGAACACCACACCCAGGCCTAAATTGTGATGATTCGTTGTAAGGCCTTCTGCTGTTTTGTACCGTTAATGGGGGTCTTTGTAGGACCGTAATTTGTCTGGTTTCTCCACACAGACGTGTTCTCCCAGACGGACCCTACCAGGAGCTGTTGCTTTGTGGATCATTGAAGCATGCAGGCCTCTCCAACATGCCATGGTCACAATCTCGGAGCAGACTGAAAAAATTGAATTTATCTTGACCTACGCTTTGCATTTCCACACTCGAAGCTGATGGTCTGGCTAGACCATGAATACGAGTGATTTTTTATCAGATGAAGTCCTGCATTACAGAAAGCGGCTCTGGCAAGATATAAAGTCAAGATTGGCGGGAGGGAGGCTCTCGCAGAAGAAAGGTTCCCGTGTCAAAGCAATCTAGGAACATTTAACACGTAAATGGCACGAAAATAATTCCTTCTGCTAAGGTCACTTACGTGTCAAGCAGGGCCTAGTGGTGGATGGCAGCTGTACCGGGGCATCACAGATGTTATGAGAAAGTACCATACATCTGTCAAACCCTTGTGCTGAAAATGTCTGTTACTCCTCTCTCGCTATCACCTCTGGGATGAGGTTTGCAGACCTCAATGACTTGTGGCAGAACTGCCCCTTATGGGGGAATGCACTGATTTTATTTAAGTCTGACTGTCATCCATAAGTCACAGTTTACCCAGACCTCACCAAAAGACCACGCTTATGATCAAAATATCACGTGACTCACAGCTATGCAGTTATTCGTCGGATAGTGGTTCTGTGATTTGTTATCAGAGAGAAGGGGAGGGGGGGGGGGGTGGCACGGTAAGGCAATGATTAATTAACAACTCTAGGACCAGGGTTTGAGTCTCCGGCATGGCTCCATATGTATGGAGATGGATGGATGGATGGATGGATGGGTGAGGAGAGTGTATGTGTGTGTGTGTGTGTGTGTGTCTGTGCACACGCCCTGTGCTGGGTTGGCACCCATACACAACAAGTAGGTATAGACACTGTGCAGACACAATTAATATCACATGATATGTATTTTTCAATATGTGTCTAAAATATTGAAAAAAAAACAGCTCAAAAATAAGCTTGAAGCCAAAGAGATGTAAAAGTTAAAAGAGATTCAGTTAAAAGACAGCAGGTGTCCCGTGAGTAGCAGAAGATTTTAGAAAAGCATTTCCTTCGCTGACTCGATGTATATGTCTTATCCTCTCAGATAGGTAGTTCTGGTGTCATAGACTAGTACAGGATAATCACCTTCTCACTTCCCTGAGTGCAGTGAGACGCATTGAGATTCAGTGAGTGGTGCAATAATACAGAGTGACCACAGAAGCCAAAGACATACACAGATGGGCACAGATTTATTAGGCCACATACTCGCATTTCCGTGGTCATACCACGACGGCCCGACATCCTGTTGTTTGAGGCTCTTTCCTCAGTCATGTGCTCAGCATCGTCCGCCTCAACTTGTCGAAAGACTCCCAAGATACGCGTCCGTCGGTGCGATCGGAAGCTGTCAGAAGGCCATGAGTTTTTCTAAGACATGCTCACAATGACATCAATATACCGCGTTCAAGAAATTTTGATAGCCACGGCAATCATGGAAATGCCCCACAGACGCTTAGAAGTGGGGACGCGGCAGACTGCAGAGGCTGCTGTCAATAGTCTTTCATCGCTCTATTAGGTTAACTTGACAGGCTTATGGATAGGCAATATCTTGAATTCTGATTTCACATCTATGAATCCTCTGCCTGCCAGCCATTTAAACAGTATGTATAATTTGCACCCAGCTTTCCAGAATGCTAGATACGTAACTTCGGAATGGTCAGTTCCATGGTCTATTGTTCATATTTCAGAGAGTTCTTCTTCCGTCTCATAAATGTATTCCACTGCCTTACTGCATTATATAGTTACGTAGCGTGTGTCACGCTCCGTCTGTTCCAGCCTCGTGTATGCCACGCCCCCCTGCTCCTCATGTGCAAATCCCAATTGAAACCACCTGTTGTACTTCCGTTTGATTGTGATTCCCTGTTAACTGATTAGTTTCCTGTCAGTCTTCTGTATTTAGTCCGCGTCTGAGTTCGTATCCCCAGATCTGTCATTGTGATGTTTAGTGGCATCTACCCTGCTTGTGTCTCTAATAAACCCCGTAATCCTGGATATTCCTGCCTCCAATCGCCTTGTTTGCCCGACGCTACCTGCATCCAGGCACGCTGCTCCCACGCATACGTGACAGAATGACATAACGTAGCATTTTTTTTTACAGCTGAATGGACTGGTAATTCTCCAGCAAGGTGCAGGCCCCCAGCTGGGCATGTTGGGGATAAGCACATGTTTCCTTCAGCAAATAATCAGAGGTGAGCTGTTTAGCTGCTGGACCTGCTGCACATGAACCGGAATGCAGTGCGTCGAGTGTTCAGTTTCAGAAATGCACAGAAATGCATTGAGGCTTTGATGAGAACTCACACATTCCCAAACTGAATTAATAAATTGCATGCAAACTCACGAAACATTTCTGGCTATTATTTTGATTTCTATGCCCTTGACAATGGGTACAACTGTAAAGACATTAGTGTAAAAATAACTTTTTGCAGTTACATTGTAAATCATCAATACATGAATAAAAATATTTTCATAGTAAGTCAGAAAAGAACCTTACGTTTAAACACATGTATGTGGAAAAGATGATATATAAATGTCATAAACAGTATTACAAGCCCACAGAGAAAGCAGTTTATTAACTCGACTGTATGAGAGGTGCTTTCCATCACTATCTTCTTCAAGATTACGTTTTTAATTAATGACTGATCAATATTAATATCTGCATTATCTCAAAGGAATCCAAGCTCAGACCAAACCACAGCAATGATATTTCAGTTCTCTATCCATCCATCATCCACAGCTACTTCTGCAGTACCCGGCCCTGGCAAGCCTGGGGTTAATCCCAGGAAGCATGGGGTTTGTCGCAGGGTAAACATTAACCCTAATGCCATTTCCATCACTATTTGTTTAGTAATCAATCTGCAGACCAATCAGACGAGCCTGAGCCTGTGATTGACACCACAGAGTGAAGAGCGGCCCCGTTTGACATTTCAGCCTTTTTCCATGGGCCGTGCATTGAAGAAGGATCGGGAGGAGACTTGAGATAAATTGGTTTAATTCCACGAGGACATTAAGATTCAATGACAGCCAATGGGGGTGCAGGCAATGGGGGTGCAGGCTTGAAGCAAGGAGAAACGTATACAGCAAGTTATTATGGCTTGTAAATAGCGGGTGGGGCTTGGAAGTACCAGATTGGGAGCGGTCTAGGAAGGAGTTTCTGAATTCATCTAGAGTCGAAGTCTAATAATATAATTCCACCTTCTGTTTTTCTCTTAGCCCTAAAGCCCAGACCTCATTACAGTTCCCCAAACTGAACACCTGTTTTGGCTCCCTTATTTCCTACCCAGTGCTAAGGCTGGGAAAAATGGCCACCCTTTCTGTTTTTTTCTCTCCCTTCAGTTTGTTGACTCCCAGAGACCTAATATAGCCCCCATTCAGTCCTGCGCATCCCCACATCACATTCTAACCGTTCACCTTCCCCATCTGCTAGTCCACACAAGGACGTTAGCTAAACTATATCAGGATCACACTAGGGCCGTAAAATAAAATGCCTAGCATAGTAAGGTAGGGCCATGCAGGCGAGCGGGAGCTGGGCAGATGAAAGAAGAACCCTCAGGCCCAGTGGGTGGGTGGTCTCCTTGCAGCCAACTAGCCAGCCAATAGGGCGACGGCTCTGGCGAGAGAGGCGGGCGAGATAGCTGTGCTGTGGACTATGCTGCGAGCCATCGGCGACGCCAAACCCCGGAGACAGCTGATATCTAATAATCTGCCCTTTGGCGGCAGCGGGCGGCCTCTCGGCAGAGTGACACGCACCCCGGCAGGGAAGGCACTCGTCATATCTCCTTACAAACACGCATCATCCCCACCCCCTCGGGCCAGACGGGCGTCTGCCTACTTGTGGACTAGCGGTCGCAGAGCTGCGGACGTTCTTTCTGTTCTGCGACATGGCCTGTTATGTAGGAGTCAAATAAAATCAACAACAAAAAAGAAAAGAAAAAAAATCTGAATCCAAATTCTTTTTGGAGAAATGAAAGTGACACATCTTCATGCAGATCCAGGGACTTTTGAGCGACGGGGGCTTCTGCTTACCCCCTTCATCCTACAGGCTGTTCATTGTTTACTGTGACCTGTGGTTTGAACTCAGCTAGATGTTTGTCTTCCTCTGTCGTTCATCTCCAAGCTCAACTGGTTAATCCTTCCTTTCTTCTATGCCAGATTTCGACTTATTTTCCACCCTAGATGAAACATTGACATATTTTACTCACGCTGACGTGACTTTTTAGATGGTTTCTGCTTCACTTTAACAGCACCATTCCTGGATTCAAGAACCAATGCGGTAAAAGCAAAAGCGCTGCATGAAAAGGCGTCATGAGTAAACATATTGGAAGGTGATGATACTGGACATGCTGACCATTACCGCTGATCCGGCACAGGTCCCTCTGAGACTGAAGCCTGTCTCGGGAAGCAAGAACATACTTTTTCACTGCAGGAGAACAAGGATGGAAGTGAGAAGAAAAATTGAACATTCAGCCCTGGAGGTGAGAGACCACAGTACTACACAATGAGAGTCAGGAGTCCTTCTTACAAGCCAAATCACGCTGAAAAATGCACAGTGTTTTGTGGGGTCTTATGTATTTGCAGGTGAATTCATGTGAAGTAATGCAAATGAATGTAAATCAACTAATTTACATTAATTTGTGGTTATCCAGAATAAAGCAGGCTTTTTAATGAAACTGTTTATGAAGGGTATAGCCATGGACTGCATTATATTAGGCCAAAGTAACACAAAAGTAGATTAATCATGACAATTTAAAACTTTCTGAACAATTTCCACATTCTGCAAGTACATTCAGTGAAGCATGACATCATCCCAATCATAGAGAGTACGTGCAGGAATCACAGTCTGAGTACAAGGATACCCTTTGGTTCTGTAAACTACTAAGTCAAAATTAATTTGACTCTCAATGTGTTTAATTTGTTTCTTCACTATCAGTAACGCAAAATGAATTAAGCCTACAGAACTGGGGGGCTGGGTTGCCATTTTTTTACATGCTGATTGGATTTTTCTATTACTGATTATATCTTTGACATGGCAATTTCAGCTTCAACTCAGGTGGTTCCAATTTAAATCTGGCCCTGAATGATAAGACCACTAGGGCGGCATTGTTAGCACCACTCTACAGACGATTAAGGTTACGCGATATCTGTACAATAAAAGCACTATAGCATCACACTGCGCCCTTACGCACCATTATGACATTTCGTGACACATTGCTTGGCTCAGCAACATTAGCAGCATGTTCAGTCTTGCTGACACGTTTTTGTAATAGCATGAGACATCTCAGGGAGTCCTTATCGGTTCGTTTTTTTTTTTAATGTTAAAGTTCGACTTCCAGCTGAGCTCATTTGATGCTGCAGACTGAAGAAAGACTGTGCAAATGCATGCAAGTGGAGATCTACAAGCTGATGCATGACGTGCAAACAGGTATTACACCGCATAGCACAACCTAAGCCTAACGGGTGGGGGCGAGGGGGGGCAGGGGCTCTAACATTTAAATAATCTATTGGAATAATTTGTCAAAAATACATATTTGTGAAAACTTTATATAGTATTTATTTTTTTATCTTCCTAGTTTTCCTTGACATATGGGGCGAAAACCAAAATGAGAAAACAGGCAAGCGCCATTCATCACGAGGGGAGTCCTGCAGAAAGCGGCAACCCACAGAAAAAGCAGCAGGACGGATTTTAGTTTTCAAGCAGATTTTTGTTAAATATGCCTGGGATGTCAGAAAGGTTATAAAGCTGGTTTAACATTTCATAGATTAACAGCAGAACCAGCAAGATGCAGTAAGTGGATTCCGGCGGTGGAAGAATTGGCAGGAAACTGAATACAGTACATGCCTTAAAATTAAAAATTAAATGATTAGATTAGATTTCAGTTTCATATGTTACATTTTTCATATTCTGAACCTATTTAAGGGCAATTCAGAGGGAATTTTTATTTAAAGTTGAGCATTGAAAATACAGAAATAATGACAAATTATATTTTGATCATTTTCGATATCATATTTTAAATAAAATATTTTACCATATCACCCAACCATAGGTTGATATCAAAACTGATCTACACACAATTATTTTACATATATTCTCCATCTGTCATTCAACAATGCAACATTAGTAGGATAAGGCTAAGATTCTTACCTTCAATATGAATCTTTTACGGGAATTTCCCATACACCAGTCCCGTGTACATGACCAGCTAGAAAATACTTCTGTGCATCTAAATTTTTTTAAGCTTTAAACTTTTCACACCTGTATTGAGACGTGGTGTGAGCTAGATAGCTGACGATGCCATAATACGTCAGGTTGGGGATGTTACCCACGCTGCAACGCTGCAAAGACACGAAGGATGCCTCTTGGGAGTTTCACTTACACAAAAATATTCTGAAGGCAGAATGAAAAATGATTGGTTCAGAGAGATAAACAATCAGAGAGATAACTTAAACCAGCTGTCTTGGTCCCACCTCCTCTAATTGCTTGAACTCACCTCTTGTACAATCTGATTGGTTATCTCTCTGAACCAATTATTTTTCATTCTATCCTCAGAAGATTTTTTGCGTAAGGAAAAATCCAACGAGCAAAAAGATGACTCGGAAAAGAAGGAAGACCTCCATGAACTGCAGGTGTGTCACAAACCTGGGGGCGGGGGGTGAGGGCTTGGAGATCATCTTGTCCTCTGACATGAGTAAGTCACACAGCAGGCCTGGTTATGTCTATCCGCCTTCAAATGTCTTATTTCCCTGCATGCGATTGGGATACGATTTCAGCTCCACTTTTCACCTCCTGCATTTTAAACTGAAAGTCAAAAGCCGCAGAACGGCGAATTAACTTTGCTTGGTGCACATTAATCATCCCTCCGCATCCGCTAAATAGAGAAAATGTAATTTTCTCTGATTGATAAGCAGGAACAACATGAGAAAGCCTGCTGATGAAGTTAAAATCAGCAGATTTGTCACACTGATTAAGATATAGGAACGTCAAACATCTGGACCTGTCTTGTCAAAGACGCCCTACTTGGGTAATACATCCCGAACTGCTGTAATTATTATATATATTTTTTGCGTTACTTAATTATCACCATTTTACCATTCTTAAATGTAACACTGTGAATTGCTGTTGTGTCTAATTTGAATCAAAATGACAGCTTGTTAACAGTAAATACTGCTGTTGGCACTTGCGTTGGTACAGTAACTTTACACAATAAGTTAATGAATTCATTTATTTCCCACAGATGAAAACTTAATACCCGGTTAAGGATGTAGATATATTATGTAACCGGATACTTTGAACTCACAATCTTGGCTATAAACCCATTAAAATATAAAATAGCTCATTAAAATGCATCATAAAACAAAGACAAAGATTACTTTTTGAACAAGGAAAATCGCAATAACTAATTACAAGTTTTCTTGCTGCATTTCCTAACACACACGTAGATGAAAACCTTAATTTGCATTACACGATACAGCAAGCACATGCACAAACACCCACTGCCTAAAACATTATAGAAACTTTCAGGTTGAGCAGCTGTTTAAAGCAGATCTCTCAATAATACGATTTTGACAATGCATGTAGCATATATATGCATATTGTGCATTTTCTACGGAACTTGACAGTTTCCATGCTGTCAAATTATAACAATCCATCCATCAAAAGTTTTCCAAATCACTTACCCAGTTTAGGGTCGGGGGGCTATCCCAGATTTAGAGTATGAGGCAGGGGGACACCCTGGACATGACAAATTATATGCTGTCTTGTATTACTAATGCTTTTCTCTGTTCTTGATACTTGTCTGACATGATGCTGAATATTCATCTTCATGATTCTTTATCTTTCCCATCATGTATTCTTCTTTGAGATTTCTCTTGATAAACCACATGCTAATAAACAAAGTTGTCTCTAAATCATTAATACCGATAACATCGCTAATAACAAGCAACAAAACCATCATTTTAGCCAAAGACATAATTCTCTGATTCTTGCAGGAATAATATCCATGTGCCCATCCATTTAGCGTAAGCACTTATGCAATTAGGGTTATGGATGTCTGGACCCTCTCCCAGACAGCATAGAGAAAATAAGCATATCTAACACTCCATCAAGGATGGTAGGAGATCTGCCATGAACAGGACAGAGACGCTTTTGGAGTTTGCCGAAAATGCTGGGGTTTATTTGAAAAAACGACATCTGTTCTGTGTAATTAATTCCATTTCCAAATATCTGTGTTGACGGCATGCTTCATACATATAAAAAATCATCACGTAGATTCACCTACTGAAAGATACCAAAAACATCGCTAAAGTATTTTTTTCTCCTTATCTCTCTGTTCTTTAAGCTCAGGAGTAATGTAGGACATGTATCTCAGGCAGTGTCATGCCCAGCCCATCTGACTCACCAGATCCCACCCAATAGGTGGCCGTAGCAGCCCACACCTGTCACTTGTTACTTATTACTACCTCCCTCTCTTACGTCTCGGGTTGATCGCTCGCAGCTACCTCATGTTTGTTGCTTCATTAGTCGTGCATTTAAGTGCTGCCCAGTTGTGTGTTCCCCAGTCTGGGTATTGACGTCAAACCCTCGTGTTGCCTGTGCCTTCCCATGTTCCCGTGCTGGTTCCCTGTGATCCTGTTTCTAGCTTATGTTATTCAGTTAAAAAAAAAAAACCTTTTGTTTCACCTCCACACCTGCTGCTGAGTTATTGGGGCCTCACCTGGTGACAGACAGATTTTCTGGAAATTAGACACTGCACTCTTGATGCTGAAGGATTCGAAAGTTAAATTGGCATATGGAGTCACAGGATTGCCATAGAAAAGAATAAATACACGAATGAATGAGAGAACAAATGTTAAATAAAGAAGTCAAATAAATAAATTAAATTAAATTAAAATAAAAGAAAATAAAGAAAATAAATATTTTTTTATTATTATTGCTTTTTCCATATTGCATTTGCTTTATCCTTATTAATTTGCTTCAATAAAGGCCAAGCTGTCAATCAACTGACTTTGGGGCTGGTCTTCCCACCAGAACACGCCCCCTCAGACTGAGTGAGCGGCAAAACATGCTGCAATATGTCTTGTTTTAGTCGGGGACTGTCAAGCAAATGATTATTTGCTCAGATTAAAGGCAGTTGGACTTGACTTCCAAAAGACTAATCGCCAGAAATCGGGTTTCCAGACAATAAATATATATCGTATAAACTATTAAAGTTATCTGACTTCTAAGGAACACTGGGCTGATCTTGCTAGCAAACACTCTCTGACCATCTCACACTTTGTAGAACAAAAGGTTCATCATCATAGATCACTTTTTTTTTTTTTTTTTGAAATCCTTACAAAATATATCAGTAGACATTTTATCCAGAAATCTGACCGTTACTAACTTGGGTCAGCGGGCTGGGGGGAGTTTTTCGATTCGAGACGAGTCTGCACAAACATTTACATGACCGTGAGAGTTTTATTACCTTGTAAATAGTCTGCAGGGTTTGCAAACTGCACCAAAATCTTTTTGACGTGGCTAGGTTTATAAAGGAATAAAAATCTATCAAGAAAGCAAACACAATCTGGAATAAGCAACAAAGAAAAGCATTTATTTTCTTTTTGTTATTTGTATTTATTTTATTATTTCTACTCAACACTCATTTCCTTATTCTTTTAAAGATGTACTTTTAATGGCACTCCTATGACACTATATTGCCAGGTTTATATATATATGTGTGTTTGTCTGTGTGTGTGTGTGTGTGTGTGTGTGTGTGTGTGCGCGCGCATAGCATCAAAAAACAAAGTGAAATGGGCACGATCTGCCGTCAACCGCTTGTGACATCCCTTTTATCTCTGTCAACCACAACTGCTTCTATGTTTCCTCGCAGGCTAGATGAGCATTAATTGGGGCCAGCTTGCCGGCAGCACTGGAGCTTTTCAGGTAATTCCACAAAAACACCAGGACAATGTGAAGAGAGGTGAGGAGGAGGTCACAGCTGTTACTCTGAAGGTCAGCCGCTAGACGATCTTGGCCCATTCTATCTCCAGATGCAGCAGTATGATTTTTGGAGTGGCACTCTCTTCTCATCTCCGGTTCCGTCTGTGAGCTGTGTCTATGGCAACAAAGGCTGGACGTGCAATGGCTCTGGTGTTCCACTGACTAAATATTGCACACTTAAAATCCTGCCCTGTGTTGTTTTAGTATGAGTGATATAATGTGTTTACACAGGTCAATAGATCGACCCGTCTCTCAGATGAGTCAGCTATAGCATTTCCTCCCATAGTAGAATTTAAGAGAGAACCAGGAGAAAAATATCAACTGTCCTATCTGTGAAAACATATAAATAATTATGTGATCATATGTAAGGGCACAGACTAGGGTTTCCAAGGGAGCCTTCTAACATTAGCGAATGATTTTAGTACAAGGATATCATAAAAAAGTGTTAGTGTTGTTATCTACTTTTATATAGAATAGGCATTTGGATACACATATAAAACACTTTAATTTATGCACCAAGTCGCATGCTAATTGTTCACAGTTCTGCTTCAGTGTCACAATCCTCCTTATGGAGCCAGAGCTACAGTACTTACAGGCGCTAAAGAGCAGCAGTTACCAGCATTGTTTAATGTCTGCTATGGATTATGAAAGAAGATCCTTCACACTTAAAGACATTTTAGCAAACCACAAGCCCACAGAATGATTGCCCTTAACCATGCATTACAAACTATTGCATCTGTGCTTCATAGGCTAACAGGCTAACAGTTCTCACTCCATGGGTTTAAATAAGCACATAATAAGGTTTTGAGGTGGATAAATGAAATTACAACAGCACAATTAACCATCACATTCAGGATCTTTACGATTTATTTACTAGTGGCATGCATAATAATATAGGCACAACTCGAAGTGAAATGCAAATCATAGTATTACTGTCCAACAGGCTCAATATCTCAGTCAGGGAACTTCGCACCACATTAAAATTAAATGGTTGCTGTTAGAATTCTGGGTTACTAAGAAAAGAGATATGAAAGAACATTTTGGAAGGACATTCCCCGTTGCCCAAGGACATGTGATGATTATGCGATGGGTATCTCACTTCAGGTTCCTGCAGTCGGAGACTCTGCCAAACAGTCCCAGACTGTTCGCATTGTCTCTCCCATTAAACTGCTAATACTCACAGTGTACTCCGCATTCATCTCGATCTTGACATAGTCTGACCCTTAACTTATGCCTGATCTTTTCGAGTCGTCAGCTCTAGTAACTGCAATCATGTGATAAAAAAATATGTCTGTATTCTACACCTTCAGATTCATTATTCATGCAAGGTCCTTCCTAGTCATTGTCTTTATATGCTGTCTGTATTAACTTTCTTTGAACTATATTCCATTCGGAGTCCTCTTACAGACACGTTCTCTACCTTGTATTGGCATGTAAAAAAAAAAACGTATATACATTTATATTTGCATGGTTCAGGCTTCCATTACTGTGCACAACATTAGACATATTCGTTTTTCTAAAAGGGAAAGATTTTTCGGAAATATTTATTGAATCTTCAAATTTCCTGGCAGTAATACAGAAGCCATTTATGTTGGCTTGCAGCAATGTGTGTCACAGTGGCCAATGGCTTTCCAGCGGCATCTATTCCTTAGCCAATGGGAATCTGGTGTCGGCCAGATCTTCATTTCCTTCGTATGAGCTTCCAGTTCAGAAAACCGAAATATTCTGCCAGGTTTGACAGTCACAATGAATGTGTATGTACAACATGAGAGTGGGTTAACATCACACTGGCTAATAATATCCCTGGATAGCAAGAACTTTATGGACAAAACAACAGAACCAATATTGTGGGACTCCACGCCTCATGTAATGAAAATGTACTACATGTATGCATGATACAGCAGCCATAGTTAGAATTAGAATTTAGAATTAGTTAGGCTACTCACTCCACATGTACAATAGTTCTCAGCAATAAACATCTTTGCAAGCTCAGTTTTTGCTCAATTGTCCTAATTGGCAATAGAACAACGGATCAATTTAATCACAAATCCTTCTCATTATGTTATTAGACCAGGGTGCTGTACCTGTGCATCGAGTATTTAGTGGGCTTTGCTTAAACAAGCTAATAACATTCTGACAGAAACGTGTTGTCCATTGGGACTGACAAGATTTTCCAGTCTGTCAAAAAGAATGCGATGGATCTATAGTGTCAAAAGCTGAAGTAAATTCAAAAGGACAAGAACAGAAACCGTAGTCAAAGGAAAAAAGTCAGTTATTCATTACTTTGACAAGTTTCTTTGCTTCAGTGCTACGGTATTGTCTAAATCCACAGTCATATATGTCATAACTATTAAAGATGGCAGAAAATTAGATAACTGCTGGGCAGCAGATTTCTCTGAAATTTTCATAATTTTCGATTTCATGTAAATGCAATAAATGACTAACTGCTTGCAATACAGTTACAGTTTATCCAAGAAGTAAATAATTCGGGAAATCATAAGGCATCTCATGTCATAGAATAGCATTAAAGGTCAATCAATGAAATCCTCTCTATTGATATATGAGGCTGTTTGACACAAATACCATTTTAATATGACATTTTCTTTGTTGTGAGAAATTACATAATTATCATACATTAAAAATGGTACCTAGGCTAGTTGTTTATAAGCTAATTTTACAGACCTGGGGAATCACTTTGTAAATATCTCACAAGGGTGATTATGGTTCTCATTGTCTCATTGTGATTGTGGTTCCCATTGTCTCATTGTGATTGTGGTTCTCATTGTGATTGCAGTTCTCATTGTCTCATTGTGATTTTGGTTCTCATTGTCTCATTGTGACTGTGGTTCTCATTGTGATTGTGGTTCTCATTGTGATTGTGGTTCTCATTGTCTCATTGTGATTGTGGTTCTCATTGTCTCATTGTGATCGTGGTTCTCATTGTCTCATTGTGATTGTGGTTCTCATTGTCTCATTGTGATTGTGGTTCTCATTGTCTCATTGTGATCGTGGTTCTCATT